>JAYKTQ010000246.1:0-603633 GCA_036010785.1 Ammospiza maritima maritima
CTGGATCTAAGGGCTTCCTAGTTTTAAAAATCCTAGCCCTAGGCCTAAGCCTAACAGTAACCCTGGGAAGGGAAATCAGCCTGGTTTTAAGCTTCTTGCCAAGGAAAAAGCCGTGAAAGAAACCATGTTGTGGCACTTTTGCACTCCCTTTTGGATGCCTTTCACAGCTCCAGTGTGCCTGGAACTCAGGGCTTCCTGATTTTAAAAATCCTAGCCCTAGGCTGAACCCCAACCCTAAGACGAGAAAGGCAAATCAGCCAGGAATTAGGCATGTCCCCAAGGAAAAAGCTGTGGAGGCAGGCATGTTGTGGTACTTTTGCGCTCTTCTTGGGTAGTCCTTCGCAGCTGCTGTGTTCTTGGAACTCAGGTCTTTCTGGTTAATAGAACCCTTACCCCAGGCGTAACTCAAACCTTAACCCTAGGAAGGAAAATCAGCCTATGGTTCGGGATGGTCTCATGGAAATATCAGTGGTGGCAGCCCAGTTGTGTCACTTTTGCGCTCCCCTTGGGATGCCTTTCGCAGCTGCAGTGTGCCTGGAGGCCAGGGCTTCCTGGTTTTACAAGTCCTCGGCCTAAGCCTAACAGTAACCCTAGGAAGGTAAATCAGCCGCGTTTTAGGGTTCTTCCTAAGGGAAAAGCCGTGAAAGCAGCCATGTTGTGGCACTTTTGCACACCATTTGGGATGCCTTTGGCAGATGAAGTAAGCCTGGAACTCAGGGCTTCCTAGTTAAAAATATCCTAGCCCTAGGCCGAACTCCAACCCTAAGACGAGAAAGGCAAATCAGCCAGGAATTAGGCATGTCCCCAAGGAAACAGCTGTGGAGGCAGGCACGTTGTGGTACTTTTGCGCTCTTCTTGGGTAGTCCTTTGCAGCTGCTGTGTTCTTGGAACTCAGGTCTTTCTGGTTAATAGAACTCTTAACCTAGGCGTAACTCAAACCTTAACCCTAGGAAGGAAAATCAGCCTATGGTTCAGGATGGTCTCATGAGAATAGCAGCAGAGGCAGCCAAGTTGTGTCACTTCTGCAGCCCTCTTGGGATGCCTTTAACAGCTGCATGTGCCTGGAGCCCAGGGCTTCCTGGTTTTAAAAGTCCTAGGCCTAAGCCTAAAAGTAACCCTAGGAAGGTAAATCAGCCGCGTATTAGGGTTCTTCCTAAGGGAAAAGCCATGAAAGCAGCCATGTTGTGGCACTTCTGCACTCCCTTTGGGATGCCTTTGGCAGATGCAGTAAACCTGGAACTCAGGGCTTCCTAGTTAAAAAAATCCTAGCCCTAGGCCGAACCCCAACCCTAAGACGAGAAAGGCAAATCAGCCAGGAATTAGGCATGTCCCCAAGGAAAAAGCTGTGGAGGCAGGCATGTTGTGGTACTTTTGCGCTCTTCTTGGCTAGTCCTTCACAGCTGCTGTGTTCTTGGAACTCAGGGCTTTCTGGTTAATAGAACCCTTACCCTAGGGGTAACTCAAACCTTAACCCTAGGAAGGAAAACCAGCCTATGTTTCGGGATGGTCTCATGGAAATATCAGTGGTGGCAGCCAAGTTGTGTCACTTTTGCGCTCCCCTTGGGATGCCTTTCGCAGCTGCAGTGTGCCTGGAGCCCAGGGCTTCCTGGTTTTAAAAGTCCTAGGCCTAAGCCTAACAGTAACCCTAGGAAGGTAAATCAGCCGCGTATTAGGGTTCTTCCTAAGGGAAAAGCCGTGAAAGCAGCCATGTTGTGGCACTTTTGCACACCCTATGGGATGCCTTTGGCAGATGCAGTAAGCCTGGAACTCAGGGCTTCCGAGTTAAAATATCCTAGCCCTAGGCCGAACCCCAACCCTAAGACGAGAAAGGCCAATCAGCCAGGAATTAGGCATGTCCCAAAGGAAAAAGCTGTGGAGGCAGGCATGTTGTGGTACTTTTGCGCTCTTCTTGGCTAGTCCTTCGCAGCTGCTGTGTTCTTGGAACTCAGGGCTTTCTGGATAATAGAACCCTTACCCCAGGCGTAACTCAAACCTTAATCCTAGGAAGGAAAATCAGCCTATGGTTCGGGATGGTCTCATGAGAATAGCAGCAGAGGCAGCCAAGTTGTGTCACTTTTGCGCTCCCCTTGGGATGCCTTTCGCAGCTGCAGTGTGCCTGGAGCCCAGGGCTTCCTGGTTTTAAAAGTCCTAGGCCTAAGCCTAACAGTAACCCTAGGAAGGTAAATCAGCCGCGTATTAGGGTTCTTCCTAAGGGAAAAGCCGTGAAAGCAGCCATGTTGTGGCACTTCTGCACTCCCTTTGAGATGCCTTTGGCAGATGAAGTAAGGCTGGAACTCAGGGCTTCCTGGTTAAAAAAATCCTAGCCCTAGGCCGAACCCCAACCCTAAGACGAGAAAGGCAAATCAGCCAGGAATTAGGCATGTCCCCAAGGAAAAAGCTGTGGAGGCAGGCATGTTGTGGTACTTTTGCGCTCTTCTTGGCTAGTCCTTCGCAGCTGCTGTGTTCTTGGAACTCAGGGCTTTCTGGTTAATAGAACTCTTACCCTAGGCGTAACTCAAACCTTAACCCTAGGAAGGAAAATCAGCCTATGGTTCAGGATGGTCTCATGAGAATAGAAGCAGAGGCAGCCAAGTTGTGTCACTTCTGCGGCCCTCTTGGGATGCCTTTCGCAGCTGCATGTGCCTGGAGCCCAGGGCTTCCTGGTTTTAAAAGTCCTAGGCCTAAGCCTAACAGTAACCCTAGGAAGGTAAATCAGCCGCGTATTAGGGTTCTTCCTAAGGGAAAAGCCGTGAAAGCAGCCATGTTGTGGCACTTCTGCACTCCCTTTGGGATGCTTTTGGCAGATGAAGTAAGCCTGGAACTCAGGGCTTCCTAGTTAAAAAAATCTTAGCCCTAGGCCGAACCCCAACCCTAAGACGAGAAAGGCAAATCAGCCAGGAATTAGGCATGTCCCCAAGGAAAAAGCTGTGGAGGCAGGCATGTTGTGGTACTTTTGCGCTCTTCTTGGCTAGTCCTTCGCAGCTGCTGTGTTCTTGGAACTCAGGGCTTTCTGGTTAATAGAACCCTTACCCCAGGCGTAACTCAAACCTTAACCCTAGGAAGGAAAATCAGCCTATGGTTCGGGATGGTCTCATGGAAATATCAGTGGTGGCAGCCAAGTTGTGTCACTTTTGCGCTCCCCTTGGGATGCCTTTCGCAGCTGCAGTGTGCCTGGAGGCCAGGGCTTCCTGGTTTTACAAGTCCTCGGCCTAAGCCTAACAGTAACCCTAGGAAGGTAAATCAGCCGCGTATTAGGGTTCTTCCTAAGGGAAAAGCCGTGAAAGCAGCCATGTTGTGGCACTTTTGCACACCATTTGGGATGCCTTTGGCAGATGAAGTAAGCCTGGAACTCAGGGCTTCCTAGTTAAAAATATCCTAGCCCTAGGCCGAACTCCAACCCTAAGACGAGAAAGGCAAATCAGCCAGGAATTAGGCATGTCCCCAAGGAAAAAGCTGTGGAGGCAGGCACGTTGTGGTACTTTTGCGCTCTTCTTGGGTAGTCCTTTGCAGCTGCTGTGTTCTTGGAACTCAGGTCTTTCTGGTTAATAGAACTCTTACCCTAGGCGAAACTCAAACCTTAACCCTAGGAAGGAAAATCAGCCTATGGTTCAGGATGGTCTCATGAGAATAGAAGCAGAGGCAGCCAAGTTGTGTCACTTCTGCAGCCCTCTTGGGATGCCTTTAACAGCTGCATGTGCCTGGAGCCCAGGGCTTCCTGGTTTTAAAAGTCCTAGGCCTAAGCCTAACAGTAACCCTAGGAAGGTAAATCAGCCGCGTATTAGGGTTCTTCCTAAGGGAAAAGCCGTGAAAGCAGCCATGTTGTGGCACTTTTGCACACCCTTTGGGATGCCTTTGGCAGATGCAGTAAGCCTGGAACTCAGGGCTTCCGAGTTAAAAAAATCCTAGCCCTAGGCCGAACCCCAACCCTAAGACGAGAAAGGCAAATCAGCCAGGAATTAGGCATGTCCCCAAGGAAAAAGCTGTGGAGGCAGGCATGTTGTGGTACTTTTGCGCTCTTCTTGGGTAGTCCTTCGCAGCTGCTGTGTTCTTGGAACTCAGGGCTTTCTGGTTAATAGAACCCTTACCCTAGGGGTAACTCAAACCTTAACCCTAGGAAGGAAAATCAGCCTATGGTTCGGGATGGTCTCATGAGAATAGCAGCAGAGGCAGCCAAGTTGTGTCACTTTTGCGCTCCCCTTGGGATGCCTTTCGCAGCTGCAGTGTGCCTGGAGCCCAGGGCTTCCTGGTTTTAAAAGTCCTAGGCCTAAGCCTAACAGTAACCCTAGGAAGGTAAATCAGCCGCTTATTAGGGTTCTTCCTAAGGGAAAAGCCGTGAAAGCAGCCATGTTGTGGCACTTCTGCACTCCCTTTGGGATGCCTTTGGCAGATGAAGTAAGGCTGGAACTCAGGGCTTCCTGGTTAAAAAATCCTAGCCCTAGGCCGAACCCCAACCCTAAGACGAGAAAGGCAAATCAGCCAGGAATTAGGCATGTCCCCAAGGAAAAAGCTGTGGAGGCAGGCATGTTGTGGTACTTTTGCGCTCTTCTTGGCTAGTCCTTCGCAGCTGCTGTGTTCTTGGAACTCAGGGCTTTCTGGTTAATAGAACTCTTACCCTAGGCGTAACTAAAACCTTAACCCTAGGAAGGAAAATCAGCCTATGGTTCAGGATGGTCTCATGAGAATAGAAGCAGAGGCAGCCAAGTTGTGGCACTTCTGCGGCCCTCTTGGGATGCCTTTCGCAGCTGCATGTGCCTGGAGCCCAGGGCTTCCTGGTTTTAAAAGTCCTAGGCCTAAGCATAACAGTAACCCTAGGAAGGTAAATCAGCCGCGTATTAGGGTTCTTCCTAAGGGAAAAGCCGTGAAAGCAGCCATGTTGTGGCACTTCTGCACTCCCTTTGGGATGCTTTTTGCAGATGAAGTAAGCCTGGAACTCAGGGCTTCCTAGTTAAAAAAATCTTAGCCCTAGGCCGAACCCCAACCCTAAGACGAGAAAGGCAAATCAGCCAGGAATTAGGCATGTCCCCAAGGAAAAAGCTGTGGAGGCAGGCATGTTGTGGTACTTTTGCGCTCTTCTTGGCTAGTCCTTCGCAGCTGCTGTGTTCTTGGAACTCAGGGCTTTCTGGTTAATAGAACTCTTACCCAAGGCGTAACTCAAACCTTAACCCTTGGAAGGAAAATCAGCCTATGGTTCAGGATGGTCTCATGAGAATAGAAGCAGAGGCAGCCAAGTTGTGTCACTTCTGCGGCCCTCTTGGGATGCCTTTAACAGCTGCAGTGTGCCTGGAGCCCAGGGCTTCCTGGTTTTAAAAGTCCTAGGCCTAAGCCTAACAGTAACCCTAGGAAGGTAAATCAGCCGGGTATTAGGGTTCTTCCTAAGGGAAAAGCTGTGAAAGCAGCCATGTTGTGGCACTTTTGCACTCCCTTTGGGATGCCTTTGGCAGATGCAGTAAGCCTGGAACTCAGGGCTTCCTGGTTAAAAAACTCCAAGCCCTTGGCTGAACCCTAACCCTAACCCTAGGCAGATAAAACAGCCTAAGTATAGGGATGGTGCCATGGAAAAAGCTGTGAAAGCTGCCATGTTGTTGCACTTTTGTACTCCCCTTGGGATGCCTTGAACAGCTGCAGTGTGCCTGGATCTAAGGGCTTCCTAGTTTTAAAAATCCTAGCCCTAGGCCTAAGCCTAACAGTAACCCTGGGAAGGGAAATCAGCCTGGTTTTAAGCTTCTTGCCAAGGAAAAAGCCGTGAAAGCAGCCATGTTGTGGCACTTTTGCACTCCCTTTTGGATGCCTTTCACAGCTCCAGTGTGCCTGGAACTCAGGGCTTCCTGATTTTAAAAATTCTAGCACTAGGCTGAACCCCAACCCTAAGACGAGAAAGGCAAATCAGCCAGGAATTAGGCATGTCCCCAAGGAAAAAGCTGTGGAGGCAGGCATGTTGTGGCACTTTTGCGCTCTTCTTGGGTAGTCCTTCGCAGCTGCTGTGTTCTTGGAACTCAGGGCTTTCTGGTTAATAGAACCCTTACCCCAGGCGTAACTCAAACCTTAACCCTAGGAAGGAAAATCAGCCTATGGTTCGGGATGGTCTCATGAGAATAGCAGCAGAGGCAGCCAAGTTGTGTCACTTTTGCGCTCCCCTTGGGATGCCTTTCGCAGCTGCAGTGTGCCTGGAGGCCAGGGCTTCCTGGTTTTACAAGTCCTCGGCCTAAGCCTAACAGTAACCCTAGGAAGGTAAATCAGCCGCGTATTAGGGTTCTTCCTAAGGGAAAAGCCGTGAAAGCAGCCATGTTGTGGCACTTCTGCACTCCCTTTGGGATGCCTTTGGCAGATGAAGTAAGGCTGGAACTCAGGGCTTCCTGGTTAAAAAAATCCTAGCCCTAGGCCGAACCCCAACCCTAAGACGAGAAAGGCAAATCAGCCAGGAATTAGGCATGTCCCCAAGGAAAAAGCTGTGGAGGCAGGCATGTTGTGGTACTTTTGCGCTCTTCTTGGCTAGTCCTTCGCAGCTGCTGTGTTCTTGGAACTCAGGGCTTTCTGGTTAATAGAACCCTTACCCCAGGCGTAACTCAAACCTTAACCCTAGGAAGGAAAATCAGCCTATGGTTCGGGATGGTCTCATGGAAATATCAGTGGTGGCAGCCAAGTTGTGTCACTTTTGCGCTCCCCTTGGGATGCCTTTCGCAGCTGCAGTGTGCCTGGAGGCCAGGGCTTCCTGGTTTTACAAGTCCTCGGCCTAAGCCTAACAGTAACCCTAGGAAGGTAAATCAGCCGCGTATTAGGGTTCTTCCTAAGGGAAAAGCCGTGAAAGCAGCCATGTTGTGGCACTTTTGCACACCATTTGGGATGCCTTTGGCAGATGAAGTAAGCCTGGAAGTCAGGGCTTCCTAGTTAAAAATATCCTAGCCCTAGGCCGAACTCCAACCCTAAGACGAGAAAGGCAAATCAGCCAGGAATTAGACATGTCCCCAAGGAAAAAGCTGTGGAGGCAGGCACGTTGTGGTACTTTTGCGCTCTTCTTGGGTAGTCCTTCGCAGCTGCTGTGTTCTTGGAACTCAGGTCTTTCTGGTTAATAGAACTCTTAACCTAGGCGTAACTCAAACCTTAACCCTAGGAAGGAAAATCAGCCTATGGTTCAGGATGGTCTCATGAGAATAGAAGCAGAGGCAGCCAAGTTGTGTCACTTCTGCAGCCCTCTTGGGATGCCTTTAACAGCTGCATGTGCCTGGAGCCCAGGGCTTCCTGGTTTTAAAAGTCCTAGGCCTAAGCCTAACAGTAACCCTAGGAAGGTAAATCAGCCGCGTATTAGGGTTCTTCCTAAGGGAAAAGCCGTGAAAGCAGCCATGTTGTGGCACTTTTGCACACCCTTTGGGATGCCTTTGGCAGATGCAGTAAGCCTGGAACTCAGGGCTTCCGAGTTAAAAAAATCCTAGCCCTAGGCCGAACCCCAACCCTAAGACGAGAAAGGCAAATCAGCCAGGAATTAGGCATGTCCCCAAGGAAAAAGCTGTGGAGGCAGGCATGTTGTGGTACTTTTGCGCTCTTCTTGGCTAGTCCTTCGCAGCTGCTGTGTTCTTGGAACTCAGGGCTTTCTGGTTAATAGAACCCTTACCCTAGGCGTAACTCAAACCTTAACCCTAGGAAGGAAAATCAGCCTATCGTTCGGGATGGTCTCATGAGAATAGCAGCAGAGGCAGCCAAGTTGTGTCACTTTTGCGCTCCCCTTGGGATGCCTTTCGCAGCTGCAGTGTGCCTGGAGCCCAGGGCTTCCTGGTTTTAAAAGTCCTAGGCCTAAGCCTAACAGTAACCCTAGGAAGGTAAATCAGCCGCGTATTAGGGTTCTTCCTAAGGGAAAAGCCGTGAAAGCAGCCATGTTGTGGCACTTCTGCACTCCCTTTGGGATGCCTTTGGCAGATGAAGTAAGGCTGGAACTCAGGGCTTCCTGGTTAAAAAAATCCTAGCCCTAGGCCGAACCCCAACCCTAAGACGAGAAAGGCAAATCAGCCAGGAATTAGGCATGTCCCCAAGGAAAAAGCTGTGGAGGCAGGCATGTTGTGGTACTTTTGCGCTCTTCTTGGCTAGTCCTTCGCAGCTGCTGTGTTCTTGGAACTCAGGGCTTTCTGGTTAATAGAACCCTTACCCCAGGCCTAACTCAAACCTTAACCCTAGGAAGGAAAATCAGCCTATGGTTCGGGATGGTCTCATGAGAATAGCAGCAGAGGCAGCCAAGTTGTGTCACTTTTGCGCTCCCCTTGGGATGCCTTTCGCAGCTGCAGTGTGCCTGGACCCCAGGGCTTCCTGGTTTTAAAAGTCCTAGGCCTAAGCCTAACAGTAACCCTAGGAAGGTAAATCAGCCGCGTATTAGGGTTCTTCCTAAGGGAAAAGCCGTGAAAGCAGCCATGTTGTGGCACTTCTGCACTCCCTTTGGGATGCCTTTGGCAGATGAAGTAAGGCTGGAACTCAGGGCTTCCTGGTTAAAAAAATCCTAGCCCTAGGCCGAACCCCAACCCTAAGACGAGAAAGGCAAATCAGCCAGGAATTAGGCATGTCCCCAAGGAAAAAGCTGTGGAGGCAGGCATGTTGTGGTACTTTTGCGCTCTTCTTGGCTAGTCCTTCGCAGCTGCTGTGTTCTTGGAACTCAGGGCTTTCTGGTTAATAGAACTCTTACCCTAGGCGTAACTCAAACCTTAACCCTAGGAAGGAAAATCAGCCTATGGTTCAGGATGGTCTCATGAGAATAGAAGCAGAGGCAGCCAAGTTGTGTCACTTCTGCGGCCCTCTTGGGATGCCTTTCGCAGCTGCATGTGCCTGGAGCCCAGGGCTTCCTGGTTTTAAAAGTCCTAGGCCTAAGCCTAACAGTAACCCTAGGAAGGTAAAACAGCCGCGTATTAGGGTTCTTCCTAAGGGAAAAGCCGTGAAAGCAGCCATGTTGTGGCACTTCTGCACTCCCTTTGGGATGCTTTTTGCAGATGAAGTAAGCCTGGAACTCAGGGCTTCCTAGTTAAAAAAATCTTAGCCCTAGGCCGAACCCCAACCCTAAGACGAGAAAGGCAAATCAGCCAGGAATTAGGCATGTCCCCAAGGAAAAAGCTGTGGAGGCAGGCATGTTGTGGTACTTTTGCGCTCTTCTTGGCTAGTCCTTCGCAGCTGCTGTGTTCTTGGAACTCAGGGCTTTCTGGTTAATAGAACTCTTACCCAAGGCGTAACTCAAACCTTAACCCTTGGAAGGAAAATCAGCCTATGGTTCAGGATGGTCTCATGAGAATAGAAGCAGAGGCAGCCAAGTTGTGTCACTTCTGCGGCCCTCTTGGGATGCCTTTAACAGCTGCAGTGTGCCTGGAGCCCAGGGCTTCCTGGTTTTAAAAGTCCTAGGCCTAAGCCTAACAGTAACCCTAGGAAGGTAA
Organism: Ammospiza maritima maritima; assembly: GCA_036010785.1. NCBI lineage: Eukaryota > Metazoa > Chordata > Aves > Passeriformes > Passerellidae > Ammospiza > Ammospiza maritima. Next base: position 9,399 of record JAYKTQ010000246.1, read on the forward strand.
ATCAGCCGGGTATTAGGGTTCTTCCTAAGGGAAAAGCTGTGAAAGCAGCTATGTTGTGGCACTTTTGCACTCCCTTTGGGATGCCTTTGGCAGATGCAGTAAGCCTGGAACTCAGGGCTTCCTGGTTAAAAAACTCCAAGCCCTAGGCTGAACCCTAACCCTAACCCTAGGCAGATAAATTAGCCTAGGTATAGGGATGGTGCCAAGGAAAAAGCTGTGAAAGCTGCCATGTTGTTGCACTTTTGTACTCCCCTTGGGATGCCTTGAACAGCTGCAGTGTGCCTGGATCTAAGGGCTTCCTAGTTTTAAAAATCCTAGCCCTAGGCCTAAGCGTAACAGTAACCCTGGGAAGGGAAATCAGCCTGGTTTTAAGCTTCTTGCCAAGGAAAAAGCCGTGAAAGAAACCATGTTGTGGCACTTTTGCACTCCCTTTTGGATGCCTTTCACAGCTCCAGTGTGCCTGGAACTCAGGGCTTCCTGATTTTAAAAATTCTAGCACTAGGCTGAACCCCAACCCTAAGACGAGAAAGGCAAATCAGCCAGGAATTAGGCATGTCCCCAAGGAAAAAGCTGTGGAGGCAGGCATGTTGTGGCACTTTTGCGCTCTTCTTGGGTAGTCCTTCGCAGCTGCTGTGTTCTTGGAACTCAGGGCTTTCTGGTTAATAGAACCCTTACCCCAGGCGTAACTCAAAACTTAACCCTAGGAAGGAAAATCAGCCTATGGTTCGGGATGGTCTCATGGAAATATCAGTGGTGGCAGCCAAGTTGTGTCACTTTTGCGCTCCCCTTGGGATGCCTTTCGCAGCTGCAGTGTGCCTGGAGGCCAGGGCTTCCTGGTTTTACAAGTCCTCGGCCTAAGCCTAACAGTAACCCTAGGAAGGTAAATCAGCCGCGTATTAGGGTTCTTCCTAAGGGAAAAGCCGTGAAAGCAGCCATGTTGTGGCACTTCTGCACTCCCTTTGGGATGCCTTTGGCAGATGAAGTAAGGCTGGAACTCAGGGCTTCCTGGTTAAAAAAATCCTAGCCCTAGGCCGAACCCCAACCCTAAGACGAGAAAGGCAAATCAGCCAGGAATTAGGCATGTCCCCAAGGAAAAAGCTGTGGAGGCAGGCATGTTGTGGTACTTTTGCGCTCTTCTTGGCTAGTCCTTCGCAGCTGCTGTGTTCTTGGAACTCAGGGCTTTCTGGTTAATAGAACCCTTACCCTAGGGGTAACTCAAACCTTAACCCTAGGAAGGAAAATCAGCCTATCGTTCGGGATGGTCTCATGAGAATAGCAGCAGAGGCAGCCAAGTTGTGTCACTTTTGCGCTCCCCTTGGGATGCCTTTGGCAGCTGCAGTGTGCCTGGAGCCCAGGGCTTCCTGGTTTTAAAAGTCCTAGGCCTAAGCCTAACAGTAACCCTAGGAAGGTAAATCAGCCGCGTATTAGGGTTCTTCCTAAGGGAAAAGCCGTGAAAGCAGCCATGTTGTGGCACTTCTGCACTCCCTTTGGGATGCCTTTGGCAGATGAAGTAAGGCTGGAACTCAGGGCTTCCTGGTTAAAAAAATCCTAGCCCTAGGCCGAACCCCAACCCTAAGACGAGAAAGGCAAATCAGCCAGGAATTAGGCATGTCCCCAAGGAAAAAGCTGTGGAGGCAGGCATGTTCTGGTACTTTTGCGCTCTTCTTGGCTAGTCCTTCGCAGCTGCTGTGTTCTTGGAACTCAGGGCTTTCTGGTTAATAGAACCCTTACCCCAGGCCTAACTCAAACCTTAACCCTAGGAAGGAAAATCAGCCTATGGTTCGGGATGGTCTCATGAGAATAGCAGCAGAGGCAGCCAAGTTGTGTCACTTTTGCACTCCCCTTGGGATGCCTTTCGCAGCTGCAGTGTGCCTGGAGCCCAGGGCTTCCTGGTTTTAAAAGTCCTAGGCCTAAGCCTAACAGTAACCCTAGGAAGGTAAATCAGCCGCGTATTAGGGTTCTTCCTAAGGGAAAAGCCGTGAAAGCAGCCATGTTGTGGCACTTCTGCACTCCCTTTGGGATGCCTTTGGCAGATGAAGTAAGGCTGGAACTCAGGGCTTCCTGGTTAAAAAAATCCTAGCCCTAGGCCGAACCCCAACCCTAAGACGAGAAAGGCAAATCAGCCAGGAATTAGGCATGTCCCCAAGGAAAAAGCTGTGGAGGCAGGCATGTTGTGGTACTTTTGCGCTCTTCTTGGCTAGTCCTTCGCAGCTGCTGTGTTCTTGGAACTCAGGGCTTTCTGGTTAATAGAACTCTTACCCTAGGCGAAACTCAAACCTTAACCCTTGGAAGGAAAATCAGCCTATGGTTCAGGATGGTCTCATGAGAATAGAAGCAGAGGCAGCCAAGTTGTGTCACTTCTGCGGCCCTCTTGGGATGCCTTTAACAGCTGCAGTGTGCCTGGAGCCCAGGGCTTCCTGGTTTTAAAAGTCCTAGGCCTAAGCCTAACAGTAACCCTAGGAAGGTAAATCAGCCGGGTATTAGGGTTCTTCCTAAGGGAAAAGCTGTGAAAGCAGCTATGTTGTGGCACTTTTGCACTCCCTTTGGGATGCCTTTGGCAGATGCAGTAAGCCTGGAACTCAGGGCTTCCTGGTTAAAAAACTCCAAGCCCTAGGCTGAACCCTAACCCTAACCCTAGGCAGATAAAACAGCCTAAGTATAGGGATGGTGCCATGGAAAAAGCTGTGAAAGCTGCCATGTTGTTGCACTTTTGTACTCCCCTTGGGATGCCTTGAACAGCTGCAGTGTGCCTGGATCTAAGGGCTTCCTAGTTTTAAAAATCCTAGCCCTAGGCCTAAGCCTAACAGTAACCCTGGGAAGGGAAATCAGCCTGGTTTTAAGCTTCTTGCCAAGGAAAAAGCCGTGAAAGAAACCATGTTGTGGCACTTTTGCACTCCCTTTTGGATGCCTTTCACAGCTCCAGTGTGCCTGGAAGTCAGGGCTTCCTGATTTTAAAAATCCTAGCCCTAGGCCGAACCCCAACCCTAAGACGAGAAAGGCAAATCAGCCAGGAATTAGGCATGTCCCCAAGGAAAAAGCTGTGGAGGCAGGCATGTTGTGGTACTTTTGCGCTCTTCTTGGCTAGTCCTTCGCAGCTGCTGTGTTCTTGGAACTCAGGGCTTTCTGGTTAATAGAACCCTTACCCCAGGCGTAACTCAAACCTTAACCCTAGGAAGGAAAATCAGCCTATGGTTCGGGATGGTCTCATGGAAATATCAGTGGTGGCAGCCAAGTTGTGTCACTTTTGCGCTCCCCTTGGGATGCCTTTCGCAGCTGCAGTGTGCCTGGAGGCCAGGGCTTCCTGGTTTTACAAGTCCTCGGCCTAAGCCTAACAGTAACCCTAGGAAGGTAAATCAGCCGCGTATTAGGGTTCTTCCTAAGGGAAAAGCCGTGAAAGCAGCCATGTTGTGGCACTTTTGCACACCATTTGGGATGCCTTTGGCAGATGAAGTAAGCCTGGAACTCAGGGCTTCCTAGTTAAAAATATCCTAGCCCTAGGCCGAACTCCAACCCTAAGACGAGAAAGGCAAATCAGCCAGGAATTAGGCATGTCCCCAAGGAAAAAGCTGTGGAGGCAGGCACGTTGTGGTACTTTTGCGCTCTTCTTGGGTAGTCCTTTGCAGCTGCTGTGTTCTTGGAACTCAGGTCTTTCTGGTTAATAGAACTCTTACCCTAGGCGAAACTCAAACCTTAACCCTAGGAAGGAAAATCAGCCTATGGTTCAGGATGGTCTCATGAGAATAGAAGCAGAGGCAGCCAAGTTGTGTCACTTCTGCAGCCCTCTTGGGATGCCTTTAACAGCTGCATGTGCCTGGAGCCCAGGGCTTCCTGGTTTTAAAAGTCCTAGGCCTAAGCCTAACAGTAACCCTAGGAAGGTAAATCAGCCGCGTATTAGGGTTCTTCCTAAGGGAAAAGCCGTGAAAGCAGCCATGTTGTGGCACTTTTGCACACCCTTTGGGATGCCTTTGGCAGATGCAGTAAGCCTGGAACTCAGGGCTTCCGAGTTAAAAAAATCCTAGCCCTAGGCCGAACCCCAACCCTAAGACGAGAAAGGCAAATCAGCCAGGAATTAGGCATGTCCCCAAGGAAAAAGCTGTGGAGGCAGGCATGTTGTGGTACTTTTGCGCTCTTCTTGGCTAGTCCTTCGCAGCTGCTGTGTTCTTGGAACTCAGGGCTTTCTGGTTAATAGAACCCTTACCCCAGGCGTAACTCAAACCTTAACCCTAGGAAGGAAAATCAGCCTATGGTTCGGGATGGTCTCATGAGAATAGCAGCAGAGGCAGCCAAGTTGTGTCACTTTTGCGCTCCCCTTGGGATGCCTTTCGCAGCTGCAGTGTGCCTGGAGCCCAGGGCTTCCTGGTTTTAAAAGTCCTAGGCCTAAGCCTAACAGTAACCCTAGGAAGGTAAATCAGCCGCGTATTAGGGTTCTTCCTAAGGGAAAAGCCGTGAAAGCAGCCATGTTGTGGCACTTCTGCACTCCCTTTGGGATGCCTTTGGCAGATGAAGTAAGGCTGGAACTCAGGGCTTCCTGGTTAAAAAATCCTAGCCCTAGGCCGAACCCCAACCCTAAGACGAGAAAGGCAAATCAGCCAGGAATTAGGCATGTCCCCAAGGAAAAAGCTGTGGAGGCAGGCATGTTGTGGTACTTTTGCGCTCTTCTTGGCTAGTCCTTCGCAGCTGCTGTGTTCTTGGAACTCAGGGCTTTCTGGTTAATAGAACTCTTACCCTAGGCGTAACTAAAACCTTAACCCTAGGAAGGAAAATCAGCCTATGGTTCAGGATGGTCTCATGAGAATAGAAGCAGAGGCAGCCAAGTTGTGTCACTTCTGCGGCCCTCTTGGGATGCCTTTCGCAGCTGCATGTGCCTGGAGCCCAGGGCTTCCTGGTTTTAAAAGTCCTAGGCCTAAGCCTAACAGTAACCCTAGGAAGGTAAATCAGCCGCGTATTAGGGTTCTTCCTAAGGGAAAAGCCGTGAAAGCAGCCATGTTGTGGCACTTCTGCACTCCCTTTGGGATGCTTTTTGCAGATGAAGTAAGCCTGGAACTCAGGGCTTCCTAGTTAAAAAAATCTTAGCCCTAGGCCGAACCCCAACCCTAAGACGAGAAAGGCAAATCAGCCAGGAATTAGGCATGTCCCCAAGGAAAAAGCTGTGGAGGCAGGCATGTTGTGGTACTTTTGCGCTCTTCTTGGCTAGTCCTTCGCAGCTGCTGTGTTCTTGGAACTCAGGGCTTTCTGGTTAATAGAACTCTTACCCAAGGCGTAACTCAAACCTTAACCCTTGGAAGGAAAATCAGCCTATGGTTCAGGATGGTCTCATGAGAATAGAAGCAGAGGCAGCCAAGTTGTGTCACTTCTGCGGCCCTCTTGGGATGCCTTTAACAGCTGCAGTGTGCCTGGAGCCCAGGGCTTCCTGGTTTTAAAAGTCCTAGGCCTAAGCCTAACAGTAACCCTAGGAAGGTAAATCAGCCGGGTATTAGGGTTCTTCCTAAGGGAAAAGCTGTGAAAGCAGCCATGTTGTGGCACTTTTGCACTCCCTTTGGGATGCCTTTGGCAGATGCAGTAAGCCTGGAACTCAGGGCTTCCTGGTTAAAAAACTCCAAGCCCTAGGCTGAACCCTAACCCTAACCCTAGGCAGATAAAACAGCCTAAGTATAGGGATGGTGCCATGGAAAAAGCTGTGAAAGCTGCCATGTTGTTGCACTTTTGTACTCCCCTTGGGATGCCTTGAACAGCTGCAGTGTGCCTGGATCTAAGGGCTTCCTAGTTTTAAAAATCCTAGCCCTAGGCCTAAGCCTAACAGTAACCCTGGGAAGGGAAATCAGCCTGGTTTTAAGCTTCTTGCCAAGGAAAAAGCCGTGAAAGCAGCCATGTTGTGGCACTTTTGCACTCCCTTTTGGATGCCTTTCACAGCTCCAGTGTGCCTGGAACTCAGGGCTTCCTGATTTTAAAAATTCTAGCACTAGGCTGAACCCCAACCCTAAGACGAGAAAGGCAAATCAGCCAGGAATTAGGCATGTCCCCAAGGAAAAAGCTGTGGAGGCAGGCATGTTGTGGTACTTTTGCGCTCTTCTTGGCTAGTCCTTCGCAGCTGCTGTGTTCTTGGAACTCAGGGCTTTCTGGTTAATAGAACCCTTACCCCGGGCCTAACTCAAAACTTAACCCTAGGAAGGAAAATCAGCCTATGGTTCGGGATGGTCTCATGAGAATAGCAGCAGAGGCAGCCAAGTTGTGTCACTTCTGCAGCCCTCTTGGGATGCCTTTAACAGCTGCATGTGCCTGGAGCCCAGGGCTTCCTGGTTTTAAAAGTCCTAGGCCTAAGCCTAAAAGTAACCCTAGGAAGGTAAATCAGCCGCGTATTAGGGTTCTTCCTAAGGGAAAAGCCATGAAAGCAGCCATGTTGTGGCACTTCTGCACTCCCTTTGGGATGCCTTTGGCAGATGCAGTAAACCTGGAACTCAGGGCTTCCTAGTTAAAAAAATCCTAGCCCTAGGCCGAACCCCAACCCTAAGACGAGAAAGGCAAATCAGCCAGGAATTAGGCATGTCCCCAAGGAAAAAGCTGTGGAGGCAGGCATGTTGTGGTACTTTTGCGCTCTTCTTGGCTAGTCCTTCACAGCTGCTGTGTTCTTGGAACTCAGGGCTTTCTGGTTAATAGAACCCTTACCCTAGGGGTAACTCAAACCTTAACCCTAGGAAGGAAAACCAGCCTATGGTTCAGGATGGTCTCATGGAAATATCAGTGGTGGCAGCCAAGTTGTGTCACTTTTGCGCTCCCCTTGGGATGCCTTTCGCAGCTGCAGTGTGCCTGGAGCCCAGGGCTTCCTGGTTTTAAAAGTCCTAGGCCTAAGCCTAACAGTAACCCTAGGAAGGTAAATCAGCCGCGTATTAGGGTTCTTCCTAAGGGAAAAGCCGTGAAAGCAGCCATGTTGTGGCACTTTTGCACACCCTTTGGGATGCCTTTGGCAGATGCAGTAAGCCTGGAACTCAGGGCTTCCTGGTTAAAGAACTCCAAGCCCTAGGCGGAAGCCTAACCCTAACCCTAGGCAGATAAATTAGCCTAGGTATAGGGATGGTGCCAAGGAAAAAGCTGTGAAAGCTGCCATGTTGTTGCACTTTTGTACTCCCCTTGGGATGCCTTGAACAGCTGCAGTGTGCCTGGATCTAAGGGCTTCCTAGTTTTAAAAATCCTAGCCCTAGGCCTAAGCCTAACAGTAACCCTGGGAAGGGAAATCAGCCTGGTGTTAAGCTTCTTGCCAAGGAAAAAGCCGTGAAAGCAGCCATGTTGTGGCACTTTTGCACTCCCTTTTGGATGCCTTTCACAGCTCCAGTGTGCCTGGAACTCAGGGCTTCCTGATTTTAAAAATCCTAGCCCTAGGCCGAACCCCATCCCTAAGACGAGAAAGGCAAATCAGCCAGGAATTAGGCATGTCCCCAAGGAAAAAGCTGTGGAGGCAGGCATGTTGTGGAACTTTTGCGCTCTTCTTGGGTAGTCCTTCGCAGCTGCTGTGTTCTTGGAACTCAGGGCTTTCTGGTTAATAGAACTCTTAACCTAGGCGTAACTCAAACCTTAACCCTAGGAAGGAAAATCAGCCTATGGTTCAGGATGGTCTCATGAGAATAGAAGCAGAGGCAGCCAAGTTGTGTCACTTCTGCGGCCCTCTTGGGATGCCTTTCGCAGCTGCATGTGCCTGGAGCCCAGGGCTTCCTGGTTTTAAAAGTCCTAGGCCTAAGCCTAACAGTAACCCTAGGAAGGTAAATCAGCCGCGTATTAGGGTTCTTCCTAAGGGAAAAGCCGTGAAAGCAGCCATGTTGTGGCACTTTTGCACACCCTTTGGGATGCCTTTGGCAGATGCAGTAAGCCTGGAACTCAGGGCTTCCGAGTTAAAAAAATCCTAGCCCTAGGCCGAACCCCAACCCTAAGACGAGAAAGGCAAATCAGCCAGGAATTAGGCATGTCCCCAAGGAAAAAGCTGTGGAGGCAGGCATGTTGTGGTACTTTTGCGCTCTTCTTGGGTAGTCCTTCGCAGCTGCTGTGTTCTTGGAACTCAGGGCTTTCTGGTTAATAGAACTCTTACCCTAGGCGTAACTCAAACCTTAACCCTAGGAAGGAAAATCAGACTATGGTTCAGGATGGTCTCATGAGAATAGCAGCAGAGGCAGCCAAGTTGTGTCACTTCTGCGGCCCTCTTGGGATGTCTTTAACAGGTGCATGTGCCTGGAGCCCAGGGCTTCCTGGTTTTAAAAGTCCTAGGCCTAAGCCTAACAGTAACCCTAGGAAGGTAAATCAGCCTGGTGTTAAGCTTCTTGCCAAGGAAAAAGCCATGAAAGCAGCTATGTTGTGGCACTTCTGCACTCCCTTTGGGATGCCTTTGGCAGATTAAGTAAGCCTGGAACTCAGGGCTTCCTAGTTAAAAATATCCTAGCCCTAGGCCGAACCCCAACCCTAAGACGAGAAAGGCAAATCAGCCAGGAATTAGGCATGTCCCCAAGGAAAAAGCTGTGGAGGCAGGCATGTTGTGGTACTTTTGCGCTCTTCTTGGGTAGTCCTTCGCAGCTGCTGTGTTCTTGGAACTCAGGTCTTTCTGGTTAATAGAACCCTTACCCTAGGCGTAACTCAAACCTTAACCCTAGGAAGGAAAATCAGCCTATGGTTCGGGATGGTCTCATGGAAATATCAGTGGTGGCAGCCAAGTTGTGTCACTTTTGCGCTCCCCTTGGGATGCCTTTCGCAGCTGCAGTGTGCCTGGAGCCCAGGGCTTCCTGGTTTTAAAAGTCCTAGGCCTAAGCCTAACAGTAACCCTAGGAAGGTAAATCAGAGGCGTATTAGGGTTCTTCCTAAGGGAAAAGCCGTGAAAGCAACCGTGTTGTGGCACTTCTGCACTCCCTTTGGGATGCCTTTGGCAGATGAAGTAAGCCTGGAACTCAGGGCTTCCGAGTTAAAAATATCCTAGCCCTAGGCCGAACCCCAACCCTAAGACGAGAAAGGCAAATCAGCCAGGAATTAGGCATGTCCCCAAGGAAAAAGCTGTGGAGGCAGGCATGTTGTGGTACTTTTGCGCTCTTCTTGGCTAGTCCTTCGCACCTGCTGTGTTCTTGGAACTCAGGGCTTTCTGGTTAATAGAACTCTTACCCTAGGCGAAACTCAAACCTTAACCCTAGGAAGGAAAATCAGCCTATGGTTCAGGATGGTCTCATGAGAATAGAAGCAGAGGCAGCCAAGTTGTGTCACTTCTGCGGCCCTCTTGGGATGCCTTTAACAGCTGCAGTGTGCCTGGAGCCCAGGGCTTCCTGGTTTTAAAAGTCCTAGGCCTAAGCCTAACAGTAACCCTAGGAAGGTAAATCAGCCGCGTATTAGGGTTCTTCCTAAGGGAAAAGCTGTGAAAGCAGCCATGTTGTGGCACTTTTGCACTCCCTTTGGGATGCCTTTGGCAGATGCAGTAAGCCTGGAACTCAGGGCTTCCTGGTTAAAAAACTCCAAGCCCTAGGCTGAAGCCTAACCCTAACCCTAGTCAGATAAAACAGCCTAGGTATAGGGATGGTGCCAAGGAAAAAGCTGTGAAAGCTGCCATGTTGTTGCACTTTTGTACTCCCCTTGGGATGCCTTGAACAGCTGCAGTGTGCCTGGATCTAAGGGCTTCCTAGTTTTAAAAATCCTAGCCCTAGGCCTAAGCCTAACAGTAACCCTTGGAAGGGAAATCAGCCTGGTGTTAAGCTTCTTGCCAAGGAAAAAGCCGTGAAAGCAACCATGTTGTGGCACATTTGCACTCCTTTTTGGATGCCTTTCACAGCTCCAGTGTGCCTGGAACTCAGGGCTTCCTGATTTTAAAAATCCTAGACCTAGGCCGAACCCCAACCCTAAGACGAGAAAGGCAAATCAGCCAGGAATTAGGCATGTCCCCAAGGAAAAAGCTGTGGAGGCAGGCATGTTGTGGTACTTTTGCACTCTTCTTTGGAAGTCCTTCGCAACTGCTGTGTTCTTGGAACTCAGGGCTTTCTGGTTAATAGAACCCTTACCCTAGGCGTAACTCAAACCTTAACCCTAGGAAGGAAAATCAGCCTATGGTTCGGGATGGTCTCATGAGAATAGCAGCAGAGGCAGCCAAGTTGTGTCACTTCTGCGGCCCTCTTGGGATGCCTTTAACAGCTGCATGTGCCTGGAGCCCAGGGCTTCCTGGTTTTAAAAGTCCTAGGCCTAAGCCTAACAGTAACCCTAGGAAGGTAAATCAGCCGGGTATTAGGGTTCTTCCTAAAGGAAAAGCCGTGAAAGCAGCCATGTTGTGGCACTTTTTCACACACTTTGGGATGCCTTTGGCAGATGAAGTAAGCCTGGAACTCAGGGCTTTCTAGTTAAAAATATCCTAGTCCTAGGCCGAACCCCAACCTTAAGACGAGAAAGGAAAACCAGCCAGGAATTAGGCATGTCCCCAAGGAAAAAGCTGTGGAGGCAGGCATGTTGTGGTACTTTTGCACTCTTCTTTGGAAGTCCTTCGCAACTGCTGTGTTCTTGGAACTCAGGGCTTTCTGGTTAATAGAACCCTTACCCTAGGCGTAACTCAAACCTTAACCCTAGGAAGGAAAATCAGCCTATGGTTCGGGATGGTCTCATGAGAATAGCAGCAGAGGCAGCCAAGTTGTGTCACTTCTGCGGCCCTCTTCGGATGCCTTTAACAGCTGCATGTGCCTGGAGCCCAGGGCTTCCTGGTTTTAAAAGTCCTAGGCCTAAGCCTAACAGTAACCCTAGGAAGGTAAATCAGCCGGGTATTAGGGTTCTTCCTAAGGGAAAAGCCGTGAAAGCAGCCATGTTGTGGCACTTTTCACACACTTTGGGATGCCTTTGGCAGATGAAGTAAGCCTGGAACTCAGGGCTTTCTAGTTAAAAATATCCTAGCCCTAGGCCGAACCCCAACCTTAAGACGAGAAAGGAAAACCAGCCAGGAATTAGGCATGTCCCCAAGGAAAAAGCTGTGGAGGCAGGCATGTTGTGGTACTTTTGCGCTCTTCTTGGCTAGTCCTTCGCAGCTGCTGTGTTCTTGGAACTCAGGGCTTTCTGGTTAATAGAACTCTTACCCTAGGCGTAACTCAAAACTTAACCCTAGGAAGGAAAATCAGCCTATGCTTCAGGATGGTCTCATGAGAATAGCAGCAGAGGTAGCCAAGTTGTGTCACTTCTGCGGCCCTCTTGGGATGCCTTTAACAGGTGCATGTGCCCGGAGCCCAGGGCTTCCTGGTTTTAAAAGTCCTAGGCCTAAGCCTAACAGTAACCCTAGGAAGGTAAATCAGCCGCGTATTAGGGTTCTTCCTAAGGGAAAAGCCGTGAAAGCAGCCATGTTGTGGCACTTCTGCACTCCCTTTGGGATGCCTTTGGCAGATGAAGTAAGCCTGGAACTCAGGGTTTCCTAGTTAAAAAAATCCTAGCCCTAGGCCGAACCCCAACCCTAAGACGAGAAAGGCAAATCAGCCAGGAATTAGGCATGTCCCCAAGGAAAAAGCTGTGGAGGCAGGCATGTTGTGGTACTTCTGCGCTCTTCTTGGCTAGTCCTTCGCAGCTGCTGTGTTCTTGGAACTCAGGTCTTTCTGGTTAATAGAACTCTTACCCTAGGCGTAACAAAAACCTTAACCCTTGGAAGGAAAATCAGCCTATGGTTCAGGATGGTCTCATGAGAATAGAAGCAGAAGCAGCCAAGTTGTGTCACTTCTGCGGCCCTCTTGGGATGCCTTTAACAGCTGCATTGTGCCTGGAGCCCAGGGCTTCCTGGTTTTAAAAGTCCTAGGCCTAAGCCTAACAGTAACCCTAGGAAGGTAAATCAGCCGCGTATTAGGGTTCTTCCTAAGGGAAAAGCCGTGAAAGCAGCCATGTTGTGGCACTTCTGCCCTCCCTTTGGGATGCCTTTGGCAGGTGCAGTAAGCCTGGAACTCAGGGCTTCCTGGTTAAAGAACTCCAAGCCCTAGGCGGAAGCCTAACCCTAACCCTAGGCAGATAAATTAGCCTAGGTATAGGGATGGTGCCAAGGAAAAAGCTGTGAAAGCTGCCATGTTGTTGCACTTTTGTACTCCCCTTGGGATGCCTTGAACAGCTGCAGTGTGCCTGGATCTAAGGGCTTCCTAGTTTTAAAAATCCTAGCCCTAGGCCTAAGCCTAACAGTAACCCTGGGAAGGGAAATCAGCCTGGTGTTAAGCTTCTTGCCAAGGAAAAAGCCGTGAAAGCAGCCATGTTGTGGCACTTTTGCACTCCCTTTTGGATGCCTTTCACAGCTCCAGTGTGCCTGGAACTCAGGGCTTCCTGATTTTAAAAATCCTAGCCCTAGGCCGAACCCCATCCCTAAGACGAGAAAGGCAAATCAGCCAGGAATTAGGCATGTCCCCAAGGAAAAAGCTGTGGAGGCAGGCATGTTGTGGTACTTTTGCGCTCTTCTTGGCTAGTCCTTCGCAGCTGCTGTGTTCTTGGAACTCAGGTCTTTCTGGTTAATAGAACTCTTAACCTAGGCGTAACTCAAACCTTAACCCTAGGAAGGAAAATCAGCCTATGGTTCAGTATGATCTCATGAGAATAGAAGCAGAGGCAGCCAAGTTGTGTCACTTCTGTGGCCCTCTTGGGATGCCTTTCGCAGCTGCATGTGCCTGGAGCCCAGGGCTTCCTGGTTTTAAAAGTCCTAGGCCTAAGCCTAACAGTAACCCTAGGAAGGTAAATCAGCCGCGTATTAGGGTTCTTCCTAAGGGAAAAGCCGTGAAAGCAGCCATGTTGTGGCACTTTTGCACACCCTTTGGGATGCCTTTGGCAGATGCAGTAAGCCTGGAACTCAGGGCTTCCTAGTTAAAAAAATCCTAGCCCTAGGCCGAACCCCAACCCTAAGACGAGAAAGGCAAATCAGCCAGGAATTAGGCATGTCCCCAAGGAAAAAGCTGTGGAGGCAGGCATGTTGTGGTACTTTTGCGCTCTTCTTGGGTAGTCCTTCGCAGCTGCTGTGTTCTTGGAACTCAGGGCTTTCTGGTTAATAGAACTCTTACCCTAGGCGTAACTCAAACCTTAACCCTAGGAAGGAAAATCAGACTATGGTTCAGGATGGTCTCATGAGAATAGCAGCAGAGGCAGCCAAGTTGTGTCACTTCTGCGGCCCTCTTGGGATGTCTTTAACAGCTGCAGTGTGCCTGGAGCCCAGGGCTTCCTGGTTTTAAAAGTCCTAGGCCTAAGCCTAACAGTAACCCTAGGAAGGTAAATCAGCCTAGTGTTAAGCTTCTTGCCAAGGAAAAAGCCATGAAAGCAGCTATGTTGTGGCACTTCTGCACTCCCTTTGGGATGCCTTTGGCAGATGAAGTAAGCCTGGAACTCAGGGCTTCCTAGTTAAAAATATCCTAGCCCTAGGCCGAACCCCAACCCTAAGACGAGAAAGGCAAATCAGCCAGGAATTAGGCATGTCCCCAAGGAAAAAGCTGTGGAGGCAGGCATGTTGTGGTACTTTTGCGCTCTTCTTGGGTAGTCCTTCGCAGCTGCTGTGTTCTTGGAACTCAGGTCTTTCTGGTTAATAGAACCCTTACCCTAGGCGTAACTCAAACCTTAACCCTAGGAAGGAAAATCAGCCTATGGTTCGGGATGGTCTCATGGAAATATCAGTGGTGGCAGCCAAGTTGTGTCACTTTTGCGCTCCCCTTGGGATGCCTTTCGCTGCTGCAGTGTGCCTGGAGCCCAGGGCTTCCTGGTTTTAAAAGTCCTAGGCCTAAGCCTAACAGTAACCCTAGGAAGGTAAATCAGAGGCGTATTAGGGTTCTTCCTAAGGGAAAAGCCGTGAAAGCAACCGTGTTGTGGCACTTCTGCACTCCCTTTGGGATGCCTTTGGCAGATGCAGTAAGCCTGGAACTCAGGGCTTCCGAGTTAAAAATATCCTAGCCCTAGGCCGAACCCCAACCCTAAGACGAGAAAGGCAAATCAGCCAGGAATTAGGCATGTCCCCAAGGAAAAAGCTGTGGAGGCAGGCATGTTGTGGTACTTTTGCGCTCTTCTTGGCTAGTCCTTCGCACCTGCTGTGTTCTTGGAACTCAGGGCTTTCTGGTTAATAGAACTCTTACCCTAGGCGAAACTCAAACCTTAACCCTAGGAAGGAAAATCAGCCTATGGTTCAGGATGGTCTCATGAGAATAGAAGCAGAGGCAGCCAAGTTGTGTCACTTCTGCGGCCCTCTTGGGATGCCTTTAACAGCTGCAGTGTGCCTGGAGCCCAGGGCTTCCTGGTTTTAAAAGTCCTAGGCCTAAGCCTAACAGTAACCCTAGGAAGGTAAATCAGCCGCGTATTAGGGTTCTTCCTAAGGGAAAAGCTGTGAAAGCAGCCATGTTGTGGCACTTTTGCACTCCCTTTGGGATGCCTTTGGCAGATGCAGTAAGCCTGGAACTCAGGGCTTCCTGGTTAAAAAACTCCAAGCCCTAGGCTGAAGCCTAACCCTAACCCTAGTCAGATAAAACAGCCTAGGTATAGGGATGGTGCCAAGGAAAAAGCTGTGAAAGCTGCCATGTTGTTGCACTTTTGTACTCCCCTTGGGATGCCTTGAACAGCTGCAGTTTGCCTGGATCTAAGGGCTACCTAGTTTTAAAAATCCTAGCCCTAGGCCTAAGCCTAACAGTAACCCTGGGAAGGGAAATCAGCCTGGTGTTAAGCTTCTTGCCAAGGAAAAAGCCGTGAAAGCAACCATGTTGTGGCACATTTGCACTCCTTTTTGGATGCCTTTCACAGCTCCAGTGTGCCTGGAACTCAGGGCTTCCTGATTTTAAAAATACTAGCCCTAGGCCGAACCCCAACCCTAAGACGAGAAAGGCAAATCAGCCAGGAATTAGGCATGTCCCCAAGGAAAAAGCTGTGGAGGCAGGCATGTTGTGGTACTTTTGCGCTCTTCTTGGCTAGTCCTTCGCAGCTGCTGTGTTCTTGGAACTCAGGTCTTTCTGGTTAATAGAACTCTTAACCTAGGCGTAACTCAAACCTTAACCCTAGGAAGGAAAATCAGCCTATGGTTCAGGATGGTCTCATGAGAATAGAAGCAGAGGCAGCCAAGTTGTGTCACTTCTGCGGCCCTCTTGGGATGCCTTTCGCAGCTGCATGTGCCTGGAGCCCAGGGCTTCCTGGTTTTAAAAGTCCTAGGCCTAAGCCTAACAGTAACCCTAGGAAGGTAAATCAGCCGCGTATTAGGGTTCTTCCTAAGGGAAAAGCCGTGAAAGCAGCCATGTTGTGGCACTTTTGCACACCCTTTGGGATGCCTTTGGCAGATGCAGTAAGCCTGGAACTCAGGGCTTCCGAGTTAAAAAAATCCTAGCCCTAGGCCGAACCCCAACCCTAAGACGAGAAAGGCAAATCAGCCAGGAATTAGGCATGTCCCCAAGGAAAAAGCTGTGGAGGCAGGCATGTTGTGGTACTTTTGCGCTCTTCTTGGGTAGTCCTTCGCAGCTGCTGTGTTCTTGGAACTCAGGGCTTTCTGGTTAATAGAACTCTTACCCTAGGCGTAACTCAAAACTTAACCCTAGGAAGGAAAATCAGACTATGGTTCAGGATGGTCTCATGAGAATAGCAGCAGAGGCAGCCAAGTTGTGTCACTTCTGCGGCCCTCTTGGGATGTCTTTAACAGGTGCATGTGCCTGGAGCCCAGGGCTTCCTGGTTTTAAAAGTCCTAGGCCTAAGCCTAACAGTAACCCTAGGAAGGTAAATCAGCCGGGTATTAGGGTTCTTCCTAAGGGAAAAGCCGTGAAAGCAGCCATGTTGTGGCACTTTTGCACACCGTTTTGGATGCCTTTGGCATATGAAGTAAGCCTGGAACTCAGGGCTTCCTAGTTAAAAATATCCTAGCCCTAGGCGGACTCCCAACCCTAAGACGAGAAAGGCAAATCAGCCAGGAATTAGGCATGTCCCCAAGGAAAAAGCTGTGGAGGCAGGCACGTTGTGGTACTTTTGCACTCCCTTTGGGATGCTTTTTGCAGATGAAGTAAGCCTGGAACTCAGGGCTTCCTAGTTAAAAAAATCTTAGCCCTAGGCCGAACCCCAACCCTAAGACGAGAAAGGCAAATCAGCCAGGAATTAGGCATGTCCCCAAGGAAAAAGCTGTGGAGGCAGGCATGTTGTGGTACTTTTGCGCTCTTCTTGGGTAGTCCTTCGCAGCTGCTGTGTTCTTGGAACTCAGGGCTTTCTGGTTAATAGAACTCTTACCCTAGGCGTAACTCAAACCTTAACCCTAGGAAGGAAAATCAGCCTATGGTTCAGGATGGTCTCATGAGAATAGAAGCAGAAGCAGCAAAGTTGTGTAACTTCTGCGGCCCTCTTGGGATGCCTTTAACAGCTGCAGTGTGCCTGGAGCCTGGGGCTTCCTGGTTTTAAAAGTCCTAGGCCTAAGCCTAACAGTAACCCTAGGAAGGGAAATCAGACGCGTATTAGGGTTCTTCCTAAGGGAAAAGCCGTGAAAGCAGCCGTGTTGTGGGACTTCTGCACTCCCTTTGGGATGCCTTTGGCAGATGCAGTAAGCCTGGAACTCAGGGCTTCCGAGTTAAAAAAATCCTAGCCCTAGGCCGAACCCCAACCCTAAGACGAGAAAGGCAAATCAGCCAGGAATTAGGCATGTCCCCAAGGAAAAAGCTGTGGAGGCAGGCATGTTGTGGTACTTTTGCGCTCTTCTTGGGTAGTCCTTCGCACCTGCTGTGTTCTTGGAACTCAGGGCTTTCTGGTTAATAGAACCCTTACCCTAGGCGTAACTCAAACCTTAACCCTAGGAAGGAAAATCAGCCTATGGTTCGGGATGGTCTCATGGAAATATCAGTGGTGGCAGCCAAGTTGTGTCACTTTTGCGCTCCCCTTGGGATGCCTTTCGCAGCTGCAGTGTGCCTGGAGCCCAGGGCTTCCTGGTTTTAAAAGTCCTAGGCCTAAGCCTAACAGTAACCCTAGGAAGGGAAATCAGCCGAGTATTAGGGCTCTTCCTAAGGGAAAAGCCGTGAAAGCAGCCATGTTGTGGCACTTTTGCACTCCCTTTTGGATGCCTTTCACAGCTCCAGTGTGCCTGGAACTCAGGGCTTCCTGATTTTAAAAATCCTAGCCCTAGGCCGAACCCCAACCCTAAGACGAGAAAGGCAAATCAGCCAGGAATTAGGCATGTCCCCAAGGAAAAAGCTGTGGAGGCAGGCATGTTGTGGTACTTTTGCGCTCTTCTTGGGTAGTCCTTCGCAGCTGCTGTGTTCTTGGAACTCAGGGCTTTCTGGTTAATAGAACCCTTACCCTAGGCGTAACTCAAACCTTAACCCTAGGAAGGAAAATCAGCCTATGGTTCGGGATGGTCTCATGAGAATAGAAGCAGAGGCAGCCAAGTTGTGTCACTTCTGCGGCCCTCTTGGGATGCCTTTAACAGCTGCAGTGTGCCTGGAGCCCAGGGCTTCCTGGTTTTAAAAGTCCTAGGCCTAAGCCTAACAGTAACCCTAGGAAGGTAAATCAGCCGCGTATTAGGGTTCTTCCTAAGGGAAAAGCCGTGAAAGCAGCCATGTTGTGGCACTTTTTCACACACTTTGGGATGCCTTTGGCAGATGAAGTAAGCCTGGAACTCAGGGCTTCCTAGTTAAAAATATCCTAGCCCTAGGCCGAACCCCAACCCTAAGACGAGAAAGGCAAATCAGCCAGGAATTAGGCATGTCCCCAAGGAAAAAGCTGTGGAGGCAGGCATGTTGTGGTACTTTTGCGCTCTTCTTGGCTAGTCCTTCGCAGCTGCTGTGTTCTTGGAACTCAGGGCTTTCTGGTTAATAGAACACTTACCCTAGGCGTAACTCAAACCTTAACCCTAGGAAGGAAAAGCAGCCTATGGTTCGGGATGGTCTCATGAGAATAGCAGCAGAGGCAGCCAAGTTGTGTCACTTCTGCGGCCCTCTTGGGATGCCTTTAACAGCTGCATGTGCCTGGAGCCCAGGGCTTCCTGGTTTTAAAAGTCCTAGGCCTAAGCCTAACAGTAACCCTAGGAAGGTAAATCAGCCGCGTATTAGGGTTCTTCCTAAGGGAAAAGCCGTGAAAGCAGCCATGTTGTGGCACTTTTGCACACCCTTTGGGATGCCTTTGGCAGATGAAGTAAGCCTGGAACTCAGGGCTTCCTAGGTAAAAATATCCTAGCCCTAGGCCGAACCCCAACCCTAAGAGGAGAAAGGCAAATCAGCCAGGAATTAGGCATGTCCCCAAGGAAAAAGCTGTGGAGGCAGGCACGTTGTGGTACTTTTGCGCTCTTCTTGGGTAGTCCTTCGCAGCTGCTGTGTTCTTGGAACTCAGGGCTTTCTGGTTAATAGAGCCCTTACCCTAGGCGTAACTCAAACCTTAACCCTAGGAAGGAAAATCAGCCTATGGTTCGGGATGGTCTCATGAGAATAGAAGCAGAGGCAGCCAAGTTGTGTCACTTCTGCGGCCCTCTTGGGATGCCTTGCGCAGCTGCAGTGTGCCTTGAGCCCAGGGCTTCCTGGTTTTAAAAGTCCTAGGCCTAAGCCTAACAGTAACCCTAGGAAGGTAAATCAGCCGCGTATTAGGGTTCTTCCTAAGGGAAAAGCCGTGAAAGCAGCCATGTTGTGGCACTTCTGCACTCCCTTTGGGATGCTTTTGGCAGATGAAGTAAGCCTGGAACTCAGGGCTTCCTAGTTAAAAAAATCCTAGCCCTAGGCCGAACCCCAACCCTAAGACGAGAAAGGCAAATCAGCCAGGAATTAGGCATGTCCCCAAGGAAAAAGCTGTGGAGGCAGGCATGTTGTGGTACTTTTGCGCTCTTCTTGGCTAGTCCTTCGCAGCTGCTGTGTTCTTGGAACTCAGGGCTTTCTGGTTTATAGAACTCTTACCCTAGGCGTAACTCAAACCTTAACCCTAGGAAGGAAAATCAGACTATGGTTCAGGATGGTCTCATGAGAATAGCAGCAGAGGCAGCCAAGTTGTGTCACTTCTGCGGCCCTCTTGGGATGTCTATAACAGGTGCATGTGCCTGGAGCCCAGGGCTTCCTGGTTTTAAAAGTCCTAGGCCTAAGCCTAACAGTAACCCTAGGAAGGTAAATCAGCCTGGTGTTAAGCTTCTTGCCAAGGAAAAAGCCGTGAAAGCAGCCATGTTGTGGCACTTCTGCACTCCCTTTGGGATGCCTTTGGCAGATGAAGTAAGCCTGGAACTCAGGGCTTCCTAGTTAAAAATATCCTAGCCCTAGGCCGAACCCCAACCCTAAGACGAGAAAGGCAAATCAGCCAGGAATTAGGCATGTCCCCAAGGAAAAAGCTGTGGAGGCAGGCATGTTGTGGTACTTTTGCGCTCTTCTTGGGTAGTCCTTCGCAGCTGCTGTGTTCTTGGAACTCAGGTCTTTCTGGTTAATAGAACCCTTACCCTAGGCGTAACTCAAACCTTAACCCTAGGAAGGAAAATCAGCCTATGGTTCGGGATGGTCTCATGGAAATATCAGTGGTGGCAGCCAAGTTGTGTCACTTTTGCGCTCCCCTTGGGATGCCTTTCGCAGCTGCAGTGTGCCTGGAGCCCAGGGCTTCCTGGTTTTAAAAGTCCTAGGCCTAAGCCTAACAGTAACCCTAGGAAGGTAAATCAGCCGCGTATTAGGGTTCTTCCTAAGGGAAAAGCCGTGAAAGCAGCCATGTTGTGGCACTTTTGCACACCCTTTGGGATGCCTTTGGCAGATGAAGTAAGCCTGGAACTCAGGGCTTCCTAGTTAAAAATATCCTAGCCCTAGGCCGAACCCCAACCCTAAGACGAGAAAGGCAAATCAGCCAGGAATTAGGCATGTCCCCAAGGAAAAAGCTGTGGAGGCAGGCACGTTGTGGTACTTTTGCGCTCTTCTTGGGTAGTCCTTTGCAGCTGCTGTGTTCTTGGAACTCAGGTCTTTCTGGTTAATAGAACTCTTACCCTAGGCGTAACTCAAACCTTAACCCTAGGAAGGAAAATCAGCCTATGGTTCAGGATGGTCTCATGAGAATAGAAGCAGAGGCAGCCAAGTTGTGTCACTTCTGCGGCCCTCTTGGGATGCCTTTTGCAGCTGCAGTGTGCCTGGAGCCCAGGGCTTCCTGGTTTTAAAAGTCCTAGGCCTAAGCCTAACAGTAACCCTAGGAAGGTAAATCAGACGCGTATTAGGGTTCTTCCTAAGGGAAAAGCCGTGAAAGCAGCCATGTTGTGGCACTTCTGCACTCCCTTTGGGATGCCTTTGGCAGATGCAGTAAGCCTGGAACTCAGGGCTTCCGAGTTAAAAATATCCTAGCCCTAGGCCGAACCCCAACCCTAAGACGAGAAAGGCAAATCAGCCAGGAATTAGGCATGTCCCCAAGGAAAAAGCTGTGGAGGCAGGCATGTTGTGGTACTTTTGCGCTCTTCTTGGCTAGTCCTTCGCAGCTGCTGTGTTCTTGGAACTCAGGGCTTTCTGGTTAATAGAACTCTTACCCTAGGCGAAACTCAAACCTTAACCCTAGGAAGGAAAATCAGCCTATGGTTCAGGATGGTCTCATGAGAATAGAAGCAGAGGCAGCCAAGTTGTGTCACTTCTGCGGCCCTCTTGGGATGCCTTTAACAGCTGCAGTGTGCCTGGAGCCCAGGGCTTCCTGGTTTTAAAAGTCCTAGCCCTAAGCCTAACAGTAACCCTAGGAAGGTAAATCAGCCGCGTATTATGGTTCTTCCTAAGTGAAAAGCTGTGAAAGCAGCCATGTTGTGGCACTTTTGCACTCCCTTTGGGATGCCTTTGGCAGATGCAGTAAGCCTGGAACTCAGGGCTTCCTGGTTAAAAAACTCCAAGCCCTAGGCTGAAGCCTAACCCTAACCCTAGGCAGATAAAACAGCCTAGGTATAGGGATGGTGCCAAGGAAAAAGCTGTGAAAGCTGCCATGTTGTTGCACTTTTGTACTCCCCTTGGGATGCCTTGAACAGCTGCAGTGTGCCTGGATCTAAGGGCTTCCTAGTTTTAAATATCCTAGCCCTAGGCCTAAGCCTAACAGTAACCCTGGGAAGGGAAATCAGCCTGGTGTTAAGCTTCTTGCCAAGGAAAAAGCCGTGAAAGCAGCCATGTTGTGGCACTTTTCCACACACTTTGGGATGCCTTTGGCAGATGAAGTAAGCCTGGAACTCAGGGCTTCCTAGTTAAAAATATCCTAGCCCTAGGCCGAACCCCAACCCTAAGAGGAGAAAGGCAAATCAGCCAGGAATTAGGCATGTCCCCAAGGAAAAAGCTGTGGAGGCAGGCACGTTGTGGTACTTTTGCGCTCTTCTTGGCTAGTCCTTCGCAGCTGCTGTGTTCTTGGAACTCAGGGCTTTCTGGTTAATAGAACCCTTACCCTAGGCGTAACTCAAACCTTAACCCTAGGAAGGAAAATCAGCCTATGGTTCGGGATGGTCTCATGAGAATAGAAGCAGAGGCAGCCAAGTTGTGTCACTTCTGCGGCCCTCTAGGGATGCCTTTCGCAGCTGCAGTGTGCCTGGAGCCCAGGGCTTCCTGGTTTTAAAAGTCCTAGGCCTAAGCCTAACAGTAACCCTAGGAAGGTAAATCAGCCGGGTATTAGGGTTCTTCCTAAGGGAAAAGCCGTGAAAGCAGCCATGTTGTGGCACTTCTGCACTCCCTTTGGGATGCTTTTTGCAGATGAAGTAAGCCTGGAACTCAGGGCTTCCTAGTTAAAAATATCCTAGCCCTAGGCCGAACCCCAACCCTAAGACGAGAAAGGCAAATCAGCCAGGAATTAGGCATGTCCCCAAGGAAAAAGCTGTGGAGGCAGGCATGTTGTGGTACTTTTGCGCTCTTCTTGGGTAGTCCTTCGCAGCTGCTGTGTTCTTGGAACTCAGGGCTTTCTGGTTAATAGAACCCTTACCCCAGGCGTAACTCAAACCTTAACCCTAGGAAGGAAAATCAGCCTATGGTTCGGAATGGTCTCATGGAAATATCAGTGGCGGCAGCCAAGTTGTGTCACTTTTGCGCTCCTCTTGGGATGCCTTTCGCAGCTGCAGTGTGCCTGGAGCCCAGGGCTTCCTGGTTTTAAAAGTCCTAGGCCTAAGCCTAACAGTAACCCTAGGAAGGTATATCAGCCGGGTATTAGGGTTCTTCCTAAGGGAAAAGCCGTGAAAGCAGCCATGTTGTGGCACTTCTGCACTCCCTTTGGGATGCCTTTGGAAGATGCAGTAAGCCTGGAACTCAGGGCTTCCTAGTTAAAAAATCCTAGCCCTAGGCCGAACCCCAACCCTAAGACGAGAAAGGCAAATCAGCCAGGAATTAGGCATGTCCCAAACGAAAAAGCTGTGGAGGCAGGAACGTTGTGGTACTTTTGCGCTCTTCTTGGGTAGTCCTTCGCAGCTGCTGTGTTCTTGGAACTCAGGGCTTTCTGGTTAATAGAACCTTTACCCTAGGCGTAACTCAAACCTTAACCCTAGGAAGGAAAATCAGCCTATGTTTCGGGATGGTCTCATGGAAATATCAGTGGTGGCAGCCAAGTTGTGTCACTTTTGCGCTCCCCTTGGGATGCCTTTCGCAGCTGCAGTGTGCCTGGAGCCCAGGGCTTCCTGGTTTTAAAAGTCCTAGGCCTAAGCCTAACAGTAACCCTAGGAAGGGAAATCAGCCGAGTATTAGGGCTCTTCCTAAGGGAAAAGCCGTGAAAGCAGCCATGTTGTGGCACTTCTGCACTCCCTTTGGGATGCCTTTGGCAGATGCAGTAAGCCTGGAACTCAGGGCTTCCTAGTTAAAAATATCCTAGCCCTAGGCCGAACCCCAACCCTAAGACTAGAAAGGCAAATCAGCCAGGAATTAGGCATGTCCCCAAGGAAAAAGCTGTGGAGGCAGGCATGTTGTGGTACTTTTGCGCTCTTCTTGGGTAGTCCTTCGCAGCTGCTGTGTTCTTGGAACTCAGGGCTTTCTGGTTAATAGAACCCTTACCCTAGGCGTAACTCAAACCTTAACCCTAGGAAGGAAAATCAGCCTATGGTTCGGGATGGTCTCATGAGAATAGAAGCAGAGGCAGCCAAGTTGTGTCACTTCTGCGGCCCTCTTGGGATGCCTTGCGCAGCTGCAGTGTGCCTGGAGCCCAGGGCTTCCTGGTTTTAAAAGTCCTAGGCCTAAGCCTAACAGTAACCCTAGGAAGGTAAATCAGCCGCGTATTAGGGTTCTTCCTAAGGGAAAAGCCGTGAAAGCAGCCATGTTGTGGCACTTCTGCACTCCCTTTGGGATGCTTTTGGCAGATGAAGTAAGCCTGGAACTCAGGGCTTCCTAGTTAAAAAAATCCTAGCCCTAGGCCGAACCCCAACCCTAAGACGAGAAAGGCAAATCAGCCAGGAATTAGGCATGTCCCCAAGGAAAAAGCTGTGGAGGCAGGCATGTTGTGGTACTTTTGCGCTCTTCTTGGGTAGTCCTTCGCAGCTGCTGTGTTCTTGGAACTCAGGGCTTTCTGGTTAATAGAACTCTTACCCTAGGCGTAACTCAAACCTTAACCCTAGGAAGGAAAATCAGACTATGGTTCAGGATGGTCTCATGAGAATAGCAGCAGAGGCAGCCAAGTTGTGTCACTTCTGCGGCCCTCTTGGGATGTCTTTAACAGGTGCATGTGCCTGGAGCCCAGGGCTTCCTGGTTTTAAAAGTCCTAGGCCTAAGCCTAACAGTCACCCTAGGAAGGTAAATCAGCCTGGTGTTAAGCTTCTTGCCAAGGAAAAAGCCGTGAAAGCAGCCATGTTGTGGAACTTCTGCACTCCCTTTGGGATGCCTTTGGCAGATGAAGTAAGCCTGGAACTCAGGGCTTCCTAGTTAAAAATATCCTAGCCCTAGGCCGAACCCCAACCCTAAGACGAGAAAGGCAAATCAGCCAGGAATTAGGCATGTCCCCAAGGAAAAAGCTGTGGAGGCAGGCATGTTGTGGTACTTTTGCGCTCTTCTTGGGTAGTCCTTCGCAGCTGCTGTGTTCTTGGAACTCAGGTCTTTCTGGTTAATAGAACCCTTACCCTAGGCGTAACTCAAACCTTAACCCTAGGAAGGAAAATCAGCCTATGGTTCGGGATGGTCTCATGGAAATATCAGTGGTGGCAGCCCAGTTGTGTCACTTTTGCGCTCCCCTTGGGATGCCTTTCGCAGCTGCAGTGTGCCTGTAGCCCAGGGCTTCCTGGTTTTAAAAGTCCTAGGCCTAAGCCTAACAGTAAACCTAGGAAGGTAAATCAGCCGCATATTAGGGTTCTTCCTAAGGGAAAAGCCGTGAAAGCAGCCATGTTGTGGCACTTTTGCACACCCTTTGGGATGCCTTTGGCAGATGAAGTAAGCCTGGAACTCAGGGCTTCCTAGTTAAAAATATCCTAGCCCTAGGCCGAACCCCAACCCTAAGACGAGAAAGGCAAATCAGCCAGGAATTAGGCATGTCCCCAAGGAAAAAGCTGTGGAGGCAGGCACGTTGTGGTACTTTTGCGCTCTTCTTGGGTAGTCCTTTGCAGCTGCTGTGTTCTTGGAACTCAGGTCTTTCTGGTTAATAGAACTCTTACCCTAGGCGTAACTCAAACCTTAACCCTAGGAAGGAAAATCAGCCTATGGTTCAGGATGGTCTCATGAGAATAGAAGCAGAGGCAGCCAAGTTGTGTCACTTCTGCGGCCCTCTTGGGATGCCTTGCGCAGCTGCAGTGTGCCTGGAGCCCAGGGCTTCCTGGTTTTAAAAGTCCTAGGCCTAAGCCTAACAGTAACCCTAGGAAGGTAAATCAGACGCGTATTAGGGTTCTTCCTAAGGGAAAAGCCGTGAAAGCAGCCATGTTGTGGCACTTCTGCACTCCCTTTGGGATGCCTTTGGCAGATGCAGTAAGCCTGGAACTCAGGGCTTCCGAGTTAAAAATATCCTAGCCCTAGGCCGAACCCCAACCCTAAGACGAGAAAGGCAAATCAGCCAGGAATTAGGCATGTCCCCAAGGAAAAAGCTGTGGAGGCAGGCATGTTGTGGTACTTTTGCGCTCTTCTTGGGTAGTCCTTCGCAGCTGCTGTGTTCTTGGAACTCAGGGCTTTCTGGTTAATAGAACTCTTACCCTAGGCGTAACTCAAACCTTAACCCTAGGAAGGAAAATCAGACTATGGTTCAGGATGGTCTCATGAGAATAGCAGCAGAGGCAGCCAAGTTGTGTCACTTCTGCGGCCCTCTTGGGATGTCTTTAACAGGTGCATGTGCCTGGAGCCCAGGGCTTCCTGGTTTTAAAAGTCCTAGGCCTAAGCCTAACAGTCACCCTAGGAAGGTAAATCAGCCTGGTGTTAAGCTTCTTGCCAAGGAAAAAGCCGTGAAAGCAGCCATGTTGTGGCACTTCTGCACTCCCTTTGGGATGCCTTTGGCAGATGAAGTAAGCCTGGAACTCAGGGCTTCCTAGTTAAAAATATCCTAGCCCTAGGCCGAACCCCAACCCTAAGACGAGAAAGGCAAATCAGCCAGGAATTAGGCATGTCCCCAAGGAAAAAGCTGTGGAGGCAGGCATGTTGTGGTACTTTTGCGCTCTTCTTGGGTAGTCCTTCGCAGCTGCTGTGTTCTTGGAACTCAGGTCTTTCTGGTTAATAGAACCCTTACCCTAGGCGTAACTCAAACCTTAACCCTAGGAAGGAAAATCAGCCTATGGTTCGGGATGGTCTCATGGAAATATCAGTGGTGGCAGCCCAGTTGTGTCACTTTTGCGCTCCCCTTGGGATGCCTTTCGCAGCTGCAGTGTGCCTGTAGCCCAGGGCTTCCTGGTTTTAAAAGTCCTAGGCCTAAGCCTAACAGTAACCCTAGGAAGGTAAATCAGCCGCATATTAGGGTTCTTCCTAAGGGAAAAGCCGTGAAAGCAGCCATGTTGTGGCACTTTTGCACACCCTTTGGGATGCCTTTGGCAGATGAAGTAAGCCTGGAACTCAGGGCTTCCTAGTTAAAAATATCCTAGCCCTAGGCCGAACCCCAACCCTAAGACGAGAAAGGCAAATCAGCCAGGAATTAGGCATGTCCCCAAGGAAAAAGCTGTGGAGGCAGGCACGTTGTGGTACTTTTGCGCTCTTCTTGGGTAGTCCTTTGCAGCTGCTGTGTTCTTGGAACTCAGGTCTTTCTGGTTAATAGAACTCTTACCCTAGGCGTAACTCAAACCTTAACCCTAGGAAGGAAAATCAGCCTATGGTTCAGGATGGTCTCATGAGAATAGAAGCAGAGGCAGCCAAGTTGTGTCACTTCTGCGGCCCTCTTGGGATGCCTTTTGCAGCTGCAGTGTGCCTGGAGCCCAGGGCTTCCTGGTTTTAAAAGTCCTAGGCCTAAGCCTAACAGTAACCCTAGGAAGGTAAATCAGACGCGTATTAGGGTTCTTCCTAAGGGAAAAGCCGTGAAAGCAGCCATGTTGTGGCACTTCTGCACTCCCTTTGGGATGCCTTTGGCAGATGCAGTAAGCCTGGAACTCAGGGCTTCCGAGTTAAAAATATCCTAGCCCTAGGCCGAACCCCAACCCTAAGACGAGAAAGGCAAATCAGCCAGGAATTAGGCATGTCCCCAAGGAAAAAGCTGTGGAGGCAGGCATGTTGTGGTACTTTTGCGCTCTTCTTGGGTAGTCCTTCGCACCTGCTGTGTTCTTGGAACTCAGGGCTTTCTGGTTAATAGAACTCTTACCCTAGGCGAAACTCAAACCTTAACCCTAGGAAGGAAAATCAGCCTATGGTTCAGGATGGTCTCATGAGAATAGAAGCAGAGGCAGCCATGTTGTGTCACTTCTGCGGCCCTCTTGGGATGCCTTTAACAGCTGCAGTGTGCCTGGAGCCCAGGGCTTCCTGGTTTTAAAAGTGCTAGGCCTAAGCCTAACAGTAACCCTAGGAAGGTAAATCAGCCGCGTATTATGGTTCTTCCTAAGTGAAAAGCTGTGAAAGCAGCCATGTTGTGGCACTTTTGCACTCCCTTTGGGATGCCTTTGGCAGATGCAGTAAGCCTGGAACTCAGGGCTTCCTGGTTAAAAAACTCCAAGCCCTAGGCTGAAGCCTAACCCTAACCCTAGTCAGATAAAACAGCCTAGGTATAGGGATGGTGCCAAGGAAAAAGCTGTGAAAGCTGCCATGTTGTTGCACTTTTGTACTCCCCTTGGGATGCCTTGAACAGCTGCAGTGTGCCTGGATCTAAGGGCTTCCTAGTTTTAAAAATCCTAGCCCTAGGCCTAAGCCTAACAGTAACCCTGGGAAGGGAAATCAGCCTGGTGTTAAGCTTCTTGCCAAGGAAAAAGCCGTGAAAGCAGCCATGTTGTGGCACTTTTCCACACACTTTGGGATGCCTTTGGCAGATGAAGTAAGCCTGGAACTCAGGGCTTCCTAGTTAAAAATATCCTAGCCCTAGGCCGAACCCCAACCCTAAGAGGAGAAAGGCAAATCAGCCAGGAATTAGGCATGTCCCCAAGGAAAAAGCTGTGGAGGCAGGCACGTTGTGGTACTTTTGCGCTCTTCTTGGCTAGTCCTTCGCAGCTGCTGTGTTCTTGGAACTCAGGGCTTTCTGGTTAATAGAACCCTTACCCTAGGCGTAACTCAAACCTTAACCCTAGGAAGGAAAATCAGCCTATGGTTCGGGATGGTCTCATGAGAATAGAAGCAGAGGCAGCCAAGTTGTGTCACTTCTGCGGCCCTCTAGGGATGCCTTTCGCAGCTGCAGTGTGCCTGGAGCCCAGGGCTTCCTGGTTTTAAAAGTCCTAGGCCTAAGCCTAACAGTAACCCTAGGAAGGTAAATCAGCCTGGTGTTAAGCTTCTTTGCAAGGAAAAAGCCGTGAAAGCAGCCATGTTGTGGCACTTCTGCACTCCCTTTGGGATGCCTTTGGCAGATGAAGTAAGCCTGGAACTCAGGGCTTCCTAGTTAAAAATATCCTAGCCCTAGGCCGAACCCCAACCCTAAGACGAGAAAGGCAAATCAGCCAGGAATTAGGCATGTCCCCAAGGAAAAAGCTGTGGAGGCAGGCATGTTGTGGTACTTTTGCGCTCTTCTTGGGTAGTCCTTCGCAGCTGCTGTGTTCTTGGAACTCAGGTCTTTCTGGTTAATAGAACCCTTACCCTAGGCGTAACTCAAACCTTAACCCTAGGAAGGAAAATCAGCCTATGGTTCGGGATGGTCTCATGGAAATATCAGTGGTGGCAGCCAAGTTGTGTCACTTTTGCGCTCCCCTTGGGATGCCTTTCGCAGCTGCAGTGTGCCTGGAGCCCAGGGCTTCCTGGTTTTAAAAGTCCTAGGCCTAAGCCTAACAGTAACCCTTGGAAGGTAAATCAGCCGCGTATTAGGGTTCTTCCTAAGGGAAAAGCCGTGAAAGCAGCCATGTTGTGGCACTTTTGCACACCCTTTGGGATGCCTTTGGCAGATGAAGTAAGCCTGGAACTCAGGGCTTCCTAGTTAAAAATATCCTAGCCCTAGGCCGAACCCCATCCCTAAGACGAGAAAGGCAAATCAGCCAGGAATTAGGCATGTCCCCAAGGAAAAAGCTGTGGAGGCAGGCATGTTGTGGTACTTTTGCGCTCTTCTTGGGTAGTTCTTCGCAGCTGCTGTGTTCTTGGAACTCAGGGCTTTCTGGTTAATAGAACCCTTACCCTAGGCGTAACTAAAACCTTAACCCTAGGAAGGAAAATCAGCCTATGGTTCGGGATGGTCTCATGAGAATAGAAGCAGAGGCAGCCAAGTTGTGTCACTTCTGGGGCCCTCTTGGGATGCCTTTCGCAGCTGCAGTGTGCCTGGAGCCCAGGGCTTCCTGGTTTTAAAAGTCCTAGGCCTAAGCCTAACAGTAACCCTAGGAAGGTAAATCAGCCGCGTATTAGGGTTCTTCCTAAGGGAAAAGCCGTGAAAGCAGCCATGTTGTGGCACTTTTTCACACACTTTGGGATGCCTTTGGCAGATGAAGTAAGCCTGGAACTCAGGGCTTCCTAGTTAAAAATATCCTAGCCCTAGGCCGAACCCCAACCCTAAGACGAGAAAGGCAAATCAGCCAGGAATTAGGCATGTCCCCAAGGAAAAAGCTGTGGAGGCAGGCATGTTGTGGTACTTTTGCGCTCTTCTTGGGTAGTCCTTCGCAGCTGCTGTGTTCTTGGAACTCAGGGCTTTCTGGTTAATAGAACACTTACCCTAGGCGTAACTCAAACCTTAACCCTAGGAAGGAAAAGCAGCCTATGGTTCGGGATGGTCTCATGACAATAGCAGCAGAGGCAGCCAAGTTGTGTCACTTCTGCGGACCTCTTGGGATGCCTTTAACAGCTGCATGTGCCTGGAGCCCAGGGCTTCCTGGTTTTAAAAGTCCTAGGCCTAAGCCTAACAGTAACCCTAGGAAGGTAAATCAGCCGCGTATTAGGGTTCTTCCTAAGGGAAAAGCCGTGAAAGCAGCCATGTTGTGGCACTTTTGCACACCCTTTGGGATGCCTTTGGCAGATGAAGTAAGCCTGGAACTCAGGGCTTCCTAGTTAAAAATATCCTAGCCCTAGGCCGAACCCCAACCCTAAGAGGAGAAAGGCAAATCAGCCAGGAATTAGGCATGTCCCCAAGGAAAAAGCTGTGGAGGCAGGCACGTTGTGGTACTTTTGCGCTCTTCTTGGGTAGTCCTTCGCAGCTGCTGTGTTCTTGGAACTCAGGGCTTTCTGGTTAATAGAGCCCTTACCCTAGGCGTAACTCAAACCTTAACCCTAGGAAGGAAAATCAGCCTATGGTTCGGGATGGTCTCATGAGAATAGAAGCAGAGGCAGCCAAGTTGTGTCACTTCTGCGGCCCTCTTGGGATGCCTTGCGCAGCTGCAGTGTGCCTGGAGCCCAGGGCTTCCTGGTTTTAAAAGTCCTAGGCCTAAGCCTAACAGTAACCCTAGGAAGGTAAATCAGCCGCGTATTAGGGTTCTTCCTAAGGGAAAAGCCGTGAAAGCAGCCATGTTGTGGCACTTCTGCACTCCCTTTGGGATGCTTTTGGCAGATGAAGTAAGCCTGGAACTCAGGGCTTCCTGGTTAAAAAAATCCTAGCCCTAGGCCGAACCCCAACCCTAAGACGAGAAAGGCAAATCAGCCAGGAATTAGGCATGTCCCCAAGGAAAAAGCTGTGGAGGCAGGCATGTTGTGGTACTTTTGCGCTCTTCTTGGGTAGTCCTTCGCAGCTGCTGTGTTCTTGGAACTCAGGGCTTTCTGGTTAATAGAACTCTTACCCTAGGCGTAACTCAAACCTTAACCCTAGGAAGGAAAATCAGACTATGGTTCAGGATGGTCTCATGAGAATAGCAGCAGAGGCAGCCAAGTTGTGTCACTTCTGCGGCCCTCTTGGGATGCCTTGCGCAGCTGCAGTGTGCCTGGAGCCCAGGGCTTCCTGGTTTTAAAAGTCCTAGGCCTAAGCCTAACAGTAACCCTAGGAAGGTAAATCAGCCGCGTATTAGGGTTCTTCCTAAGGGAAAAGCCGTGAAAGCAGCCATGTTGTGGCACTTCTGCACTCCCTTTGGGATGCCTTTGGCAGATGAAGTAAGCCTGGAACTCAGGGCTTCCTAGTTAAAAATATCCTAGCCCTAGGCCGAACCCCAACCCTAAGACGAGAAAGGCAAATCAGCCAGGAATTAGGCATGTCCCCAAGGAAAAAGCTGTGGAGGCAGGCATGTTGTGGTACTTTTGCGCTCTTCTTGGGTAGTCCTTCGCAGCTGCTGTGTTCTTGGAACTCAGGTCTTTCTGGTTAATAGAACCCTTACCCTAGGCGTAACTCAAACCTTAACCCTAGGAAGGAAAATCAGCCTATGGTTCGGGATGGTCTCATGGAAATATCAGTGGTGGCAGCCAAGTTGTGTCACTTTTGCGCTCCCCTTGGGATGCCTTTAACAGCTGCAGTGTGCCTGGAGCCCAGGGCTTCCTGGTTTTAAAAGTCCTAGGCCTAAGCCTAACAGTAACCCTAGGAAGGTAAATCAGCCGCGTATTAGGGTTCTTCCTAAGGGAAAAGCCGTGAAAGCAGCCATGTTGTGGCACTTTTGCACACCCTTTGGGATGCCTTTGGCAGATGAAGTAAGCCTGGAACTCAGGGCTTCCTAGTTAAAAATATCCTAGCCCTAGGCCGAACCCCATCCCTAAGACGAGAAAGGCAAATCAGCCAGGAATTAGGCATGTCCCCAAGGAAAAAGCTGTGGAGGCAGGCATGTTGTGGTACTTTTGCGCTCTTCTTGGGTAGTTCTTTGCAGCTGCTGTGTTCTTGGAACTCAGGGCTTTCTGGTTAATAGAACCCTTACCCTAGGCGTAACTCAAACCTTAACCCTAGGAAGGAAAATCAGCCTATGGTTCGGGATGGTCTCATGAGAATAGAAGCAGAGGCAGCCAAGTTGTGTCACTTCTGCGGCCCTCTTGGGATGCCTTTCGCAGCTGCAGTGTGCCTGGAGCCCAGGGCTTCCTGGTTTTAAAAGTCCTAGGCCTAAGCCTAACAGTAACCCTAGGAAGGTAAATCAGCCGCGTATTAGGGTTCTTCCTAAGGGAAAAGCCGTGAAAGCAGCCATGTTGTGGCACTTTTTCACACACTTTGGGATGCCTTTGGCAGATGAAGTAAGCCTGGAACTCAGGGCTTCCTAGTTAAAAATATCCTAGCCCTAGGCCGAACCCCAACCCTAAGACGAGAAAGGCAAATCAGCCAGGAATTAGGCATGTCCCCAAGGAAAAAGCTGTGGAGGCAGGCATGTTGTGGTACTTTTGCGCTCTTCTTGGGTAGTCCTTCGCAGCTGCTGTGTTCTTGGAACTCAGGGCTTTCTGGTTAATAGAACCCTTACCCTAGGCGTAACTCAAACCTTAACCCTAGGAAGGAAAAGCAGCCTATGGTTCGGGATGGTCTCATGAGAATAGCAGAAGAGACAGCCAAGTTGTGTCACTTCTGCGGCCCTCTTGGGATGCCTTTAACAGCTGCATGTGCCTGGAGCCCAGGGCTTCCTGGTTTTAAAAGTCCTAGGCCTAAGCCTAACAGTAACCCTAGGAAGGTAAATCAGCCGCGTATTAGGGTTCTTCCTAAGGGAAAAGCCGTGAAAGCAGCCATGTTGTGGCACTTCTGCACTCCCTTTGGGATGCTTTTGGCAGATGAAGTAAGCCTGGAACTCAGGGCTTCCTAGTTAAAAAAATCCTAGCCCTAGGCCGAACCCCAACCCTAAGACGAGAAAGGCAAATCAGCCAGGAATTAGGCATGTCCCCAAGGAAAAAGCTGTGGAGGCAGGCATGTTGTGGTACTTTTGCGCTCTTCTTGGGTAGTCCTTCGCAGCTGCTGTGTTCTTGGAACTCAGGGCTTTCTGTTTAATAGAACTCTTACCCTAGGCGTAACTCAAACCTTAACCCTAGGAAGGAAAGTCAGCCTATTGTTCAGGATGGTCTCATGAGAATAGCAGAAGAGGCAGCCAAGTTGTGTCACTTCTGCGGCCCTCTTGGGATGTCTTTAACAGGTGCATGTGCCTGGAGCCCAGGGCTTCCTGGTTTTAAAAGTCCTAGGCCTAAGCCTAACAGTAACCCTAGGAAGGTAAATCAGCCTGGTGTTAAGCTTCTTGCCAAGGAAAAAGCCGTGAAAGCAGCCATGTTGTGGCACTTCTGCACTCCCTTTGGGATGCCTTTGGCAGATGAAGTAAGCCTGGAACTCAGGGCTTCCTAGTTAAAAATATCCTAGCCCTAGGCCGAACCCCAACCCTAAGACGAGAAATGCAAATCAGCCAGGAATTAGGCATGTCCCCAAGGAAAAAGCTGTGGAGGCAGGCATGTTGTGGTACTTTTGCGCTCTTCTTGGGTAGTCCTTCGCAGCTGCTGTGTTCTTGGAACTCAGGTCTTTCTGGTTAATAGAACCCTTACCCTAGGCGTAACTCAAACCTTAACCCTAGGAAGGAAAATCAGCCTATGGTTCGGGATGGTCTCATGGAAATATCAGTGGTGGCAGCCAAGTTGTGTCACTTTTGCGCTCCCCTTGGGATGCCTTTCGCAGCTGCAGTGTGCCTGGAGCCCAGGGCTTCCTGGTTTTAAAAGTCCTAGGCCTAAGCCTAACAGTAACCCTAGGAAGGTAAATCAGCCGCGTATTAGGGTTCTTCCTAAGGGAAAAGCCGTGAAAGCAGCCATGTTGTGGCACTTTTGCACTCCCTTTGGGATGCCTTTGGCAGATGCAGTAAGCCTGGAACTCAGGGCTTCCTGGTTAAAAAACTCCAAGCCCTAGGCTGAAGCCTAACCCTAACCCTAGTCAGATAAAACAGCCTAGGTATAGGGATGGTGCCAAGGAAAAAGCTGTGAAAGCTGCCATGTTGTTGCACTTTTGTACTCCCCTTGGGATGCCTTGAACAGCTGCAGTGTGCCTGGATCTAAGGGCTTCCTAGTTTTAAAAATCCTAGCCCTAGGCCTAAGCCTAACAGTAACCCTGGGAAGGGAAATCAGCCTGGTGTTAAGCTTCTTGCCAAGGAAAAAGCCGTGAAAGCAGCCATGTTGTGGCACTTTTCCACACACTTTGGGATGCCTTTGGCAGATGAAGTAAGCCTGGAACTCAGGGCTTCCTAGTTAAAAATATCCTAGCCCTAGGCCGAACCCCAACCCTAAGACGAGAAAGGCAAATCAGCCAGGAATTAGGCATGTCCCCAAGGAAAAAGCTGTGGAGGCAGGCACGTTGTGGTACTTTTGCGCTCTTCTTGGGTAGTCCTTCGCAGCTGCTGTGTTCTTGGAACTCAGGGCTTTCTGGTTAATAGAACCCTTTCCCCAGGCGTAACTCAAACCTTAACCCTTGGAAGGAAAATCAGCCTATGGTTCGGGATGGTCTCATGAGAATAGAAGCAGAGGCAGCCAAGTTGTGTCACTTCTGCGGCCCTCTAGGGATGCCTTTCGCAGCTGCAGTGTGCCTGGAGCCCAGGGCTTCCTGGTTTTAAAAGTCCTAGGCCTAAGCCTAACAGTAACCCTAGGAAGGTAAATCAGCCGGGTATTAGGGTTCTTCCTAAGGGAAAAGCCGTGAAAGCAGCCATGTTGTGGCACTTCTGCACTCCCTTTGGGATGCTTTTTGCAGATGAAGTAAGCCTGGAACTCAGGGCTTCCTAGTTAAAAAAATCCTAGCCCTAGGCCCAACCCCAACCCTAAGACGAGAAAGGCAAATCAGCCAGGAATTAGGCATGTCCCCAAGGAAAAAGCTGTGGAGGCAGGCATGTTGTGGTACTTTTGCGCTCTTCTTGGGTAGTCCTTCGCAGCTGCTGTGTTCTTGGAACTCAGGGCTTTCTGGTTAATAGAACCCTTACCCCAGGCGTAACTCAAACCTTAACCCTAGGAAGGAAAATCAGCCTATGGTTCGGAATGGTCTCATGGAAATATCAGTGGCGGCAGCCAAGTTGTGTCACTTTTGCGCTCCTCTTGGGATGCCTTTCGCAGCTGCAGTGTGCCTGGAGCCCAGGGCTTCCTGGTTTTAAAAGTCCTAGGCCTAAGCCTAACAGTAACCCTAGGAAGGTAAATCAGCCGGGTATTAGGGTTCTTCCTAAGGGAAAAGCCGTGAAAGCAGCCATGTTGTGGCACTTCTGCACTCCCTTTGGGATGCCTTTGGAAGATGCAGTAAGCCTGGAACTCAGGGCTTCCTAGTTAAAAAATCCTAGCCCTAGGCCGAACCCCAACCCTAAGACGAGAAAGGCAAATCAGCCAGGAATTAGGCATGTCCCAAACGAAAAAGCTGTGCAGGCAGGAACGTTGTGGTACTTTTGCGCTCTTCTTGGGTAGTCCTTCGCAGCTGCTGTGTTCTTGGAACTCAGGGCTTTCTGGTTAATAGAACCTTTACCCTAGGCGTAACTCAAACCTTAACCCTAGGAAGGAAAATCAGACTATGGTTCGGGATGGTCTCATGGAAATATCAGTGGTGGCAGCCAAGTTGTGTCACTTTTGCGCTCCCCTTGGGATGCCTTTCGCAGCTGCAGTGTGCCTGGAGCCCAGGGCTTCCTGGTTTTAAAAGTCCTAGGCCTAAGCCTAACAGTAACCCTAGGAAGGGAAATCAGCCGAGTATTAGGGCTCTTCCTAAGGGAAAAGCCGTGAAAGCAGCCATGTTGTGGCACTTCTGCACTCCCTTTGGGATGCTTTTGGCAGATGAAGTAAGCCTGGAACTCAGGGCTTCCTAGTTAAAAATATCCTAGCCCTAGGCCGTACCCCAACCCTAAGACGAGAAAGGCAAATCAGCCAGGAATTAGGCATGTCCCCAAGGAAAAAGCTGTGGAGGCAGGCATGTTGTGGTACTTTTGCGCTCTTCTTGGCTAGTCCTTCGCAGCTGCTGTGTTCTTGGAACTCAGGGCTTTCTGGTTAATAGAACCCTTACCCTAGGCGTAACTCAAACCTTCACCCTAGGAAGGAAAATCAGCTTATGATTTGGGATGGTCTCATGAGAATAGCAGCAGAGGCAGCCAAGTTGTGTCACTTCTGTGGCCCTCTTGGGATGCCTTGCGCAGCTGCAGTGTGCCTGGAGCCCAGGGCTTCCTGGTTTTAAAAGTCCTAGGCCTAAGCCTAACAGTAACCCTAGGAAGGTAAATCAGCCGCGTATTAGGGTTCTTCCTAAGGGAAAAGCCGTGAAAGCAGCCATGTTGTGGCACTTCTGCACTCCCTTTGGGATGCTTTTGGCAGATGAAGTAAGCCTGGAACTCAGGGCTTCCTAGTTAAAAAAATCCTAGCCCTAGGCCGAACCCCAACCCTAAGACGAGAAAGGCAAATCAGCCAGGAATTAGGCATGTCCCCAAGGAAAAAGCTGTGGAGGCAGGCATGTTGTGGTACTTTTGCGCTCTTCTTGGGTAGTCCTTCGCAGCTGCTGTGTTCTTGGAACTCAGGGCTTTCTGGTTAATAGAACTCTTACCCTAGGCGTAACTCAAACCTTAACCCTAGGAAGGAAAATCAGACTATGGTTCAGGATGGTCTCATGAGAATAGCAGCAGAGGCAGCCAAGTTGTGTCACTTCTGCGGCCCTCTTGGGATGTCTTTAACAGGTGCATGTGCCTGGAGCCCAGGGCTTCCTGGTTTTAAAAGTCCTAGGCCTAAGCCTAACAGTAACCCTAGGAAGGTAAATCAGCCTGGTGTTAAGCTTCTTGCCAAGGAAAAAGCCGTGAAAGCAGCCATGTTGTGGCACTTCTGCACTCCCTTTGGGATGCCTTTGGCAGATGAAGTAAGCCTGGAACTCAGGGCTTCCTAGTTAAAAATATCCTAGCCCTAGGCCGAACCCCAACCCTAAGACGAGAAAGGCAAATCAGCCAGGAATTAGGCATGTCCCCAAGGAAAAAGCTGTGGAGGCAGGCATGTTGTGGTACTTTTGCGCTCTTCTTGGGTAGTCCTTCGCAGCTGCTGTGTTCTTGGAACTCAGGTCTTTCTGGTTAATAGAACCCTTACCCTAGGCGTAACTCAAACCTTAACCCTAGGAAGGAAAATCAGCCTATGGTTCGGGATGGTCTCATGGAAATATCAGTGGTGGCAGCCAAGTTGCGTCACTTTTGCGCTCCCCTTGGGATGCCTTTCGCAGCTGCAGTGTGCCTGGAGCCCAGGGCTTCCTGGTTTTAAAAGTCCTAGGCCTAAGCCTAACAGTAACCCTAGGAAGGGAAATCAGCCGCGTATTAGGGTTCTTCCTAAGGGAAAAGCCGTGAAAGCAGCCATGTTGTGGCACTTTTGCACACCCTTTGGGATGCCTTTGGCAGATGAAGTAAGCCTGGAACTCAGGGCTTCCTAGTTAAAAATATCCTAGCCCTAGGCCGAACCCCAACCCTAAGACGAGAAAGGCAAATCAGCCAGGAATTAGGCATGTCCCCAAGGAAAAAGCTGTGGAGGCAGGCACGTTGTGGTACTTTTGCGCTCTTCTTGGGTAGTCCTTTGCAGCTGCTGTGTTCTTGGAACTCAGGTCTTTCTGGTTAATAGAACTCTTACCCTAGGCGTAACTCAAACCTTAACCCTAGGAAGGAAAATCAGCCTATGGTTCAGGATGGTCTCATGAGAATAGAAGCAGAGGCAGCCAAGTTGTGTCACTTCTGCGGCCCTCTTGGGATGCCTTTTGCAGCTGCAGTGTGCCTGGACCCCAGGGCTTCCTGGTTTTAAAAGTCCTAGGCCTAAGCCTAACAGTAACCCTAGGAAGGTAAATCAGACGCGTATTAGGGTTCTTCCTAAGGGAAAAGCCGTGAAAGCAGCCATGTTGTGGCACTTCTGCACTCCCTTTGGGATGCCTTTGGCAGATGCAGTAAGCCTGGAACTCAGGGCTTCCTAGTTAAAAATATCCTAGCCCTAGGCCGAACCCCAACCCTAAGACGAGAAAGGCAAATCAGCCAGGAATTAGGCATGTCCCCAAGGAAAAAGCTGTGGAGGCAGGCATGTTGTGGTACTTTTGCGCTCTTCTTGGCTAGTCCTTCGCATCTGCTGTGTTCTTGGAACTCAGGGCTTTCTGGTTAATAGAACTCTTACCCTAGGCGAAACTCAAACCTTAACCCTAGGAAGGAAAATCAGCCTATGGTTCAGGATGGACTCATGAGAATAGAAGCAGAGGCAGCCAAGTTGTGTCACTTCTGCGGCCCTCTTGGGATGCCTTTAACAGCTGCAGTGTGCCTGGAGCCCAGGGCTTCCTGGTTTTAAAAGTGCTAGGCCTAAGCCTAACAGTAACCCTAGGAAGGTAAATCAGCCGCATATTATGGTTCTTCCTAAGTGAAAAGCTGTGAAAGCAGCCATGTTGTGGCACTTTTGCACTCCCTTTGGGATGCCTTTGGCAGATGCAGTAAGCCTGGAACTCAGGGCTTCCTGGTTAAAAAACTCCAAGCCCTAGGCTGAAGCCTAACCCTAACCCTAGTCAGATAAAACAGCCTAGGTATAGGGATGGTGCCAAGGAAAAACCTGTGAAAGCTGCCATGTTGTTGCACTTTTGTACTCCCCTTGGGATGCCTTGAACAGCTGCAGTGTGCCTGGATCTAAGGGCTTCCTAGTTTTAAAAATCCTAGCCCTAGGCCTAAGCCTAACAGTAACCCTGGGAAGGGAAATCAGCCTGGTGTTAAGCTTCTTGCCAAGGAAAAAGCCGTGAAAGCAGCCATGTTGTGGCACTTTTGCACTCCCATTTGGATGCCTTTCACAGCTCCAGTGTGCCTGGAACTCAGGGCTTCCTGATTTTAAAAAACCTAGCCCTAGGCCGAACCCCATCCCTAAGACGAGAAAGGCAAATCAGCCAGGAATTAGGCATGTCCCCAAGGAAAAAGCTGTGGAGGCAGGCATGTTGTGGTACTTTTGCGCTCTTCTTGGGTAGTCCTTCGCAGCTGCTGTGTTCTTGGAACTCAGGGCTTTCTGGTTAATAGAACCCTTACCCTAGGCGTAACTCAAACCTTAACCCTAGGAAGGAAAATCAGCCTATGATTCGGGATGGTCTCATGAGAATAGAAGCAGAGGCAGCCAAGTTGTGTCACTTCTGCGGCCCTCTTGGGATGCCTTTCGCAGCTGCAGTGTGCCTGGAGCCCAGGGCTTCCTGGTTTTAAAAGTCCTAGGCCTAAGCCTAACAGTAACCCTAGGAAGGTAAATCAGCCGCGTATTAGGGTTCTTCCTAAGGGAAAAGCCGTGAAAGCAGCCATGTTGTGGCACTTTTTCACACACTTTGGGATGCCTTTGGCAGATGAAGTAAGCCTGGAACTCAGGGCTTCCTAGTTAAAAATATCCTAGCCCTAGGCCGAACCCCAACCCTAAGACGAGAAAGGCAAATCAGCCAGGAATTAGGCATGTCCCCAAGGAAAAAGCTGTGGAGGCAGGCATGTTGTGGTACTTTTGCGCTCTTCTTGGGTAGTCCTTAGCAGCTGCTGTGTTCTTGGAACTCAGGTCTTTCTGGTTAATAGAGCCCTTACCCTAGGCGTAACTCAAACCTTAACCCTAGGAAGGAAAATCAGCCTATGGTTCGGAATGGTCTCATGAGA
Organism: Ammospiza maritima maritima; assembly: GCA_036010785.1. NCBI lineage: Eukaryota > Metazoa > Chordata > Aves > Passeriformes > Passerellidae > Ammospiza > Ammospiza maritima. The sequence goes on from JAYKTQ010000246.1 coordinate 48,178, forward strand.
ATAGAAGCAGAGGCAGCCAAGTTGTGTCACTTCTGCGGCCCTCTTGGGATGCCTTTCGCAGCTGCAGTGTGCCTGGAGCCCAGGGCTTCCTGGTTTTAAAAGTCCTAGGCATAAGCCTAACAGTAACCCTAGGAAGGTAAATCAGCCGCGTATTAGGGTTCTTCCTAAGGGAAAAGCCGTGAAAGCAGCCATGTTGTGGCACTTCTGCACTCCCTTTGGGATGCTTTTTGCAGATGAAGTAAGCCTGGAACTCAGGGCTTCCTAGTTAAAAATATCCTAGCCCTAGGCCGAACCCCAACCCTAAGACGAGAAAGGCAAATCAGCCAGGAATTAGGCATGTCCCCAAGGAAAAAGCTGTGGAGGCAGGCATGTTGTGGTACTTTTGCGCTCTTCTTGGCTAGTCCTTCGCAGCTGCTGTGTTCTTGGAACTCAGGGCTTTCTGGTTAATTGAACCCTTACCCCAGGCGTAACTCAAACCTTAACCCTAGGAAGGAAAATCAGCCTATGGTTCAGGATGGTCTCATGAGAATAGCAGCAGAGGCAGCCAAGTTGTGTCACTTTTGCGCTCCCCTTGGGATGCCTTTCGCAGCTGCAGTGTGCCTGGAGCCCAGGGCTTCCTGGTTTTAAAAGTCCTAGGCCTAAGCCTAACAGTAACCCTAGGAAGGTAAATCAGCCGCGTATTAGGGTTCTTCCTAAGGGAAAAGCCGTGAAAGCAGCCATGTTGTGGCACTTTTTCACACACTTTGGGATGCCTTTGGCAGATGAAGTAAGCCTGGAACTCAGGGCTTCCTAGTTAAAAATATCCTAGCCCTAGGCCGAACCCCAACCCTAAGACGAGAAAGGCAAATCAGCCAGGAATTAGGCATGTCCCCAAGGAAAAAGCTGTGGAGGCAGGCATGTTGTGGTACTTTTGCGCTCTTCTTGGGTAGTCCTTAGCAGCTGCTGTGTTCTTGGAACTCAGGTCTTTCTGGTTAATAGAGCCCTTACCCTAGGCGTAACTCAAACCTTAACCCTAGGAAGGAAAATCAGCCTATGGTTCGGAATGGTCTCATGAGAATAGAAGCAGAGGCAGCCAAGTTGTGTCACTTCTGCGGCCCTCTTGGGATGCCTTTCGCAGCTGCAGTGTGCCTGGAGCCCAGGGCTTCCTGGTTTTAAAAGTCCTAGGCATAAGCCTAACAGTAACCCTAGGAAGGTAAATCAGCCGCGTATTAGGGTTCTTCCTAAGGGAAAAGCCGTGAAAGCAGCCATGTTGTGGCACTTCTGCACTCCCTTTGGGATGCTTTTTGCAGATGAAGTAAGCCTGGAACTCAGGGCTTCCTAGTTAAAAATATCCTAGCCCTAGGCCGAACCCCAACCCTAAGACGAGAAAGGCAAATCAGCCAGGAATTAGGCATGTCCCCAAGGAAAAAGCTGTGGAGGCAGGCATGTTGTGGTACTTTTGCGCTCTTCTTGGCTAGTCCTTCGCAGCTGCTGTGTTCTTGGAACTCAGGGCTTTCTGGTTAATAGAACCCTTACCCCAGGCGTAACTCAAACCTTAACCCTAGGAAGGAAAATCAGCCTATGGTTCAGGATGGTCTCATGAGAATAGCAGCAGAGGCAGCCAAGTTGTGTCACTTTTGCGCTCCCCTTGGGATGCCTTTCGCAGCTGCAGTGTGCCTGGAGCCCAGGGCTTCCTGGTTTTAAAAGTCCTAGGCCTAAGCCTAACAGTAACCCTAGGAAGGTAAATCAGCCGCGTATTAGGGTTCTTCCTAAGGGAAAAGCCGTGAAAGCAGCCATGTTGTGGCACTTTTGCGCACACTTTGGGATGCCTTTGGCAGATGAAGTAAGCCTGGAACTCAGGGCCTCCTAGTTAAAAATATCCTAGCCCTAGGCCGAACCCCAACCCTAAGACGAGAAAGGCAAATCAGCCAGGAATTAGGCATGTCCCCAAGGAAAAAGCTGTGGAGGCAGGCACGTTGTGGTACTTTTGCGCTCTTCTTGGGTAGTCCTTCGCAGCTGCTGTGTTCTTGGATCTCAGGTCTTTCTGGTTAATAGAACTCTTACCCTAGGCGTAACTCAAACCTTAACCCTAGGAAGGAAAATCAGCCTATGGTTCAGGATGGTCTCATGAGAATAGAAGCAGAGGCAGCCAAGTTGTGTCACTTCTGCGTCCCTCTTGGGATGCCTTCAACAGCTGCAGTGTGCCTGGATCCCAGGGCTTCCTGGTTTTAAAAGTCCTAGGCCTAAGCCTAACAGTAACCCTAGGAAGGTAAATCAGCCGGGTATTAGGGTTCTTCCTAAGGGAAAAGCTGTGAAAGCAGCCATGTTGTGGCACTTTTGCACTCCCTTTGGGATGCCTTTGGCAGATGCAGTAAGCCTGGAACTCAGGGCTTCCTGGTTAAAAAACTCCAAGCCTTAGGCTGAAGCCTAACCCTAACCCTAGGCAGATAAAACAGCCTAGGTATAGGGATGGTGCCAAGGAAAAAGCTGTGAAAGCTGCCATGTTTTTGCACTTTTGTACTCCCCTTGGGATGCCTTGAACAGCTGCAGTGTGCCTGGATCTAAGGGCTTCCTAGTTTTAAAAATCCTAGCCCTAGGCCTAAGCCTAACAGTAACCCTGGGAAGGGAAATCAGCCTGGTGTTAAGCTTCTTGCCAAGGAAAAAGCCGTGAAAGCAGCCATGTTGTGGCACTTTTGCACTCCCATTTGGATGTCTTTTACAGCTCCAGTGTGCCTGGAACTCAGGGCTTCCTGATTTTAAAAAACCTAGCCCTAGGCCGAACCCCATGCCTAAGACGAGAAAGGCAAATCAGGCCGGAAATTAGGCATGTCCCCAAGGAAAAAGCTGTGGAGGCAGGCATGTTGTGGTACTTTTGCGCTCTTCTTGGGTAGTCCTTCGCAGCTGCTGTGTTCTTGGAACTCGGGGCTTTCTGGTTAATAGAACCCTTACCCTAGGCGTAACTCAAACCTTAACCCTAGGAAGGAAAATCAGCCTATGGTTCAGGATGGTCTCATGAGAATAGAAGCAGAGGCAGCCAAGTTGTGTCACTTCTGCGGCCCTCTTGGGATGCATTTAACAGCTGCAGTGTGCCTGGAGCCCAGGGCTTCCTGGTTTTAAAAGTCCTAGGCCTAAGCCTAACAGTAACCCTAGGAAGGTAAATCAGCCGGGTATTAGGGTTCTTCCTAAGGGAAAAGCTGTGAAAGCAGCCATGTTGTGGCACTTTTGCACTCCCTTTGGGATGCCTTTGGCAGATGCAGTAAGCCTGGAACTCAGGGCTTCCTGGTTAAAAAACTCCAAGCCCTAGGCTGAAGCCTAACCCTAACCCTAGGCAGATAAAACAGCCTAGGTATAGGGATGGTGCCAAGGAAAAAGCTGTGAAAGCTGCCATGTTGTTGCACTTTTGTACTCCCCTTGGGATGCCTTGAACAGCTGCAGTGTGCCTGGATCTAAGGGCTTCCTAGTTTTAAAAATCCTAGCCCTAGGCCTAAGCCTAACAGTAACCCTGGGAAGGGAAATCAGCCTGGTGTTAAGCTTCTTGCCAAGGAAAAAGCCGTGAAAGCAGCCATGTTGTGGCACTTTTGCACTCCCATTTGGATGCTTTTCACAGCTCCAGTGTGCCTGGAACTCAGGGCTTCCTGATTTTAAAAAACCTAGCCCTAGGCCGAACCCCATCCCTAAGACGAGAAAGGCAAATCAGCCAGGAATTAGGCATGTCCCCAAGGAAAAAGCTGTGGAGGCAGGCATGTTGTGGTACTTTTGCGCTCTTCTTGGGTAGTCCTTCGCAGCTGCTGTGTTCTTGGAACTCAGGGCTTTCTGGTTAATAGAACCCTTACCCTAGGCGTAACTCAAACCTTAACCCTAGGAAGGAAAATCAGCCTATGATTCGGGATGGTCTCATGAGAATAGAAGCAGAGGCAGCCAAGTTGTGTCACTTCTGCGGCCCTCTTGGGATGCCTTTCGCAGCTGCAGTGTGCCTGGAGCCCAGGGCTTCCTGGTTTTAAAAGTCCTAGGCCTAAGCCTAACAGTAACCCTAGGAAGGTAAATCAGCCGCGTATTAGGGTTCTTCCTAAGGGAAAAGCCGTGAAAGCAGCCATGTTGTGGCACTTTTTCACACACTTTGGGATGCCTTTGGCAGATGAAGTAAGCCTGGAACTCAGGGCTTCCTAGTTAAAAATATCCTAGCCCTAGGCCGAACCCCAACCCTAAGACGAGAAAGGCAAATCAGCCAGGAATTAGGCATGTCCCCAAGGAAAAAGCTGTGGAGGCAGGCATGTTGTGGTACTTTTGCGCTCTTCTTGGGTAGTCCTTAGCAGCTGCTGTGTTCTTGGAACTCAGGTCTTTCTGGTTAATAGAGCCCTTACCCTAGGCGTAACTCAAACCTTAACCCTAGGAAGGAAAATCAGCCTATGGTTCGGAATGGTCTCATGAGAATAGAAGCAGAGGCAGCCAAGTTGTGTCACTTCTGCGGCCCTCTTGGGATGCCTTTCGCAGCTGCAGTGTGCCTGGAGCCCAGGGCTTCCTGGTTTTAAAAGTCCTAGGCATAAGCCTAACAGTAACCCTAGGAAGGTAAATCAGCCGCGTATTAGGGTTCTTCCTAAGGGAAAAGCCGTGAAAGCAGCCATGTTGTGGCACTTCTGCACTCCCTTTGGGATGCTTTTTGCAGATGAAGTAAGCCTGGAACTCAGGGCTTCCTAGTTAAAAATATCCTAGCCCTAGGCCGAACCCCAACCCTAAGACGAGAAAGGCAAATCAGCCAGGAATTAGGCATGTCCCCAAGGAAAAAGCTGTGGAGGCAGGCATGTTGTGGTACTTTTGCGCTCTTCTTGGCTAGTCCTTCGCAGCTGCTGTGTTCTTGGAACTCAGGGCTTTCTGGTTAATAGAACCCTTACCCCAGGCGTAACTCAAACCTTAACCCTAGGAAGGAAAATCAGCCTATGGTTCAGGATGGTCTCATGAGAATAGCAGCAGAGGCAGCCAAGTTGTGTCACTTTTGCGCTCCCCTTGGGATGCCTTTCGCAGCTGCAGTGTGCCTGGAGCCCAGGGCTTCCTGGTTTTAAAAGTCCTAGGCCTAAGCCTAACAGTAACCCTAGGAAGGTAAATCAGCCGCGTATTAGGGTTCTTCCTAAGGGAAAAGCCGTGAAAGCAGCCATGTTGTGGCACTTTTTCACACACTTTGGGATGCCTTTGGCAGATGAAGTAAGCCTGGAACTCAGGGCTTCCTAGTTAAAAATATCCTAGCCCTAGGCCGAACCCCAACCCTAAGACGAGAAAGGCAAATCAGCCAGGAATTAGGCATGTCCCCAAGGAAAAAGCTGTGGAGGCAGGCACGTTGTGGTACTTTTGCGCTCTTCTTGGGTAGTCCTTAGCAGCTGCTGTGTTCTTGGAACTCAGGTCTTTCTGGTTAATAGAGCCCTTACCCTAGGCGTAACTCAAACCTTAACCCTAGGAAGGAAAATCAGCCTATGGTTCGGAATGGTCTCATGAGAATAGAAGCAGAGGCAGCCAAGTTGTGTCACTTCTGCGGCCCTCTTGGGATGCCTTTCGCAGCTGCAGTGTGCCTGGAGCCCAGGGCTTCCTGGTTTTAAAAGTCCTAGGCATAAGCCTAACAGTAACCCTAGGAAGGTAAATCAGCCGCGTATTAGGGTTCTTCCTAAGGGAAAAGCCGTGAAAGCAGCCATGTTGTGGCACTTCTGCACTCCCTTTGGGATGCTTTTTGCAGATGAAGTAAGCCTGGAACTCAGGGCTTCCTAGTTAAAAATATCCTAGCCCTAGGCCGAACCCCAACCCTAAGACGAGAAAGGCAAATCAGCCAGGAATTAGGCATGTCCCCAAGGAAAAAGCTGTGGAGGCAGGCATGTTGTGGTACTTTTGCGCTCTTCTTGGCTAGTCCTTCGCAGCTGCTGTGTTCTTGGAACTCAGGGCTTTCTGGTTAATAGAACCCTTACCCCAGGCGTAACTCAAACCTTAACCCTAGGAAGGAAAATCAGCCTATGGTTCAGGATGGTCTCATGAGAATAGCAGCAGAGGCAGCCAAGTTGTGTCACTTTTGCGCTCCCCTTGGGATGCCTTTCGCAGCTGCAGTGTGCCTGGAGCCCAGGGCTTCCTGGTTTTAAAAGTCCTAGGCCTAAGCCTAACAGTAACCCTAGGAAGGTAAATCAGCCGCGTATTAGGGTTCTTCCTAAGGGAAAAGCCGTGAAAGCAGCCATGTTGTGGCACTTTTGCGCACACTTTGGGATGCCTTTGGCAGATGAAGTAAGCCTGGAACTCAGGGCCTCCTAGTTAAAAATATCCTAGCCCTAGGCCGAACCCCAACCCTAAGACGAGAAAGGCAAATCAGCCAGGAATTAGGCATGTCCCCAAGGAAAAAGCTGTGGAGGCAGGCACGTTGTGGTACTTTTGCGCTCTTCTTGGGTAGTCCTTCGCAGCTGCTGTGTTCTTGGATCTCAGGTCTTTCTGGTTAATAGAACTCTTACCCTAGGCGTAACTCAAACCTTAACCCTAGGAAGGAAAATCAGCCTATGGTTCAGGATGGTCTCATGAGAATAGAAGCAGAGGCAGCCAAGTTGTGTCACTTCTGCGTCCCTCTTGGGATGCCTTCAACAGCTGCAGTGTGCCTGGAGCCCAGGGCTTCCTGGTTTTAAAAGTCCTAGGCCTAAGCCTAACAGTAACCCTAGGAAGGTAAATCAGCCGGGTATTAGGGTTCTTCCTAAGGGAAAAGCTGTGAAAGCAGCCATGTTGTGGCACTTTTGCACTCCCTTTGGGATGCCTTTGGCAGATGCAGTAAGCCTGGAACTCAGGGCTTCCTGGTTAAAAAACTCCAAGCCTTAGGCTGAAGCCTAACCCTAACCCTAGGCAGATAAAACAGCCTAGGTATAGGGATGGTGCCAAGGAAAAAGCTGTGAAAGCTGCCATGTTGTTGCACTTTTGTACTCCCCTTGGGATGCCTTGAACAGCTGCAGTGTGCCTGGATCTAAGGGCTTCCTAGTTTTAAAAATCCTAGCCCTAGGCCTAAGCCTAACAGTAACCCTGGGAAGGGAAATCAGCCTGGTGTTAAGCTTCTTGCCAAGGAAAAAGCCGTGAAAGCAGCCATGTTGTGGCACTTTTGCACTCCCATTTGGATGTCTTTCACAGCTCCAGTGTGCCTGGAACTCAGGGCTTCCTGATTTTAAAAAACCTAGCCCTAGGCCGAACCCCATCCCTAAGACGAGAAAGGCAAATCAGGCCGGAAATTAGGCATGTCCCCAAGGAAAAAGCTGTGGAGGCAGGCATGTTGTGGCACTTTTGCGCTCTTCTTGGGTAGTCCTTCGCAGCTGCTGTGTTCTTGGAACTCGGGGCTTTCTGGTTAATAGAACCCTTACCCTAGGCGTAACTCAAACCTTAACCCTAGGAAGGAAAATCAGCCTATGATTCGGGATGGTCTCATGAGAATAGAAGCAGAGGCAGCCAAGTTGTGTCACTTCTGCGGCCCTCTTGGGATGCCTTTCGCAGCTGCAGTGTGCCTGGAGCCCAGGGCTTCCTGGTTTTAAAAGTCCTAGGCCTAAGCCTAACAGTAACCCTAGGAAGGTAAATCAGCCGCGTATTAGGGTTCTTCCTAAGGGAAAAGCCGTGAAAGCAGCCATGTTGTGGCACTTTTGCACTCCCTTTGGGATGCCTTTGGCAGATGAAGTAAGCCTGGAACTCAGGGCTTCCTAGTTAAAAATATCCTAGCCCTAGGCCGAACCCCAACCCTAAGACGAGAAAGGCAAATCAGCCAGGAATTAGGCATTTCCCCAAGGAAAAAGGTGTGGAGGCAGGCACGTTGTGGTACTTTTGCGCTCTTCTTGGGTAGTCCTTCGCAGCTGCTGTGTTCTTGGAACTCAGGGCTTTCTGGTTAATAGAGCCCTTACCCTAGGCGTAACTCAAACCTTAACCCTAGGAAGGAAAATCAGCCTATGGTTCGGAATGGTCTTATGAGAATAGAAGCAGAGGCAGCCAAGTTGTGTCACTTCTGCGGCCCTCTTGGGATGCCTTTCGCAGCTGCAGTGTGCCTGGAGCCCAGGGCTTCCTGGTTTTAAAAGTCCTAGGCCTAAGCCTAACAGTAACCCTAGGAAGGTAAATCAGCCGCGTATTAGGGTTCTTCCTAAGGGAAAAGCCGTGAAAGCAGCCATGTTGTGGCACTTCTGCACTCCCTTTGGGATGCTTTTGGCAGATGAAGTAAGCCTGGAACTCAGGGCTTCCTAGTTAAAAATATCCTAGCCCTAGGCCGTACCCCAACCCTAAGACGAGAAAGGCAAATCAGCCAGGAATTAGGCATGTCCCCAAGGAAAAAGCTGTGGAGGCAGGCATGTTGTGGTACTTTTGCGCTCTTCTTGGCTAGTCCTTCGCAGCTGCTGTGTTCTTGGAACTCAGGGCTTTCTGGTTAATAGAACCCTTACCCTAGGCGTAACTCAAACCTTCACCCTAGGAAGGAAAATCAGCTTATGATTTGGGATGGTCTCATGAGAATAGCAGCAGAGGCAGCCAAGTTGTGTCACTTCTGCAGCCCTCTTGGGATGCCTTTAACAGCTGCATGTGCCTGGAGCCCAGGGCTTCCTGGTTTTAAAAGTCCTAGGCCTAAGCCTAACAGTAACCCTAGGAAGGTAAATCAGACGCGTATTAGGGTTCTTCCTAAGGGAAAAGCCGTGAAAGCAGCCATGTTGTGGAACTTTTGGACACCCTTTGGGATGCCTTTGGCAGATGCAGTAAGCCTGGAACTCAGGGCTTCCTAGTTAAAAAAATCCTAGCCCTAGGCAGAACCCCCACCCTAAGACGAGAAAGGCAAATCAGCCAGGAATTAGGCATGTCCCATACGAAAAAGCTGTGGAGACAGGCATGTTGTGGTACTTTTGCGCTCTTCTTGGGTAGTCCTTCGCAGCTGCTGTGTTCTTGGAACTCAGGGCTTTCTGGTTAATAGAACCCTTACCCCAGGCGTAACTCAAACCTTAACCCTAGGAAGGAAAATCAGCTTATGGTTCGGGATGGTCTCATGGAAATATCAGTGGTGGCAGCCAAGTTGTGTCACTTTTGCGCTCCCCTTGGGATGCCTTTCGCAGCTGCAGAGTGCCTGGAGCCCAGGGCTTCCTGGTTTTAAAAGTCCTAGGCCTAAGCCCAACAGTAACCCTAGGAAGGTAAATCAGCCGCCTATTAGGGTTCTTCCTAAAGGAAAAGCTGTGAAAGCAGCCATGTTGTGGCACTTCTGCACTCCCTTTGGGATGCTTTTTGCAGATGCAGTAAGCCTGGAACTCAGGGCTTCCTAGTAAAAAAAATCCTAGCCCTAGGCCGAACCCCAACCCTAAGACGAGAAAGGCAAATCAGCCAGGAATTAGGCATGTCCCCAAGGAAAAAGCTGTGGAGGCAGGCATGTTGTGGTACTTTTGCGCTCTTCTTGGCTAGTCCTTCGCAGCTGCTGTGTTCTTGGAACTCAGGGCTTTCTGGTTAATAGAACCCTTACCCTAGGCGTAACTCAAACCTTAACCCTAGGAAGGAAAATCAGCCTATGGTTCGGGATGGTCTCATGAGAATAGCAGCAGAGGCAGCCAAGTTGTGTCACTTTTGCGCTCCCCTTGGGATGCCTTTCGCAGCTGCAGTGTGCCTGGAGCCCAGGGCTTCCTGGTTTTAAAAGTCCTAGGCCTAAGCCTAACAGTAACCCTAGGAAGGTAAATCAGCCGCGTATTAGGGTTCTTCCTAAGGGAAAAGCCGTGAAAGCAGCCATGTTGTGGCACTTTTGCGCACCCTTTGGGATGCCTTTGGCAGATGAAGTAAGCCTGGAACTCAGGGCTTCCTAGTTAAAAATATCCTAGCCCTAGGCCGAACCCCAACCCTAAGACGAGAAAGGCAAATCAGCCAGGAATTAGGCATGTCCCCAAGGAAAAAGCTGTGGAGGCAGGCACGTTGTGGTACTTTTGCGCTCTTCTTGGGTAGTCCTTCGCAGCTGCTGTGTTCTTGGATCTCAGGTCTTTCTGGTTAATAGAACTCTTACCCTAGGCGTAACTCAAACCTTAACCCTAGGAAGGAAAATCAGCCTATGGTTCAGGATGGTCTCATGAGAATAGAAGCAGAGGCAGCCAAGTTGTGTCACTTCTGCGTCCCTCTTGGGATGCCTTTAACAGCTGCAGTGTGCCTGGAGCCCAGGGCTTCCTGGTTTTAAAAGTCCTAGGCCTAAGCCTAACAGTAACCCTAGGAAGGTAAATCAGTCGGGTATTAGGGTTCTTCCTAAGGGAAAAGCTGTGAAAGCAGCCATGTTGTGGCACTTTTGCACTCCCTTTGGGATGCCTTTGGCAGATGCAGTAAGCCTGGAACTCAGGGCTTCCTGGTTAAAAAACTCCAAGGCCTAGGCTGAAGCCTAACCCTAACCCTAGGCAGATAACACAGCCTAGGTATAGGGATGGTGCCAAGGAAAAAGCTGTGAAAGCTGCCATGTTGTTGCACTTTTGTACTCCCCTTGGGATGCCTTGAACAGCTGCAGTGTGCCTGGATCTAAGGGCTTCCTAGTTTTAAAAATCCTAGCCATAGGCCTAAGCCTAACAGTAACCCTGGGAAGGGAAATCAGCCTGGTGTTAAGCTTCTTGCCAAGGAAAAAGCCGTGAAAGCAACCATGTTGTGGCACTTTTGCACTCCCATTTGGATGCCTTTCACAGCTCCAGTGTGCCTGGAACTCAGGGCTTCCTGATTTTAAAAATCCTAGCCCTAGGCCGAACCCCATCCCTAAGACGAGAAAGGCAAATCAGCCAGGAATTAGGCATGTCCCCAAGGAAAGAGCTGTGGAGGCAGGCATGTTGTGGTACTTTTGCGCTCTTCTTGGGAAGTCCTTCGCAGCTGCTGTGTTCTTGGAACTCAGGGCTTTCTGGTTAATAGAACCCTTACCCTAGGCGTAACTCAAACCTTAACCCTAGGAAGGAAAATCAGCCTATGGTTCGGGATGGTCTCATGAGAATAGCAGCAGAGGCAGCCAAGTTGTGTCACTTCTGCGGCCCTCTTGGGATGCCTTTAACAGCTGCATGTGCCTGGAGCCCAGGGCTTCCTGGTTTTAAAAGTCCTAGGCCTAAGCCTAACAGTAACCCTAGGAAGGTAAATCAGCCGAGTATTAGGGCTCTTCCTAAGGGAAAAGCCGTGAAAGCAGCCATGTTGTGGCACTTCTGCACTCCCTTTGGGATGCCTTTGGCAGATGAAGTAAGCCTGGAACTCAGGGCTTCCCAGTTAAAAAAATCCTAGCCCTAGGCCGAACCCCAACCCTAAGACGAGAAAGGCAAATCAGCCAGGAATTAGGCATGTCCCCAAGGAAAAAGCTGTGGAGGCAGGCATGTTGTGGTACTTTTGCGCTCTTCTTGGGTAGTCCTTCGCAGCTGCTGTGTTCTTGGAACTCAAGGCTTTCTGGTTAATAGAACCCTTACCCCAGGCGTAACTCAAACCTTAACCCTAGGAAGGAAAATCAGCCTATGGTTCAGGATGGTCTCATGAGAATAGCAGCAGAGGCAGCCAAGTTGTGACACTTCTGCAGCCCTCTTGGGATGCCTTTAACAGCTGCATGTGCCTGGAGCCGAGGGCTTCCTGGTTTTAAAAGTCCTAGGCCTAAGCCTAACAGTAACCCTAGGAAGGTAAATCAGCCGCGTATTAGGGTTCTTCCTAAGGGAAAAGCCGTGAAAGCAGCCATGTTGTGGCACTTCTGCACTCCCTTTGGGATGCCGTTGGCAGATGCAGTAAGCCTGGAACTCAGGGCTTCCTGGTAAAAAATCTCCTAGCCCTAGGCCGAACCCCATCCCTATGACGAGAAAGGCAAATCAGCCAGGAATTAGGCATGTCCCCAAGGAAAAAGCTGTGGAGGCAGGCATGTTGTGGTACTTTTGCGCTCTTCTTGGGAAGTCCTTCGCCGCTGCTGTGTTCTTGGAACTCAGGGCTTTCTGGTTAATAGAACCCTTACCCCAGGCGTAACTCAAACCTTAACCCTAGGAAGGAAAATCAGCCTATGGTTCGGGATGGTCTCATGAGAATAGCAGCAGAGGCAGCCAAGTTGTGTCACTTTTGCGCTCCCCTTGGGATGCCTTTCTCAGCTGCAGTGTGCCTGGAGCCCAGGGCTTCCTGGTTTTAAAAGTCCTAGGCCTAAGCCTAACAGTAACCCTAGGAAGGTAAATCAGCCGCGTATTAGGGTTCTTCCTAAGGGAAAAGCCGTGAAAGCAGCCATGTTGTGGCACTTTTTCGCACCATTTGGGATGCCTTTGGCAGATGAAGTAAGCCTGGAACTCAGGGCTTCCTAGTTAAAAATATCCTAGCCCTAGGCCGAACCCCAACCCTAAGACGAGAAAGGCAAATCAGCCAGGAATTAGGCATGTCCCCAAGGAAAAATCTTTGGAGGCAGGCACGTTGTGGTACTTTTGCGCTCTTCTTGGGTAGTCCTTCGCAGCTGCTGTGTTCTTGGAACTCAGGGCTTTCTGGTTAATAGAACTCTTACCCTAGGCGTAACTCAAACCTTAACCCTAGGAAGGAAAATCAGACTATGGTTCAGGATGGTCTCATGAGAATAGAAGCAGAGGCAGCCAAGTTGTGTCACTTCTGCGGCCCTCTTGGGATGCCTTTAACAGCTGCATGTGCCTGGAGCCCAGGGCTTCCTAGTTTTAAAAGTCCTAGGCCTAAGCCTAACAGTAACCCTAGGAAGGTAAATCAGACGCGTATTAGGGTTCTTCCTAAGGGAAAAGCCGTGAAAGCAGCCATGTTGTGGCACTTCTGCACTCCCTTTGGGATGCCGTTGGCAGATGCAGTAAGCCTGGAACTCAGGGCTTCCTGGTAAAAAATCTCCTAGCCCTAGGCCGAACCCCATCCCTATGACGAGAAAGGCAAATCAGCCAGGAATTAGGCATGTCCCCAAGGAAAAAGCTGTGGAGGCAGGCATGTTGTGGTACTTTTGCGCTCTTCTTGGGAAGTCCTTCGCCGCTGCTGTGTTCTTGGAACTCAGGGCTTTCTGGTTAATAGAACCCTTACCCCAGGCGTAACTCAAACCTTAACCCTAGGAAGGAAAATCAGCCTATGGTTCGGGATGGTCTAATGAGAATAGCAGCAGAGGCAGCCAAGTTGTGTCACTTTTGCGCTCCCCTTGGGATGCCTTTCTCAGCTGCAGTGTGCCTGGAGCCCAGGGCTTCCTGGTTTTAAAAGTCCTAGGCCTAAGCCTAACAGTAACCCTAGGAAGGTAAATCAGCCGCGTATTAGGGTTCTTCCTAAGGGAAAAGCCGTGAAAGCAGCCATGTTGTGGCACTTTTTCGCACCATTTGGGATGCCTTTGGCAGATGAAGTAAGCCTGGAACTCAGGGCTTCCTAGTTAAAAATATCCTAGCCCTAGGCCGAACCCCAACCCTAAGACGAGAAAGGCAAATCAGCCAGGAATTAGGCATGTCCCCAAGGAAAAAGCTTTGGAGGCAGGCACGTTGTGGTACTTTTGCGCTCTTCTTGGGTAGTCCTTCGCAGCTGCTGTGTTCTTGGAACTCAGGGCTTTCTGGTTAATAGAACTCTTACCCTAGGCGTAACTCAAACCTTAACCCTAGGAAGGAAAATCAGCCTATGGTTCAGGATGGTCTCATGAGAATAGAAGCAGAGGCAGCCAAGTTGTGTCACTTCTGCGGCCCTCTTGGGATGCCTTTAACAGCTGCATGTGCCTGGAGCCCAGGGCTTCCTAGTTTTAAAAGTCCTAGGCCTAAGCCTAACAGTAACCCTAGGAAGGTAAATCAGCCGCGTATTAGGGTTCTTCCTAAGGGAAAAGCCGTGAAAGCAGCCATGTTGTGGCACTTCTGCACTCCCTTTGGGATGCCTTTGGCAGATGCAGTAAGCCTGGAACTCAGGGCTTCCTAGTTAAAAAAATCCTAGCCCTAGGCCGAACCCCAACCCTAAGACGAGAAAGGCAAATCAGCCAGGAATTAGGCATGTCCCCAAGGAAAAAGCTGTGGAGGCAGGCATGTTGTGGTACTTTTGCGCTCTTCTTGGCTAGTCCTTCGCAGCTGCTGTGTTCTTGGAACTCAGGGCTTTCTGGTTAATAGAACCCTTACCCTAGGCGTAACTCAAACCTTAACCCTAGGAAGGAAAATCAGCCTATGGTTCGGGATGGTCTCATGAGAATAGCAGCAGAGGCAGCCAAGTTGTGTCACTTCTGCAGCCCTCTTGGGATGCCTTTAACAGCTGCATGTGCCTGGAGCCGAGGGCTTCCTGGTTTTAAAAGTCCTAGGCCTAAGCCTAACAGTAACCCTAGGAAGGTAAATCAGCCGCGTATTAGGGTTCTTCCTAAGGGAAAAGCCGTGAAAGCAGCCATGTTGTGGCACTTTTGCGCACCCTTTGGGATGCCTTTGGCAGATGCAGTAAGCCTGGAACTCAGGGCTTCCTGGTTAAAATCTCCAAGGCCTAGGCTGAAACCTAACCCTAACCCTTGGCAGATAAAACAGCCAAGGTATAGGGATGGTGCCAAGGAAAAAGCTGTGAAAGCTGCCATGTTGTTGCACTTTTGTACTCCCCTTGGGATGCCTTGAACAGCTGCAGTGTGCCTGGATCTAAGGGCTTCCTAGTTTTAAAAATCCTAGCCCTAGGCCTAAGCCTAACAGTAACCCTGGGAAGGGAAATCAGCCTGGTGTTAAGCTTCTTGCCAAGGAAAAAGCCGTGAAAGCAACCTTTTTTTGGCACTTTTGCACTCCCATTTGGATGCCTTTCACAGCTCCAGTGTGCCTGGAACTCAGGGCTTCCTGATTTTAAAAATCCTAGCCCTAGGCCGAACCCCATCCCTAAGACGAGAAAGGCAAATCAGCCAGGAATTAGGCATGTCCCCAAGGAAAAAGCTGTGGAGGCAGGCATGTTGTGGTACTTTTGCGCTCTTCTTGGCTAGTCCTTCGCAGCTGCTGTGTTCTTGGAACTCAGGTCTTTCTGGTTAATAGAACTCTTACCCTAGGCGTAACTCACACCTTAACCCTAGGAAGGAAAATCAGCCTATGGTTCAGGATGGTCTCATGAGAATAGAAGCAGAGGCAGCCAAGTTGTGTCACTTCTGCGGCCCTCTTGGGATGCCTTTAACAGCTGCAGTGTGCCTGGAGCCCAGGGCTTCCTGGTTTTAAAAGTCCTAGGCCTAAGCCTAACAGTAACCCTAGGAAGGTAAATCAGCCGCGTATTAGGGTTCTTCCTAAGGGAAAAGCCGTGAAAGCAGCCATGTTGTGGCACTTTTGCGCACCCTTTGGGATGCCTTTGGCAGATGCAGTAAGCCTGGAACTCAGGGCTTCCTAGTTAAAAATATCCTAGCCCTAGGCCGAACCCCAACCCTAAGACGAGAAAGGCAAATCAGCCAGGAATTAGGCATGTCCCCAAGGAAAAAGCTGTGGAGGCAGGCATGTTGTGGTACTTTTGCGCTCTTCTTGGCTAGTCCTTCGCAGCTGCTGTGTTCTTGGAACTCAGGGCTTTCTGGTTAATAGAACCCTTACCCTAGGCGTAACTCAAACCTTAACCCTAGGAAGGAAAATCAGCCTATGGTTCGGGATGGTCTCATGGAAATATCAGTGGTGGCAGCCAAGTTGTGTCACTTTTGCGCTCCCCTTGGGATGCCTTTCGCAGCTGCAGTGTGCCTGGAGCCCAGGGCTTCCTGGTTTTAAAAGTCCTAGGCCTAAGCCTAACAGTAACCCTAGGAAGGTAAATCAGCTGGGTATTAGGGTTCTTCCTAAGGGAAAAGCCGTGAAAGCAGCCATGTTGTGGCACTTCTGCACTCCCTTTGGGATGCCTTTGGCAGATGCAGTAAGCCTGGAACTCAGGGTTTCCTGGTTAAAAAACTCCAAGCCCTAGGCTAACCCTAACCCTGACCCTAGGCACATAAATGAGCCAAGGTATAGGGATGGTACCAAGGAAAAAGCTGTGAAAGCTGCCATGTTTTTGCACTTTTTCACTCCTCTTGGGATGCCTTGAACAGATGCAGTGTTCCTGGAGCTAAGGGCTTCCTAGTTTTAAAAATCCTAGCCCTAGGCCTAAGCCTTACAGTAACCCTGGGAAGGGAAATCAGCCTGGTGTTAGGCTTCTGGCCATGGAAAAAGCCGTGAAAGCAGCCATGTTGTGGCACTTTTGCACTCCCTTTTGGATGCCTTTCACAGCTCCAGTGTGCCTGGAACTCAGGGCTTCCTGATTTTAAAAATCCTGGCCCTAGGCCGAACCCCAACCCTAAGACGAGAAAGGCAAATCAGCCAGGAATTAGGCATGTCCCCAAGGAAAAAGCTGTGGAGGCAGGCATGTTGTGGTACTTTTGCGCTCTTCTTGGCTAGTCCTTCGCAGCTGCTGTGTTCTTGGAACTCAGGGCTTTCTGGTTAATAGAACCCTTACCCCAGGCGTAACTCAAACCTTAACCCTAGGAAGGAAAATCAGCCTATGGTTCGGGATGGTCTCATGGAAATATCAGTGGTGGCAACAAAGTAGTGTCACTTTTGCGCTCCCCTTGGGATGCCTTTCTCAGCTGCAGTGTGCCTGGAGCCCAGGGCTTCCTGGTTTTAAAAGTCCTAGGCCTAAGCCTAACAGTAACCCTAGGAAGGTAAATCAGCCGCGTATTAGGGTTCTTCCTAAGGGAAAAGCCGTGAAAGCAGCCATGTTGTGGCACTTTTGCGCACCATTTGGGATGCCTTTGGCAGATGAAGTAAGCCTGGAACTCAGGGCTTCCTAGTTAAAAATATCCTAGCCCTAGGCCGAACCCCAACCCTAAGACGAGAAAGGCAAATCAGCCAGGAATTAGGCATGTCCCCAAGGAAAAAGCTTTGGAGGCAGGCACGTTGTGGTACTTTTGCGCTCTTCTTGGGTAGTCCTTCGCAGCTGCTGTGTTCTTGGAACTCAGGGCTTTCTGGTTAATAGAACTCTTACCCTAGGCGTAACTCAAACCTTAACCCTAGGAAGGAAAATCAGCCTATGGTTCAGGATGGTCTCATGAGAATAGAAGCAGAGGCAGCCAAGTTGTGTCACTTCTGCGGCCCTCTTGGGATGCCTTTAACAGCTGCATGTGCCTGGAGCCCAGGGCTTCCTAGTTTTAAAAGTCCTAGGCCTAAGCCTAACAGTAACCCTAGGAAGGTAAATCAGCCGCGTATTAGGGTTCTTCCTAAGGGAAAAGCCGTGAAAGCAGCCATGTTGTGGCACTTCTGCACTCCCTTTGGGATGCCTTTGGCAGATGCAGTAAGCCTGGAACTCAGGGCTTCCTAGTTAAAAAAATCCTAGCCCTAGGCCGAACCCCAACCCTAAGACGAGAAAGGCAAATCAGCCAGGAATTAGGCATGTCCCCAAGGAAAAAGCTGTGGAGGCAGGCATGTTGTGGTACTTTTGCGCTCTTCTTGGCTAGTCCTTCGCAGCTGCTGTGTTCTTGGAACTCAGGGCTTTCTGGTTAATAGAACTCTTACCCTAGGCGTAACTCAAACCTTAACCCTAGGAAGGAAAATCAGCCTATGGTTCGGGATGGTCTCATGAGAATAGCAGCAGAGGCAGCCAAGTTGTGTCACTTCTGCAGCCCTCTTGGGATGCCTTTAACAGCTGCATGTGCCTGGAACCCAGGGCTTCCTGGTTTTAAAAGTCCTAGGCCTAAGCCTAACAGTAACCCTAGGAAGGTAAATCAGCCGCGTATTAGGGTTCTTCCTAAGGGAAAAGCCGTGAAAGCAGCCATGTTGTGGCACTTTTGCGCACCCTTTGGGATGCCTTTGGCAGATGCAGTAAGCCTGGAACTCAGGGCTTCCTGGTTAAAATCTCCAAGGCCTAGGCTGAACCCTAACCCTAACCCTTGGCAGATAAAACAGCCAAGGTATAGGGATGGTGCCAAGGAAAAAGCTGTGAAAGCTGCCATGTTGTTGCACTTTTGAACTCCCCTTGGGATGCCTTGAACAGCTGCAGTGTGCCTGGATCTAAGGGCTTCCTAGTTTTAAAAATCCTAGCCCTAGGCCTAAGCCTAACAGTAACCCTGGGAAGGGAAATCAGCCTGGTGTTAAGCTTCTTGCCAAGGAAAAAGCCGTGAAAGCAACCATGTTTTGGCACTTTTGCACTCCCATTTGGATGCCTTTCACAGCTCCAGTGTGCCTGGAACTCAGGGCTTCCTGATTTTAAAAATCCTAGCCCTAGGCCGAACCCCATCCCTAAGACGAGAAAGGCAAATCAGCCAGGAATTAGGCATGTCCCCAAGGAAAAAGCTGTGGAGGCAGGCATGTTGTGGTACTTTTGCGCTCTTCTTGGCTAGTCCTTCGCAGCTGCTGTGTTCTTGGAACTCAGGGCTTTCTGGTTAATAGAACTCTTACCCTAGGCGTAACTCAAACCTTAACCCTAGGAAGGAAAATCAGCCTATGGTTCAGGATGGTCTCATGAGAATAGAAGCAGAGGCAGCCAAGTTGTGTCACTTCTGCGGCCCTCTTGGGATGCCTTTAACAGCTGCAGTGTGCCTGGAGCCCAGGGCTTCCTGGTTTTAAAAGTCCTAGGCCTAAGCCTAACAGTAACCCTAGGAAGGTAAATCAGCCGCGTATTAGGGTTCTTCCTAAGGGAAAAGCCGTGAAAGCAGCCATGTTGTGGCACTTCTGCACTCCCTTTGGGATGCCTTTGGCAGATGCAGTAAGCCTGGAACTCAGGGCTTCCGAGTTAAAAATATCCTAGCCCTAGGCCGAACCCCAACCCTAAGACGAGAAAGGCAAATCAGCCAGGAATTAGGCATGTCCCCAAGGAAAAAGCTGTGGAGGCAGGCATGTTGTGGTACTTTTGCGCTCTTCTTGGGTAGTCCTTCGCAGCTGCTGTGTTCTTGGAACTCAGGGCTTTCTGGTTAATAGAACCCTTACCCTAGGCGTAACTCAAACCTTAACCCTAGGAAGGAAAATCAGCCTATGGTTCGGGATGGTCTCATGGAAATATCAGTGGTGGCAGCCAAGTTGTGTCACTTTTGCGCTCCCCTTGGGATGCCTTTCGCAGCTGCAGTGTGCCTGGAGCCCAGGGCTTCCTGGTTTTAAAAGTCCTAGGCCTAAGCCTAACAGTAACCCTAGGAAGGTAAATCAGCTGGGTATTAGGGTTCTTCCTAAGGGAAAAGCCGTGAAAGCAGCCATGTTGTGGCACTTCTGCACTCCCTTTGGGATGCCTTTGGCAGATGCAGTAAGCCTGGAACTCAGGGTTTCCTGGTTAAAAAACTCCAAGCCCTAGGCTAACCCTAACCCTGACCCTAGGCACATAAATGAGCCAAGGTATAGGGATGGTACCAAGGAAAAAGCTGTGAAAGCTGCCATGTTTTTGCACTTTTTCACTCCTCTTGGGATGCCTTGAACAGATGCAGTGTTCCTGGAGCTAAGGGCTTCCTAGTTTTAAAAATCCTAGCCCTAGGCCTAAGCCTTACAGTAACCCTGGGAAGGGAAATCAGCCTGGTGTTAGGCTTCTGGCCATGGAAAAAGCCGTGAAAGCAGCCATGTTGTGGCACTTTTGCACTCCCTTTTGGATGCCTTTCACAGCTCCAGTGTGCCTGGAACTCAGGGCTTCCTGATTTTAAAAATCCTGGCCCTAGGCCGAACCCCAACCCTAAGACGAGAAAGGCAAATCAGCCAGGAATTAGGCATGTCCCCAAGGAAAAAGCTGTGGAGGCAGGCATGTTGTGGTACTTTTGCGCTCTTCTTGGCTAGTCCTTCGCAGCTGCTGTGTTCTTGGAACTCAGGGCTTTCTGGTTAATAGAACCCTTACCCTAGGCGTAACTCAAACCTTAACCCTAGGAAGGAAAATCAGCCTATGGTTCGGGATGGTCTCATGGAAATATCAGTGGTGGCAACAAAGTAGTGTCACTTTTGCGCTCCCCTTGGGATGCCTTTCTCAGCTGCAGTGTGCCTGGAGCCCAGGGCTTCCTGGTTTTAAAAGTCCTAGGCCTAAGCCTAACAGTAAACCTAGGAAGGTAAATCAGCCGGGTATTAGGGTTCTTCCTAAGGGAAAAGCCGTGAAAGCAGCCATGTTGTGGCACTTCTGCACTCCCTTTGGGATGCCTTTGGCAGATGCAGTAAGCCTGGAACTCAGGGCTTCCTGATTAAAAAACTCCAAGCCCTTGGCTGAAGCCTAACCCTATCCCCAGGATGGAAAATCAGCCTAAGTATAGGGATCGTGCAACGTCTAGAACACGATGGGAGATGTTTTCTGTGCTGGCACAGTTTTTCCGAGCCAGACATAGTGGAAAAGCTTTTTGCTTAGATGTAGACGAGAAGAGACGCTAAATACGAAGGTACGATGCTGTCCGGAGCTAAGAGCCGCTCCCGGGCGTCTTTCGGCAGAAGCCGCGCTAAGGAGTGCACAGTGAGCGGCACAATCGTCTTTGCGCGAAGAAGCCGCTTCTTCGCCTCCGGGAGCCGGAGAGAGCGGCATCTTCGGAAAGGTGAAGAAGGAAGCTGTACAACACTGGGATTGTGTGCGCAGCTTGCCAACTGCTAGAAAACAGTACCTTTGCCCTCTCCTGACTTTTCCAATCACATGAACATTCGATTGGAAGCTGTTTTGGACAACTTTTCTTTTCTTCATGCCAAACACTCGGCACACCTCCGTGCAACGTCTAGAACACGATGGGAGATGTTTTCTGTGCTGGCACAGTTTTTCCTCGCCAGACATAGTGGAAAAGCTTTTTGCTAAGATGTAGACGAGAAGAGACGCTAAAGACGAAAGTACGATGCTGTCCGGAGCTAAGAGCCGCTCCCGGGCGTCTTTCGGCAGAAGCCGCGCTAAGGAGTGCACAGTGAGCGGCACAATCGTCTTTGCGCGAAGAAGCCGCTTCTTCGCCTCCAGGAGCCGGAGAGAGCGGCACCTTCGGAAAGGTGAAGAAGGAAGCTGTACAACACTGGGATTGTGTGCGCAGCTTGCCAACTGCTAGAAAACAGTACCTTTGCACTCTCCTGACTTTTCCAATCACATGAACATTCGATTGGAAGCTGTTTTGGACAACTTTTCTTTCCTTCATGCCAAACACTCGGCACACCTCCGTGCAACGTCTAGAACACGATGGGAGATGTTTTCTGTGCTGGCACAGTTTTTCCTCGCCAGACATAGTAGAAAAGCTTTTTGCTAAGATGTAGACGAGAAGAGACGCTAAAGACGAAGGTACGATGCTCTCCGGAGCTAAGAGCCGCTCCCGGGCGTCTTTCGGCAGAAGCCGCGCCAAGGAGTGCACAGTGAGCGGCACAATCGTCTTTGCGCGAAGAAGCCGCTTCTTCGCCTCCGGGAGCCGGAGAGAGCGGCACCTTCGGAAAGGTGAAGAAGGAAGCTGTACAACACTGGGATTGTGTGCGCAGCTTGCCAACTGCTAGAAAACAGTACCTTTGCACTCTCCTGACTTTTCCAATCACATGAACATTCGATTGGAAGCTGTTTTGGACAACTTTTCTTTCCTTCATGCCAAACACTCGGCACACCTCCGTGCAACGTCTAGAACACGATGGGAGATGTTTTCTGTGCTGGCACAGTTTTTCCTCGCCAGACATAGTAGAAAAGCTTTCTGCTAAGATGTAGACGAGAAGAGACGCTAAAGACGAAGGTACGATGCTGTCCGGAGCTAAGAGCCGCTCCCGGGCGTCTTTCGGCAGAAGCCGCGCTAAGGAGAGCACAGTGAGCGGCACAATCGTCTTTGCGCGAAGAAGCCGCTTCTTCGCCTCCGGGAGCCGGAGAGAGCGGCACCTTCGGAAAGGTGAAGAAGGAAGCTGTACAACACTGGGATTGTGTGCGCAGCTTGCCAACTGCTAGAAAACAGTACCTTTGCACTCTCCTGACTTTTCCAATCACATGAACATTCGATTGGAAGCTGTTTTGGACAAGTTTTCTTTCCTTCATGCCAAACACTCGGCACACCTCCGTGCAACGTCTAGAACACGATGGGAGATGTTTTCTGTGCTGGCACAGTTTTTCCTCGCCAGACATAGTAGAAAAGCTTTTTGCTAAGATGTAGACGAGAAGATACGCTGAAGACGAAGGCACGATGCTGTCCGGAGCTAAGAGCCGCTCCCGGGCGTCTTTCGGCAGAAGCCGCGCTAAGGAGTGCACAGTGAGCGGCACAATCGTCTTTGCGCGAAGAAGCCGCTTCTTCGCCTCCGGGAGCCGGAGAGAGCGGCACCTTCGGAAAGGTGAAGAAGGAAGCTGTACAACACTGGGATTGTGTGCGCAGCTTGCCAACTGCTAGAAAACAGTACCTTTGCACTCTCCTGACTTTTCCAATCACATGAACATTCGATTGGAAGCTATTTTGGACAACTTTTCTTTCCTTCATGCCAAACACTCGGCACACCTCCGTGCAACGTCTAGAACACGATGGGAGATGTTTTCTGTGCTGGCACAGTTTTTCCTCGCCAGACATAGTAGAAAAGCTTTTTGCTAAGATGTAGACGAGAAGGGACGCTAAAGACGAAGGTACGATGCTCTCCGGAGCTAAGAGCCGCTCCCGGGCGTCTTTCGGCAGAAGCCGCGCTAAGGAGTGCACAGTGAGCGGCACAATCGTCTTTGCGCGAAGAAGCCGCTTCTTCGCCTCCGGGAGCCCGAGAGAGCGGCACCTTCGGAAAGGTGAAGAAGGAAGCTGTACAACACTGGGATTGTGTGCGCAGCTTGCCAACTGCTAGAAAACAGTACCTTTGCACTCCCCTGACTTTTCCAATCACATGAACATTCGATTGGAAGCTGTTTTGGACAACTTTTCTTTTCTTCATGCCAAACACTCGGCACACCTCCGTGCAACGTCTAGAACACGATAGGAGATGTTTTCTGTGCTCGTACAATTTCTCCTTGCCAGACATAGTGGAAAAGCTTTTTGCTAAGATGTAGACGACAAGAGAGGCTAAGGACTGGATGTAAGCAAATGACACTCATCTTCAAAAAAGGCAATTAGGTGGACTCGCAATCGTACAAACCAGCCAGCCTCTTTTTTATACCCAGGAAGTTGATGAAGCAGCTCTTCCTGGAAATTCTTGCCAGGCACATGAAAGATGACACAATAATGTAGTTAGCATGATTTTTCAGGGGCATTTCATGCTGAACATAACTTTAAACTCCTCTGATGAATCAACTTGACTGGTAGATGAAGGGAATATTATCTGCCTGGGCTTCAGGGAGGTTTTTGACATATCTCTACATGGCAGCACACATCCATATGGAAGCAATAGTGCAAAGGGGAGGGAATCAGTGTCTTTTCAGTGATGCTGAGTGAAAAGACAAGAGGCAGTGGGCACACACTGAAATACAGGAACATCAGTAAATGATTCTTTACTGTGAGGGTGAGTGAACCACGGCACAGACTGCCCAGAAAGATTGTGGAGCCTGGATCTTTGAAGACATTAAAAGTACACCCAGATAGAATCCTGGGCAAGAGGCTCTAGGTATCCTGGTTTAGGCAGGGGGTTTGGGCCTGGTTAGCCCCACCAACCCCTTCCACTCTCATTCATTCTGTGCTAGTGAATTCTCTTCAAGATGCATTTCAAGCACTGGCATGACAAAGTTCTGTGCAGACACAGATCCAAATGGACATGGCATCTAAGTTCCTTAAGCAGTCTTCAAGAAGAATGTAAACCTCTGGGGCAAGTGTCTCTTCCCTAACTGAATCCCTTTCATGGGAAAATTCCCAGCTCTAGAAAGATCTTCTGATACGCATGCTTAAGACTGACACTGGCTGAGCAAATTTCTCCCTATGTGTATCTAAGACCAGTTAGGATCTTCACCCAAAGTGCTGTCAACATAGTCACAGAATGCCTATTGTTAAGAAGTGACAACTTCCATCAGAATGGCAACCATTGGTCCACCAAATGGATGAATGGATGGGAATTATCTGCTTGGGTTAAAAACAAAAAGAAAGAGTTGGTCTTTACTTATCAATTTCATTGCAATATTGATAAGGGAAGAAAAAGACCTAAGTCCTTGACTTTCTTAACTGGAGGAAAGATTTTAAAAATTCCTTGTAAAAATGTATGATCACAATCAGACTATTGAAACCATTTGAGTTGGGAAAAAAGTTCCAAAATTGTCTAGAGAGTGGCAAAGAAGCCAAGAAAATAGGAAAGAAACAAAAAGAGGGCAAAAGAGTAAGCTTCAGTGTACAAGCTCGTTCTAGAAGTAGTCTGCCGGGGAAAGGAAGCCCCAGTTGAATTTCCAATGTATTCCTGCGCTTGATTCAGTAACTGGTCAATGTAAAAACCAATCCTTTTGTATAACTTCTTCCAGCAACAAAAACTCCAACAGGTTGACACTACCATCATGCCTGTTCCAGACATATTTCCAAGAGAAATGATGATTTTCTTGAAAACCTACTTGCATAAAAGTTGCAAGATGGTGGAGGGATTCCCACATCCTCCTTCCTCCATCTGGCTTGAAAGTAGATTTGATAAAATATGCAACAAAGCACATGATTTATAAGGTAGAGTCAAATGGATGATTTGGGAATTTATCTCTTGTTGATAGTAAACTTCACATCCACTCTGTGTGACCTTTCTAAAACAAAATGTGGAGCTGAGGCATGAATCTGCCACAACAATTGTAAAGCAAACATACACACTCCCCTTCACATGCCCCCCCTTCCACACACACCTAGGCACACACAGAGATCAGCATAGCAGATCATGAACACCTTGGAAAAGACTGAAATGCTAAACGCCTCTCTTGATGGGCAAAAGAGCTGGTGCAGTAATTCAAATGCCTGGTACAAAAATTCTGTTTCATATTTAGCTCCTATTTAAAACACAGCTTTTCATTTCATTCTATTTACAGAATATTTTCTTTTCATTTGTTTCTTTAAAATTACTTAGTTCTCACCTGTTGTATGTCTAGGAATATTTTCTTCCAAAAATAGAAAAAAATAGATGCTATCTTTTCAGCAGAAAACATTGGTTGATACAATTTTAAACCATCATGATATGGAAGAATTGTTCTGTCCCTCTCGAAGGTGGAAGAAGCATTTGGATCACAGATCATCTACAATGAAATACTTGACATGTTTAAGATGCTTTCAATCAAGTTTGATCGTCAATTGCTTCTTCGTTGTAAACAGTCATTTTTCAGTGAAGGGCAAGTGTGTGTGGTATATCTACATGACGTGTTCAAACCCAGTTCCTACTAATGGCCAGGCTGAATTCCAGGAAATAACGTCCCGAATGATATTTTGCCGCCTTCTTTGGCACTTCATGAAATCTTACCATGATGAAGTGCTGAAACACAGAGATTTTCTCTTAGAGAGTGTCTCATGTTGTAACCCATCCCATGGATTTTATGCTGTAATTCTTATCTCTTTTAAAATTTGCTATCTTCTGTACAGTTTTCATGAACATTTCTGTTACAGTAGTGAATAGCACAGATAAATGTAATTTTGTACAACTTTGAATTTACCCCAAGAGCTGAGAGAAAACTTGCTCCTATACTTCAATCCCAGTTTCTTCTATAGTCCAACTTTGTTTCTCTACCATCAAGCTTCTCCTTTGTTGCTGCTCCAAGCCCCGTCCAAGCTGACCTTGAATACTTTCAGGGATGGGACACCCACAACTTCCCTGGGCAACCTGTTCCAGTGTTCCAGCACTCCCACAGTAAAAAAGGCCTTCCTTTCATCTAATATGTGTAGGAAATCATAAATCTAGGCATAGAAATTTGGAGTGCAAATTTGAAATTCTTTTGATTTGAAGAACATTTTATATGAATACTGACTTACAGATGACTAAAAGATGTTGATGGGCATTTGAGCTGACAAGTTTTGAAAAAGTGTACGGAAATTAACATTGAAACCACTAAAATTAAAAACTTCTTCCCATTTTCTTTCTCCTCTCCTATTCAAAATTGCAAATGTCAGATATCAGTGCTTCATGCAAACCTCTCAGATGCTCTCAGGGAAAAAGCATTTATTTCAGACTAAGTTGCGGTTGACGTAGAACACTGCCTTTAACAGCTGCAGTGTGCCTGGAATTCAGGGCTTCCGGTTTGA
The DNA here is from genome assembly GCA_036010785.1 of Ammospiza maritima maritima. Classification (NCBI taxonomy): domain Eukaryota; kingdom Metazoa; phylum Chordata; class Aves; order Passeriformes; family Passerellidae; genus Ammospiza; species Ammospiza maritima. Next base: position 74,075 of record JAYKTQ010000246.1, read on the forward strand.
AAAAATCCTATCTCTAGGCTGAACCCTAACCCTAACCCTAGGCAGATAAATCAGCCTGGGTATAGGGATGTTCCCAAGGAAAAAAGCACTGGAAGGAGCATGTTGAGGCAATTTTTGGCTGCCCTTGGGAAGCCTTTTGCAGATGCACTGGGTCTGGAGCTCAGGGTTTACTGATTTAAAATCCCTATCTCTTGGCGTGACCATAGGTGCAACTGGAGGCAAGTAAATCAGCCTAGGTTCAATGATGGTCCCAAGGAAAAAGCTGTGGAGGCAGCCATGTTGTGGCACTTTTCCCCTCCTCTTGGGTAGTCCTTGGCAGCAGCTGTGTTCTTGGAACTCAGGGCTTTCTGGTTAAAAAAACACTAACCCTAGGCGTAACTCTAACCCTCACCCTAGGAAGGAAAATCAGCCTATGGTTCGGGATGGACTCATAAGAATAGCAGCAGAGGCAGCCAAGTTGTGTCAGTTCTGCGGCCCTCTTGGGATGCCTAGAACACCTGCAGTGTGCCTGTAGCTAAGGGCTTCCTAGTTTTAAAAATCCTAGCCCTAGGCCTAAGCCTTACAGTAACCCTAGGAAGGTAAATCAGCCTGGTGTTAGGCTTCTTGCCAAGGAAAAAGCCGTGAAAGCAACCATGTTGTGGCACTTTTGCACTCCCTTTTGGATGCCTTTCACAGCTCCAGTGTGCCTGGAACTCAGGGCTTCCTGATTTTAAAAATCCTAGCCCTAGGCCGAACCCCAACCCTAAGACGAGAAAGGCAAATCAGCCAGGAATCAGGCATGTCCCCAAGGAAAAAGCTGTGGAGGTAGGCATGTTGTGGAACATTTGCGCTCTTCTTGGCTAGTCCTTCGCAGCTGCTGTGTTCTTGGAACTCAGGGCTTTCTGGTTAATAGAACCCTTACCCTAGGCGTAACTCAAACCTTAACCCTAGGAAGGAAAATCAGCCTATGGTTCGGGATGGTCTCATGGAAATATCAGTGGTGGCAGCCAAGTTGTGTCACTTTTGCGCTCCCCTTGGGATGCCTTTCACAGCTGCAGTGTGCCTGCAGCCCAGGGCTTCCTGGTTTTAAAAGTCCTAGGCCTAAGCCTAACAGTAACCCTAGGAAGGTAAATCAGCCGGGTATTAGGGTTCTTCCTAAGGGAAAAGCCGTGAAAGCAGCCATGTTGTGGCACTTCTGCACTCCCTTTGGGATGCCTTTGGCAGATGCAGTAAGCCTGGAACTCAGGGCTTCCTGGTTAAAATCTCCAAGCCCTAGGCTGAACCCTAACCCTAACCCTAGGCAGATAAATCAGCCTAGGTATAGGGATGGTGCCAAGGAAAAAGCTGTGAAAGCTGCCATGTTGTTGCACTTTTGTACTCCCCTTGGGATGCCTTGAACAGCTGCAGTGTGCCTGGAGCTAAGGGCTTCCTAGTTTTAAAAATCCTAGCCCTAGGCCTAAGCCTTACAGTAACCCTGGGAAGGGAAATCAGCCTGGTGTTAGGCTTCTTGCCAAGGAAAAAGCCGTGAAAGCAGCCATGTTGTGGAACTTTTTCACTCCCTTTTGGATGCCTTTCACAGCTCCAGTGTGCCTGGAACTCAGGGCTTCCTGATTTTAAAAATCCTAGCCCTAGGCCGAACCCCAACCCTAAGACGAGAAAGGCAAATCAGCCAGGAATTAGGCATGTCCCCAAGGAAAAAGCTGTGGAGGCAGGCATGTTGTGGTACTTTTGCGCTCTTCTTGGGTAGTCCTTCGCAGCTGCTGTGTTCTTGGAACTCAGGGCTTTCTGGTTAATAGAACCCTTACCCTAGGCGTAACTCAAACCTTAACCCTAGGAAGGAAAATCAGCCTATGGTTCGGGATGGTCTCATGGAAATATCAGTGGTGGCAGCCAAGTTGTGTCACTTTTGCGATCCCCTTGGGATGCCTTTCGCAGCTGCAGTGTGCCTGGAGCCCAGGGCTTCCTGGTTTTAAAAGTCCTAGGCCTAAGCCTAACAGTAACCCTAGGAAGGTAAATCAGCCGCGTATTAGGGTTCTTCCTAAGGGAAAAGCCGTGAAAGCAGCCATGTTGTGGCACTTCTGCACTCCCTTTGGGATGCCTTTGGCAGATGAAGTAAGCCTGGAACTCAGGGCTTCCTAGTTAAAAATATCCTAGCCCTAGGCCGAACCCCATCCCTATGACGAGAAAGGCAAATCAGCCAGGAATTAGGCATGTCCCCAAGGAAAAAGCTGTGGAGGCAGGCATGTTGTGGTACTTTTGCGCTCTTCTTGGGAAGTCCTTCACAGCTGCTGTGTTCTTGGAACTCAGGGCTTTCTGGTTAATAGAACTCTTACGCTAGGCGAAACTTAAACCTTAACCCTAGGAAGGAAAATCAGCCTATGGTTCAGGATGGTCTCATGAGAATAGAAGCAGAGGCAGCCAAGTTGTGTCACTTTTGCGCTCCCCTTGGGATGCCTTTCGCAGCTGCAGTGTGCCTGGAGCCCAGGGCTTCCTGGTTTTAAAAGTCCTAGGCCTAAGCCTAACAGTAACCCTAGGAAGGTAAATCAGCCGGGTATTAGGGTTCTTCCTAAGGGAAAAGCCGTGAAAGCAGCCATGTTGTGGCACTTCTGCACTCCCTTTGGGATGCCTTTGGCAGATGCAGTAAGCCTGGAACTCAGGGCTTCCTGGTTAAAAAACTCCAAGACCTAGGCGGAAGCCTAACCCTAACCCTAGGCAGATAAATCAGCCTAGGTATAGAGATGGTGCCAAGGAAAAAGCTGTGAAAGCTGCCATGTTGTTGCACTTTTGTACTCCCCTTGGGATGCCTTTCGCAGCTGCAGTGTGCCTGGAATTAAAGGCTTCCTAGTTTTAAAAATCCTAGCCCTAGGCCTAAGCCTAACAGTAACCCTGGGAAGGGAAATCAGCCTGGTGTTAGGCTTCTTGCCAAGGAAAAAGCCGTGAAAGCAGCCATGTTGTGGCACTTTTGCACTCCCTTTTGGATGCCTTTCACAGCTCCAGTGTGCCTGGAACTCAGGGCTTCCTGATTTTAAAAATCCTAGCCCTAGGCCGAACCCCAACCCTAAGACGAGAAAGGCAAATCAGCCAGGAATTAGGCATGTCCCCAAGGAAAAAGCTGTGGAGGCAGGCATGTTGTGGTACTTTTGCGCTCTTCTTGGCTAGTCCTTCGCAGCTGCTGTGTTCTTGGAACTCAGGGCTTTCTGGTTAATAGAACCCTTACCCTAGGCGTAACTCAAACCTTAACCCTAGGAAGGAAAATCAGCCTATGGTTCGGGATGGTCTCATGGAAATATCAGTGGTGGCAGCCAAGTTGTGTCACTTTTGCGCTCCCCTTGGGATGCCTTTCGCAGCTGCAGTGTGCCTGGAGCCCAGGGCTTCCTGGTTTTAAAAGTCCTAGCCCTAAGCCTAACAGTAACCCTAGGAAGGTAAATCAGCCGCGTATTAGGGTTCTTCCTAAGGGAAAAGCCGTGAAAGCAGCCATGTTGTGGCACTTTTGCACACCCTGTGGGATGCCTTTGGCAGATGAAGTAAGCCTGGAACTCAGGGCTTCCTAGTTAAAAATATCCTAGCCCTAGGCCGAACCCCAACCCTAAGACGAGAAAGGCAAATCAGCCAGGAATTAGGCATGTCCCCAAGGAAAAAGCTGTGGAGGCAGGCATGTTGTGGTACTTTTGCGCTCTTCTTGGGTAGTCCTTCGCAGCTGCTGTGTTCTTGGAACTCAGGTCTTTCTTGTTAATAGCACTCTTACCCTAGGCGAAACTCAAACCTTAACCCTAGGAAGGAAATCAGCCTATGGTTCAGGATGGTCTCAGGAGAATCGAAGCAGAGGCAAGCCAAGTTGTGTCACTTCTGCGGCCCTCTTGGGATGCCTTTAACAGCTGCAGTGTGCCTGGAGCCCAGGGCTTCCTGGTTTTAAAAGTCCTAGGCCTAAGCCTAACAGTAACCCTAGGAAGGTAAATCAGCCGGGTATTAGGGTTCTTCCTAAGGGAAAAGCTGTGAAAGCAGCCATGTTGTGGCACTTTTGCACTCCCTTTGGGATGCCTTTGGCAGATGCAGTAAGCCTGGAACTCAGGGTTTCCTGGTTAAAAAACTCCAAGCCCTAGGCTGAACCCTAACCCTAACCCTCGGCAGATAAAACAGCCTAGGTATAGGGATGGTGCCAAGGAAAAAGCTGTGAAAGCTGCCATGTTGTTGCACTTTTGTACTCCCCTTGGGATGCCTTGAACAGCTGCAGTGTGCCTGGATCTAAGGGCTTCCAAGTTTTAAAAATCCTAGCCCTAGGCCTAAGCCTAACAGAAACCCTGGGAAGGGAAATCAGCCTGGTGTTAAGCTTCTTGCCAAGGAAAAAGCCGTGAAAGAAACCATGTTGTGGCACTTTTGCACTCCCTTTTGGATGCCTTTCACAGCTCCAGTGTGCCTGGAACTCAGGGCTTCCTGATTTTAAAAATCCTAGCCCTAGGCCGAACCCCAACCCTAAGACGAGAAAGGCAAATCAGCCAGGAATTAGGCATGTCCCCAAGGAAAAAGCTGTGGAGGCAGGCATGTTGTGGTACTTTTGCGCTCTTCTTGGCTAGTCCTTCGCAGCTGCTGTGTTCTTGGAACTCAGGGCTTTCTGGTTAATAGAACCCTTACCCCAGGCGTAACTCAAACCTTAACCCTAGGAAGGAAAATCAGCCTATGGTTCGGGATGGTCTCATGGAAATATCAGTGGTGGCAGCCAAGTTGTGTCACTTTTGCGCTCCCCTTGGGATGCCTTTCGCAGCTGCAGTGTGCCTGGAGCCCAGGGCTTCCTGGTTTTAAAAGTCCTAGGCCTAAGCCTAACAGTAACCCTAGGAAGGTAAATCAGCCGGGTATTAGGGTTCTTCCTAAGGGAAAAGCCGTGAAAGCAGCCATGTTGTGGCACTTCTGCATTCCCTTTGGGATGCCTTTGGCAGATGCAGTAAGCCTGGAACTCAGGGCTTCCTGGTTAAAATCTCCAAGCCCTAGGCTGAACCCTAACCCTAACCCTAGGCAGATAAATCAGCCTAGGTATAGGGATGGTGCCAAGGAAAAAGCTGTGAAAGCTGCCATGTTGTTGCACTTTTGTACTCCCCTTGGGATGCCTTGAACAGCTGCAGTGTGCCTGGAGCTAAGGGCTTCCTAGTTTTAAAAATCCTAGCCCTAGGCCTAAGCCTTACAGTAACCCTGGGAAGGGAAATCAGCCTGGTGTTAGGCTTCTTGCCAAGGAAAAAGCCGTGAAAGCAGCCATGTTGTGGAACTTTTTCACTCCCTTTTGGATGCCTTTCACAGCTCCAGTGTGCCTGGAACTCAGGGCTTCCTGATTTTAAAAATCCTAGCCCTAGGCCGAACCCCAACCCTAAGACGAGAAAGGCAAATCAGCCAGGAATTAGGCATGTCCCCAAGGAAAAAGCTGTGGAGGCAGGCATGTTGTGGTACTTTTGCGCTCTTCTTGGGTAGTCCTTCGCAGCTGCTGTGTTCTGGGAACTCAGGGCTTTCTGGTTAATAGAACCCTTACCCCAGGCGTAACTCAAACCTTAACCCTAGGAAGGAAAATCAGCCTATGGTTCGGGATGGTCTCATGGAAATATCAGTGGTGGTAGCCAAGTTGTGTCACTTTTGCGCTCCCCTTGGGATGCCTTTCGCAGCTGCAGTGTGCCTGGAGCCCAGGGCTTCCTGGTTTTAAAAGTCCTAGGCCTAAGCCTAACAGTAACCCTAGGAAGGTAAATCAGCCGCGTATTAGGGTTCTTCCTAAGGGAAAAGCCGTGAAAGCAGCCATGTTGTGGCACTTCTGCACTCCCTTTGGGATGCCTTTGGCAGATGAAGTAAGCCTGGAACTCAGGGCTTCCTAGTTAAAAATATCCTAGCCCTAGGCCGAACCCCAACCCTAAGACGAGAAAGGCAAATCAGCCAGGAATTAGGCATGTCCCCAAGGAAAAAGCTGTGGAGGCAGGCATGTTGTGGTACTTTTGCGCTCTTCTTGGGAAGTCCTTCACAGCTGCTGTGTTCTTGGAACTCAGGGCTTTCTGGTTAATAGAACTCTTACGCTAGGCGAAACTTAAACCTTAACCCTAGGAAGGAAAATCAGCCTATGGTTCAGGATGGTCTCATGAGAATCGAAGCAGAGGCAGCCAAGTTGTGTCACTTTTGCGCTCCCCTTGGGATGCCTTTCGCAGCTGCAGTGTGCCTGGAGCCCAGGGCTTCCTGGTTTTAAAAGTCCTAGGCCTAAGCCTAACAGTAACCCTAGGAAGGTAAATCAGCCGCGTATTAGGGTTCTTCCTAAGGGAAAAGCCGTGAAAGCAGCCATGTTGTGGCACTTCTGCACTCCCTTTGGGATGCCTTTGGCAGATGCAGTAAGCCTGGAACTCAGGGCTTCCTGGTTAAAAAACTCCAAGACCTAGGCGGAAGCCTAACCCTAACCCTAGGCAGATAAATCAGCCTAGGTATAGAGATGGTGCCAAGGAAAAAGCTGTGAAAGCTGCCATGTTGTTGCACTTTTGTACTCCCCTTGGGATGCCTTTCGCAGCTACAGTGTGCCTGGAATTAAAGGCTTCCTAGTTTTAAAAATCCTAGCCCTAAGCCTAAGCCTAACAGTAACCCTGGGAAGGGAAATCAGCCTGGTGTTAGGCTTCTTGCCAAGGAAAAAGCCGTGAAAGCAGCCATGTTGTGGCACTTTTGCACTCCCTTTTGGATGCCTTTCACAGCTCCAGTGTGCCTGGAACTCAGGGCTTCTTGATTTTAAAAATCCTAGCCCTAGGCCAAACCCCAACCCTAAGACGAGAAAGGCAAATCAGCCAGGAATTAGGCATGTCCCCAAGGAAAAAGCTGTGGAGGCAGGCATGTTGTGGTACTTTTGCGCTCTTCTTGGCTAGTCCTTCGCAGCTGCTGTGTTCTTGGAACTCAGGGCTTTCTGGTTAATAGAACCCTTACCCTAGGCGTAACTCAAACCTTAACCCTAGGAAGGAAAATCAGCCTATGGTTCGGGATGGTCTCATGGAAATATCAGTGGTGGCAGCCAAGTTGTGTCACTTTTGCGCTCCCCTTGGGATGCCTTTCGCAGCTGCAGTGTGCCTGGAGCCCAGGGCTTCCTGGTTTTAAAAGTCCTAGGCCTAAGCCTAACAGTAACCCTAGGAAGGTAAATCAGCCGCGTATTAGGGTTCTTCCTAAGGGAAAAGCCGTGAAAGCAGCCATGTTGTGGCACTTTTGCACACCCTGTGGGATGCCTTTGGCAGATGAAGTAAGCCTGGAACTCAGGGCTTCCTAGTTAAAAATATCCTAGCCCTAGGCCGAACCCCAACCCTAAGACGAGAAAGGCAAATCAGCCAGGAATTAGGCATGTCCCCAAGGAAAAAGCTGTGGAGGCAGGCATGTTGTGGTACTTTTGCGCTCTTCTTGGCTAGTCCTTCGCAGCTGCTGTGTTCTTGGAACTCAGGTCTTTCTTGTTAATAGCACTCTTACCCTAGGCGAAACTCAAACCTTAACCCTAGGAAGGAAATCAGCCTATGGTTCAGGATGGTCTCATGAGAATCGAAGCAGAGGCAAGCCAAGTTGTGTCACTTCTGCGGCCCTCTTGGGATGCCTTTAACAGCTGCAGTGTGCCTGGAGCCCAGGGCTTCCTGGTTTTAAAAGTCCTAGGCCTAAGCCTAACAGTAACCCTAGGAAGGTAAATCAGCCGGGTATTAGGGTTCTTCCTAAGGGAAAAGCTGTGAAAGCAGCCATGTTGTGGCACTTTTGCACTCCCTTTGGGATGCCTTTGGCAGATGCAGTAAGCCTGGAACTCAGGGTTTCCTGGTTAAAAAACTCCAAGCCCTAGGCTGAACCCTAACCCTAACCCTCGGCAGATAAAACAGCCTAGGTATAGGGATGGTGCCAAGGAAAAAGCTGTGAAAGCTGCCATGTTGTTGCACTTTTGTACTCCCCTTGGGATGCCTTTCGCAGCTGCAGTGTGCCTGGATCTAAGGGCTTCCTAGTTTTAAAAATCCTAGCCCTAGACCTAAGCCTAACAGAAACCCTGGGAAGGGAAATCAACCTGGTGTTAAGCTTCTTGCCAAGGAAAAAGCCGTGAAAGCAACCATGTTGTGGCACTTTTGCACTCCCTTTTGGATGCCTTTCACAGCTCCAGTGTGCCTGGAACTCAGGGCTTCCTGATTTTAAAAATCCTAGCCCTAGGCCGAACCCCAACCCTAAGACGAGAAAGGCAAATCAGCCAGGAATTAGGCATGTCCCCAAGGAAAAAGCTGTGGAGGCAGGCATGTTGTGGTACTTTTGCGCTCTTCTTGGCTAGTCCTTCGCAGCTGCTGTGTTCTTGGAACTCAGGGCTTTCTGGTTAATAGAACCCTTACCCTAGGCGTAACTCAAACCTTAACCCTAGGAAGGAAAATCAGCCTATGGTTCGGGATGGTCTCATGGAAATATCAGTGGTGGCAGCCAAGTTGTGTCACTTTTGCGCTCCCCTTGGGATGCCTTTCGCAGCTGCAGTGTGCCTGGAGCCCAGGGCTTCCTGGTTTTAAAAGTCCTAGGCCTAAGCCTAACAGTAACCCTAGGAAGGTAAATCAGCCGCGTATTAGGGTTCTTCCTAAGGGAAAAGCCGTGAAAGCAGCCATGTTGTGGCACTTCTGCATTCCCTTTGGGATGCCTTTGGCAGATGCAGTAAGCCTGGAACTCAGGGCTTCCTGGTTAAAAAACTCCAAGCCCTAGGCTGAAGCCTAACCCTATCCCCAGGAAGGAAAATCAGCCTAAATATAGGGATCGTGCAACGTCTAGAACACGATGGAAGATGTTTTCTGTGCTGGCACAGTTTTTCCTCGCCAGACAAAGTGGAAAAGCTTTTTGCTAAGATGTAGACGAGAAGAGACGCTAAAGACGAAGGTACGATGCTCTCCGGAGCTAAGAGCCGCTCCCGGGCATCTTTCGGCAGAAGCCGCGCTAAAGAGTGCACTGTGAGCCGCACAATCGTCTTTGCGCGAAGAAGCCGCTTCTTCGCCTCCGGGAGCCGGAGAGAGCGGCACCTTCGGAAAGGTGAAGAAGGAAGCTGTACAACACTGGGATTGTGTGCGCAGCTTGCCAACTGCTAGAAAACAGTACCTTTGCACTCTCCTGACTTTTCCAATCACATGAACATTTGATTGGAAGCTGTTTTGGACAACTTTTCTTTTCTTCATGCCAAACACTCGGCACACCTCCGTGCAACGTCTAGAACACGATGGGAGATGTTTTCTGTGCTGGCACAGTTTTTCCTCGCCAGACATAGTGGAAAAGCTTTTTGCTAAGATGTAGACGAGAAGGGACGCTAAAGACGAAGGTACGATGCTCTCCGGAGCTAAGAGCCGCTCCCGGGCGTCTTTCGGCAGAAGCCACGCTAAGGAGTGCACAGTGAGCGGCACAATCGTCTTTGCGCGAAGAAGCCGCTTCTTCGCCTCCGGGAGCCGGAGAGAGCGGCACCTTCGGAAAGGTGAAGAAGGAAGCTGTACAACACTGGGATTGTGTGCGCAGCTTGCCAACTGCTAGAAAACAGTACCTTTGCACTCCCCTGACTTTTCCAATCACATGAACATTCGATTGGAAGCTGTTTTGGACAAGTTTTCTTTTCTTCATGCCAAACACTTGGCACACCTCCGTGCAACGTCTAGAACACGATAGGAGATGTTTTCTGTGCTCGTACAATTTCTCCTTGCCAGACATAGTGGAAAAGCTTTTTGCTAAGATGTAGACGACAAGAGAGGCTAAGGACTGGATGTAAGCAAATGACACTCATCTTCAAAAAAGGCAATTAGGTGGACTCGCAATCGTACAAACCAGCCAGCCTCTTTTTTATACCCAGGAAGTTGATGAAGCAGCTCTTCCTGGAAATTCTTGCCAGGCACATGAAAGATGACACAATAATGTAGTTAGCATGATTTTTCAGGGGCATTTCATGCTGAACATAACTTTAAACTCCTCTGATGAATCAACTTGACTGGTAGATGAAGGGAATATTATCTGCCTGGGCTTCAGGGAGGTTTTTGACATATCTCTACATGGCAGCACACATCCATATGGAAGCAATAGTGCAAAGGGGAGGGAATCAGTGTCTTTTCAGTGATGCTGAGTGAAAAGACAAGAGGCAGTGGGCACACACTGAAATACAGGAACATCAGTAAATGATTCTTTACTGTGAGGGTGAGTGAACCACGGCACAGACTGCCCAGAAAGATTGTGGAGCCTGGATCTTTGAAGACATTAAAAGTACACCCAGATAGAATCCTGGGCAAGAGGCTCTAGGTATCCTGGTTTAGGCAGGGGGTTTGGGCCTGGTTAGCCCCACCAACCCCTTCCACTCTCATTCATTCTGTGCTAGTGAATTCTCTTCAAGATGCATTTCAAGCACTGGCATGACAAAGTTCTGTGCAGACACAGATCCAAATGGACATGGCATCTAAGTTCCTTAAGCAGTCTTCAAGAAGAATGTAAACCTCTGGGGCAAGTGTCTCTTCCCTAACTGAATCCCTTTCATGGGAAAATTCCCAGCTCTAGAAAGATCTTCTGATACGCATGCTTAAGACTGACACTGGCTGAGCAAATTTCTCCCTATGTGTATCTAAGACCAGTTAGGATCTTCACCCAAAGTGCTGTCAACATAGTCACAGAATGCCTATTGTTAAGAAGTGACAACTTCCATCAGAATGGCAACCATTGGTCCACCAAATGGATGAATGGATGGGAATTATCTGCTTGGGTTAAAAAGAAAAAGAAAGAGTTGGTCTTTACTTATCAATTTCATTGCAATATTGATAAGGGAAGAAAAAGACCTAAGTCCTTGACTTTCTTAACTGGAGGAAAGATTTTAAAAATTCCTTGTAAAAATGTATGATCACAATCAGACTATTGAAACCATTTGAGTTGGGAAAAAAGTTCCAAAATTGTCTAGAGAGTGGCAAAGAAGCCAAGAAAATAGGAAAGAAACAAAAAGAGGGCAAAAGAGTAAGCTTCAGTGTACAAGCTCGTTCTAGAAGTAGTCTGCCGGGGAAAGGAAGCCCCAGTTGAATTTCCAATGTATTCCTGCGCTTGATTCAGTAACTGGTCAATGTAAAAACCAATCCTTTTGTATAACTTCTTCCAGCAACAAAAACTCCAACAGGTTGACACTACCATCATGCCTGTTCCAGACATATTTCCAAGAGAAATGATGATTTTCTTGAAAACCTACTTGCATAAAAGTTGCAAGATGGTGGAGGGATTGCCACATCCTCCTTCCTCCATCTGGCTTGAAAGTAGATTTGATAAAATATGCAACAAAGCACATGATTTATAAGGTAGAGTCAAATGGATGATTTGGGAATTGATCTCTTGTTGATAGTAAACTTCACATCCACTCTGTGTGACCTTTCTAAAACAAAATGTGGAGCTGAGGCATGAATCTGCCACAACAATTGTAAAGCAAACATACACACTCCCCTTCACATGCCCCCCCTTCCACACACACCTAGGCACACACAGAGATCAGCATAGCAGATCATGAACACCTTGGAAAAGACTGAAATGCTAAACGCCTCTCTTGATGGGCAAAAGAGCTGGTGCAGTAATTCAAATGCCTGGTACAAAAATTCTGTTTCATATTTAGCTCCTATTTAAAACACAGCTTTTCATTTCATTCTATTTACAGAATATTTTCTTTTCATTTGTTTCTTTAAAATTACTTAGTTCTCACCTGTTGTATGTCTAGGAATATTTTCTTCCAAAAATAGAAAAAAATAGATGCTATCTTTTCAGCAGAAAACATTGGTTGATACAATTTTAAACCATCATGATATGGAAGAATTGTTCTGTCCCTCTCGAAGGTGGAAGAAGCATTTGGATCACAGATCATCTACAATGAAATACTTGACATGTTTAAGATGCTTTCAATCAAGTTTGATCGTCAATTGCTTCTTCGTTGTAAACAGTCATTTTTCAGTGAAGGGCAAGTGTGTGTGGTATATCTACATGACGTGTTCAAACCCAGTTCCTACTAATGGCCAGGCTGAATTCCAGGAAATAACGTCCCGAATGATATTTTGCCGCCTTCTTTGGCACTTCATGAAATCTTACCATGATGAAGTGCTGAAACACAGAGATTTTCTCTTAGAGAGTGTCTCATGTTGTAACCCATCCCATGGATTTTATGCTGTAATTCTTATCTCTTTTAAAATTTGCTATCTTCTGTACAGTTTTCATGAACATTTCTGTTACAGTAGTGAATAGCACAGATAAATGTAATTTTGTACAACTTTGAATTTACCCCAAGAGCTGAGAGAAAACTTGCTCCTATACTTCAATCCCAGTTTCTTCTATAGTCCAACTTTGTTTCTCTACCATCAAGCTTCTCCTTTGTTGCTGCTCCAAGCCCCGTCCAAGCTGACCTTGAATACTTTCAGGGATGGGACACCCACAACTTCCCTGGGCAACCTGTTCCAGTGTTCCAGCACTCCCACAGTAAAAAAGGCCTTCCTTTCATCTAATATGTGTAGGAAATCATAAATCTAGGCATAGAAATTTGGAGTGCAAATTTGAAATTCTTTTGATTTGAAGCACATTTTATATGAATACTGACTTACAGATGACTAAAAGATGTTGATGGGCATTTGAGCTGACAAGTTTTGAAAAAGTGTACGGAAATTAACATTGAAACCACTAAAATTAAAAACTTCTTCCCATTTTCTTTCTCCTCTCCTATTCAAAATTGCAAATGTCAGATATCAGTGCTTCATGCAAACCTCTCAGATGCTCTCAGGGAAAAAGCATTTATTTCAGACTAAGTTGCGGTTGACGTAGAACACTGCCTTTAACAGCTGCAGTGTGCCTGGAATTCAGGGCTTCCGGTTTGAAAAAATCCTATCTCTAGGCTGAACCCTAACCCTAAGCCTAGGCAGATAAATCAGCCTGGGTATAGGGATGTTCCCAAGGAAAAAAGCACTGGAAGGAGCATGTTGAGGCAATTTTTGGCTGCCCTTGGGAAGCCTTTTGCAGCTGCACTGGGTCTGGAGCTCAGGGTTTACTGATTTAAAATCCCTATCTCTTGGCGTGACCATAGGTGCAACTGGAGGCAAGTAAATCAGCCTAGGTTCAATGATGGTCCCAAGGAAAAAGCTGTGGAGGCAGGCATGTTGTGGCACTTTTCCCCTCCTCTTGGGTAGTCCTTGGCAGCAGCTGTGTTCTTGGAACTCAGGGCTTTCTGGTTAAAAAAACACTAACCCTAGGCGTAACTCTAACCCTCACCCTAGGAAGGAAAATCAGCCTATGGTTCGGGATGGACTCATGAGAATAGCAGCAGAGGCAGCCAAGTTGTGTCAGTTCTGCGGCCCTCTTGGGATGCCTAGAACAGCTGCAGTGTGCCTGGAGCTAAGGGCTTCCTAGTTTTAAAAATCCTAGCCCTAGGCCTAAGCCTTACAGTAACCCTAGGAAGGTAAATCAGCCTGGTGTTAGGCTTCTTGCCAAGGAAAAAGCCGTGAAAGCAACCATGTTGTGGCACTTTTGCACTCCCTTTTGGATGCCTTTCACAGCTCCAGTGTGCCTGGAACTCAGGGCTTCCTGATTTTAAAAAACCTAGCCCTAGGCCGAACCCCAACCCTAAGACGAGAAAGGCAAATCAGCCAGGAATTAGGCATGTCCCCAAGGAAAAAGCTGTGGAGGCAGGCATGTTGTGGTACTTTTGCGCTCTTCTTGGCTAGTCCTTCGCAGCTGCTGTGTTCTTGGAACTCAGGGCTTTCTGGTTAATAGAACCCTTACCCTAGGCGTAACTCAAACCTTAACCCTAGGAAGGAAAATCAGCCTATGGTTCGGGATGGTCTCATGAGAATAGCAGCAGAGGCAGCAAAGTTGTGTCACTTCTGCAGCCCTCTTGGGATGCCTTTAACAGCTGCATGTGCCTGGAGCCCAGGGCTTCCTGGTTTTAAAAGTCCTAGGCCTAAGCCTAACAGTAACCCTAGGAAGGTAAATCAGCCGGGTATTAGGGTTCTTCCTAAGGGAAAAGCCGTGAAAGCAGCCATGTTGTGGCACTTCTGCACTCCCTTTGGGATGCCTTTGGCAGATGCAGTAAGCCTGGAACTCAGGGCTTCCTGGTTAAAAAACTCCAAGACCTAGGCGGAAGCCTAACCCTAACCCTAGGCAGATAAATCAGCCTAGGTATAGAGATGGTGCCAAGGAAAAAGCTGTGAAAGCTGCCATGTTGTTGCACTTTTGTACTCCCCTTGGGATGCCTTTCGCAGCTGCAGTGTGCCTAGATCTAAGGGCTTCCTAGTTTTAAAAATCCTAGCCCTAGACCTAAGCCTAACAGAAACCCTGGGAAGGGAAATCAACCTGGTGTTAAGCTTCTTGCCAAGGAAAAAGCCGTGAAAGCAACCATGTTGTGGCACTTTTGCACTCCCTTTTGGATGCCTTTCACAGCTCCAGTGTGCCTGGAACTCAGGGCTTCCTGATTTTAAAAATCCTAGCCCTAGGCCGAACCCCAACCCTAAGACGAGAAAGGAAAATCAGCCAGGAATTAGGCATGTCCCCAAGGAAAAAGCTGTGGAGGCAGGCATGTTGTGGTACTTTTGCGCTCTTCTTGGCTAGTCCTTCGCAGCTGCTGTGTTCTTGGAACTCAGGGCTTTCTGGTTAATAGAACCCTTACCCTAGGCGTAACTCAAACCTTAACCCTAGGAAGGAAAATCAGCCTATGGTTCGGGATGGTCTCATGGAAATATCAGTGGTGGCAGCCAAGTTGTGTCACTTTTGCGCTCCCCTTGGGATGCCTTTCGCAGCTGCAGTGTGCCTGGAGCCCAGGGCTTCCTGGTTTTAAAAGTCCTAGGCCTAAGCCTAACAGTAACCCTAGGAAGGTAAATCAGCCGGGTATTAGGGTTCTTCCTAAGGGAAAAGCCGTGAAAGCAGCCATGTTGTGGCACTTCTGCATTCCCTTTGGGATGCCTTTGGCAGATGCAGTAAGCCTGGAACTCAGGGCTTCCTAGTTAAAAAAATCCAAGCCCTAGGCTGAAGCCTAACCCTATCCCCAGGAAGGAAAATCAGCCTAAATATAGGGATCGTGCAACGTCTAGAACACGATGGAAGATGTTTTCTGTGCTGGCACAGTTTTTCCTCGCCAGACAAAGTGGAAAAGCTTTTTGCTAAGATGTAGACGAGAAGAGACGCTAAAGACGAAGGTACGATGCTCTCCGGAGCTAAGAGCCGCTCCCGGGCATCTTTCGGCAGAAGCCGCGCTAAAGAGTGCACAGTGAGCCGCACAATCGTCTTTGCGCGAAGAAGCCGCTTCTTCGCCTCCGGGAGCCGGAGAGAGCGGCACCTTCGGAAAGGTGAAGAAGGAAGCTGTACAACACTGGGATTGTGTGCGCAGCTTGCCAACTGCTAGAAAACAGTACCTTTGCACTCTCCTGACTTTTCCAATCACATGAACATTTGATTGGAAGCTGTTTTGGACAACTTTTCTTTTCTTCATGCCAAACACTCGGCACACCTCCGTGCAACGTCTAGAACACGATGGGAGATGTTTTCTGTGCTGGCACAGTTTTTCCTCGCCAGACATAGTGGAAAAGCTTTTTGCTAAGATGTAGACGAGAAGGGACGCTAAAGACGAAGGTACGATGCTCTCCGGAGCTAAGAGCCGCTCCCGGGCGTCTTTCGGCAGAAGCCGCGCTAAGGAGTGCACAGTGAGCGGCACAATCGTCTTTGCGCGAAGAAGCCGCTTCTTCGCCTCCGGGAGCCGGAGAGAGCGGCACCTTCGGAAAGGTGAAGAAGGAAGCTGTACAACACTGGGATTGTGTGCGCAGCTTGCCAACTGCTAGAAAACAGTACCTTTGCACTCCCCTGACTTTTCCAATCACATGAACATTCGATTGGAAGCTGTTTTGGACAAGTTTTCTTTTCTTCATGCCAAACACTCGGCACACCTCCGTGCAACGTCTAGAACACGATAGGAGATGTTTTCTGTGCTCGTACAATTTCTCCTTGCCAGACATAGTGGAAAAGCTTTTTGCTAAGATGTAGACGACAAGAGAGGCTAAGGACTGGATGTAAGCAAATGACACTCATCTTCAAAAAAGGCAATTAGGTGGACTCGCAATCGTACAAACCAGCCAGCCTCTTTTTTATACCCAGGAAGTTGATGAAGCAGCTCTTCCTGGAAATTCTTGCCAGGCACATGAAAGATGACACAATAATGTAGTTAGCATGATTTTTCAGGGGCATTTCATGCTGAACATAACTTTAAACTCCTCTGATGAATCAACTTGACTGGTAGATGAAGGGAATATTATCTGCCTGGGCTTCAGGGAGGTTTTTGACATATCTCTACATGGCAGCACACATCCATATGGAAGCAATAGTGCAAAGGGGAGGGAATCAGTGTCTTTTCAGTGATGCTGAGTGAAAAGACAAGAGGCAGTGGGCACACACTGAAATACAGGAACATCAGTAAATGATTCTTTACTGTGAGGGTGAGTGAACCACGGCACAGACTGCCCAGAAAGATTGTGGAGCCTGGATCTTTGAAGACATTAAAAGTACACCCAGATAGAATCCTGGGCAAGAGGCTCTAGGTATCCTGGTTTAGGCAGGGGGTTTGGGCCTGGTTAGCCCCACCAACCCCTTCCACTCTCATTCATTCTGTGCTAGTGAATTCTCTTCAAGATGCATTTCAAGCACTGGCATGACAAAGTTCTGTGCAGACACAGATCCAAATGGACATGGCATCTAAGTTCCTTAAGCAGTCTTCAAGAAGAATGTAAACCTCTGGGGCAAGTGTCTCTTCCCTAACTGAATCCCTTTCATGGGAAAATTCCCAGCTCTAGAAAGATCTTCTGATACGCATGCTTAAGACTGACACTGGCTGAGCAAATTTCTCCCTATGTGTATCTAAGACCAGTTAGGATCTTCACCCAAAGTGCTGTCAACATAGTCACAGAATGCCTATTGTTAAGAAGTGACAACTTCCATCAGAATGGCAACCATTGGTCCACCAAATGGATGAATGGATGGGAATTATCTGCTTGGGTTAAAAACAAAAAGAAAGAGTTGGTCTTTACTTATCAATTTCATTGCAATATTGATAAGGGAAGAAAAAGACCTAAGTCCTTGACTTTCTTAACTGGAGGAAAGATTTTAAAAATTCCTTGTAAAAATGTATGATCACAATCAGACTATTGAAACCATTTGAGTTGGGAAAAAAGTTCCAAAATTGTCTAGAGAGTGGCAAAGAAGCCAAGAAAATAGGAAAGAAACAAAAAGAGGGCAAAAGAGTAAGCTTCAGTGTACAAGCTCGTTCTAGAAGTAGTCTGCCGGGGAAAGGAAGCCCCAGTTGAATTTCCAATGTATTCCTGCGCTTGATTCAGTAACTGGTCAATGTAAAAACCAATCCTTTTGTATAACTTCTTCCAGCAACAAAAACTCCAACAGGTTGACACTACCATCATGCCTGTTCCAGACATATTTCCAAGAGAAATGATGATTTTCTTGAAAACCTACTTGCATAAAAGTTGCAAGATGGTGGAGGGATTCCCACATCCTCCTTCCTCCATCTGGCTTGAAAGTAGATTTGATAAAATATGCAACAAAGCACATGATTTATAAGGTAGAGTCAAATGGATGATTTGGGAATTGATCTCTTGTTGATAGTAAACTTCACATCCACTCTGTGTGACCTTTCTAAAACAAAATGTGGAGCTGAGGCATGAATCTGCCACAACAATTGTAAAGCAAACATACACACTCCCCTTCACATGCCCCCCCTTCCACACACACCTAGGCACACACAGAGATCAGCATAGCAGATCATGAACACCTTGGAAAAGACTGAAATGCTAAACGCCTCTCTTGATGGGCAAAAGAGCTGGTGCAGTAATTCAAATGCCTGGTACAAAAATTCTGTTTCATATTTAGCTCCTATTTAAAACACAGCTTTTCATTTCATTCTATTTACAGAATATTTTCTTTTCATTTGTTTCTTTAAAATTACTTAGTTCTCACCTGTTGTATGTCTAGGAATATTTTCTTCCAAAAATAGAAAAAAATAGATGCTATCTTTTCAGCAGAAAACATTGGTTGATACAATTTTAAACCATCATGATATGGAAGAATTTTTCTGTCCCTCTCGAAGGTGGAAGAAGCATTTGGATCACAGATCATCTACAATGAAATACTTGACATGTTTAAGATGCTTTCAATCAAGTTTGATCGTCAATTGCTTCTTCGTTGTAAACAGTCATTTTTCAGTGAAGGGCAAGTGTGTGTGGTATATCTACATGACGTGTTCAAACCCAGTTCCTACTAATGGCCAGGCTGAATTCCAGGAAATAACGTCCCGAATGATATTTTGCCGCCTTCTTTGGCACTTCATGAAATCTTACCATGATGAAGTGCTGAAACACAGAGATTTTCTCTTAGAGAGTGTCTCATGTTGTAACCCATCCCATGGATTTTATGCTGTAATTCTTATCTCTTTTAAAATTTGCTATCTTCTGTACAGTTTTCATGAACATTTCTGTTACAGTAGTGAATAGCACAGATAAATGTAATTTTGTACAACTTTGAATTTACCCCAAGAGCTGAGAGAAAACTTGCTCCTATACTTCAATCCCAGTTTCTTCTATAGTCCAACTTTGTTTCTCTACCATCAAGCTTCTCCTTTGTTGCTGCTCCAAGCCCCGTCCAAGCTGACCTTGAATACTTTCAGGGATGGGACACCCACAACTTCCCTGGGCAACCTGTTCCAGTGTTCCAGCACTCCCACAGTAAAAAAGGCCTTCCTTTCATCTAATATGTGTAGGAAATCATAAATCTAGGCATAGAAATTTGGAGTGCAAATTTGAAATTCTTTTGATTTGAAGCACATTTTATATGAATACTGACTTACAGATGACTAAAAGATGTTGATGGGCATTTGAGCTGACAAGTTTTGAAAAAGTGTACGGAAATTAACATTGAAACCACTAAAATTAAAAACTTCTTCCCATTTTCTTTCTCCTCTCCTATTCAAAATTGCAAATGTCAGATATCAGTGCTTCATGCAAACCTCTCAGATGCTCTCAGGGAAAAAGCATTTATTTCAGACTAAGTTGCGGTTGACGTAGAACACTGCCTTTAACAGCTGCAGTGTGCCTGGAATTCAGGGCTTCCGGTTTGAAAAAATCCTATCTCTAGGCTGAACCCTAACCCTAACCCTAGGCAGATAAATCAGCCTGGGTATAGGGATGTTCCCAAGGAAAAAAGCACTGGAAGGAGCATGTTGAGGCAATTTTTGGCTGCCCTTGGGAAGCCTTTTGCAGATGCACTGGGTCTGGAGCTCAGGGTTTACTGATTTAAAATCCCTATCTCTTGGCGTGACCATAGGTGCAACTGGAGGCAAGTAAATCAGCCTAGGTTCAATGATGGTCCCAAGGAAAAAGCTGTGGAGGCAGCCATGTTGTGGCACTTTTCCCCTCCTCTTGGGTAGTCCTTGGCAGCAGCTGTGTTCTTGGAACTCAGGGCTTTCTGGTTAAAAAAACACTAACCCTAGGCGTAACTCTAACCCTCACCCTAGGAAGGAAAATCAGCCTATGGTTCGGGATGGACTCATGAGAATAGCAGCAGAGGCAGCCAAGTTGTGTCAGTTCTGCGGCCCTCTTGGGATGCCTAGAACAGCTGCAGTGTGCCTGTAGCTAAGGGCTTCCTAGTTTTAAAAATCCAAGCCCTAGGCCTAAGCCTTACAGTAACCCTAGGAAGGTAAATCAGCCTGGTGTTAGGCTTCTTGCCAAGGAAAAAGCCGTGAAAGCAACCATGTTGTGGCACTTTTGCACTCCCTTTTGGATGCCTTTCACAGCTCCAGTGTGCCTGGAACTCAGGGCTTCCTGTTTTTAAAAATCCTAGCCCTAGGCCGAACCCCAACCCTAAGACGAGAAAGGCAAATCAGCCAGGAATCAGGCATGTCCCCAAGGAAAAAGCTGTGGAGGCAGGCATGTTGTGGAACTTTTGCGCTCTTCTTGGGTAGTCCTTCGCAGCTGCTGTGTTCTTGGAACTCAGGGCTTTCTGGTTAATAGAACTCTTACGCTAGGCGAAACTTAAACCTTAACCCTAAGAAGGAAAATCAGCCTATGGTTCAGGATGGTCTCATGAGAATAGAAGCAGAGGCAGCCAAGTTGTGTCACTTTTGCGCTCCCCTTGGGATGCCTTTCGCAGCTGCAGTGTGCCTGGAGCCCAGGGCTTCCTGGTTTTAAAAGTCCTAGGCCTAAGCCTAACAGTAACCCTAGGAAGGTAAATCAGCCGGGTATTAGGGTTCTTCCTAAGGGAAAAGCCGTGAAAGCAGCCATGTTGTGGCACTTCTGCACTCCCTTTGGGATGCCTTTGGCAGATGCAGTAAGCCTGGAACTCAGGGCTTCCTGGTTAAAAAACTCCAAGCCCTAGGCGGAAGCCTAACCCTAACCCTAGGCAGATAAATCAGCCTAGGTATAGAGATGGTGCCAAGGAAAAAGCTGTGAAAGCTGCCATGTTGTTGCACTTTTGTACTCCCCTTGGGATGCCTTTCGCTGCTACAGTGTGCCTGGAATTAAGGGCTTCCTAGTTTTAAAAATCCTAGCCCTAGGCCTAAGCCTAACAGTAACCCTGGGAAGGGAAATCAGCCTGGTGTTAGGCTTCTTGCCAAGGAAAAAGCCGTGAAAGCAGCCATGTTGTGGCACTTTTGCACTCCCTTTTGGATGCCTTTCACAGCTCCAGTGTGCCTGGAACTCAGGGCTTCCTGATTTTAGAAATCCTAGCCCTAGGCCGAACCCCAACCCTAAGACGAGAAAGGCAAATCAGTCAGTAATTAGGCATGTGCCCAAGGAAAAAGCTGTGGAGGCAGGCATGTTGTGGTACTTTTGCGCTCTTCTTGGGTAGTCCTTCGCAGCTGCTGTGTTCTTGGAACTCAGGGCTTTCTGGTTAATAGAACCCTTACCCTAGGCGTAACTCAAACCTTAACCCTAGGAAGGAAAATCAGCCTATGGTTCGGGATGGTCTCATGGAAATATCAGTGGTGGCAGCCAAGTTGTGTCACTTTTGCGCTCCCCTTGGGATGCCTTTCGCAGCTGCAGTGTGCCTGGAGCCCAGGGCTTCCTGGTTTTAAAAGTCCTAGGCCTAAGCCTAACAGTAACCCTAGGAAGGTAAATCAGCCGGGTATTAGGGTTCTTCCTAAGGGAAAAGCCGTGAAAGCAGCCATGTTGTGGCACTTCTGCACTCCCTTTGGGATGCCTTTGGCAGATGCAGTAAGCCTGGAACTCAGGGCTTCCTGGTTAAAAAACTCCAAGCCCTAGGCTGAAGCCTAACCCTATCCCCAGGAAGGAAAATCAGCCTAACTATAGGGATCGTGCAACGTCTAGAACACGATGGAAGATGTTTTCTGTGCTGGCACAGTTTTTCCTCGCCAGACAAAGTGGAAAAGCTTTTTGCTAAGATGTAGACGAGAAGAGACGCTAAAGACGAAGGTACGATGCTCTCCGGAGCTAAGAGCCGCTCCCGGGCGTCTTTCGGCAGAAGCCGCGCTAAAGAGTGCACAGTGAGCGGCACAATCGTCTTTGCGCGAAGAAGCCGCTTCTTCGCCTCCGGGAGCCGGAGAGAGCGGCACCTTCGGAAAGGTGAAGAAGGAAGCTGTACAACACTGGGATTGTGTGCGCAGCTTGCCAACTGCTAGAAAACAGTACCTTTGCACTCTCCTGACTTTTCCAATCACATGAACATTTGATTGGAAGCTGTTTTGGACAACTTTTCTTTTCTTCATGCCAAACACTCGGCACACCTCCGTGCAACGTCTAGAACACGATGGGAGATGTTTTCTGTGCTGGCACAGTTTTTCCTCGCCAGACATAGTGGAAAAGCTTTTTGCTAAGATGTAGACGAGAAGAGACGCTAAAGACGAAGGTACGATGCTGTCCGGAGCTAAGAGCCGCTCCCGGGCGTCTTTCGGCAGAAGCCGCGCTAAGGAGTGCACAGTGAGCAGCACAATCGTCTTTGCGCGAAGAAGCCGCTTCTTCGCCTCCGGGAGCCGGAGAGAGCGGCACCTTCGGAAAGGTGAAGAAGGAAGCTGTACAACACTGGGATTGTGTGCGCAGCTTGCCAACTGCTAGAAAACAGTACCTTTGCACTCTCCTGACTTTTCCAATCACATGAACATTTGATTGGAAGCTGTTTTGGACAACTTTTCTTTTCTTCATGCCAAACACTCGGCACACCTCCGTGCAACGTCTAGAACACGATGGGAGATGTTTTCTGTGCTGGCACAGTTTTTCCTCGCCAGACATAGTGGAAAAGCTTTTTGCTAAGATGTAGACGAGAAGAGACGCTAAAGACGAAGGTACGATGCTCTCCGGAGCTAAGAGCCGCTCCCGGGCGTCTTTCGGCAGAAGCCGCGCTAAGGAGTGCACAGTGAGCGGCACAATCGTCTTTGCGCGAAGAAGCCGCTTCTTCGCCTCCGGGAGCCGGAGAGAGCGGCACCTTCGGAAAGGTGAAGAAGGAAGCTGTACAACACTGGGATTGTGTGCGCAGCTTGCCAACTGCTAGAAAACAGTACCTTTGCACTCCCCTGACTTTTCCAATCACATGAACATTCGATTGGAAGCTGTTTTGGACAAGTTTTCTTTTCTTCATGCCAAACACTTGGCACACCTCCGTGCAACGTCTAGAACACGATAGGAGATGTTTTCTGTGCTCGTACAATTTCTCCTTGCCAGACATAGTGGAAAAGCTTTTTGCTAAGATGTAGACGACAAGAGAGGCTAAGGACTGGATGTAAGCAAATGACACTCATCTTCAAAAAAGGCAATTAGGTGGACTCGCAATCGTACAAACCAGCCAGCCTCTTTTTTATACCCAGGAAGTTGATGAAGCAGCTCTTCCTGGAAATTCTTGCCAGGCACATGAAAGATGACACAATAATGTAGTTAGCATGATTTTTCAGGGGCATTTCATGCTGAACATAACTTTAAACTCCTCTGATGAATCAACTTGACTGGTAGATGAAGGGAATATTATCTGCCTGGGCTTCAGGGAGGTTTTTGACATATCTCTACATGGCAGCACACATCCATATGGAAGCAATAGTGCAAAGGGGAGGGAATCAGTGTCTTTTCAGTGATGCTGAGTGAAAAGACAAGAGGCAGTGGGCACACACTGAAATACAGGAACATCAGTAAATGATTCTTTACTGTGAGGGTGAGTGAACCACGGCACAGACTGCCCAGAAAGATTGTGGAGCCTGGATCTTTGAAGACATTAAAAGTACACCCAGATAGAATCCTGGGCAAGAGGCTCTAGGTATCCTGGTTTAGGCAGGGGGTTTGGGCCTGGTTAGCCCCACCAACCCCTTCCACTCTCATTCATTCTGTGCTAGTGAATTCTCTTCAAGATGCATTTCAAGCACTGGCATGACAAAGTTCTGTGCAGACACAGATCCAAATGGACATGGCATCTAAGTTCCTTAAGCAGTCTTCAAGAAGAATGTAAACCTCTGGGGCAAGTGTCTCTTCCCTAACTGAATCCCTTTCATGGGAAAATTCCCAGCTCTAGAAAGATCTTCTGATACGCATGCTTAAGACTGACACTGGCTGAGCAAATTTCTCCCTATGTGTATCTAAGACCAGTTAGGATCTTCACCCAAAGTGCTGTCAACATAGTCACAGAATGCCTACTGTTAAGAAGTGACAACTTCCATCAGAATGGCAACTATTGGTCCACCAAATGGATGAATGGATGGGAATTATCTGCTTGGGTTAAAAACAAAAAGAAAGAGTTGGTCTTTACTTATCAATTTCATTGCAATATTGATAAGGGAAGAAAAAGACCTAAGTCCTTGACTTTCTTAACTGGAGGAAAGATTTTAAAAATTCCTTGTAAAAATGTATGATCACAATCAGACTATTGAAACCATTTGAGTTGGGAAAAAAGTTCCAAAATTGTCTAGAGAGTGGCAAAGAAGCCAAGAAAATAGGAAAGAAACAAAAAGAGGGCAAAAGAGTAAGCTTCAGTGTACAAGCTCGTTCTAGAAGTAGTCTGCCGGGGAAAGGAAGCCCCAGTTGAATTTCCAATGTATTCCTGCGCTTGATTCAGTAACTGGTCAATGTAAAAACCAATCCTTTTGTATAACTTCTTCCAGCAACAAAAACTCCAACAGGTTGACACTACCATCATGCCTGTTCCAGACATATTTCAAAGAGAAATGATGATTTTCTTGAAAACCTACTTGCATAAAAGTTGCAAGATGGTGGAGGGATTGCCACATCCTCCTTCCTCCATCTGGCTTGAAAGTAGATTTGATAAAATATGCAACAAAGCACATGATTTATAAGGTAGAGTCAAATGGATGATTTGGGAATTGATCTCTTGTTGATAGTAAACTTCACATCCACTCTGTGTGACCTTTCTAAAACAAAATGTGGAGCTGAGGCATGAATCTGCCACAACAATTGTAAAGCAAACATACACACTCCCCTTCACATGCCCCCCCTTCCACACACACCTAGGCACACACAGAGATCAGCATAGCAGATCATGAACACCTTGGAAAAGACTGAAATGCTAAACGCCTCTCTTGATGGGCAAAAGAGCTGGTGCAGTAATTCAAATGCCTGGTACAAAAATTCTGTTTCATATTTAGCTCCTATTTAAAACACAGCTTTTCATTTCATTCTATTTACAGAATATTTTCTTTTCATTTGTTTCTTTAAAATTACTTAGTTCTCACCTGTTGTATGTCTAGGAATATTTTCTTCCAAAAATAGAAAAAAATAGATGCTATCTTTTCAGCAGAAAACATTGGTTGATAAAATTTTAAACCATCATGATATGGAAGAATTGTTCTGTCCCTCTCGAAGGTGGAAGAAGCATTTGGATCACAGATCATCTACAATGAAATACTTGACATGTTTAAGATGCTTTCAATCAATTTTGATCGTCAATTGCTTCTTCGTTGTAAACAGTCATTTTTCAGTGAAGGGCAAGTGTGTGTGGTATATCTACATGATGTGTTCAAACCCAGTTCCTACTAATGGCCAGGCTGAATTCCAGGAAATAACGTCCCGAATGATATTTTGCCGCCTTCTTTGGCACTTCATGAAATCTTACCATGATGAAGTGCTGAAACACAGAGATTTTCTCTTAGAGAGTGTCTCATGTTGTAACCCATCCCATGGATTTTATGCTGTAATTCTTATCTCTTTTAAAATTTGCTATCTTCTGTACAGTTTTCATGAACATTTCTGTTACAGTAGTGAATAGCACAGATAAATGTAATTTTGTACAACTTTGAATTTACCCCAAGAGCTGAGAGAAAACTTGCTCCTATACTTCAATCCCAGTTTCTTCTATAGTCCAACTTTGTTTCTCTACCATCAAGCTGCTCCAAGCCCCGTCCAAGCTGACCTTGAATACTTTCAGGGATGGGACACCCACAACTTCCCTGGGCAACCTGTTCCAGTGTTCCAGCACTCCCACAGTAAAAAAGGCCTTCCTTTCATCTAATATGTGTAGGAAATCATAAATCTAGGCATAGAAATTTGGAGTGCAAATTTGAAATTCTTTTGATTTGAAGCACATTTTATATGAATACTGACTTACAGATGACTAAAAGATGTTGATGGGCATTTGAGCTGACAAGTTTTGAAAAAGTGTACGGAAATTAACATTGAAACCACTAAAATTAAAAACTTCTTCCCATTTTCTTTCTCCTCTCCTATTCAAAATTGCAAATGTCAGATATCAGTGCTTCATGCAAACCTCTCAGATGCTCTCAGGGAAAAAGCATTTATTTCAGACTAAGTTGCGGTTGACGTAGAACACTGCCTTTAACAGCTGCAGTGTGCCTGGAATTCAGGGCTTCCGGTTTGAAAAAATCCTATCTCTAGGCTGAACCCTAACCCTAACCCTAGGCAGATAAATCAGCCTGGGTATAGGGATGTTCCCAAGGAAAAAAGCACTGGAAGGAGCATGTTGAGGCAATTTTTGGCTGCCCTTGGGAAGCCTTTTGCAGCTGCACTGGGTCTGGAGCTCAGGGTTTACTGATTTAAAATCCCTATCTCTTGGCGTGACCATAGGTGCAACTGGAGGCAAGTAAATCAGCCCAGGTTCAATGATGGTCCCAAGGAAAAAGCTGTGGAGGCAGGCATGTTGTGGCACTTTTCCCCTCCTCTTGGGTAGTCCTTGGCAGCTGCTGTGTTCTTGGAACTCAGGGCTTTCTGGTTAAAAAAACACTAACCCTAGGCGTAACTCTAACCCTCACCCTAGGAAGGAAAATCAGCCTATGGTTCGGGATGGACTCATGAGAATAGCAGCAGAGGCAGCCAAGTTGTGTCAGTTCTGCGGCCCTCTTGGGATGCCTAGAACAGCTGCAGTGTGCCTGTAGCTAAGGGCTTCCTAGTTTTAAAAATCCTAGCCCTAGGCCTAAGCCTTACAGTAACCCTAGGAAGGTAAATCAGCCTGGTGTTAGGCTTCTTGCCAAGGAAAAAGCCGTGAAAGCAACCATGTTGTGGCACTTTTGCACTCCCTTTTGGATGCCTTTCACAGCTCCAGTGTGCCTGGAACTCAGGGCTTCCTGATTTTAAAAATCCTAGCCCTAGGCCGAACCCCAACCCTAAGACGAGAAAGGCAAATCAGCCAGGAATCAGGCATGTCCCCAAGGAAAAAGCTGTGGATGCAGGCATGTTGTGGAACTTTTGCGCTCTTCTTGGGTAGTCCTTCGCAGCTGCTGTGTTCTTGGAACTCAGGGCTTTCTGGTTAATAGAACCCTTACCCCAGGCATAACTCAAACCTTAACCCTAGGAAGGAAAATCAGCCTATGGTTCGGGATGGTCTCATGGAAATATCAGTGGTGGCAGCCAAGTTGTGTCACTTTTGCGCTCCCCTTGGGATGCCTTTTGCAGCTGCAGTGTGCCTGGAGCCCAGGGCTTCCTGGTTTTAAAAGTCCTAGGCCTAAGCCTAACAGTAACCCTAGGAAGGTAAATCAGCCGCGTATTAGGGTTCTTCCTAAGGGAAAAGCCGTGAAAGCAGCCATGTTGTGGCACTTCTGCACTCCCTTTGGGATGCCTTTGGCAGATGCAGTAAGCCTGGAACTCAGGGCTTCCTGGTTAAAAAACTCCAAGCCCTAGGCGGAAGCCTAACCCTAACCCTAGGCAGATAAATCAGCCTAGGTATAGAGATGGTGCCAAGGAAAAAGCTGTGAAAGCTGCCATGTTGTTGCACTTTTGTACTCCCCTTGGGATGCCTTTCGCAGCTACAGTGTGCCTGGAATTAAAGGCTTCCTAGTTTTAAAAATCCTAGCCCTAGGCCTAAGCCTTACAGTAACCCTGGGAAGGGAAATCAGCCTGGTGTTAGGCTTCTTGCCAAGGAAAAAACCGTGAAAGCAGCCATGTTGTGGCACTTTTGCACTCCCTTTTGGATGCCTTTCACAGCTCCAGTGTGCCTGGAACTCAGGGCTTCCTGATTTTAAAAATCCTAGCCCTAGGCCGAACCCTAACCCTAAGACGAGAAAGGCAAATCAGCCAGTAATTAGGCATGTCCCCAAGGAAAAAGCTGTGGAGGCAGGCATGTTGTGGTACTTTTGCGCTCTTCTTGGCTAGTCCTTCGCAGCTGCTGTGTTCTTGGAACTCAGGGCTTTCTGGTTAATAGAACCCTTACCCTAGGCGTAACTCAAACCTTAACCCTAGGAAGGAAAATCAGCCTATGGTTCGGGATGGTCTCATGGAAATATCAGTGGTGGCAGCCAAGTTGTGTCACTTTTGCGCTCCCCTTGGGATGCCTTTCGCAGCTGCAGTGTGCCTGGAGCCCAGGGCTTCCTGGTTTTAAAAGTCCTAGGCCTAAGCCTAACAGTAACCCTAGGAAGGTAAATCAGCCGCGTATTAGGGTTCTTCCTAAGGGAAAAGCCGTGAAAGCAGCCATGTTGTGGCACTTTTGCACACCCTGTGGGATGCCTTTGGCAGATGAAGTAAGCCTGGAACTCAGGGCTTCCTAGTTAAAAATATCCTAGCCCTAGGCCGAACCCCAACCCTAAGACGAGAAAGGCAAATCAGCCAGGAATTAGGCATGTCCCCAAGGAAAACGCTGTGGATGCAGGCATGTTGTGGTACTTTTGCGCTCTTCTTGTGTAGTCCTTCGCAGCTGCTGTGTTCTTGGAACTCAGGTCTTTCTGGTTAATAGAACTCTTACCCTAGGCGAAACTCAAACCTTAACCCTAGGAAGGAAATCAGCCTATGGTTCAGGATGGTCTCATGAGAATCGAAGCAGAGGCAAGCCAAGTTGTGTCACTTCTGCGGCCCTCTTGGGATGCCTTTAACAGCTGCAGTGTGCCTGGAGCCCAGGGCTTCCTGGTTTTAAAAGTCCTAGGCCTAAGCCTAACAGTAACCCTAGGAAGGTAAATCAGCCGCGTATTAGGGTTCTTCCTAAGGGAAAAGCTGTGAAAGCAGCCATGTTGTGGCACTTTTGCACTCCCTTTGGGATGCCTTTGGCAGATGCAGTAAGCCTGGAACTCAGGGTTTCCTGGTTAAAAAACTCCAAGCCCTAGGCTGAAGCCTAACCCTAACCCTCGGCAGATAAAACAGCCTAGGTATAGGGATGGTGCCAAGGAAAAAGCTGTGAAAGCTGCCATGTTGTTGCACTTTTCTACTCCCCTTGGGATGCCTTGAACAGCTGCAGTGTGCCTGGATCTAAGGGCTTCCTAGTTTTAAAAATCCTAGCCCTAGACCTAAGCCTAACAGAAACCCCGGGAAGGGAAATCAACCTGGTGTTAAGCTTCTTGCCAAGGAAAAAGCCGTGAAAGCAACCATGTTGTGGCACTTTTGCACTCCCATTTGGATGCCTTTCACAGCTCCAGTGTGCCTGGAACTCAGGGCTTCCTGATTTTAAAAATCCTAGCCCTAGGCCGAACCCCATCCCTAAGACGAGAAAGGCAAATCAGCCAGGAATTAGGCATGTCCCCAAGGAAAAAGCTGTGGAGGCAGGCATGTTGTGGTACTTTTGCGCTCTTCTTGGGAAGTCCTTCGCAGCTGCTGTGTTCTTGGAACTCAGGGCTTTCTGGTTAATAGAACCCTTACCCTAGGCGTAACTCAAACCTTAACCCTAGGAAGGAAAATCAGCCTATGGTTCGGGATGGTCTCATGAGAATAGCAGCAGAGGCAGCCAAGTTGTGTCACTTCTGCAGCCCTCTTGGGATGCCTTTAACAGCTGCATGTGCCTGGAGCCCAGGGCTTCCTGGTTTTAAAAGTCCTAGGCCTAAGCCTAACAGTAACCCTAGGAAGGTAAATCAGCCGCGTATTAGGGTTCTTCCTAAGGGAAAAGCCGTGAAAGCAGCCATGTTGTGGCACTTCTGCACTCCCTTTGGGATGCCTTTGGCAGATGAAGTAAGCCTGGAACTCAGGGCTTCCTAGTTAAAAATATCCTAGCCCTAGGCCGAACCCCAACCCTAAGACGAGAAAGGCAAATCAGCCAGGAATTAGGCATGTCCCCAAGGAAAAAGCTGTGGAGGCAGGCATGTTGTGGTACTTTTGCGCTCTTCTTGGGTAGTCCTTCGCAGCTGCTGTGTTCTTGGAACTCAGGGCTTTCTGGTTAATAGAACCCTTACCCCAGGAGTAACTCAAACCTTAACCCTAGGAAGGAAAATCAGCCTATGGTTCGGGATGGTCTCATGGAAATATCAGTGGTGGCAGCCAAGTTGTGTCACTTTTGCGCTCCCCTTGGGATGCCTTTCGCAGCTGCAGTGTGCCTGGAGCCCAGGGCTTCCTGGTTTTAAAAGTCCTAGGCCTAAGCCTAACAGTAACCCTAGGAAGGTAAATCAGCCGCGTATTAGGGTTCTTCCTAAGGGAAAAGCCGTGAAAGCAGCCATGTTGTGGCACTTCTGCACTCCCTTTGGGATGCCTTTGGCAGATGCAGTAAGCCTGGAACTCAGGGCTTCCTGGTAAAAAATCTCCAAGCCCTAGGCTGAACCCTAACCCTAACCCTAGGCAGATAAATCAGCCTAGGTATAGGGATGGTGCCAAGGAAAAAGATGTGAAAGCTGCCATGTTGTTGCACTTTTTTACTCCACTTGGGATGCCTTGAACAGATGCAGTGTACCTGGAGCCCAGAGCTTCCTAGTTTTAAAAATCCTAGCCCTAAGCGTAAGCCTTATAGTAACCCTGGGAAGGTAAATCAGCCTGGTGTTAGGCTTCTTGCCAAGGAAAAAGCCGTGAAAGCAGCCATGTTGTGGAACTTTTTCACTCCCTTTTGGATGCCTTTCACAGCTCCAGTGTGCCTGGAACTCAGGGCTTCCTGATTTTAAAAATCCTAGCCCTAGGCCGAACCCCAACCCTAAGACGAGAAAGGCAAATCAGCCAGGAATTAGGGATGTCCCCAAGGAAAAAGCTGTGGAGGCAGGCATGTTGTGGTACTTTTGCGCTCTTCTTGGCTAGTCCTTCGCAGCTGCTGTGTTCTTGGAACTCAGGGCTTTCTGGTTAATAGAACCCTTACCCCAGGCGTAACTCAAACCTTAACCCTAGGAAGGAAAATCAGCCTATGGTTCGGGATGGTCTCATGGAAATATCAGTGGTGGCAGCCAAGTTGTGTCACTTTTGCGCTCCCCTTGGGATGCCTTTCGCAGCTGCAGTGTGCCTGGAGCCCAGGGCTTCCTGGTTTTAAAAGTCCTAGGCCTAAGCCTAACAGTAACCCTAGGAAGGTAAATCAGCCGGGTATTAGGGTTCTTCCTAAGGGAAAAGCCGTGAAAGCAGCCATGTTGTGGCACTTTTGCACTCCCTTTGGGATGCCTTTGGCAGACGCAGTAAGCCTGGAACTCAGGGCTTCCTGGTTAAAAAACTGCAAGCCCTAGGCTGAACCCTAACCCTAACCCTAGGCAGATAAAACAGCCAAGGTATAGGGATGGGGCCAAGGAAAAAGCTGTGAAAGCTGCCATGTTGTTGCACTTTTGTACTCCCCTTGGGATGCCTTGAACAGATGCAGTGTGCCTGGATCTAAGGGCTTCCTAGTTTTAAAAATCCTAGTCCTAGGCCTAAGCCTAACAGTAACCAAGGGAAGGGAAATCAGCCTGGTGTTAGGCTTCTTGCCAAGGAAAAAGCCGTGAAAGCAACCATGTTGTGGCACTTTTGCACTCCCTTTTGGATGCCTTTCAAAGCTCCAGTGTGCCTGGAACTCAGGGCTTCCTGATTTTAAAAATCCT
Source organism: Ammospiza maritima maritima (assembly GCA_036010785.1). Lineage (NCBI taxonomy): Eukaryota > Metazoa > Chordata > Aves > Passeriformes > Passerellidae > Ammospiza > Ammospiza maritima. The sequence goes on from JAYKTQ010000246.1 coordinate 105,189, forward strand.
AGCCCTAGGCCGAACCCCAACCCTAAGACGAGAAAGGCAAATCAGCCAGGAATTAGGCATGTCCCCAAGGAAAAAGCTGTGGAGGCAGGCATGTTGTGGTACTTTTGCGCTCTTCTTGGCAAGTCCTTCGCAGCTGCTGTGTTCTTGGAACTCAGAGCTTTCTGGTTAATAGAACCCTTACCCTAGGCGTAACTCAAACCTTAACCCTAGGAAGGAAAATCAGCCTATGGTTCGGGATGGTCTCATGGAAATATCAGTGGTGGCAGCCAAGTTGTGTCACTTTTGCGCTCCCCTTGGGATGCCTTTCGCAGCTGCAGTGTGCCTGGAGCCCAGGGCTTCCTGGTTTTAAAAGTCCTAGGCCTAAGCCTAACAGTAACCCTAGGAAGGTAAATCAGCCGCGTATTAGGGTTCTTCCTAAGGGAAAAGCCGTGAAAGCAGCCATGTTGTGGCACTTCTGCACTCCCTTTGGGATGCCTTTGGCAGATGCAGTAAGCCTGGAACTCAGGGCTTCCGGGTTAAAAAAATCCTAGCCCTAGGCCGAACCCCAACCCTAAGACGAGAAAGGCAAATCAGCCAGGAATTAGGCATGTCCCCAAGGAAAAAGCTGTGGAGGCAGGCATGTTGTGGTACTTTTGCGCTCTTCTTGGGAAGTCCTTCGCAGCTGCTGTGTTCTTGGAACTCAGGGCTTTCTGGTTAATAGAATTCTTACCCTAGGCGTAACTCAAACCTTAACCCTAGGAAGGAAAATCAGCCTATGGTTCGGGATGGTCTCATGAGAATAGCAGCAGAGGCAGCCAAGTTTTGTCACTTCTGCAGCCCTCTTGGGATGCCTTTAACAGCTGCATGTGCCTGGAGCCCAGGGCTTCCTGGTTTTAAAAGTCCTAGGCCTAAGCCTAACAGTAACCCTAGGAAGGTAAATCAGCCGCGTATTAGGGTTCTTCCTAAGGGAAAAGCCGTGAAAGCAGCCATGTTGTGGCACTTCTGCCCTCCCTTTTGGATGCCTTTGGCAGATGAAGTAAGCCTGGAACTCAGGGCTTCCTAGTTAAAAATATCCTAGCCCTAGGCCGAACCCCAACCCTAAGACGAGAAAGGCAAATCAGCCAGGAATTAGGCATGTCCCCAAGGAAAAAGCTGTGGAGGCAGGCATGTTGTGGTACTTTTGCGCTCTTCTTGGGTAGTCCTTCGCAGCTGCTGTGTTCTTGGAACTCAGGGCTTTCTGGTTAATAGAACTCTTACGCTAGGCGAAACTTAAACCTTAACCCTAGGAAGGAAAATCAGCCTATGGTTCAGGATGGTCTCATGAGTATAGAAGCAGAGGCAGCCAAGTTGTGTCACTTTTGCGCTCCCCTTGGGGTGCCTTTCGCAGCTGCAGTGTGCCTGGAGCCCAGGGCTTCCTGGTTTTAAACGTCCTAGGCCTAAGCCTAACAGTAACCCTAGGAAGGTAAATCAGCCGCGTATTAGGGTTCTTCCTAAGGGAAAAGCCGTGAAAGCAGCCATGTTGTGGCACTTCTGCACTCCCTTTGGGATGCCTTTGGCAGATGCAGTAAGCCTGGAACTCAGGGCTTCCTGGTTAAAATCTCCAAGACCTAGGCGGAAGCCTAACCCTAACCCTAGGCAGATAAATCAGCCTAGGTATAGGGATGGTGCCAAGGAAAAAGCTGTGAAAGCTGCCATGTTGTTGCACTTTTGTACTCCACTTGGGATCCCTTTCGCAGCTGCAGTGTGCCTGGAATTAAAGGCTTCCTAGTTTTAAAAATCCTAGCCCTAGGCCTAAGCCTAACAGTAAACCTGGGAAGGGAAATCAGCCTGGTGTTAGGCTTCTTGCCAAGGAAAAAGCCGTGAAAGCAGCCATGTTGTGGCACTTTTGCACTCCCTTTTGGATGCCTTTCACAGCTCCAGTGTGCCTGGAACTCAGGGCTTCCTGATTTTAAAAATCCTAGCCCTAGGCCGAACCCCAACCCTAAGACGAGAAAGGCAAATCAGCCAGTAATTAGGCATGTCCCCAAGGAAAAAGCTGTGGAGGCAGGCATGTTGTGGTACTTTTGCGCTCTTCTTGGGAAGTCCTTCGCAGCTGCTGTGTTCTTGGAACTCAGGGCTTTCTGGTTAATAGAACCCTTACCCCAGGCGTAACTCAAACCTTAACCCTAGGAAGGAAAATCAGCCTATGGTTCGGGATGGTCTCATGGAAATATCAGTGGTGGCAGCCAAGTTGTGTCACTTTTGCGCTCCCCTTGGGATGCCTTTCGCAGCTGCAGTGTGCCTGGAGCCCAGGGCTTCCTGGTTTTAAAAGTCCTAGGCCTAAGCCTAACAGTAACTCTAGGAAGGTAAATCAGCCGGGTATTAGGGTTCTTCCTAAGGGAAAAGCCGTGAAAGCAGCCATGTTGTGGCACTTTTGCACTCCCTTTGGGATGCCTTTGGCAGATGCAGTAAGCCTGGAACTCAGGGCTTCCTGGTTAAAATCTCCAAGACCTAGGCGGAAGACTAACCCTAACCCTAGGCAGATAAATCAGCCTAGGTATAGGGATGGTGCCAAGGAAAAAGCTGTGAAAGCTGCCATGTTGTTGCACTTTTGTACTCCCCTTGGGATGCCTTTCGCAGCTGCAGTGTGCCTGGAATTAAAGGCTTCCTAGTTTTAAAAATCCTAGCCCTAGGCCTAAGCCTAACAGTAAACCTGGGAAGGGAAATCAGCCTGGTGTTAGGCTTCTTGCCAAGGAAAAAGCCGTGAAAGCAGCCATGTTGTGGCACTTTTGCACTCCCTTTTGGATGCCTTTCACAGCTCCAGTGTGCCTGGAACTCAGGGCTTCCTGATTTTAATAATCCTAGCCCTAGGCCGAACACCAACCCTAAGACGAGAAAGGCAAATCAGCCAGGAATTAGGCATGTCCCCAAGGAAAAAGCTGTGGAGGCAGGCATGTTGTGGTACTTTTGCGCTCTTCTTGGCTAGTCCTTCGCAGCTGCTGTGTTCTTGGAACTCAGGTCTTTCTGGTTAATAGACGTCTTACCCTAGGCGAAACTCAAATATTAACCCAAGGAAGGAAAATCAGCCAATAGTTCGGGATGGTCTCATGAGAATAGCAGCAGAGGCAGCCAAGTTGTGTCACTTCTGCGGCCCTCTTCGGATGCCTTTAACAGCTGCATGTGCCTGGAGCCCAGGGCTTCCTGGTTTTAAAAGTCCTAGGCCTAAGCCTAACAGTAACCCTAGGAAGGTAAATCAGCCGCGTATTAGGGTTCTTCCTAAGGGAAAAGCCGTGAAAGCAGCCATGTTGTGGCACTTCTGCACTCCCTTTTGGATGCCTTTGGCAGATGAAGTAAGCCTGGAACTCAGGGCTTCCTAGTTAAAAAAATCCTAGCCCTAGGCCGAACCCCAACCCTAAGACGAGAAAGGCAAATCAGCCAGGAATTAGGCATGTCCCCAAGGAAAAAGCTGTGGAGGCAGGCATGTTGTGGTACTTTTGCGCTCTTCTTGGCTAGTCCTTCGCAGCTGCTGTGTTCTTGGAACTCAGGGCTTTCTGGTTAATAGAACTCTTACGCTAGGCGAAACTTAAACCTTAACCCTAGGAAGGAAAATCAGCCTATGGTTCAGGATGGTCTCATGAGAATAGAAGCAGAGGCAGCCAAGTTGTTGCACTTTTGCGCTCCCCTTGGGATGCCTTTCGCAGCTGCAGTGTGCCTGGAGCCCAGGGCTTCCTGGTTTTAAAAGTCCTAGGCCTAAGCCTAACAGTAACCCTAGGAAGGTAAATCAGCCGGGTATTAGGGTTCTTCCTAAGGGAAAAGCCGTGAAAGCAGCCATGTTGTGGCACTTCTGCACTCCCTTTGGGATGCCTTTGGCAGATGCAGTAAGCCTGGAACTCAGGGCTTCCTGGTTAAAATCTCCAAGACGTAGGCGGAAGCCTAACCCTAACCCTAGGCAGATAAATCAGCCTAGGTATAGGGATGGTGTCAAGGAAAAAGCTGTGAAAGCTGCCATGTTGTTGCACTTTTGTACTCCCCTTGGGATTCCCTTCGCAGCTGCAGTGTGCCTGGAATTAAAGGCTTCCTAGTTTTAATAATCCTAGCCCGAGGCCTAAGCCTAACAGTAAACCTGGGAAGGGAAATCAGCCTGGTGTTAGGCTTCTTGCCAAGGAAAAAGCCGTGAAAGCAGCCATGTTGTGGCACTTTTGCACTCCCTTTTGGATGCCTTTCACAGCTCCAGTGTGCCTGGAACTCAGGGCTTCCTGATTATAAAAATCCTAGCCCTAGGCCGAACCCCAACCCTAAGACGAGAAAGGCAAATCAGCCAGGAATTAGGCATGTCCCCAAGGAAAAAGCTGTGGAGGCAGGCATGTTGTGGTACTTTTGCGCTCTTCTTGGGTAGTCCTTCGCAGCTGCTGTGTTCTTGGAACTCAGGGCTTTCTGGTTAATAGAACCCTTACCCCAGGCGTAACTCAAACCTTAACCCTAGGAAGGAAAATCAGCCTATGGTTCGGGATGGTCTCATGGAAATATCAGTGGTGGCAGCCAAGTTGTGTCACTTTTGCGCTCCCCTTGGGATGCCTTTCGCAGCTGCAGTGTGCCTGGAGCCCAGGGCTTCCTGGTTTTAAAAGTCCTAGGCCTAAGCCTAACAGTAACCCTAGGAAGGTAAATCAGCCGCGTATTAGGGTTCTTCCTAAGGGAAAAGCCGTGAAAGCAGCCATGTTGTGGCACTTTTGCACACCCTTTTGGATGCCTTTCACAGCTCCAGTGTGCCTGGAACTCAGGGCTTCCTGATTTTAAAAATACTGGCCCTAGGCCGAACCCCAACCCTAAGACGAGAAAGGCAAATCAGCCAGGATTTAGGCATGTCCCCAAGGAAAAAGCTGTGGAGGCAGGCATGTTGTGGTACTTTTGCGCTCTTCTTGGGAAGTCCTTCGCAGCTGTTGTGTTCTTGGAACTCAGGGCTTTCTGGTTAATAGAACCCTTACCCTAGGCGTAACTCAAACCTTAACCCTAGGAAGGAAAATCAGCCTATGGTTCGGGATGGTCTCATGGAAATATCAGTGGTGGAAACCAAGTTGTGTCACTTTTGCGCTCCCCTTGGGATGCCTTTCGCAGCTGCAGTGTGCCTGGAGCCCAGGGCTTCCTGGTTTTAAAAGTCCTAGGCCTAAGCCTAACAGTAACCCTAGGAAGGTAAATCAGCCGCGTATTAGGGTTCTTCCTAAGGGAAAAGCCGTGAAAGCAGCCATGTTGTGGCACTTCTGCACTCCCTTTGGGATGCCTTTGGCAGATGCAGTAAGCTTGGAACTCAGGGTTTCCTGGTTAAAAAACTCCAAGCCCTAGGCTAAGCCTAACCCTAACCCTAGGCAGATAAATGATCCAAGGTATAGGGATGGTACCAAGGAAAAAGCTGTGAAAGCTGCAATGTTGTTGCACTTTTTTACTCCTCTTGGGATGCCTTGAACAGATGCAGTGTGCCTGGAGCTAAGGGCTTCCTAGTTTTAAAAATCCTAGCCCTAGGCCTAAGCCTAACAGTAACCCTAGGAAGGTAAATCAGCCGGGTATTAGGGTTCTTCCTAAGGGAAAAGCTGTGAAAGCAGCCATGTTGTGGCACTTTTGCACTCCCTTTTGGATGCCTTTCACAGCTCCAGTGTGCCTGGAACTCAGGGCTTCCTGATTTTAAAAATCCTGGCCCTAGGCCGAACCCCAACCCTAAGACGAGAAAGGCAAATCAGCCAGGAATTAGGCATGTCCCCAAGGAAAAAGCTGTGGAGGCAGGCATGTTGTGGTACTTTTGCGCTCTTCTTGGGAAGTCCTTCGCAGCTGTTGTGTTCTTGGAACTCAGGGCTTTCTGGTTAATAGAACCCTTACCCTAGGCGTAACTCAAACCTTAACCCTAGGAAGGAAAATCAGCCTATGGTTCGGGATGGTCTCATGGAAATATCAGTGGTGGAAACCAAGTTGTGTCACTTTTGCGCTCCCCTTGGGATGCCTTTCGCAGCTGCAGTGTGCCTGGAGCCCAGGGCTTCCTGGTTTTAAAAGTCCTAGGCCTAAGCCTAACAGTAACCCTAGGAAGGTAAATCAGCCGCGTATTAGGGTTCTTCCTAAGGGAAAAGCCGTGAAAGCAGCCATGTTGTGGCACTTCTGCACTCCCTTTGGGATGCCTTTGGCAGATGCAGTAAGCCTGGAACTCAGGGCTTCCTGGTTAAAAAACTCCAAGCCCTAGGCTGAACCCTAACCCTAACCCTAGGCAGATAAAACAGCCTAGGTATAGGGATGGTGCCAAGGAAAAAGCTGTGAAAGCTGCCATGTTGTTGCACTTTTGTACTCCCCTTGGGATGCCTTGAACAGCTGCAGTGTGCCTGGAACTAAGGGCTTCCTAGTTTTAAAAATCCTAGCCCTAGGCCTAAGCCTAACAGAAACCCTGGGAAGGGAAATCAGCCTGGTGTTAAGCTTCTTGCCAAGGAAAAAGCCGTGAAAGCAACCATGTTGTGGCACTTTTGCACTCCCTTTTGGTTGCCTTTCACAGCTCCAGTGTGCCTGGAACTCAGGGCTTCCTGATTTTAAAAAACCTAGCCCTAGGCCGAACCCCAAGCCTAAGACGAGAAAGGCAAATCAGCCAGGAATTAGGCATGTCCCCAAGGAAAAAGCTGTGGAGGCAGGCATGTTGTGGTACTTTTGCGCTCTTCTTGGCTAGTCCTTCGCAGCTGCTGTGTTCTTGGAACTCAGGGCTTTCTGGTTAATAGAACCCTTACCCCAGGCGTAACTCAAACCTTAACCCTAGGAAGGAAAATCAGCCTATGGTTCGGGATGGTCTCATGGAAATATCAGTGGTGGCAGCCAAGTAGTGTCACTTTTGCGCTCCCCTTGGGATGCCTTTCGCAGCTGCAGTGTGCCTGGAGCCCAGGGCTTCCTGGTTTTAAAAGTCCTAGGCCTAAGCCTAACAGTAACCCTAGGAAGGTAAATCAGCCGCGTATTAGGGTTCTTCCTAAGGGAAAAGCCGTGAAAGCAGCCATGTTGTGGCACTTCTGCACTCCCTTTGGGATGCTTTTGGCAGATGCAGTAAGCCTGGAACTCAGGGCTTCCTAGTTAAAAAAATCCTAGCCCTAGGCCGAACCCCAACCCTAAGACGAGAAAGGCAAATCAGCCAGGAATTAGGCATGTCCCCAAGGAAAAAGCTGTGGAGGCAGGCATGTTGTGGTACTTTTGCGCTCTTCTTGGGTAGTCCTTCGCAGCTGCTGTGTTCTTGGAACTCAGGGCTTTCTGGTTAATAGAACTCTTACGCTAGGCGAAACTTAAACCTTAACCCTAGGAAGGAAAATCAGCCTATGGTTCAGGATGGTCTCATGAGAATAGAAGCAGAGGCAGCCAAGTTGTGTCACTTTTGCGCTCCCCTTGGGATGCCTTTCGCAGCTGCAGTGTGCCTGGAGCCCAGGGCTTCCTGGTTTTAAAAGTCCTAGGCCTAAGCCTAACAGTAACCCTAGGAAGGTAAATCAGCCGCGTATTAGGGTTCTTCCTAAGGGAAAAGCCGTGAAAGCAGCCATGTTGTGGCACTTCTGCACTCCCTTTGGGATGCCTTTGGCAGATGCAGTAACCTGGAACTCAGGGCTTCCTGGTTAAAATCTCCAAGACCTAGGCGGAAGCCTAACCCTAACCCTAGGCAGATAAATCAGCCTAGGTATAGGGATGGTGCCAAGGAAAAAGCTGTGAAAGCAACCATGTTGTGGCACTTTTGCACTCCCTTTTGGATGCCTTTCACAGCTCCAGTGTGCCTGGAACTCAGGGCTTCCTGATTTTAAAAATCCTAGCCCAAGGCCGAACCCCAACCCTAAGACGAGAAAGGCAAATCAGCCAGGAATTAGGCATGTCCCCAAGGAAAAAGCTGTGGAGGCAGGCATGTTGTGGTACTTTTGCGCTCTTCTTGGCTAGTCCTTCGCAGCTGCTGTGTTCTTGGAATTCAGGGCTTTCTGGTTAATAGAACCCTTACCCCAGGCGTAACTCAAACCTTAACCCTAGGAAGGAAAATCAGCCTAACGTTCGGGATGGTCTCATGGAAATATCAGTGGTGGCAGCCAAGTTGTGTCACTTTTGCGCTCCCCTTGGGATGCCTTTCGCAGCTGCAGTGTGCCTGGAGCCCAGGGCTTCCTGGTTTTAAAAGTCCTAGGCCTAAGCCTAACAGTAACCCTAGGAAGGTAAATCAGCCGCGTATTAGGGTTCTTCCTAAGGGAAAAGCCGTGAAAGCAGCCATGTTGTGGCACTTCTGCACTCCCTTTTGGATGCCTTTGGCAGATGAAGTAAGCCTGGAACTCAGGGCTTCCTAGTTAAAAATATCCTAGCCCTAGGCCGAACCCCAACCCTAAGACGAGAAAGGCAAATCAGCCAGGAATTAGGCATGTCCCCAAGGAAAAAGCTGTGGAGGCAGGCATGTTGTGGTACTTTTGCGCTCTTCTTGGCTAGTCCTTCGCAGCTGCTGTGTTCTTGGAACTCAGGGCTTTCTGGTTAATAGAACTCTTACGCTAGGCGAAACTTAAACCTTAACCCTAGGAAGGAAAATCAGCCTATTGTTCAGGATGGTCTCATGAGAATAGAAGCAGAGGCAGCCAAGTTGTGTCACTTTTGCGCTCCCCTTGGGATGCCTTTCGCAGCTGCAGTGTGCCTGGAGCCCAGGGCTTCCTGGTTTTAAAAGTCCTAGGCCTAAGCCTAACAGTAACCCTAGGAAGGTAAATCAGCCGGGTATTAGGGTTCTTCCTAAGGGAAAAGCCGTGAAAGCAGCCATGTTGTGGCACTTCTGCACTCCCTTTGGGATGCCTTTGGCAGATGCAGTAAGCCTGGAACTCAGGGCTTCCTGGTTAAAATCTCCAAGACCTAGGCGGAAGCCTAACCCTAACCCTAGGCAGATAAATCAGTCTAGGTATAGGGATGGTGCAAAGGAAAAAGCTGTGAAAGCTGCCATGTTGTTGCACTTTTGTACTCCCCTTGGGATGCCTTTCGCAGCTGCAGTGTGCCTGGAATTAAAGGCTTCCTAGTTTTAAAAATCCGAGCCCTAGTCCTAAGCCTAACAGTAAACCTGGGAAGGGAAATCAGCCTGGTGTTAGGCTTCTTGCCAAGGAAAAAGCCGTGAAAGCAGCCATGTTGTGGCACTTTTGCACTCCCTTTTGGATGCCTTTCACAGCTCCAGTGTGCCTGGAACTCAGGGCTTCCTGATTTTAAAAATCCTATCCCTAGGCCGAACCCCAACCCTAAGACGAGAAAGGCAAATCAGCCAGGAATTAGGCATGTCCCCAAGGAAAAAGCTGTGGAGGCAGGCATGTTGTGGTACTTTTGCGCTCTTCTTGGCTAGTCCTTCGCAGCTGCTGTGTTCTTGGAACTCAGGGCTTTCTGGTTAATAGAACCCTTACCCCAGGCGTAACTCAAACCTTAACCCTAGGAAGGAAAATCAGCCTATGGTTCGGGATGGTCTCATGGAAATATCAGTGGTGGCAGCCAAGTTGTGTCACTTTTGCGCTCCCCTTGGGATGCCTTTCTCAGCTGCAGTGTGCCTGGAGCCCAGGGCTTCCTGGTTTTAAAAGTCCTAGGCCTAAGCCTAACAGTAACCCTAGGAAGGTAAATCAGCCGCGTATTAGGGTTCTTCCTAAGGGAAAAGCCGTGAAAGCAGCCATGTTGTGGCACTTTTGCACACCCTGTGGGATGCCTTTGGCAGATGAAGTAAGCCTGGAACTCAGGGCTTCCTAGTTAAAAAAATCCTAGCCCTAGGCCGAACCCCAACCCTAAGACGAGAAAGGCAAATCAGCCAGGAATTAGGCATGTCCCCAAGGAAAAAGCTGTGGGGCCAGGCATGTTGTGGAACTTCTGCACTCCCTTTGGTATGCCTTTGGCAGATGCAGTAAGCCTGGAACTCAGGGTTTCCTGGTTAAAAAACTCCAAGCCCTAGGCTAACCCTAACCCTAACCCTAGGAAGATAAATGAGCCAAGGTATAGGGATGGTACCAAGTAAAAAGCTGTGAAAGCTGCCATGTTGTTGCACTTTTTTACTCCTCTTGGGATGCCTTGAACAGATGCAGTGTGCCTGTAGCTAAGGGCTTCCTAGTTTTAAAAATCCTAGCCCTTGGCCTAAGCCTAACAGAAACCCTGGGAAGGGAAATCAGCCTGGTGTTAAGCTTCTTGCCAAGGAAAAAGCCGTGAAAGCAACCATGTTGTGGCACTTTTGCACTCCCTTTTGGATGCCTTTCACAGCTCCAGTGTGCCTGGAACTCAGGGCTTCCTGATTTTAATAAACCTAGCACTAGGCCGAACCCCAAGCCTAAGACGAGAAAGGCAAATCAGCCAGGAATTAGGCATGTCCCCAAGGAAAAAGCTGTGGAGGCAGGCATGTTGTGGTACTTTTGCGCTCTTCTTGGCTAGTCCTTCGCAGCTGCTGTGTTCTTGGAACTCAGGGCTTTCTGGTTAATAGAACCCTTACCCCAGGCGTAACTCAAACCTTAACCCTAGGAAGGAAAATCAGCCTAACGTTCGGGATGGTCTCATGGAAATATCAGTGGTGGCAGCCAAGTTGTGTCACTTTTGCGCTCCCCTTGGGATGCCTTTCGCAGCTGCAGTGTGCCTGGAGCCCAGGGCTTCCTGGTTTTAAAAGTCCTAGGCCTAAGCCTAACAGTAACCCTAGGAAGGTAAATCAGCCGCGTATTAGGGTTCTTCCTAAGGGAAAAGCCGTGAAAGCAGCCATGTTGTGGCACTTCTGCACTCCCTTTGGGATGCCTTTGGCAGATGAAGTAAGCCTGGAACTCAGGGCTTCCTGGTTAAAAAACTCCAAGCCTTAGGCTGAAGCCTAACCCTAACCCTAGGCAGATAAATCAGCCTATGTATAGGGACGGTGCCAAGGAAAAAGATGAGAAAGCTGCCATGTTGTTTCCCTTTTTTACTCCACTTGGGATGCCTTGAACAGATGCAGTGTGCCTGGAGCTAAGGGCTTCCTAGTTTTAAAAATCCTAGCCCTAAGCCTAAGCCTTATAGTAACCCTGGGAATGTAAATCAGCCTGGTGTTAGGCTTCTTGCCAAGGAAAAAGCCGTGAAAGCAGCCATGTTGTGGCACTTCTGCACTCCCTTTGGGATGCCTTTGGCAGATGCAGTAAGCCTGGAACTCAGGGCTTCCTAGTTAAAAAAATCCTAGCCCTAGGCCGAACCCCAACCCTAAGACGAGAAATGAAAATCAGCAAGGAATTAGGCATGTCCCCAAGGAAAAAGCTGTGGAGGCAGGCATGTTGTGGTACTTTTGCGCTCTTCTTGGGAAGTCCTTCGCAGCTGCTGTGTTCTTGGAACTCAGGGCTTTCTGGTTAATAGAACCCTTACCCCAGGCGTAACTCAAACCTTAACCCTAGGAAGGAAAATCAGCCTATGGTTCGGGATGGCCTCATGGAAATATCAGTGGTGGCAGCCAAGTTGTGTCACTTTTGCGCTCCCCTTGGGATGCCTTTCGCAGCTGCAGTGTGCCTGGAGCCCAGGGCTTCCTGGTTTTAAAAGTCCTAGGCCTAAGCCTAACAGTAACCCTAGGAAGGTAAATCAGCCGCGTATTAGGGTTCTTCCTAAGGGAAAAGCCGTGAAAGCAGCCATGTTGTGGCACTTCTGCACTCCCTTTGGGATACATTTGGCAGATGCAGTAAGCCTGGAACTCAGGGCTTCCTGGTTAAAAAACTCCAAGCCCTTCGCTGAACCCTAACCCTAACCCTAGGCAGATAAATCAGCCTAGGTATAGGGATGGTGCCAAGGAAAAAGCTGTGAAAGCTGCCATGTTGTTGCACTTTTGTACTCCCCTTGGGATGCCTTGAACAGCTGCAGTGTGCCTGGATCTAAGGGCTTCCAAGTTTTAAAAATCCTAGCCCTAGGCCTAAGCCTAACAGAAACCCTGGGAAGGGAAATCAGCCTGGTGTTAAGCTTCTTGCCAAGGAAAAAGCCGTGAAAGAAGCCATGTTGTGGCACTTTTGCACTCCCTTTTGGATGCCTTTCACAGCTCCAGTGTGCCTGGAACTCAGGGCTTCCTGATTTTAATAAAACTAGCCCTAGGCCGAACCCCAAGCCTAAGACGAGAAAGGCAAATCAGCCAGGAATTAGGCATGTCCCCAAGGAAAAAGCTGTGGAGGCAGGCATGTTGTGGTACTTTTGCGCTCTTCTTGGCTAGTCCTTCGCAGCTGCTGTGTTCTTGGAACTCAGGGCTTTCTGGTTAATAGAACCCTTACCCCAGGCGTAACTCAAACCTTAACCCTAGGAAGGAAAATCAGCCTAACGTTCGGGATGGTCTCATGGAAATATCAGTGGTGGAAACCAAGTTGTGTCACTTTTGCGCTCCCCTTGGGATGCCTTTCGCAGCTGCAGTGTGCCTGGAGCCCAGGGCTTCCTGGTTTTAAAAGTCCTAGGCCTAAGCCTAACAGTAACCCTAGGAAGGTAAATCAGCCGCGTATTAGGGTTCTTCCTAAGGGAAAAGCCGTGAAAGCAGCCATGTTGTGGCACTTCTGCACTCCCTTTGGGATGCCTTTGGCAGATGAAGTAAGCCTGGAACTCAGGGCTTCCTGGTTAAAAAACTCCAAGCCCTAGGCTGAACCCTAACCCTAACCCTAGGCAGATAAAACAGCCTAGGTATAGGGATGGTGCCAAGGAAAAAGCTGTGAAAGCTGCCATGTTGTTGCACTTTTGTACTCCCCTTGGGATGCCTTGAACAGCTGCAGTGTGCCTGGAACTAAGGGCTTCCTAGTTTTAAAAATCCTAGCCCTAGGCCTAAGCCTAACAGAAACCCTGGGAAGGGAAATCAGCCTGGTGTTAAGCTTCTTGCCAAGGAAAAAGCCGTGAAAGCAACCATGTTGTGGCACTTTTGCACTCCCTTTTGGTTGCCTTTCACAGCTCCAGTGTGCCTGGAACTCAGGGCTTCCTGATTTTAAAAAACCTAGCCCTAGGCCGAACCCCAAGCCTAAGACGAGAAAGGCAAATCAGCCAGGAATTAGGCATGTCCCCAAGGAAAAAGCTGTGGAGGCAGGCATGTTGTGGTACTTTTGCGCTCTTCTTGGCTAGTCCTTCGCAGCTGCTGTGTTCTTGGAACTCAGGGCTTTCTGGTTAATAGAACCCTTACCCCAGGCGTAACTCAAACCTTAACCCTAGGAAGGAAAATCAGCCTATGGTTCGGGATGGTCTCATGGAAATATCAGTGGTGGCAGCCAAGTAGTGTCACATTTGCGCTCCCCTTGGGATGCCTTTCGCAGCTGCAGTGTGCCTGGAGCCCAGGGCTTCCTGGTTTTAAAAGTCCTAGGCCTAAGCCTAACAGTAACCCTAGGAAGGTAAATCAGCCGCGTATTAGGGTTCTTCCTAAGGGAAAAGCCGTGAAAGCAGCCATGTTGTGGCACTTCTGCACTCCCTTTGGGATGCTTTTGGCAGATGCAGTAAGCCTGGAACTCAGGGCTTCCTAGTTAAAAAAATCCTAGCCCTAGGCCGAACCCCAACCCTAAGACGAGAAAGGCAAATCAGCCAGGAATTAGGCATGTCCCCAAGGAAAAAGCTGTGGAGGCAGGCATGTTGTGGTACTTTTGCGCTCTTCTTGGGTAGTCCTTCGCAGCTGCTGTGTTCTTGGAACTCAGGGCTTTCTGGTTAATAGTACTCTTACGCTAGGCGAAACTTAAACCTTAACCCTAGGAAGGAAAATCTGCCTATGGTTCAGGATGGTCTCATGGAAATATCAGTGGTGGCAGCCAAGTTGTGTCACTTTTGCGCTCCCCTTGGGATGCCTTTCGCAGCTGCAGTGTGCCTGGAGCCCAGGGCTTCCTGGTTTTAAAAGTCCTAGGCCTAAGCCTAACAGTAACCCTAGGAAGGTAAATCAGCCGCGTATTAGGGTTCTTCCTAAGGGAAAAGCCGTGAAAGCAGCCATGTTGTGGCACTTCTGCACTCCCTTTGGGATGCCTTTGGCAGATGCAGTAACCTGGAACTCAGGGCTTCCTGGTTAAAATCTCCAAGACCTAGGCGGAAGCCTAACCCTAACCCTAGGCATATAAATCAGCCTAGGTATAGGGATGGTGCCAAGGAAAAAGCTGTGAAAGCTGCCATGTTGTGGCACTTTTGCACTCCCTTTTGGATACCTTTCACAGCTCCAGTGTGCCTGGAACTCAGGGCTTCCTGATTTTAAAAATCCTAGCCCAAGTCCGAACCCCAACCCTAAGACGAGAAAGGCAAATCAGCCAGGAATTAGGCATGTCCCCAAGGAAAAAGCTGTGGAGGCAGGCATGTTGTGGTACTTTTGCGCTCTTCTTGGCTAGTCCTTCGCAGCTGCTGTGTTCTTGGAATTCAGGGCTTTCTGGTTAATAGAACCCTTACCCCAGGCGTAACTCAAACCTTAACCCTAGGAAGGAAAATCAGCCTAACGTTCGGGATGGTCTCATGGAAATATCAGTGGTGGCAGCCAAGTTGTGTCACTTTTGCGCTCCCCTTGGGATGCCTTTCGCAGCTGCAGTGTGCCTGGAGCCCAGGGCTTCCTGGTTTTAAAAGTCCTAGGCCTAAGCCTAACAGTAACCCTAGGAAGGTAAATCAGCCGCGTATTAGGGTTCTTCCTAAGGGAAAAGCCGTGAAAGCAGCCATGTTGTGGCACTTCTGCACTCCCTTTTGGATGCCTTTGGCAGATGAAGTAAGCCTGGAACTCAGGGCTTCCTAGTTAAAAATATCCTAGCCCTAGGCCGAACCCCAACCCTAAGACGAGAAAGGCAAATCAGCCAGGAATTAGGCATGTCCCCAAGGAAAAAGCTGTGGAGGCAGGCATGTTGTGGTACTTTTGCGCTCTTCTTGGCTAGTCCTTCGCAGCTGCTGTGTTCTTGGAACTCAGGGCTTTCTGGTTAATAGAACTCTTACGCTAGGCGAAACTTAAACCTTAACCCTAGGAAGGAAAATCAGCCTATTGTTCAGGATGGCCTCATGGAAATATCAGTGGTGGCAGCCAAGTTGTGTCACTTTTGCGCTCCCCTTGGGATGCCTTTCGCAGCTGCAGTGTGCCTGGAGCCCAGGGCTTCCTGGTTTTAAAAGTCCTAGGCCTAAGCCTAACAGTAACCCTAGGAAGGTAAATCAGCCGGGTATTAGGGTTCTTCCTAAGGGAAAAGCCGTGAAAGCAGCCATGTTGTGGCACTTCTGCACTCCCTTTGGGATGCATTTGGCAGATGCAGTAAGCCTGGAACTCAGGGCTTCCTGGTTAAAAAACTCCAAGCCCTAGGCTGAACCCTAACCCTAACCCTAGGCAGATAAAACAGCCTAGGTATAGGGATGGTGCCAAGGAAAAAGCTGTGAAAGCTGCCATGTTGTTGCACTTTTGTACTCCCCTTGGGATGCCTTGAACAGCTGCAGTGTGCCTGGATCTAAGGGCTTCCTAGTTTTAAAAATCCTAGCCCTAGGCCTAAGCCTAACAGAAACCCTGGGAAGGGAAATCAGCCTGGTGTTAAGCTTCTTGCCAAGGAAAAAGCCGTGAAAGCAACCATGTTGTGGCACTTTTGCACTCCCTTTTGGATGCCTTTCACAGCTCCAGTGTGCCTGGAACTCAGGGCTTCCTGATTTTAATAAACCTAGCCCTAGGCCGAACCCCAAGCCTAAGACGAGAAAGGCAAATCAGCCAGGAATTAGGCATGTCCCCAAGGAAAAAGCTGTGGAGGCAGGCATGTTGTGGTACTTTTGCGCTCTTCTTGGCTAGTCCTTCGCAGCTGCTGTGTTCTTGGAACTCAGGGCTTTCTGGTTAATAGAACCCTTACCCCAGGCGTAACTCAAACCTTAACCCTAGGAAGGAAAATCAGCCTAACGTTCGGGATGGTCTCATGGAAATATCAGTGGTGGAAACCAAGTTGTGTCACTTTTGCGCTCCCCTTGGGATGCCTTTCGCAGCTGCAGTGTGCCTGGAGCCCAGGGCTTCCTGGTTTTAAAAGTCCTAGGCCTAAGCCTAACAGTAACCCTAGGAAGGTAAATCAGCCGCGTATTAGGGTTCTTCCTAAGGGAAAAGCCGTGAAAGCAGCCATGTTGTGGCACTTCTGCACTCCCTTTGGGATGCCTTTGGCAGATGCAGTAAGCCTGGAACTCAGGGCTTCCTGGTTAAAAAACTCCAAGCCCTAGGCTGAACCCTAACCCTAACCCTAGGCAGATAAAACAGCCTAGGTATAGGGATGGTGCCAAGGAAAAAGCTGTGAAAGCTGCCATGTTGTTGCACTTTTGTACTCCCCTTGGGATGCCTTGAACAGCTGCAGTGTGCCTGGAACTAAGGGCTTCCTAGTTTTAAAAATCCTAGCCCTAGGCCTAAGCCTAACAGAAACCCTGGGAAGGGAAATCAGCCTGGTGTTAAGCTTCTTGCCAAGGAAAAAGCCGTGAAAGCAACCATGTTGTGGCACTTTTGCACTCCCTTTTGGTTGCCTTTCAAAGCCCCAGTGTGCCTGGAACTCAGGGCTTCCTGATTTTAAAAAACCTAGCCCTAGGCCGAACCCCAAGCCTAAGACGAGAAAGGCAAATCAGCCAGGAATTAGGCATGTCCCCAAGGAAAAAGCTGTGGAGGCAGGCATGTTGTGGTACTTTTGCGCTCTTCTTGGCTAGTCCTTCGCAGCTGCTGTGTTCTTGGAATTCAGGGCTTTCTGGTTAATAGAACCCTTACCCCAGGCGTAACTCAAACCTTAACCCTAGGAAGGAAAATCAGCCTATGGTTCGGGATGGTCTCATGGAAATATCAGTGGTGGCAGCCAAGTAGTGTCACTTTTGCGCTCCCCTTGGGATGCCTTTCGCAGCTGCAGTGTGCCTGGAGCCCAGGGCTTCCTGGTTTTAAAAGTCCTAGGCCTAAGCCTAACAGTAACCCTAGGAAGGTAAATCAGCCGGGTATTAGGGTTCTTCCTAAGGGAAAAGCCGTGAAAGCAGCCATGTTGTGGCACTTCTGCACTCCCTTTGGGATGCTTTTGGCAGATGAAGTAAGCCTGGAACTCAGGGCTTCCTAGTTAAAAAAATCCTAGCCCTAGGCCGAACCCCAACCCTAAGACGAGAAAGGCAAATCAGCCAGGAATTAGGCATGTCCCCAAGGAAAAAGCTGTGGAGGCAGGCATGTTGTGGTACTTTTGCGCTCTTCTTGGGTAGTCCTTCGCAGCTGCTGTGTTCTTGGAACTCAGGGCTTTCTGGTTAATAGAACTCTTACGCTAGGCGAAACTTAAACCTTAACCCTAGGAAGGAAAATCTGCCTATGGTTCAGGATGGTCTCATGAGAATAGAAGCAGAGGCAGCCAAGTTGTGTCACTTTTGCGCTCCCCTTGGGATGCCTTTCGCAGCTGCAGTGTGCCTGGAGCCCAGGGCTTCCTGGTTTTAAAAGTCCTAGGCCTAAGCCTAACAGTAACCCTAGGAAGGTAAATCAGCCGCGTATTAGGGTTCTTCCTAAGGGAAAAGCCGTGAAAGCAGCCATGTTGTGGCACTTCTGCACTCCCTTTGGGATGCCTTTGGCAGATGCAGTAACCTGGAACTCAGGGCTTCCTGGTTAAAATCTCCAAGACCTAGGCGGAAGCCTAACCCTAACCCTAGGCAGATAAATCAGCCTAGGTATAGGGATGGTGCCAAGGAAAAAGCTGTGAAAGCTGCCATGTTGTGGCACTTTTGCACTCCCTTTTGGATGCCTTTCACAGCTCCAGTGTGCCTGGAACTCAGGGCTTCCTGATTTTAAAAATCCTAGCCCAAGGCCGAACCCCAACCCTAAGACGAGAAAGGCAAATCAGCCAGGAATTAGGCATGTCCCCAAGGAAAAAGCTGTGGAGGCAGGCATGTTGTGGTACTTTTGCGCTCTTCTTGGCTAGTCCTTCGCAGCTGCTGTGTTCTTGGAATTCAGGGCTTTCTGGTTAATAGAACCCTTACCCCAGGCGTAACTCAAACCTTAACACTAGGAAGGAAAATCAGCCTAACGTTCGGGATGGTCTCATGGAAATATCAGTGGTGGCAGCCAAGTTGTGTCACTTTTGCGCTCCCCTTGGGATGCCTTTCGCAGCTGCAGTGTGCCTGGAGCCCAGGGCTTCCTGGTTTTAAAAGTCCTAGGCCTAAGCCTAACAGTAACCCTAGGAAGGTAAATCAGCCGCGTATTAGGGTTCTTCCTAAGGGAAAAGCCGTGAAAGCAGCCATGTTGTGGCACTTCTGCACTCCCTTTTGGATGCCTTTGGCAGATGAAGTAAGCCTGGAACTCAGGGCTTCCTAGTTAAAAATATCCTAGCCCTAGGCCGAACCCCAACCCTAAGACGAGAAAGGCAAATCAGCCAGGAATTAGGCATGTCCCCAAGGAAAAAGCTGTGGAGGCAGGCATGTTGTGGTACTTTTGCGCTCTTCTTGGCTAGTCCTTCGCAGCTGCTGTGTTCTTGGAACTCAGGGCTTTCTGGTTAATAGAACTCTTACGCTAGGCGAAACTTAAACCTTAACCCTAGGAAGGAAAATCAGCCTATTGTTCAGGATGGCCTCATGGAAATATCAGTGGTGGCAGCCAAGTTGTGTCACTTTTGCGCTCCCCTTGGGATGCCTTTCGCAGCTGCAGTGTGCCTGGAGCCCAGGGCTTCCTGGTTTTAAAAGTCCTAGGCCTAAGCCTAACAGTAACCCTAGGAAGGTAAATCAGCCGGGTATTAGGGTTCTTCCTAAGGGAAAAGCCGTGAAAGCAGCCATGTTGTGGCACTTCTGCACTCCCTTTGGGATGCATTTGGCAGATGCAGTAAGCCTGGAACTCAGGGCTTCCTGGTTAAAAAACTCCAAGCCCTAGGCTGAACCCTAACCCTAACCCTAGGCAGATAAAACAGCCTAGGTATAGGGATGGTGCCAAGGAAAAAGCTGTGAAAGCTGCCATGTTGTTGCACTTTTGTACTCCCCTTGGGATGCCTTGAACAGCTGCAGTGTGCCTGGATCTAAGGGCTTCCTAGTTTTAAAAATCCTAGCCCTAGGCCTAAGCCTAACAGAAACCCTGGGAAGGGAAATCAGCCTGGTGTTAAGCTTCTTGCCAAGGAAAAAGCCGTGAAAGCAACCATGTTGTGGCACTTTTGCACTCCCTTTTGGATGCCTTTCACAGCTCCAGTGTGCCTGGAACTCAGGGCTTCCTGATTTTAATAAACCTAGCCCTAGGCCGAACCCCAAGCCTAAGACGAGAAAGGCAAATCAGCCAGGAATTAGGCATGTCCCCAAGGAAAAAGCTGTGGAGGCAGGCATGTTGTGGTACTTTTGCGCTCTTCTTGGCTAGTCCTTCGCAGCTGCTGTGTTCTTGGAACTCAGGGCTTTCTGGTTAATAGAACCCTTACCCCAGGCGTAACTCAAACCTTAACCCTAGGAAGGAAAATCAGCCTAACGTTCGGGATGGTCTCATGGAAATATCAGTGGTGGAAACCAAGTTGTGTCACTTTTGCGCTCCCCTTGGGATGCCTTTCGCAGCTGCAGTGTGCCTGGAGCCCAGGGCTTCCTGGTTTTAAAAGTCCTAGGCCTAAGCCTAACAGTAACCCTAGGAAGGTAAATCAGCCGCGTATTAGGGTTCTTCCTAAGGGAAAAGCCGTGAAAGCAGCCATGTTGTGGCACTTCTGCACTCCCTTTGGGATGCCTTTGGCAGATGCAGTAAGCCTGGAACTCAGGGCTTCCTGGTTAAAAAACTCCAAGCCCTAGGCTGAACCCTAACCCTAACCCTAGGCAGATAAAACAGCCTAGGTATAGGGATGGTGCCAAGGAAAAAGCTGTGAAAGCTGCCATGTTGTTGCACTTTTGTACTCCCCTTGGGATGCCTTGAACAGCTGCAGTGTGCCTGGAACTAAGGGCTTCCTAGTTTTAAAAATCCTAGCCCTAGGCCTAAGCCTAACAGAAACCCTGGGAAGGGAAATCAGCCTGGTGTTAAGCTTCTTGCCAAGGAAAAAGCCGTGAAAGCAACCATGTTGTGGCACTTTTGCACTCCCTTTTGGTTGCCTTTCACAGCCCCAGTGTGCCTGGAACTCAGGGCTTCCTGATTTTAAAAAACCTAGCCCTAGGCCGAACCCCAAGCCTAAGACGAGAAAGGCAAATCAGCCAGGAATTAGGCATGTCCCCAAGGAAAAAGCTGTGGAGGCAGGCATGTTGTGGTACTTTTGCGCTCTTCTTGGCTAGTCCTTCGCAGCTGCTGTGTTCTTGGAATTCAGGGCTTTCTGGTTAATAGAACCCTTACCCCAGGCGTAACTCAAACCTTAACCCTAGGAAGGAAAATCAGCCTATGGTTCGGGATGGTCTCATGGAAATATCAGTGGTGGCAGCCAAGTAGTGTCACTTTTGCGCTCCCCTTGGGATGCCTTTCGCAGCTGCAGTGTGCCTGGAGCCCAGGGCTTCCTGGTTTTAAAAGTCCTAGGCCTAAGCCTAACAGTAACCCTAGGAAGGTAAATCAGCCGGGTATTAGGGTTCTTCCTAAGGGAAAAGCCGTGAAAGCAGCCATGTTGTGGCACTTCTGCACTCCCTTTGGGATGCTTTTGGCAGATGAAGTAAGCCTGGAACTCAGGGCTTCCTAGTTAAAAAAATCCTAGCCCTAGGCCGAACCCCAACCCTAAGACGAGAAAGGCAAATCAGCCAGGAATTAGGCATGTCCCCAAGGAAAAAGCTGTGGAGGCAGGCATGTTGTGGTACTTTTGCGCTCTTCTTGGGTAGTCCTTCGCAGCTGCTGTGTTCTTGGAACTCAGGGCTTTCTGGTTAATAGAACTCTTACGCTAGGCGAAACATAAACCTTAACCCTAGGAAGGAAAATCTGCCTATGGTTCAGGATGGTCTCATGAGAATAGAAGCAGAGGCAGCCAAGTTGTGTCACTTTTGCGCTCCCCTTGGGATGCCTTTCGCAGCTGCAGTGTGCCTGGAGCCCAGGGCTTCCTGGTTTTAAAAGTCCTAGGCCTAAGCCTAACAGTAACCCTAGGAAGGTAAATCAGCCGCGTATTAGGGTTCTTCCTAAGGGAAAAGCCGTGAAAGCAGCCATGTTGTGGCACTTCTGCACTCCCTTTGGGATGCCTTTGGCAGATGCAGTAACCTGGAACTCAGGGCTTCCTGGTTAAAATCTCCAAGACCTAGGCGGAAGCCTAACCCTAACCCTAGGCAGATAAATCAGCCTAGGTATAGGGATGGTGCCAAGGAAAAAGCTGTGAAAGCTGCCATGTTGTGGCACTTTTGCACTCCCTTTTGGATGCCTTTCACAGCTCCAGTGTGCCTGGAACTCAGGGCTTCCTGATTTTAAAAATCCTAGCCCTAGGCCGAACCCCAACCCTAAGACGAGAAAGGCAAATCAGCCAGGAATTAGGCATGTCCCCAAGGAAAAAGCTGTGGAGGCAGGCATGTTGTGGTACTTTTGCGCTCTTCTTGGCTAGTCCTTCGCAGCTGCTGTGTTCTTGGAATTCAGGGCTTTCTGGTTAATAGAACCCTTACCCCAGGCGTAACTCAAACCTTAACCCTAGGAAGGAAAATCAGCCTAACGTTCGGGATGGTCTCATGGAAATATCAGTGGTGGCAGCCAAGTTGTGTCACTTTTGCGCTCCCCTTGGGATGCCTTTCGCAGCTGCAGTGTGCCTGGAGCCCAGGGCTTCCTGGTTTTAAAAGTCCTAGGCCTAAGCCTAACAGTAACCCTAGGAAGGTAAATCAGCCGCGTATTAGGGTTCTTCCTAAGGGAAAAGCCGTGAAAGCAGCCATGTTGTGGCACTTCTGCACTCCCTTTTGGATGCCTTTGGCAGATGAAGTAAGCCTGGAACTCAGGGCTTCCTAGTTAAAAATATCCTAGCCCTAGGCCGAACCCCAACCCTAAGACGAGAAAGGCAAATCAGCCAGGAATTAGGCATGTCCCCAAGGAAAAAGCTGTGGAGGCAGGCATGTTGTGGTACTTTTGCGCTCTTCTTGGCTAGTCCTTCGCAGCTGCTGTGTTCTTGGAACTCAGGGCTTTCTGGTTAATAGAAATCTTACGCTAGGCGAAACTTAAACCTTAACCCTAGGAAGGAAAATCAGCCTATTGTTCAGGATGGTCTCATGAGAATAGAAGCAGAGGCAGCCAAGTTGTGTCACTTTTGCGCTCCCCTTGGGATGCCTTTCGCAGCTGCAGTGTGCCTGGAGCCCAGGGCTTCCTGGTTTTAAAAGTCCTAGGCCTAAGCCTAACAGTAACCCTAGGAAGGTAAATCAGCCGGGTATTAGGGTTCTTCCTAAGGGAAAAGCCGTGAAAGCAGCCATGTTGTGGCACTTCTGCACTCCCTTTGGGATGCCTTTGGCAGATGCAGTAAGCCTGCATCTCAGGGCTTCCTGGTTAAAAAACTCCAAGCCCTAGGCTGAACCCTAACACTAACCCTAGGCAGATAAATCAGCCTAGGTATAGGGATGGTGCCAAGGAAAAAGCTGTGAAAGCTGCCATGTTGTTGCACTTTTGTACTCCCCTTGGGATGCCTTGAACAGCTGCAGTGTGCCTGGAACTAAGGGCTTCCTAGTTTTAAAAATCCTAGCCCTAGTCCTAAGCCTTACAGTAACCCTGGGAAGGGAAATCAGCCTGGTGTTAAGCTTCTTGCCAAGGAAAAAGCCGTGAAAGCAACCATGTTGTGGCACTTTTGCACTCCCTTTTGGATGCCTTTCACAGCTCCAGTGTGCCTGGAACTCAGGGCTTCCTGATTTTAAAAATCCTAGCCCTAGGCCGAACCCTAACCCTAAGACGAGAAAGGCAAATCAGCCAGGAATTAGGCATGTCCCCAAGGAAAAAGCTGTGGAGGCAGGCATGTTGTGGTACTTTTGCGCTCTTCTTGGGATGTCCTTCGCAGCTGCTGTGTTCTTGGAACTCAGGGCTTTCTGGTTAATAGAACCCTTACCCCAGGCGAAACTCAAACCTTAACCCTAGGAAGGAAAATCAGCCTATGGTTCGGGATGGTCTCATGAGAATAGAAGCAGAGGCAGCCAAGTTGTGTCACTTCTGCGGCCCTCTTGGGATGCCTTTAACAGCTGCATGTGCCTGGAGCCCAGGGCTTCCTGGTTTTAAAAGTCCTAGGCCTAAGCCTAACAGTAACCCTAGGAAGGTAAATCTGCCGGGTATTAGGGTTCTTCCTAAGGGAAAAGCCGTGAAAGCAGCCATGTTGTGGCACTTCTGCACTCCCTTTGGGATGCTTTTGGCAGATGAAGTAAGCCTGGAACTCAGGGCTTCCTAGTTAAAAGTATCCTAGCCCTAGGCCGAACCCCAACCCTAAGACGAGAAAGGCAAATCAGCCAGGAATTAGGCATGTCCCCAAGGAAAAAGCTGTGGAGGCAGGCACGTTGTGGTACTTTTGCGCTCTTCTTGGCTAGTCCTTCGCAGCTGCTGTGCTCTTGGAACTCAGGGCTTTCTGGTTAATAGAACCCTTACCCTAGGCGTAACTCAAACCTTAACCCTAGGAAGGAAAATCAGCCAATGGTTCGGGATGGTCTCATGGAAATATCAGTGGTGGCAGGCAAGTTGTGTCACTTTTGCGCTCCCCTTGGGATGCCTTTCGCAGCTGCAGAGTGTCTGGAGCCCAGGGCTTCCTGGTTTTAAAAGTCCTAGGCCTAAGCCTAACAGTAACCCTAGGAAGGTAAATCATCCGGGTATTAGGGTTCTTCCTAAGGGAAAAGCCGTGAAAGCAGCCATGTTGTGGCACTTCTCCACTCCCTTTGGGATGCCTTAGGCAGATGAAGTAAGCTTGGAACTCAGGGCTTCCTGGTTAAAAAACTCCAAGACCTAGGCTGAAGACTAACCCTACCCTAGGCAGATAAATCCGCCTAGGTATAAGGATAGTGCCAAGGAAAAAGCTGTGAAAGCTGCCATGTTGTTGAACTTTTGTACTCCCCTTGGGATGCCTTGAACAGCTGCAGTGTGCCTGGAACTCAGGGCTTCCTAGTTTTAAAAATCCTAGCCCTAGGCCTAAGCCTAACAGTAACCATGGGAAGGGAAATCAGACTGGTGTTAGGCTTCTTGCCAAGGAAAAAGCCGTGAAAGCAGCCATGTTGTGGCACTTCTGCACTCCCTTTTGGATGCCTTTCACAGCTCCAGTGTGCCTGGAACTCAGGGCTTCCTGATTTTAAAAATCCTAGCACTAGGCCGAACTCCAACCCTAAGACGAGAAAGGCAAATCAGCCAGGAATTAGGCATGTCCCCAAGGAAAAAGCTGTGGAGGCAGGCACGTTGTGGTACTTTTGCGCTCTTCTTGGCTAGTCCTTCGCAGCTGCTGTGTTCTTGGAACTCAGGGCTTTCTGGTTAATAGAACTCTTACCCTAGGCGTAACTCAAACCTTAACCCTAGGAAGGAAAATCAGCCTATGATTTGGGATGGTCTCATGGAAATATCAGTGGTGGCAGCCAAGTTGTGTCACTTCTGCGGCCCTCTTGGGATGCCTTTAACAGCTGCAGTGTGCCTGGAGCCCAGGGCTTCCTGGTTATAAAAGTCCTAGGCCTAAGCCTAACAGTAACCCTAGGAAGGTAAATCAGCCGCGTATTAGGGTTCTTCCTAAGGGAAAAGCTGTGAAAGCAGCCATGTTGTGGCACTTTTGCACTCCCTTTGGGATGCCTTTGGCAGATGCAGTAAGCCTGGAACTCAGAGCTTCCTGGTTAAAAAACTCCAAGCCCTAGGCTGAACCCTAACACTAACCCTAGGCAGATAAATCTGCCTAGGTATAGGGATGGTGCCAAGGAAAAAGCGGTGAAAGCTGCCATGTTGTTGCACTTTTGTCCTCCCCTTGGGATGCCTTGAACAGCTGCAGTGTGCCTGGAACTAAGGGCTTCCTAGTTTTAAAAATCCTAGCCCTAGGCCTAAGCCTTACAGTAACCCTGGGAAGGGAAATCAGCCTGGTGTTAAGCTTCTTGCCAAGGAAAAAGCCGTGAAAGCAACCATGTTGTGGCACTTTTGCACTCCCTTTTGGATGCCTTTCACAGCTCCAGTGTGCCTGGAACTCAGGGCTTCCTGATTTTAAAAATCCTAGCCCTGTGCCGAAACCCAACCCTAAGACGAGAAAGGCAAATCAGCCAGGAACTAGGCATGTCCCCAAGGAAAAAGCTGTGGAGGCAGGCATGTTGTGGTACTTTTGCGCTCTTCTTGGGTAGTCCTTCGCAGCTGCTGTGTTCTTGGAACTCAGGGCTTTCTGGTTAATAGAACCCTTACCCTAGGCGTAACTCAAACCTTAACCCTAGGAAGGAAAATCAGCCTATGGTTCGGGATGGTCTCATGAGAATAGCAGCAGAGGCAGCCAAGTTGTGTCACTTCTGCGGCCCTCTTGGGATGCCTTTAACAGCTGCATGTGCCTGGAGCCCAGGGCTTCCTGGTTTTAAAAGTCCTAGGCCTAAGCCTAACAGTAACCCTAGGAAGGTAAATCAGCCGGATATTAGGGTTCTTCCTAAGGGAAAAGCCGTGAAAGCAGCCATGTTGTGGCACTTCTGCACTCCCTTTGGGATGCTTTTGGCAGATGAAGTAAGCCTGGAACTCAGGGCTTCCTAGTTAAAAAAATCCTAGCCCTAGGCCAAACCCCAACCCTAAGACGAGAAAGGCAAATCAGCCAGGAATTAGGCATGTCCCCAAGGAAAAAGCTGTGGAGGCAGGCATGTTGTGGTACTTTTGCGCTCTTCTTGGGATGTCCTTCGCAGCTGCTGTGTTCTTGGAACTCAGGGCTTTCTGGTTAATAGAACCCTTACCCCAGGCGTAACTCAAACCTTAACCCTAGGAAGGAAAATCAGCCTATGATTTGGGATGGTCTCATGGAAATATCAGTGGTGGCAGCCAAGTTGTGTCACTTCTGCAGCCTTCTTGGGATGCCTTTAACAGCTGCAGTGTGCCTGGAGCCCAGGGCTTCCTGGTTTTAAAAGTCCTAGGCCTAAGCCTAACAGTAACCCTAGGAAGGGAAATCAGCCGGGTATTAGGGTTTTTCCTAAGGGAAAAGCCGTGAAAGCAGCCATGTTGTGGCACTTCTGCACTCCCTTTGGGATGCCTTTGGCAGATGAAGTAAGCCTGGAACTCAGGGCTTCCTAGTTAAAAATATCCTAGCCCTAGGCCGAACCCCAAGCCTAAGACGAGAAAGGCAAATCAGCCAGGAATTAGGCATGTCCCCAAGGAAAAAGCTGTGGAGGCAGGCATGTTGTGGTACTTTTGCGCTCTTCTTGGCTAGTCCTTCGCAGCTGCTGTGTTCTTGGAACTCAGGGCTTTCTGGTTAATAGAACCCTTACCCTAGGCGTAACTCAAACCTTAACCCTAGGAAGGAAAATCAGCCTATGATTTGGGATGGTCTCATGAGAATAGCAGCAGAGGCAGCCAAGTTGTGTCACTTCTGCGGCCCTCTTGGGATGCCTTTAACAGCTGCATGTGCCTGGAGCCCAGGGCTTCCTGGTTTTAAAAGTCCTAGGCCTAAGCCTAACAGTAACCCTAGGAAGGTAAATCTGCCGGGTATTAGGGTTCTTCCTAAGGGAAAAGCCGTGAAAGCAGCCATGTTGTGGCACTTCTGCACTCCCTTTGGGATGCTTTTGGCAGATGAAGTAAGCCTGGAACTCAGGGCTTCCTAGTTAAAAGTATCCTAGCCCTAGGCCGAACCCCAACCCTAAGACGAGAAAGGCAAATCAGCCAGGAATTAGGCATGTCCCCAAGGAAAAAGCTGTGGAGGCAGGCACGTTGTGGTACTTTTGCGCTCTTCTTGGCTAGTCCTTCGCAGCTGCTGTGCTCTTGGAACTCAGGGCTTTCTGGTTAATAGAACCCTTACCCTAGGCGTAACTCAAACCTTAACCCTAGGAAGGAAAATCAGCCAATGGTTCGGGATGGTCTCATGGAAATATCAGTGGTGGCAGGCAAGTTGTGTCACTTTTGCGCTCCCCTTGGGATGCCTTTCGCAGCTGCAGAGTGTCTGGAGCCCAGGGCTTCCTGGTTTTAAAAGTCCTAGGCCTAAGCCTAACAGTAACCCTAGGAAGGTAAATCATCCGGGTATTAGGGTTCTTCCTAAGGGAAAAGCTGTGAAAGCAGCCATGTTGTGGCACTTTTGCACTCCCTTTGGGATGCCTTTGGCAGATGCAGTAAGCCTGGAACTCAGAGCTTCCTGGTTAAAAAACTCCAAGCCCTAGGCTGAACCCTAACACTAACCCTAGGCAGATAAATCTGCCTAGGTATAGGGATGGTGCCAAGGAAAAAGCTGTGAAAGCTGCCATGTTGTTGCACTTTTGTCCTCCCCTTGGGATGCCTTTCACAGCTCCAGTGTGCCTGGATCTAAGGGCTTCCTAGTTTTAAAAATCCTAGCCCTAGGCCTAAGCCTTACAGTAACCCTGGGAAGGGAAATCAGCCTGGTGTTAAGCTTCTTGCCAAGGAAAAAGCCGTGAAAGCAACCATGTTGTGGCACTTTTGCACTCCCTTTTGGATGCCTTTCACAGCTCCAGTGTGCCTGGAACTCAGGGCTTCCTGATTTTAAAAATCCTAGCCCTGTGCCGAAACCCAACCCTAAGACGAGAAAGGCAAATCAGCCAGGAACTAGGCATGTCCCCAAGGAAAAAGCTGTGGAGGCAGGCATGTTGTGGTACTTTTGCGCTCTTCTTGGGTAGTCCTTCGCAGCTGCTGTGTTCTTGGAACTCAGGGCTTTCTGGTTAATAGAACCCTTATAGGCGTAACTCAAACCTTAACCCTAGGAAGGAAAATCAGCCTATGGTTCGGGATGGTCTCATGAGAATAGCAGCAGAGGCAGCCAAGTTGTGTCACTTCTGCGGCCCTCTTGGGATGCCTTTAACAGCTGCATGTGCCTGGAGCCCAGGGCTTCCTGGTTTTAAAAGTCCTAGGCCTAAGCCTAACAGTAACCCTAGGAAGGTAAATCAGCCGGATATTAGGGTTCTTCCTAAGGGAAAAGCCGTGAAAGCAGCCATGTTGTGGCACTTCTGCACTCCCTTTTGGATGCTTTTGGCAGATGAAGTAAGCCTGGAACTCAGGGCTTCCTAGTTAAAAAAATCCTAGCCCTAGGCCAAACCCCAACCCTAAGACGAGAAAGGCAAATCAGCCAGGAATTAGGCATGTCCCCAAGGAAAAAGCTGTGGAGGCAGGCATGTTGTGGTACTTTTGCGCTCTTCTTGGGATGTCCTTCGCAGCTGCTGTGTTCTTGGAACTCAGGGCTTTCTGGTTAATAGAACCCTTACCCCAGGCGTAACTCAAACCTTAACCCTAGGAAGGAAAATCAGCCTATGATTTGGGATGGTCTCATGGAAATATCAGTGGTGGCAGCCAAGTTGTGTCACTTCTGCAGCCTTCTTGGGATGCCTTTAACAGCTGCAGTGTGCCTGGAGCCCAGGGCTTCCTGGTTTTAAAAGTCCTAGGCCTAAGCCTAACAGTAACCCTAGGAAGGGAAATCAGCCGGGTATTAGGGTTTTTCCTAAGGGAAAAGCCGTGAAAGCAGCCATGTTGTGGCACTTCTGCACTCCCTTTGGGATGCCTTTGGCAGATGAAGTAAGCCTGGAACTCAGGGCTTCCTAGTTAAAAATATCCTAGCCCTAGGCCGAACCCCAAGCCTAAGACGAGAAAGGCAAATCAGCCAGGAATTAGGCATGTCCCCAAGGAAAAAGCTGTGGAGGCAGGCATGTTGTGGTACTTTTGCGCTCTTCTTGGCTAGTCCTTCGCAGCTGCTGTGTTCTTGGAACTCAGGGCTTTCTGGTTAATAGAACCCTTACCCTAGGCGTAACTCAAACCTTAACCCTAGGAAGGAAAATCAGCCTATGATTTGGGATGGTCTCATGAGAATAGCAGCAGAGGCAGCCAAGTTGTGTCACTTCTGCGGCCCTCTTGGGATGCCTTTAACAGCTGCATGTGCCTGGAGCCCAGGGCTTCCTGGTTTTAAAAGTCCTAGGCCTAAGCCTAACAGTAACCCTAGGAAGGTAAATCTGCCGGGTATTAGGGTTCTTCCTAAGGGAAAAGCCGTGAAAGCAGCCATGTTGTGGCACTTCTGCACTCCCTTTGGGATGCCTTTGGCAGATGCAGTAAGCCTGGAACTCAGGGCTTCCTGGTTAAAAAACTCCAAGACCTAGGCTGAAGCCTAACCCTAACCCTAGGCAGATAAATCAGCCTAGGTATAGGGATGGTGCCAAGGAAAAAGCTGTGAAAGCTGCCATGTTGTTGCACTTTTGTACTCCCCTTGGGATGCCTTGAACAGCTGCAGTGTGCCTGGATCTAAGGGCTTCCTAGTTTTAAAAATCCTAGCCCTAGGCCTAAGCCTTACAGTAACCCTGGGAAGGGAAATCAGCCTGGTGTTAAGCTTCTTGCCAAGGAAAAAGCCGTGAAAGCAACCATGTTGTGGCACTTTTGCACTCCCTTTTGGATGCCTTTCACAGCTCCAGTGTGCCTGGAACTCAGGGCTTCCTGATTTTAAAAATCCTAGCCCTAGGCCGAACCCTAACCCTAAGACGAGAAAGGCAAATCAGCCAGGAATTAGGCATGTCCCCAAGGAAAAAGCTGTGGAGGCAGGCATGTTGTGGTACTTTTGCGCTCTTCTTGGGTAGTCCTTCGCAGCTGCTGTGTTCTTGGAACTCAGGGCTTTCTGGTTAATAGAACCCTTACCCTAGGCGTAACTCAAACCTTAACCCTAGGAAGGAAAATCAGCCTATGGTTCGGGATGGTCTCATGAGAATAGAAGCAGAGGCAGCCAAGTTGTGTCACTTCTGCGGCCCTCTTGGGATGCCTTTAACAGCTGCATGTGCCTGGAGCCCAGGGCTTCCTGGTTTTAAAAGTCCTAGGCCTAAGCCTAACAGTAACCCTAGGAAGGTAAATCAGCCGCGTATTAGGGTTCTTCCTAAGGGAAAAGCCGTGAAAGCAGCCATGTTGTGGCACTTCTGCACTCCTTTTGGGATGCCTTTGGCAGATGAAGTAAGCCTGGAACTCAGGGCTTCCTAGTTAAAAATATCCTAGCCCTAGGCCGAACGCCAACCCTAAGACGAGAAAGGCAAATCAGCCAGGAATTAGGCATGTCCCCAAGGAAAAAGCTGTGGAGGCAGGCACGTTGTGGTACTTTTGCGCTCTTCTTGGCTAGTCCTTCGCAGCTGCTGTGTTCTTGGAACTCAGGGCTTTCTGGTTAATAGAACCCTTACCCTAGGCGTAACTCAAACCTTAACCCTAGGAAGGAAAATCAGCCTATGGTTCGGGATGGTCTCATGGAAATATCAGTGGTGGCAGCAAAGTTGTGTCACTTTTGCGCTACCCTTGGGATGCCTTTCGCAGCTGCAGAGTGTCTGGAGCCCAGGGCTTCCTGGTTTTAAAAGTCCTAGGCCTAAGCCTAACAGTAACCCTAGGAAGGTAAATCAGCCGCGTATTAGGGTTCTTCCTAAGGGAAAAGCCGTGAAAGCAGCCATGTTGTGGCACTTCTCCACTCCCTTTGGGATGCCTTTGGCAGATGCAGTAAGCCTGGAACTCAGGGCTTCCTGGTTAAAAAAACTCCAAGCCCTAGGTTGAACCCTAACACTAACCCTAGGCAGATAAATCTGCCTAGGTATAGGGATGGTGCCAAGGAAAATGCTGTGAAAGCTGCCATGTTGTTGCACTTTTGTCCTCCCCTTGGGATGCCTTTCACAGCTCCAGTGTGCCTGGATCTAAGGGCTTCCTAGTTTTAAAAATCCTAGCCCTAGGCCTAAGCCTTACAGTAACCCTGGGAAGGGAAATCAGCCTGGTGTTAAGCTTCTTGCCAAGGAAAAAGCCGTGAAAGCAGCCATGTTGTGGCACTTTTGCACTCCCTTTTGGATGCCTTTCACAGCTCCAGTGTGCCTGGAACTCAGGGCTTCCTGATTTTAAAAATCATAGCCCTAGGCCGAACCCCAACCCTAAGACGAGAAAGGCAAATCAGCCAGGAATTAGGCATGTCCCCAAGGAAAAAGCTGTGGAGGCAGGCATGTTGTGGTACTTTTGCGCTCTTCTTGGTAGTCCTTCGCAGCTGCTGTGTTCTTGGAACTCAGGGCTTTCTGGTTAATAGAACCCTTACCCTAGGCGTAACTCAAACCTTAACCCTAGGAAGGAAAATCAGCCTATGGTTCGGGATGGTCTCATGACAATAGCAGCAGAGGCAGCCAAGTTGTGTCACTTCTGCGGCCCTCTTGGGATGCCTTTTGCAGCTGCAGTGTGCCTGGAGCCCAGGGCTTCCTGGTTTTAAAAGTCCTAGGCCTAAGCCTAACAGTAACCCTAAGAAGGTAAATCAGTCTGGTATTAGGGTTTTTCCTAAGGGAAAAGCCGTGAAAGCAGCCATGTTGTGGCACTTGTGCACTCCTTTTGGGATGCCTTTGGCAGATGAAGTAAGCCTGGAACTCAGGGCTTCCTAGTTAAAAATATTCTAGCCCTAGGCCGAACGCCAACCCTAAGACGAGAAAGGCAAATCAGCCAGGAATTTGGCATGTCCCCAAGGAAAAAGCTGTGGAGGCAGGCATGTTGTGGTACTTTTGCGCTCTTCTTGGGTAGTCCTTCGCAGCTGCTGTGTTCTTGGAACTCAGGGCTTTCTGGTTAATAGAACCCTTACCCCAGGCGTAACTCAAACCTTAACCCTAGGAAGGAAAATCAGCCTATGATTTGGGATGGTCTCATGGAAATATCAGTGGTGGCAGCCAAGTTGTGTCACTTCTGCGGCCCTCTTGGGATGCCTTTAACAGCTGCAGTGTGCCTGGAGCCCAGGGCTTCCTGGTTTTAAAAGTCCTAGGCCTAAGCCTAACAGTAACCCTAGGAAGGTAAATCAGCCGCGTATTAGGGTTCTTCCTAAGGGAAAAGCCGTGAAAGCAGCCATGTTGTGGCACTTCTGCACTCCCTTTGGGATGCCTTTGGCAGATGCAGTAAGCCTGGAACTCAGGGCTTCCTGGTTAAAAAACTCCAAGACCTAGGCTGAAGCCTAACCCTAACCCTAGGCAGATAAATCAGCCTAGGTATAGGGATGGTGCCTAGGAAAAAGCTGTGAAAGCTGCCATGTTGTTGCACTTTTGTACTCCCCTTGGGATGCCTTGAACAGCTGCAGTGTGCCTGGATCTAAGGGCTTCCTAGTTTTAAAAATCCTAGCCCTAGGCCTAAGCCTTACAGTAACCCTGGGAAGGGAAATCAGCCTGGTGTTAAGCTTCTTGCCAAGGAAAAAGCCGTGAAAGCAACCATGTTGTGGCACTTTTGCACT
The DNA here is from genome assembly GCA_036010785.1 of Ammospiza maritima maritima. Classification (NCBI taxonomy): domain Eukaryota; kingdom Metazoa; phylum Chordata; class Aves; order Passeriformes; family Passerellidae; genus Ammospiza; species Ammospiza maritima. Next base: position 137,222 of record JAYKTQ010000246.1, read on the forward strand.
CCCTTTTGGATGCCTTTCACAGCTCCAGTGTGCCTGGAACTCAGGGCTTCCTGATTTTAAAAATCCTAGCCCTAGGCCGAACCCTAACCCTAAGACGAGAAAGGCAAATCAGCCAGGAATTAGGCATGTCCCCAAGGAAAAAGCTGTGGAGGCAGGCATGTTGTGGTACTTTTGCGCTCTTCTTGGGTAGTCCTTCGCAGCTGCTGTGTTCTTGGAACTCAGGGCTTTCTGGTTAATAGAACCCTTACCCTAGGCGTAACTCAAACCTTAACCCTAGGAAGGAAAATCAGCATATGGTTCGGGATGGTCTCATGAGAATAGAAGCAGAGGCAGCCAAGTTGTGTCACTTCTGCGGCCCTCTTGGGATGCCTTTAACAGCTGCATGTGCCTGGAGCCCAGGGCTTCCTGGTTTTAAAAGTCCTAGGCCTAAGCCTAACAGTAACCCTAGGAAGGTAAATCAGCCGCGTATTAGGGTTCTTCCTAAGGGAAAAGCCGTGAAAGCAGCCATGTTGTGGCACTTCTGCACTCCTTTTGGGATGCCTTTGGCAGATGAAGTAAGCCTGGAACTCAGGGCTTCCTAGTTAAAAATATCCTAGCCCTAGGCCGAACGCCAACCCTAAGACGAGAAAGGCAAATCAGCCAGGAATTAGGCATGTCCCCAAGGAAAAAGCTGTGGAGGCAGGCACGTTGTGGTACTTTTGCGCTCTTCTTGGCTAGTCCTTCGCAGCTGCTGTGTTCTTGGAACTCAGGGCTTTCTGGTTAATAGAACCCTTACCCTAGGCGTAACTCAAACCTTAACCCTAGGAAGGAAAATCAGCCTATGGTTCGGGATGGTCTCATGGAAATATCAGTGGTGGCAGCAAAGTTGTGTCACTTTTGCGCTACCCTTGGGATGCCTTTCGCAGCTGCAGAGTGTCTGGAGCCCAGGGCTTCCTGGTTTTAAAAGTCCTAGGCCTAAGCCTAACAGTAACCCTAGGAAGGTAAATCAGCCGCGTATTAGGGTTCTTCCTAAGGGAAAAGCCGTGAAAGCAGCCATGTTGTGGCACTTCTCCACTCCCTTTGGGATGCCTTTGGCAGATGCAGTAAGCCTGGAACTCAGGGCTTCCTGGTTAAAATACTCCAAGCCCTAGGCTGAACCCTAACACTAACCCTAGGCAGATAAATCTGCCTAGGTATAGGGATGGTGCCAAGGAAAATGCTGTGAAAGCTGCCATGTTGTTGCACTTTTGTCCTCCCCTTGGGATGCCTTTCACAGCTCCAGTGTGCCTGGATCTAAGGGCTTCCTAGTTTTAAAAATCCTAGCCCTAGGCCTAAGCCTTACAGTAACCCTGGGAAGGGAAATCAGCCTGGTGTTAAGCTTCTTGCCAAGGAAAAAGCCGTGAAAGCAGCCATGTTGTGGCACTTTTGCACTCCCTTTTGGATGCCTTTCACAGCTCCAGTGTGCCTGGAACTCAGGGCTTCCTGATTTTAAAAATCCTAGCCCTAGGCCGAACCCCAACCCTAAGACGAGAAAGGCATATCAGCCAGGAATTAGGCATGTCCCCAAGGAAAAAGCTGTGGAGGCAGGCATGTTGTGGTACTTTTGCGCTCTTCTTGGGTAGTCCTTCGCAGCTGCTGTGTTCTTGGAACTCAGGGCTTTCTGGTTAATAGAACCCTTACCCTAGGCGTAACTCAAACCTTAACCCTAGGAAGGAAAATCAGCCTATGGTTCGGGATGGTCTCATGACAATAGCAGCAGAGGCAGCCAAGTTGTGTCACTTCTGCGGCCCTCTTGGGATGCCTTTTGCAGCTGCAGTGTGCCTGGAGCCCAGGGCTTCCTGGTTTTAAAAGTCCTAGGCCTAAGCCTAACAGTAACCCTAGGAAGGTAAATCAGCCGCGTATTAGGGTTCTTCCTAAGGGAAAAGCCGTGAAAGCAGCCATGTTGTGGCACTTGTGCACTCCTTTTGGGATGCCTTTGGCAGATGAAGTAAGCCTGGAACTCAGGGCTTCCTAGTTAAAAATATCCTAGCCCTAGGCCGAACGCCAACCCTAAGACGAGAAAGGCAAATCAGCCAGGAATTAGGCATGTCCCCAAGGAAAAAGCTGTGGAGGCAGGCATGTTGTGGTACTTTTGCGCTCTTCTTGGGTAGTCCTTCGCAGCTGCTGTGTTCTTGGAACTCAGGGCTTTCTGGTTAATAGAACCCTTACCCCAGGCGTAACTCAAACCTTAACCCTAGGAAGGAAAATCAGCCTATGATTTGGGATGGTCTCATGGAAATATCAGTGGTGGCAGCCAAGTTGTGTCACTTCTGCGGCCCTCTTGGGATGCCTTTAACAGCTGCAGTGTGCCTGGAGCCCAGGGCTTCCTGGTTTTAAAAGTCCTCGGCCTAAGCCTAACAGTAACCCTAGGAAGGTAAATCAGCCGCGTATTAGGGTTCTTCCTAAGGGAAAAGCCGTGAAAGCAGCCATGTTGTGGCACTTCTGCACTCCCTTTGGGATGCCTTTGGCAGATGAAGTAAGCCTGGAACTCAGGGCTTCCTGGTTAAAAAACTCCAAGACCTAGGCTGAAGCCTAACCCTAACCCTAGGCAGATAAATCAGCCTAGGTATAGGGATGGTGCCAAGGAAAAAGCTGTGAAAGCTGCCATGTTGTTGCACTTTTGTACTCCCCTTGGGATGCCTTGAACAGCTGCAGTGTGCCTGGAACTAAGGGCTTCCTAGTTTTAAAAATCCTAGCCCTAGGCCTAAGCCTATCAGTAACCCTGGGAAGGGAAATCAGCCTGGTGTTAAGCTTCTTGCCAAGGAAAAAGCCGTGAAAGCAGCCATGTTGTGGCACTTTTGCACTCCCTTTTGGATGCCTTTCACAGCTCCAGTGTGCCTGGAACTCAGGGCTTCCTGATTTTAAAAATCCTAGCACTAGGACGAACCCCAACCCTAAGACGAGAAAGGCAAATCAGCCAGGAATTAGGCATGTCCCCAAGGAAAAAGCTGTGGAGGCAGGCACGTTGTGGTACTTTTGCGCTCTTCTTGGCTAGTCCTTCGCAGCTGCTGTGTTCTTGGAACTCAGGGCTTTCTGGTTAATAGAACTCTTACCCTAGGCGTAACTCAAACCTTAACCCTAGGAAGGAAAATCAGCCTATGGTTCGGGATGGTCTCATGAGAATAGCAGCAGAGGCAGCCAAGTTGTGTCACTTCTGCGGCCCTCTTGGGATGCCTTTAACAGCTGCATGTGCCTGGAGCCCAGGGCTTCCTGGTTTTAAAAGTCCTAGGCCTAAGCCTAACAGTAACCCTAGGAAGGTAAATCTGCCGGGTATTAGGGTTCTTCCTAAGGGAAAAGCCGTGAAAGCAGCCATGTTGTGGCACTTCTGCACTCCCTTTGGGATGCTTTTGGCAGATGAAGTAAGCCTGGAACTCAGGGCTTCCTAGTTAAAAATATCCTAGCCCTAGGCCGAACCCCAACCCTAAGACGAGAAAGGCAAATCAGCCAGGAATTAGGCATGTCCCCAAGGAAAAAGCTGTGGAGGCAGGCATGTTGTGGTACTTTTGCGCTCTTCTTGGCTAGTCCTTCGCAGCTGCTGTGTTCTTGGAACTCAGGGCTTTCTGGTTAATAGAACCCTTACCCCAGGCGAAATTCAAACCTTAACCCTAGGAAGGAAAATCAGCCTATGGTTCGGGATGGTCTCATGGAAATATCAGTGGTGGCAGGCAAGTTGTGTCACTTTTGCGCTCCCCTTGGGATGCCTTTCGCAGCTGCAGAGTGCCTTGAGCCCAGGGCTTCCTGGTTTTAAAAGTCCAAGGCCTAAGCCTAACAGTAACCCTAGGAAGGTAAATCAGCCGGGTATTAGGGTTTTTCCTAAGGGAAAAGCCGTGAAAGCAGCCATGTTGTGGCACTTTTGCACTCCCTTTGGGATGCCTTTGGCAGATGAAGTAAGCCTGGAACTCAGGGCTTCCTAGTTAAAAAAATCCTAGCCCTAGGCCGAACCCCAACCCTAAGACGAGAAAGGCAAATCAGCCAGGAATTAGGCATGTCCCCAAGGAAAAAGCTGTGGAGGCAGGCATGTTGTGGTACTTTTGCGCTCTTCTTGGGTAGTCCTTCGCAGCTGCTGTGTTCTTGGAACTCAGGGCTTTCTGGTTAATAGAACCCTTACCCTAGGCGTAACTCAAACCTTAACCCTAGGAAGGAAAATCAGCCTATGATTTGGGATGGTCTCATGGAAATATCAGTGGTGGCAGCCAAGTTGTGTCACTTCTGCGGCCCTCTTGGGATGCCTTTAACAGCGGCAGTGTGCCTGGAACTAAGGGCTTCCTAGTTTTAAAAATCCTAGCCCTAGGCCTAAGCATTACAGTAACCCTGGGAAGGGAAATCAGCCTGGTGTTAAGCTTCTTGCCAAGGAAAAAGCCGTGAAAGCAACCATGTTGTGGCACTTTTGCACTCCCTTTTGGATGCCTTTCACAGCTCCAGTTTGCCTGGAACTCAGGGCTTCCTGATTTTAAAAATCCTAGCCCTGTGCCGAAACCCAACCCTAAGACGAGAAAGGCAAATCAGCCAGGAACTAGGCATGTCCCCAAGGAAAAAGCTGTGGAGGCAGGCATGTTGTGGTACTTTTGCGCTCTTCTTGGGTAGTCCTTCGCAGCTGCTGTGTTCTTGGAACTCAGGGCTTTCTGGTTAATAGAACCCTTACCCTAGGCGTAACTCAAACCTTAACCCTAGGAAGGAAAATAAGCCTATGGTTCGGGATGGTCTCATGAGAATAGCAGCAGAGGCAGCCAAGTTGTGTCACTTCTGCGGCCCTCTTGGGATGCCTTTAACAGCTGCATGTGCCTGGAGCCCAGGGCTTCCTGGTTTTAAAAGTCCTAGGCCTAAGCCTAAGAGTAACCCTAGGAAGGTAAATCTGCCGGATATTAGGGTTCTTCCTAAGGGAAAAGCCGTGAAAGCAGCCATGTTGTGGCACTTCTGCACTCCCTTTGGGATGCTTTTGGCAGATGAAGTAAGCCTGGAACTCAGGGCTTCCTAGTTAAAACAATCCTAGCCCTAGGCCGAACCCCAACCCTAAGACGAGAAAGGCAAATCAGCCAGGAATTAGGCATGTCCCCAAGGAAAAAGCTGTGGAGGCAGGCATGTTGTGGTACTTTTGCGCTCTTCTTGGGATGTCCTTCGCAGCTGCTGTGTTCTTGGAACTCAGGTCTCTCTGGTTAATAGAACCCTTACCCTAGGCGTAACTCAAACCTTAACCCGAGGAAGGAAAATCAGCCTATGGTTCGGGATGGTCTCATGGAAATATCAGTGGTGGCAGCCAAGTTGTGTCACTTTTGCGCTCCCCTTGGGTTGCCTTTCGCAGCTGCAGAGTGCCTGGAGCCCAGGGCTTCCTGGTTTTAAAAGTCCTAGGCCTAAGCCTAACAGTAACCCTAGGAAGGTAAATCAGCCGCGTATTAGGGTTCTTCCTAAGGGAAAAGCCGTGAAAGCAGCCATGTTGTGGCACTTCTGCACTCCCTTTGGGATGCCTTTGGCAGATGCAGTAAGCCTGGAACTCAGGGCTTCCTGGTTAAAAAACTCCAAGCCCTAGGCTGAACCCTAACCCTAACCCTAGGCAGATAAATCAGCCTAGGTATAGGGATGGTGCCAAGGAAAAAGCTGTGAAAGCTGCCATGTTGTTGCACTTTTGTGCTCCCCTTGGGATGCCTTGAACAGCTGCAGTGTGCCTGGAACTAAGGGCTTCCTAGTTTTAAAAATCCTAGCCCTAGGCCTAAGCATTACAGTAACCCTGGGAAGGGAAATCAGCCTGGTGTTAGGCTTCTTGCCAAGGAAAAAGCCGTGAAAGCAACCATGTTGTGGCACTTTTGCACTCCCTTTTGGATGCCTTTCACAGCTCCAGTGTGCCTGGAAGTCAGGTCTACCTGATTTTAAAAATCCTAGCCCTAGGCCGAACCCCAACCCTAAGACGAGAAAGGCAAATCAGCCAGGAATTAGGCATGTCCCCAAGGAAAAAGCTGTGGAGGCAGGCATGTTGTGGTACTTTTGCGCTCTTCTTGGGTAGTCCTTCGCAGCTGCTGTGTTCTTGGAACTCAGGGCTTTCTGGTTAATAGAACCCTTACCCTAGGCGTAACTCAAACCTTAACCCTAGGAAGGAAAATCAGCCTATGGTTCGTCAAGATCTCATGAGAATAGCAGCAGACGCAGCCAAGTTGTGTCACTTCTGCGGCCCTCTTGGGATGCCTTTAACAGCTGCATGTGCCTGGAGCCCAGGGCTTCCTGGTTTTAAAAGTCCTAGGCCTAAGCCTAACAGTAACCCTAGGAAGGTAAATCTGCCGGGTATTAGGGTTCTTCCTAAGGGAAAAGCCGTGAAAGAAACCATGTTGTGGCACTTTTGCACTCCCTTTGGGATGCATTTGGCAGATGCAGTAAGCTTGGAACTCAGGGCTTCCTGGTTAAAAAACTCCAAGCCCTAGGCTGAACCCTAACCCTATCCCCAGGAAGGAAAATCAGCCTAACTATAGGGATCGTGCCACGTCTAGAACACGATGGGAGATGTTTTCTGTGCTGGCACAGTTTTTCCTCGCCAGACATAGTGGAAAAGCTTTTTGCTAAGATGTAGACTAGAAGAGACGCTAAAGACGAAGGTACGATGCTGTCCGGAGCTAAGAGCCGCTCCCGGGCGTCTTTCGGCAGAAGCCGCGCTAAGGAGTGCACAGTGAGCGGCACAATCGTCTTTGCGCGAAGAAGCCGCTTCTTCGCCTCCGGGAGCCGGAGAGAGCGGCACCTTCGGAAAGGTGAAGAAGGAAGCTGTACAACACTGGGATTGTGTGCGCAGCTTGCCAACTGATAGAAAACAGTACCTTTGCACTCTCCTGACTTTTCCAATCACATGAACATTCGATTGGAAGCTGTTTTGGACAACTTTTCTTTCCTTCATGCCAAACACTCTGCACACCTCCGTGCAACGTCTAGAACACGATGGGAGATGTTTTCTGTGCTGGCACAGTTTTTCCTCGCCAGACATAGTGGAAAAGCTTTTTGCTAAGATGTAGACGAGAAGAGACGCTAAAGACGAAGGTACGATGCTGTCCGGAGCTAAGAGCCGCTCCCGGGCGTCTTTCGGCAGAAGCCGCGCTAAGGAGTGCATAGTGAGCGGCACAATCGTCTTTGCACGAAGAAGCCGCTTCTTCGCCTCCGGGAGCCGGAGAGAGCGGCACCTTCGGAAAGGTGAAGAAGAAAGCTGTACAACACTGGGATTGTGTGCGCAGCTTGCCAACTGCTAGAAAACAGTACCTTTGCACTCTCCTGACTTTTCCAATCACATGAACATTCGATTGGAAGCTGTTTTGGACAACTTTTCTTTCCTTCATGCCAAACACTCGGCACACCTCCGTGCAACGTCTAGAACACGATAGGAGATGTTTTCTGTGCTGGCACAGTTTTTCCTCGCCAGACATAGTGGAAAAGCTTTTTGCTAAGATGTAGACGAGAAGAGACGCTAAAGACGAAGGTACGATGCTGTCCGGAGCTAAGAGCCGCTCCCGGGCGTCTTTCGGCAGAAGCCGCGCTAAGGAGTGCACAGTGAGCGGCACAATCGTCTTTGCGCGAAGAAGCCGCTTCTTCGCCTCCGGGAGCCGGAGAGAGCGGCACCTTCGGAAAGGTGAAGAAGGAAGCTGTACAACACTGGGATTGTGTGCGCAGCTTGCCAACTGATAGAAAACAGTACCTTTGCACTCTCCTGACTTTTCCAATCACATGAACATTCGATTGGAAGCTGTTTTGGACAAGTTTTCTTTCCTTCATGCCAAACACTCGGCACACCTCCGTGCAACGTCTAGAACACGATAGGAGATGTTTTTCTGTGCTGGCACAATTTCTCCTTGCCAGACATAGTGGAAAAGCTTTTTGCTAAGATGTAGACAACAAGAGAGGCTAAGGACTGGATGTAAGCAAATGACACTCATCTTCAAAAAAGGCAATTAGGAGGACTCGCAATCGTACAAACCAGCCATCCTCTTTTTTATACCCAAAAAATTGATGAAGCAGCTCTTCCTGGATAACCTTGCCAGGCACATGAAAGACGACACAATAATGTAGTTAGCATGATTTTTCAGGGTCATTTCATGCTGAACATAACTTTAAACTCCTCTGATGAATCAACTTGACTGGTAGATGAAGGGAATATTATCTGCCTGGGCTTCAGGGAGGTTTTTGATATATCTCTACATGGCAGCACACATCCATATGGAAGCAATAGTGCAAAGGGGAGGGAATCAGTGTCTTTTCAGTGATGCTGAGTGAAAAGACAAGAGGCAGTGGGCACACACTGAAATACAGGAACATCAGGAAATGATTCTTTACTGTGAGGGTGAGTGAACCACAGCACAGACTGCCCAGAAAGATTGTGGAGCCTGGATCTTTGAAGACATTAAAAGTACACCCAGATAGAATCCTGGGCAAGAGGCTCTAGGTATCCTGGTTTAGGAATGGGGGTTGGGCCTGGTTAGCCCCACCAACCCCTTCCACTCTCATTCATTCTGTGCTAGTGAATTCTCTTCAAGATGCATTTCAAGCACTGGCATGACAAAGTTCTGTGCAGACACAGATCCAAATGGACATGGCATCTAAGTTCCTTAAGCAGTCTTCAAGAAGAATGTAAACCTCTGGGGCAAGTGTCTCTTCCCTAACTGAATCCCTTTCATGGGAAAATTCCCAGCTCTAGAAAGATCTTCTGATACGCATGCTTAAGACTGACACTGGCTGAGCAAATTTCTCCCTATGTGTATCTAAGACCAGTTAGGATCTTCACCCAAAGTGCTGTCAACATAGTCACAGAATGCCTATTGTTAAGAAGTGACAACTTCCATCAGAATGGCAACCATTGGTCCACCAAATGGATGAATGGATGGGAATTATCTGCTTGGGTTAAAAACAAAAAGAAAGAGTTGGTCTTTACTTATCAATTTCATTGCAATATTGATAAGGGAAGAAAAAGACCTAAGTCCTTGACTTTCTTAACTGGAGGAAAGATTTTAAAAATTCCTTGTAAAAATGTATGATCACAATCAGACTATTGAAACCATTTGAGTTGGGAAAAAAGTTCCAAAATTGTCTAGAGAGTGGCAAAGAAGCCAAGAAAATAGGAAAGAAACAAAAAGAGGGCAAAAGAGTAAGCTTCAGTGTACAAGCTCGTTCTAGAAGTAGTCTGCCGGGGAAAGGAAGCCCCAGTTGAATTTCCAATGTATTCCTGCGCTTGATTCAGTAACTGGTCAATGTAAAAACCAATCCTTTTGTATAACTTCTTCCAGCAACAAAAACTCCAACAGGTTGACACTACCATCATGCCTGTTCCAGACATATTTCAAAGAGAAATGATGATTTTCTTGAAAACCTACTTGCATAAAAGTTGCAAGATGGTGGAGGGATTGCCACATCCTCCTTCCTCCATCTGGCTTGAAAGTAGATTTGATAAAATATGCAACAAAGCACATGATTTATAAGGTAGAGTCAAATGGATGATTTGGGAATTGATCTCTTGTTGATAGTAAACTTCACATCCACTCTGTGTGACCTTTCTAAAACAAAATGTGGAGCTGAGGCATGAATCTGCCACAACAATTGTAAAGCAAACATACACACTCCCCTTCACATGCCCCCCCTTCCACACACACCTAGGCACACACAGAGATCAGCACAGCAGATCATGAACACCTTGGAAAAGACTGAAATGCTAAATGCCTCTCTTGATGGGCAAAAGAGCTGGTGCAGTAATTCAAATGCCTGGTACAAAAATTCTGTTTCATATTTAGCTCCTATTTAAAACACAGCTTTTCATTTCATTCTATTTACAGAATATTTTCTTTTCATTTGTTTCTTTAAAATTACTTAGTTCTCACCTGTTGTATGTCTAGGAATATTTTCTTCCAAAAATAGAAAAAAATAGATGCTATCTTTTCAGCAGAAAACATTGGTTGATAAAATTTTAAACCATCATGATATGGAAGAATTGTTCTGTCCCTCTCGAAGGTGGAAGAAGCATTTGGATCACAGATCATCTACAATGAAATACTTGACATGTTTAAGATGCTTTCAATCAATTTTGATTGTCAATTGCTTCTTCGTTGTAAACAGTCATTTTTCAGTGAAGGGCAAGTGTGTGTGGTATATCTACATGATGTGTTCAAACCCAGTTCCTACTAATGGCCAGGCTGAATTCCAGGAAATAACGTCCCGAATGATATTTTGCCGCCTTCTTTGGCACTTCATGAAATCTTACCATGATGAAGTGCTGAAACACAGAGATTTTCTCTTAGAGAGTGTCTCATGTTGTAACCCATCCCATGGATTTTATGCTGTAATTCTTATCTCTTTTAAAATTTGCTATCTTCTGTACAGTTTTCATGAACATTTCTGTTACAGTAGTGAATAGCACAGATAAATGTAATTTTGTACAACTTTGAATTTACCCCAAGAGCTGAGAGAAAACTTGCTCCTATACTTCAATCCCAGTTTCTTCTATAGTCCAACTTTGTTTCTCTACCATCAAGCTTCTCCTTTGTTGCTGCTCCAAGCCCCGTCCAAGCTGACCTTGAATACTTTCAGGGATGGGACACCCACAACTTCCCTGGGCAACCTGTTCCAGTGTTCCAGCACTCCCACAGTAAAAAAGGCCTTCCTTTCATCTAATATGTGTAGGAAATCATAAATCTAGGCATAGAAATTTGGAGTGCAAATTTGAAATTCTTTTGATTTGAAGCACATTTTATATGAATACTGACTTACAGATGACTAAAAGATGTTGATGGGCATTTGAGCTGACAAGTTTTGAAAAAGTGTACGGAAATTAACATTGAAACCACTAAAATTAAAAACTTCTTCCCATTTTCTTTCTCCTCTCCTATTCAAAATTGCAAATGTCAGATATCAGTGCTTCATGCAAACCTCTCAGATGCTCTCAGGGAAAAAGCATTTATTTCAGACTAAGTTGCGGTTGACGTAGAACACTGCCTTTAACAGCTGCAGTGTGCCTGGAATTCAGGGCTTCCTGTTTGAAAAAATCCTATCTCTAGGCTGAACCCTAACCCTAACCCTAGGCAGATAAATCAGCCTGGGTATAGGGATGTTCCCAAGGAAAAAAGCACTGGAAGGAGCATGTTGAGGCAATTTTTGGCTGCCCTTGGGAAGCCTTTTGCAGCTGCACTGGGTCTGGAGCTCAGGGTTTACTGATTTAAAATCCCTATCTCTTGGCGTGAACATAGGTGCAACTGGAGGCAAGTAAATCAGCCTAGGTTCAATGATGGTCCCAAGGAAAAAGCGCTGGAGGCAGCCATGTTGTGGCACTTTTCCCCTCCTCTTGGGTAGTCCTTCGCAGCTGCTGTGTTCTTGGAACTCAGGGCTTTCTGGTTAAAAAAACACTAACCCTAGGCGTAACTCTAACCCTCACCCTAGGAAGGAAAATCAGCCTATGGTTCGGGATGGACTCATGAGAATAGCAGCAGAGGCAGCCAAGTTGTGTCACTTCTGCGGCCCTCTTGGGATGCCTAGAACAGCTGCAGTGTGCCTGGAGCTAAGGGCTTCCTAGTTTTAAAAATCCTAGCCCTAGGCCTAAGCCTTACAGTAACCCTGGGAAGGTAAATCAGTCTGGTGTTAGGCTTCTTGCCAAGGAAAAAGCCGTGAAAGCAGCCATGTTGTGGCACTTTTGCACTCCCATTTGGATGCCTTTCACAGCTCCAGTGTGCCTGTAACTCAGGGCTTCCTGATTTTAAAAATCCTAGCCCTAGGCCGAACTCCATCCCTATGACGAGAAAGGCAAATCAGCCAGGAATTAGGGATGTCCCCAAGGAAAAAGCTGTGGAGGCAGGCATGTTGTGGTACTTTTGCGCTCTTCTTGGGAAGTCCTTCGCAGCTGCTGTGTTCTTGGAACTCAGGGCTTTCTGGTTAATAGAACCCCTACCCTAGGCGTAACTCAAAGCTTAACCCTAGGAAGGAAAATCAGCCTATGGTTCAGGATGGTCTCATGAGAATAGAAGCAGAGGCAGCCAAGTTGTGCCACTTCTGCGGCCCTCTTGGGATGCCTTTTGCAGCTGCAGTGTGCCTGGAGCCCAGGGCTTCCTGGTTTTAAAAGTCCTAGGCCTAAGCCTAACAGTAACCCTAGGAAGGTAAATCAGCCGGGTATTAGGGTTCTTCCTAAGGGAAAAGCCGTGAAAGCAGCCATGTTGTGGCACTTTTGCACTCCCTTTGGGATGCATTTGGCAGATGCAGTAAGCCTGGAACTCAGGGCTTCCTGGTTAAAAAACTCCAAGCCCTAGGCTGAACCCTAACCCTAACCCTAGGCAGATAAATCAGCCTATGTATAGGGATGGTGCCAAGGAAAAAGCTGTGAAAGCTGCCATGTTGTGGTACTTTAGTACTCCCCTTGGGATGCCTTGAACAGCTGCAGTGTGCCTGGATCTAAAGGCTTCCTAGTTTTAAAAGTCCTAGGCCTAAGCCTAACAGTAACCCTAGGAAGGTAAATCAGCCGCATATTAGGGTTCTTCCTAAGGGAAAAGCTGTGAAAGCAGCCATGTTGTGGCACTTCTGCACTCCCTTTGGGATGCCTTTGGCAGATGAAGTAAGCCTGGAACTCAGGGCTTCCTAGTTAAAAAAATCCTAGCCCTAGGACGAACCCCAACCCTAAGACGAGAAAGGCAAATCAGCCAGGAATTAGGCATGTCCCCAAGGAAAAAGCTGTAGAGGCAGGCATGTTGTGGTACTTCTGCGCTCTTCTTGGCTAGTCCTTCGCAGCTGCTGTGTTCTTGGAACTCAGGGCTTTCTGGTTAATAGAACTCGTACCCTAGGCGTAACTCAAACCTTAACCCTAGGAAGGAAAATCTGCCTATGGTTCGGGATGGTCTCATGAGAATAGCAGCAGAGGCAGCCAAGTTGTGTCACTTCTGCGGCCCTCTTGGGATGCCTTTAACAGCTGCATGTGCCTGGAGCCCAGGGCTTCCTGGTTTTAAAAGTCCTAGGCCTAAGCCTAACAGTAACCCTAGGAAGGTAAATCAGCTGGGTATTAGGGTTCTTCCTAAGGGAAAAGCCGTGAAAGCAGCCATGTTGTGGCACTTCTGCACTCCCTTTGGGATGCCTTTGGCAGATGAAGTAAGCCTGGAAGTCAGGGCTTTCTAGTTAAAAAAATCCTATCCCTAGGCCGAACCCCAACCCTAAGACGAGAAAGGCAAATCAGCCAGGAATTAGGCATGTCCCCAAGGAAAAAGCTGTGGAGGCAGGCATGTTGTGGTACTTTTGCGCTCTTCTTGGGTAGTCCTTCGCAGCTGCTGTGTTCTTGGAACTCAGGGCTTTCTGGTTAATAGAACCCTTACCCCAGGCGTAACTCAAACCTTAACCCTAGGAAGGAAAATCAACCTATGGTTCGGGATGGTCTCATGGAAATATCAGTGGTGGCAGCCAAGTTGTGTCACTTTTGCACTCCCCTTGGGATGCCTTTCGCAGCTGCAGTGTGCCTGGAGCCCAGGGCTTCCTGGTTTTACAAGTCCTAGGCCTAAGCCTAACAGTAACCCTAGGAAGGTAAATCAGCCGTGTATTAGGGTTCTTCCTAAGGGAAAAGCCGTGAAAGCAGCCATGTTGTGGCACTTCTGCACTCCCTTTGGGATGCCTTTGGCAGATGCAGTAAGCCTGGAACTCAGGGCTTCCTAGTTAAAAAAATCCTAGCCCTAGGCCGAACCCCAACCCTAAGACGAGAAAGGCAAATCAGCCAGGAATTAGGCATGTCCCCAAGGAAAAAGCTGTGGAGGCAGGCATGTTGTGGTACTTTTGCGCTCTTCTTGGCTAGTCCTTCGCAGCTGCTGTGTTCTTGGAACTCAGGGCTTTCTGGTTAATAGAACTCGTACCCTAGGCGTAACTCAAACCTTAACCCTAGGAAGGAAAATCTGCCTATGGTTCGGGATGGTCTCATGAGAATAGCAGCAGAGGCAGCCAAGTTGTGTCACTTCTGCGGCCCTCTTGGGATGCCTTTAACAGCTGCAGTGTGCCTGGAGCCCAGGGCTTCCTGGTTTTAAAAGTCCTAGGCCTAAGCCTAACAGTAACCCTAGGAAGGTAAATCAGCTGGGTATTAGGGTTCTTCCTAAGGGAAAAGCCGTGAAAGCAGCCATGTTGTGGCACTTCTGCACTCCCTTTGGGATGCCTTTGGCAGATGAAGTAAGCCGGGAAGTCAGGGCTTTCTAGTTAAAAAAATCCTATCCCTAGGCCGAACCCCAACCCTAAGACGAGAAAGGCAAATCAGCCAGGAATTAGGCATGTCCCCAAGGAAAAAGCTGTGGAGGCAGGCATGTTGTGGTACTTTTGCGCTCTTCTTGGGTAGTCCTTCGCAGCTGCTGTGTTCTTGGAACTCAGGGCTTTCTGGTTAATAGAACCCTTACCCCAGGCGTAACTCAAACCTTAACCCTAGGAAGGAAAATCAACCTATGGTTCGGGATGGTCTCATGGAAATATCAGTGGTGGCAGCCAAGTTGTGTCACTTTTGCACTCCCCTTGGGATGCCTTTCGCAGCTGCAGTGTGCCTGGAGCCCAGGGCTTCCTGGTTTTACAAGTCCTAGGCCTAAGCCTAACAGTAACCCTCGGAAGGTAAATCAGCCGCGTATTAGGGTTCTTCCTAAGGGAAAAGCCGTGAAAGCAGCCATGTTGTGGCACTTCTGCACTCCCTTTGGGATGCCTTTGGCAGATGCAGTAAGCCTGGAACTCAGGGCTTCCTAGTTAAAAAAATCCTAGCCCTAGGCCGAACCCCAACCCTAAGACGAGAAAGGCAAATCAGCCAGGAATTAGGCATGTCCCCAAGGAAAAAGCTGTGGAGGCAGGCATGTTGTGGTACTTTTGCGCTCTTCTTGGCTAGTCCTTCGCAGCTGCTGTGTTCTTGGAACTCAGGTCTTTCTGGTTAATAGAACTCTTACCCTAGGCGTAACTCAAACCTTAACCCTAGGAAGGAAAATCATCCTATGGTTCAGGATGGTCTCATGATAATAGAAGCAGAGGCAGCCAAGTTGTGTCACTTCTGCGGCCCTTTTGGGATGCCTTTAACTGCTGCATATGCCTGGAGCCCAGGGCTTCCTGGTTTTAAAAGTCCTAGGCCTAAGCCTAACAGTAACCCTAGGAAGGTAAATCAGCCGCGTATTAGGGTTCTTCCTAAGGGAAAAGCCGTGAAAGCAGCCATGTTGTGGCACTTCTGCACTCCCTTTGGGATGCCTTTGGCAGATGCAGTAAGCCTGGAACTCAGGGCTTCCTGGTTAAAAAACTCCAAGCCCTAGGCTGAAGCCTAACCCGAACCCTAGGCAGATAAAACAGCCTAGGTATAGGGATGGTGCCAAGGAAAAAGCTGTGAAAGCTGCCATGTTGTTGCACTTTTTTACTCCTCTTGGGATGCCTTCAACAGATGCAGTGCGCCTGGAGCTAAGGGCTTCCTAGTTTTAAAAATCCTAGCCCTAGTCCTAAGCCTAACAGTAACCCTGGGAAGGGAAATCAGCCTGGTGTTAGGCTTCTTCCCAAGGAAAAAGCCGTGAAAGCAGCCATGTTGTGTCACTTTTGCACTCCCTTTTGGATGCCTTTCACAGCTCCAGTGTGCCTGGAACTCAGGGCTTCCTGATTTTAAAAATCCTAGCCCTAGGCCGAACCTCAACCCTAAGACGAGAAAGGCAAATCAGCCAGGAATTAGGCATGTCCCCAAGGAAAAAGCTGTGGAGGCAGGCATGTTGTGGTACTTTTGCGCTCTTCTTGGCTAGTCCTTCGCAGCTGCTGTGTTCTTGGAACTCAGGGCTTTCTGGTTAATAGAACCCTTACCCCAGGCGTAACTCAAACCTTAACCCTAGGAAGGAAAATCAGCCTATGGTTCAGAATGGTCTCATGGAAATATCAGTGGCGGCTGCCAAGTTGTGTCACTTTTGCGCTCCCCTTGGGATGCCTTTCGCAGCTGCAGTGTGCCTGGAGCCCAGGGCTTCCTGGTTTTAAAAGTCCTAGGCCTAAGCCTAACAGTAACCCTAGGAAGGTAAATCAGCCGGGTATTAGGGTTCTTCCTAAGGGAAAAGCCGTGAAAGAAACCATGTTGTGGCACTTCTGCACTCCCTTTCGGATGCCTTTGGCAGATGCAGTAAGCCTGGAACTCAGGGCTTCCTGGTTAAAAAACTCCAAGCCCTAGGCTGAAGCCTAACCCTATCCCCAGGAAGGAAAATCAGCCTAACTATAGGGATCGTTCCACGTCTAGAACACGATGGGAGATGTTTTCTGTGCTGGCACAGTTTTTCCTCGCCAGACATAGTGGAAAAGCTTTTTGCTAAGATGTAGACGAGAAGAGACGCTAAAGACGAAGGTACGATGCTGTCCGGAGCTAAGAGCCGCTCCCGGGCGTCTTTCGGCAGAAGCCGCGCTAAGGAGTGCATAGTGAGCGGCACAATCGTCTTTGCACGAAGAAGCCGCTTCTTCGCCTCCGGGAGCCGGAGAGAGCGGCACCTTCGGAAAGGTGAAGAAGGAAGCTGTACAACACTGGGATTGTGTGCGCAGCTTGCCAACTGCTAGAAAACAGTACCTTTGCACTCTCCTGACTTTTCCAATCACATGAACATTCGATTGGAAGCTGTTTTGGACAACTTTTCTTTTCTTCATGCCAAACACTCGGCACACCTCCGTGCAACGTCTAGAACACGATGGGAGATGTTTTCTGTGCTGGCACAGTTTTTCCTCGCCAGACATAGTGGAAAAGCTTTTTGCTAAGATGTAGACGAGAAGAGACGCTAAAGACGAAGGTACGATGCTGTCCGGAGCTAAGAGCCGCTCCTGGGCGTCTTTCGGCAGAAGCCGCGCTAAAGAGTGCACAGTGAGCGGCACAATCGTCTTTGCGCGAAGAAGCCGCTTCTTCGCCTCCGGGAGCCGGAGAGAGCGGCACCTTCGGAAAGGTGAAGAATGAAGCTGTACAACACTGGGATTGTGTGCGCAGCTTGCCAACTGATAGAAAACAGTACCTTTGCACTCTCCTGACTTTTCCAATCACATGAACATTCGATTGGAAGCTGTTTTGGACAACTTTTCTTTCCTTCATGCCAAACACTCGGCACACCTCCGTGCAACGTCTAGAACACGATAGGAGATGTTTTCTGTGCTGGCACAGTTTTTCCTCGCCAGACATAGTGGAAAAGCTTTTTGCTAAGATGTAGACGAGAAGAGACGCTAAAGACGAAGGTACGATGCTGTCCGGAGCTAAGAGCCGCTCCCGGGCGTCTTTCGGCAGAAGCCGCGCTAAGGAGAGCACAGTGAGCGGCACAATCGTCTTTGCGCGAAGAAGCCGCTTCTTCGCCTCCGGGAGCCGGAGAGAGCGGCACCTTCGGAAAGGTGAAGAAGGAAGCTGTACAACACTGGGATTGTGTGCGCAGCTT
Source organism: Ammospiza maritima maritima (assembly GCA_036010785.1). Classification (NCBI taxonomy): domain Eukaryota; kingdom Metazoa; phylum Chordata; class Aves; order Passeriformes; family Passerellidae; genus Ammospiza; species Ammospiza maritima. The sequence goes on from JAYKTQ010000246.1 coordinate 154,585, forward strand.
GCCAACTGATAGAAAACAGTACCTTTGCACTCTCCTGACTTTTCCAATCACATGAACCTTCGATTGGAAGCTGTTTTGGACAACTTTTCTTTCCTTCATGCCAAACACTCGGCACACCTCCGTGCAACGTCTAGAACACGATGGGAGATGTTTTTCTGTGCTGGCACAGTTTTTCCTCGCCAGACATAGTAAAAAAGGTTTTTGCTAAGATGTAGACGAGAAGAGACGCTAAAGACGAAGGTACGATGCTGTCCGGAGCTAAGAGCCGCTCCCGGGCGTCTTTCGGCAGAAGCCGCGCTAAGGAGTGCACAGTGAGCGGCACAATCGTCTTTGCGCGAAGAAGCCGCTTCTTCGCCTCCGGGAGCCGGAGAGAGCGGCACCTTCGGAAAGGTGAAGAAGGAAGCTGTACAACACTGGGATTGTGTGCGCAGCTTGCCAACTGCTAGAAAACAGTACCTTTGCACTCTCCTGACTTTTCCAATCACATGAACATTCGATTGGAAGCTGTTTTGGACAACTTTTCTTTTCTTCATGCCAAACACTCGGCACACCTCCGTGCAACGTCTAGAACACGATGGGAGATGTTTTCTGTGCTGGCACAGTTTTTCCTCGCCAGACATAGTGGAAAAGCTTTTTGCTAAGATGTAGACGAGAAGAGACGCTAAAGACGAAGGTACGATGCTGTCCGGAGCTAAGAGCCGCTCCCGGGCGTCTTTCGGCAGAAGCCGCGCTAAGGAGTGCACAGTGAGCGGCACAATCTTCTTTGCACGAAGAAGCCGCTTCTTCGCCTCCGGGAGCCGGAGAGAGCGGCACCTTCGGAAAGGTGAAGAAGAAAGCTGTACAACACTGGGATTGTGTGCGCAGCTTGCCAACTGCTAGAAAACAGTACCTTTGCACTCTCCTGACTTTTCCAATCACATGAACATTCGATTGGAAGCTGTTTTGGACAACTTTTCTTTCCTTCATGCCAAACACTCGGCACACCTCCGTGCAACGTCTAGAACACGATGGGAGATGTTTTCTGTGCTGGCACAGTTTTTCCTCGCCAGACATAGTAGAAAAGCTTTTTGCTAAGATGTAGACGAGAAGAGACGCTAAAGACGAAGGTACGATGCTGTCCGGAGCTAAGAGCCGCTCCCGGGCGTCTTTCGGCAGAAGCCGCGCTAAGGAGAGCACAGTGAGCGGCACAATCGTCTTTGCGCGAAGAAGCAGCTTCTTCGCCTCCGGGAGCCGGAGAGACCGGCACCTTCGGAAAGGTGAAGAAGAAAGCTGTACAACACTGGGATTGTGTGCGCAGCTTGCCAACTGATAGAAAACAGTACCTTTGCACTCTCCTGACTTTTCCAATCACATGAACATTCGATTGGAAGCTGTTTTGGACAACTTTTCTTTCCTTCATGCCAAACACTCGGCACACCTCCGTGCAACGTCTAGAACACGATGGGAGATGTTTTCTGTGCTGGCACAGTTTTTCCTCGCCAGACATAGTGGAAAAGCTTTTTGCTAAGATGTAGACGAGAAGAGACGCTAAAGACGAAGGTACGATGCTGTCCGGAGCTAAGAGCCGCTCCCGGGCGTCTTTCGGCAGAAGCCGCGCTAAGGAGTGCACAGTGAGCGGCACAATCGTCTTTGCGCGAAGAAGCCGCTTCTTCGCCTCCGGGAGCCGGAGAGAGCGGCACCTTCGGAAAGGTGAAGAAGGAAGCTGTACAACACTGGGATTGTGTGCGCAGCTTGCCAACTGCTAGAAAACAGTACCTTTGCACTCTCCTGACTTTTCCAATCACATGAACATTCGATTGGAAGCTGTTTTGGACAAGTTTTCTTTCCTTCATGCCAAACACTCGGCACACCTCCGTGCAACGTCTAGAACACGATAGGAGATGTTTTCTGTGCTGGCACAATTTCTCCTTGCCAGACATAGTGGAAAAGCTTTTTGCTAAGATGTAGACGACAAGAGAGGCTAAGGACTGGATGTAAGCAAATGACACTCATCTTCAAAAAAGGCAATTAGGAGGACTCGCAATCGTACAAACCAGCCAGCCTCTTTTTTATACCCAAAAAATTGATGAAGCAGCTCTTCCTGGAAAACCTTGCCAGGCACATGAAAGACGACACAATAATGTAGTTAGCATGATTTTTCAGGGTCATTTCATGCTGAACATAACTTTAAACTCCTCTGATGAATCAACTTGACTGGTAGATGAAGGGAATATTATCTGCCTGGGCTTCAGGGAGGTTTTTGACATATCTCTACATGGCAGCACACATCCATATGGAAGCAATAGTGCAAAGGGGAGGGAATCAGTGTCTTTTCAGTGATGCTGAGTGAAAAGACAAGAGGCAGTGGGCACACACTGAAATACAGGAACATCAGGAAATGATTCTTTACTGTGAGGGTGAGTGAACCACGGCACAGACTGCCCAGAAAGATTGTGGAGCCTGGATCTTTGAAGACATTAAAAGTACACCCAGATAGAATCCTGGGCAAGAGGCTCTAGGTATCCTGGTTTAGGAATGGGGGTTGGGCCTGGTTAGCCCCACCAACCCCTTCCACTCTCATTCATTCTGTGCTAGTGAATTCTCTTCAAGATGCATTTCAAGCACTGGCATGACAAAGTTCTGTGCAGACACAGATCCAAATGGACATGGCATCTAAGTTCCTTAAGCAGTCTTCAAGAAGAATGTAAACCTCTGGGGCAAGTGTCTCTTCCCTAACTGAATCCCTTTCATGGGAAAATTCCCAGCTCTAGAAAGATCTTCTGATACGCATGCTTAAGACTGACACTGGCTGAGCAAATTTCTCCCTATGTGTATCTAAGACCAGTTAGGATCTTCACCCAAAGTGCTGTCAACATAGTCACAGAATGCCTACTGTTAAGAAGTGACAACTTCCATCAGAATGGCAACTATTGGTCCACCAAATGGATGAATGGATGGGAATTATCTGCTTGGGTTAAAAAGAAAAAGAAAGAGTTGGTCTTTACTTATCAATTTCATTGCAATATTGATAAGGGAAGAAAAAGACCTAAGTCCTTGACTTTCTTAACTGGAGGAAAGATTTTAAAAATTCCTTGTAAAAATGTATGATCACAATCAGACTATTGAAACCATTTGAGTTGGGAAAAAAGTTCCAAAATTGTCTAGAGAGTGGCAAAGAAGCCAAGAAAATAGGAAAGAAACAAAAAGAGGGCAAAAGAGTAAGCTTCAGTGTACAAGCTCGTTCTAGAAGTAGTCTGCCGGGGAAAGGAAGCCCCAGTTGAATTTCCAATGTATTCCTGCGCTTGATTCAGTAACTGGTCAATGTAAAAACCAATCCTTTTGTATAACTTCTTCCAGCAACAAAAACTCCAACAGGTTGACACTACCATCATGCCTGTTCCAGACATATTTCAAAGAGAAATGATGATTTTCTTGAAAACCTACTTGCATAAAAGTTGCAAGATGGTGGAGGGATTGCCACATCCTCCTTCCTCCATCTGGCTTGAAAGTAGATTTGATAAAATATGCAACAAAGCACATGATTTATAAGGTAGAGTCAAATGGATGATTTGGGAATTGATCTCTTGTTGATAGTAAACTTCACATCCACTCTGTGTGACCTTTCTAAAACAAAATGTGGAGCTGAGGCATGAATCTGCCACAACAATTGTAAAGCAAACATACACACTCCCCTTCACATGCCCCCCCTTCCACACACACCTAGGCACACACAGAGATCAGCACAGCAGATCATGAACACCTTGGAAAAGACTGAAATGCTAAATGCCTCTCTTGATGGGCAAAAGAGCTGGTGCAGTAATTCAAATGCCTGGTACAAAAATTCTGTTTCATATTTAGCTCCTATTTAAAACACAGCTTTTCATTTCATTCTATTTACAGAATATTTTCTTTTCATTTGTTTCTTTAAAATTACTTAGTTCTCACCTGTTGTATGTCTAGGAATATTTTCTTCCAAAAATAGAAAAAAATAGATGCTATCTTTTCAGCAGAAAACATTGGTTGATAAAATTTTAAACCATCATGATATGGAAGAATTGTTCTGTCCCTCTCGAAGGTGGAAGAAGCATTTGGATCACAGATCATCTACAATGAAATACTTGACATGTTTAAGATGCTTTCAATCAATTTTGATTGTCAATTGCTTCTTCGTTGTAAACAGTCATTTTTCAGTGAAGGGCAAGTGTGTGTGGTATATCTACATGATGTGTTCAAACCCAGTTCCTACTAATGGCCAGGCTGAATTCCAGGAAATAACGTCCCGAATGATATTTTGCCGCCTTCTTTGGCACTTCATGAAATCTTACCATGATGAAGTGCTGAAACACAGAGATTTTCTCTTAGAGAGTGTCTCATGTTGTAACCCATCCCATGGATTTTATGCTGTAATTCTTATCTCTTTTAAAATTTGCTATCTTCTGTACAGTTTTCATGAACATTTCTGTTACAGTAGTGAATAGCACAGATAAATGTCATTTTGTACAACTTTGAATTTACCCCAAGAGCTGAGAGAAAACTTGCTCCTATACTTCAATCCCAGTTTCTTCTATAGTCCAACTTTGTTTCTCTACCATCAAGCTTCTCCTTTGTTGCTGCTCCAAGCCCCGTCCAAGCTGACCTTGAATACTTTCAGGGATGGGACACCCACAACTTCCCTGGGCAACCTGTTCCAGTGTTCCAGCACTCCCACAGTAAAAAAGGCCTTCCTTTCATCTAATATGTGTAGGAAATCATAAATCTAGGCATAGAAATTTGGAGTGCAAATTTGAAATTCTTTTGATTTGAAGCACATTTTATATGAATACTGACTTACAGATGACTAAAAGATGTTGATGGGCATTTGAGCTGACAAGTTTTGAAAAAGTGTACGGAAATTAACATTGAAACCACTAAAATTAAAAACTTCTTCCCATTTTCTTTCTCCTCTCCTATTCAAAATTGCAAATGTCAGATATCAGTGCTTCATGCAAACCTCTCAGATGCTCTCAGGGAAAAAGCATTTATTTCAGACTAAGTTGCGGTTGACGTAGAACACTGCCTTTAACAGCTGCAGTGTGCCTGGAATTCAGGGCTTCCTGTTTGAAAAAATCCTATCTCTAGGCTGAACCCTAACCCTAACCCTAGGCAGATAAATCAGCCTGGGTATAGGGATGTTCCCAAGGAAAAAAGCACTGGAAGGAGCATGTTGAGGCAATTTTTGGCTGCCCTTGGGAAGCCTTTTGCAGCTGCACTGGGTCTGGAGCTCAGGGTTTACTGATTTAAAATCCCTATCTCTTGGCGTGACCATAGGTGCAACTGGAGGCAAGTAAATCAGCCTAGGTTCAATGATGGTCCCAAGGAAAAAGCTGTGGAGGCAGCCATGTTGTGGCACTTTTCCCCTCCTCTTGGGTAGTCCTTCGCAGCTGCTGTGTTCTTGGAACTCAGGGCTTTCTGGTTAAAAAAACACTAACCCTAGGCGTAACTCTAACCCTCACCCTAGGAAGGAAAATCAGCCTATGGTTCGGGATGGACTCATGAGAATAGCAGCAGAGGCAGCCAAGTTGTGTCACTTCTGCGGCCCTCTTGGGATGCCTAGAACAGCTGCAGTGTGCCTGGAGCTAAGGGCTTCCTAGTTTTAAAAATCCTAGCCCTAGGCCTAAGCCTTACAGTAACCCTGGGAAGGTAAATCAGTCTGGTGTTAGGCTTCTTGCCAAGGAAAAAGCCGTGAAAGCAGCCATGTTGTGGCACTTTTGCACTCCCATTTGGATGCCTTTCACAGCTCCAGTGTGCCTGTAACTCAGGGCTTCCTGATTTTAAAAATCCTAGCCCTAGGCCGAACCCCATCCCTATGACGAGAAAGGCAAATCAGCCAGGAATTAGGGATGTCCCCAAGGAAAAAGCTGTGGAGGCAGGCATGTTGTGGTACTTTTGCGCTCTTCTTGGCTAGTCCTTCGCAGCTGCTGTGTTCTTGGAACTCAGGGCTTTCTGGTTAATAGAACCCTTACCCTAGGCGTAACTCAAACCTTAACCCTAGGAAGGAAAATCAGCCTATGGTTCAGGATGGTCTCATGAGAATAGAAGCAGAGGCAGCCAAGTTGTGTCACTTCTGCGGCCCTCTTGGGATGCCTTTCGCAGCTGCAGTGTGCCTGGAGCCCAGGGCTTCGGGTTTTAAAAGTCCTAGGCCTAAGCCTAACAGTAACCCTAGGAAGGTAAATCAGCTGGGTATTAGGGTTCTTCCTAAGGGAAAAGCCGTGAAAGCAGCCATGTTGTGGCACTTTTGCACTCCCTTTGGGATGCATTTGGCAGATGCAGTAAGCCTGGAACTCAGGGCTTCCTGGTTAAAAAACTCCAAGCCCTAGGCTGAACCCTAACCCTAACGATAGGCAGATAAATCTGCCTAGGTATAGGGATGGTGCCAAGGAAAAAGCTGTGAAAGCTGCCATGTTGTGGTACTTTAGTACTCCCCTTGGGATGCCTTTCGCAGCTGCAGTGTGCCTGGAGCCCAGGGCTTCCTGGTTTTAAAAGTCCTAGGCCTAAGCCTAACAGTAACCCTAGGAAGGTAAATCAGCCGGGTATTAGGGTTCTTCCTAAGGGAAAAGCTGTGAAAGCAGCCATGTTGTGGCACTTTTGCACTCCCTTTGGGATGCCTTTGGCAGATGTAGTAAGCCTGGAACTCAGGGCTTCCGAGTTAAAAAACTCCAAGCCCTAGGCCGAACCCCAACCCTAAGACGAGAAAGGCAAATCAGCCAGGAATTAGGCATGTCCCCAAGGAAAAAGCTGTGGAGGCAGGCATGTTGTGGTACTTTTGCGCTTTTCTTAGGTAGTCCTTCGCAGCTGCTGTGTTCTTGGAACTCAGGGCTTTCTGGTTAATAGAACTCTTACCCTAGGCGTAACTCAAACCTTAACCCTAGGAAGGAAAATCAGCCTATGGTTCGGGACGGTCTCATGAGAATAGCAGCAGAGGCAGCCAAGTTGTGTCACTTCTGCGGCCCTCTTTGGATGCCTTTAACAGCTGCATGTGCCTGGAGCCCAGGGCTTCCTGGTTTTAAAAGTCCTAGGCCTAAGCCTAACAGTAACCCTAGGAAGGTAAATCAGCCGCGTATTAGGGTTCTTCCTAAGGGAAAAGCCGTGAAAGCAGCCATGTTGTGGCACTTTTGCACTCCCTTTGGGATGCCTTTGGCAGATGCAGTAAGCCTGGAACTCAGGGCTTCCTGGTTAAAAAACTCCAAGCCCTAGGCTGAACCCTAACCCTAACCCTAACCCTAGGCAGATAAAACAGCCGAGGTATAGGGAGGGTGCCAAGGAAAAAGCTGTGAAAGCTGCCATGTTGTTGCACTTTTGTACTCCCCTTGGGATGCCTTGAACAGCTGCAGTGTGCCTGGATCTAAGGGCTTCCTAGTTTTAAAAATCCTAGCCCTAGGCCTAAGCCTAACAGTAACCCTGGGAATGGAAATCAGCCTGGTGTTAAGCTTCTTGCCAAGGAAAAAGCCGTGAAAGCAGCCATGTTGTGGCACTTTTGCACTCCCTTTTGGATGCCTTTCACAGCTCCAGTGTGCCTGGAACTCAGGGCTTCCTGATTTTAAAAATCCTAGCCCTAGGCCGAACCCCAACCCTAAGACGAGAAAGGCAAATCAGCCAGGAATTAGGCATGTCCCCAAGGAAAAAGCTGTGGAGGCAGGCATGTTGTGGTACTTTTGCGCTCTTCTTGGCTAGTCCTTCGCAGCTGCTGTTTTCTTGGAACTCAGGGCTTTCTGGTTAATAGAACCCTTACCCTAGGCGTAACTCAAACCTTAACCCTAGGAAGGAAAATCAGCCTATGGTTCAGGATGGTCTCATGAGAATAGCAGAAGAGACAGCCAAGTTGTGTAACTTCTGCAGCCCTCTTGGGATGCCTTTAACAGCTGCATGTGCCTGGAGCCCAGGGCTTCCTGGTTTTAAAAGTCCTAGGCCTAAGCCTAACAGTAACCCTAGGAAGGTAAATCAGCCGCGTATTAGGGTTCTTCCTAAGGGAAAAGTCGTGAAAACAGCCATGTTGTGGCACTTTTGCACTCCCTTTTGGATGCTTTTTGCAGATGAAGTAAGCCTGGAACTCAGGGCTTCCTAGTTAAAAATATCCTAGCCCTAGGCCGAACCCCAACCCCAAGACGAGAAAGGCAAATCAGCCAGGAATTAGGCATGTCCCCAAGGAAAAAGCTGTGGAGGCAGGCATGTTGTGGTACTTTTGCGCTCTTCTTGGCAAGTCCTTCGCAGCTGCTGAGTTCTTAGAACTCAGGGCTTTCTGGTTAATAGAACCCTTACCCCAGGCGTAACTCAAACCTTAACCCTAGGAAGGAAAATCAGCCTATGGTTCGGGATGGTCTCATGGAAATATCAGTGGTGGAAGCCAAGTTGTGTCACTTTTGCGCTCCCCTTGGGATGCCTTTCGCAGCTGCAGTGTGCCTGGAGCCCAGGGCTTCCTGGTTTTAAAAGTCCTAGGCCTTAGCCTAACAGTAACCCTAGGAAGGTAAATCAGCCGGGTATTAGGGTTCTTCCTAAGGGAAAAGCCGTGAAAGCAGCCATGTTGTGGCACTTCTGCACTCCCTTTGGGATGCCTTTGGCAGATGAAGTAAGCTGGGAACTAAGGGCTTCCTAGTTAAAAAAATCCTAGCCCTAGGCCGAACCCCAACCCTAAGACGAGAAAGGCAAATCAGCCAGGAATTAGGCATGTCCCCAAGGAAAAAGCTGTGGAGGCAGGCATGTTGTGGTACTTTTGCGCTCTTCTTGGGTAGTCCTTCGCAGCTGCTGTGTTCTTGGAACTCAGGGCTTTCTGGTTAATAGAACTCTTACCCTAGGCGAAACTCAAACCTTAACCCTAGGAAGGAAAATCAGCCAATGGTTCAGGATGGTCTCATGAGAATAGAAGCAGAGGCAGCCAAGTTGTGTCACTTCTGCAGCCCTCTTGGGATGCCTTTAACAGCTGCAGTGTGCCTGGAGCCCAGGGCTTCCTGGTTTTAAAAGTCCTAGGCCTAAGCCTAACAGTAACCCTAGGAAGGTAAATCAGCCGCGTATTAGGGTTCTTCCTAAGGGAAAAGCCGTGAAAGCAGCCATGTTGTGGCACTTCTGCACTCCCTTTGGGATGCCTTTGGCAGATGCAGTAAGCCTGGAACTCAGGGCTTCCTGGTTAAAAAACTCCAAGCCCTAGGCCGAACCCTAACCCTAACCCTAGGAAGATAAATCAGCCTAGGTATAGGGATGGTGCCAAGGAAAAAGCTGTGAAAGCTGCCATGTTGTTGCATTTTTGTACTCCCCTTGGGATGCCTTGAACAGCTGCAGTGTGCCTGGATCTAAGGGCTTCCTAGTTTTAAAAATCCTAGCCCTAGGCCTAAGCCTTACAGTAACCCTGGGAAGGGAAATCAGCCTGGTGTTAAGCTCCTTGCCCAGGAAAAAGCCATGAAAGCAACCATGTTGTGGCACTTTTGCACTCCCTTTTGGATGCCTTTCACAGCTCCAGTGTGCCTGGAACTCAGGGCTTCCTGATTTTAAAAATCCTAGCCCTACGCCGAACGCCAACCCTAAGACGAGAAAGGCAAATCAGCCAGGAATTAGGCATGTCCCCAAGGAAAAAGCTGTGGAGGCAGGCATGTTGTGGTACTTTTGCGCTCTTCTTGGGTAGTCCTTCGCAGCTGCTGTGTTCTTGGAACTCAGGGCTTTCTGGTTAATAGAACCCTTACCCCAGGCGTAACTCAAACCTTAACCCTAGGAAGTAAAATCAGCCTATGGTTCAGGATGGTCTCATAAGAATAGAAGCAGAGGCAGCCAAGTTGTGTCACTTCTGCAGCCCTCTTGGGATGCCTTTAACAGCTGCAGTGTGCCTGGAGCCCAGGGCTTCCTGGTTTTAAAAGTCCTAGGCCTAAGCCTAACAGTAACCCTAGGAAGGTAAATCAGCCGCGTATTAGGGTTCTTCCTAAGGGAAAAGCCGTGAAAGCAGCCATGTTGTGGCACTTCTGCACTCCCTTTGGGATGCTTTTTGCAGATGAAGTAAGCCTGGAACTCAGGGCTTCCTAGTTAAAAAAATCCTAGCCCTAGGCCGAACCCCAACCCTAAGACGAGAAAGGCAAATCAGCCAGGAATTAGGCATGTCCCCAAGGAAAAAGCTGTGGAGGCAGGCATGTTGTGGTACTTTTGCGCTCTTCTTGGCTAGTCCTTCGCAGCTGCTGTGTTCTTGGAACTCAGGGCTTTCTGGTTAATAGAACCCTTACCCTAGGCGTAACTCAAACCTTAACCCTAGGAAGGAAAATCAGCCTATGGTTCGGGATGGTCTCATGGAAATATCAGTGGTGGAAGCCAAGTTGTGTCACTTTTGCGCTCCCCTTGGGATGCCTTTCGCAGCTGCAGTGTGCCTGGAGCCCAGGGCTTCCTGGTTTTAAAAGTCCTAGGCCTTAGCCTAACAGTAACTCTAGGAAGGTAAATCAGCCGGGTATTAGGGTTCTTCCTAAGGGAAAAGCCGTGAAAGCAGCCATGTTGTGGCACTTCTGCACTCCCTTTGGGATGCCTTTGGCAGATGAAGTAAGCTGGGAACTCAGGGCTTCCTAGTTAAAAAAATCCTAGCCCTAGGCCGAACCCCAACCCTAAGACGAGAAAGGCAAATCAGCCAGGAATTAGGCATGTCCCCAAGGAAAAAGCTGTGGAGGCAGGCATGTTGTGGTACTTTTGCGCTCTTCTTGGCTAGTCCTTCGCAGCTGCTGTGTTCTTGGAACTCAAGGCTTTCTGGTTAATAGAACTCTTACCCTAGGCGAAACTCAAACCTTAACCCTAGGAAGGAAAATCAGCCTATGGTTCAGGATGGTCTCATGAGAATAGCAGAAGAGACAGCCAAGTTGTGTAACTTCTGCAGCCCTCTTGGGATGCCTTTAACAGCTGCATGTGCCTGGAGCCCAGGGCTTCCTGGTTTTAAAAGTCCTAGGCCTAAGCCTAACAGTAACCCTAGGAAGGTAAATCAGACGCGTATTAGGGTTCTTCCTAAGGGAAAAGTCGTGAAAACAGCCATGTTGTGGCACTTTTGCACTCCCTTTTGGATGCTTTTTGCAGATGAAGTAAGCCTGGAACTCAGGGCTTCCTGATTTTAAAAATCCTAGCCCTAGGCCGAACCCCAACCCTAAGACGAGAAAGGCAAATCAGCCAGGAATTAGGCATGTCCCCAAGGAAAAAGCTGTGGAGGCAGGCACGTTGTGGTACTTTTGCGCTCTTCTTGGCTAGTCCTTCGCAGCTGCTGTGTTCTTGGAACTCAGGTCTTTCTGGTTAATAGAACTCCTACCCTAGGCGAAACTCAAACATTAACCCTAGGAAGGAAAATCAGCCTATGGTTCAGGATGGTCTCATGAGAATAGAGGCAGAGGTAGCCAAGTTGTGTCACTTCTGCGGCCCTCTTGGGATGCCTTTAACAGCTGCAGTGTGCCTGGAGCCCAGGGCTTCCTGGTTTTAAAAGTCCTAGGCCTAAGCCTAACAGTAACCCTAGGAAGGTAAATCAGCCGGGTATTAGGGTTCTTCCTAAGGGAAAAGCTGTGAAAGCAGCCATGTTGTGGCACTTTTGCACTCCCTTTGGGATGCCTTTGGCAGATGCAGTAAGCCTGGAACTCAGGGCTTCCTGGTTAAAAAACTCCAAGCCCTAGGCTGAACCCTAACCCTAACCCTAGGCAGATAAAACAGCCTAGGTATAGGGAGGGTGCCAAGGAAAAAGCTGTGAAAGCTGCCATGTTGTTGCACTTTTGTACTCCCCTTGGGATGCCTTGAACAGCTGCAGTGTGCCTGGATCTCAGGGCTTCCTAGTTTTAAAAATCCTAGCCCTAGGCCTAAGCCTAACAGTAACCCTGGGAATGGAAATCAGCCTGGTGTTAAGCTTCTTGCCAAGGAAAAAGCCGTGAAAGCAGCCATGTTGTGGCACTTTTGCACTCCCTTTTGGATGCCTTTCACAGCTCCAGTGTGCCTGGAACTCAGGGCTTCCTGATTTTAAAAATCCTAGCCCTAGGCCGAACCCCAACCCTAAGACGAGAAAGGCAAATCAGCCAGGAATTAGGCATGTCCCCAAGGAAAAAGCTGTGGAGGCAGGCATGTTGTGGTACTTTTGCGCTCTTCTTGGCTAGTCCTTCGCAGCTGCTGTTTTCTTGGAACTCAGGGCTTTCTGGTTAATAGAACCCTTACCCTAGGCGTAACTCAAACCTTAACCCTAGGAAGGAAAATCAGCCTATGGTTCAGGATGGTCTCATGAGAATAGAAGCAGAGGCAGCCAAGTTGTGTCACTTCTGCGGCCCTCTTGGGATGCCTTTCGCAGCTGCATGTGCCTGGAGCCGAGAGCTTCCTGGTTTTAAAAGTCCTAGGCATAAGCCTAACAGTAACGCTAGGAAGGTAAATCAGCCGCGTATTAGGGTTCTTCCTAAGGGAAAAGTCGTGAAATCAGCCATGTTGTGGCACTTCTGCACTCCCTTTGGGATGCTTTTTGCAGATGAAGTAAGCCTGGAACTCAGGGCTTCCTAGTTAAAAAAATCCTAGCCCTAGGCCGAACCCCAACCCTAAGACGAGAAAGGCAAATCAGCCAGGAATTAGGCATGTCCCCAAGGAAAAAGCTGTGGAGGCAGGCACGTTGTGGTACTTTTGCGCTCTTCTTGGGTAGTCCTTCGCAGCTGCTGTGTTCTTGGAACTCAGGGCTTTCTGGTTAATAGTACCTTTACCCCAGGCGTAACTCAAACCTTAACCCTTGGAAGGAAAATCAGCCTATGGTTCGGGATGGTCTCATGGAAATATCAGTGGTGGCAGCCAAGTTGTGTCACTTTTGCGCTCCCCTTGGGATGCCTTTCGCAGCTGCAGTGTGCCTGGAGCCCAGGGCTTCCTGGTTTTAAAAGTCCTAGGCCTAAGCCTAACAGTAACCCTAGGAAGGTAAATCAGCCGCGTATTAGGGTTCTTCCTAAGGGAAAAGCCGTGAAAGCAGCCATGTTGTGGCACTTTTTCACACCCTTTGGGATGCCTTTGGCAGATGAAGTAAGCCTGGAACTCAGGGCTTCCTAGTTAAAAAAATCCTAGCCCTAGGCCGAACCCCAACCCTAAGACGAGAAAGGCAAATCAGCCAGGAATTAGGCATGTCCCCAAGGAAAAAGCTGTGGAGGCAGGCATGTTGTGGTACTTTTGCGCTCTTCTTGGCTAGTCCTTCGCAGCTGCTGTGTTCTTTGAACTCAGGGCTTTCTGGTTAATAGAACTCTTACCCTAGGCGTAACTCAAACCTTAACCCTAGGAAGGAAAATCAGCCTATGGTTCAGGATGGTCTCATGAGAATAGAAGCAGAGGCAGCCAAGTTGTGTCACTTCTGCGGCCCTCTTGGGATGCCTTTCGCAGCTGCATGTGCCTGGAGCCGAGGGCTTCCTGGTTTTAAAAGTCCTAGGCATAAGCCTAACAGTAACGCTAGGAAGGTAAATCAGCCGCGTATTAGGGTTCTTCCTAAGGGAAAAGTCGTGAAAACAGCCATGTTGTGGCACTTCTGCACTCCCTTTGGGATGCTTTTTGCAGATGAAGTAAGCCTGGAACTCAGGGCTTCCTAGTTAAAAAAATCCTAGCCCTAGGCCGAACCCCAACCCTAAGACGAGAAAGGCAAATCAGCCAGGAATTAGGCATGTCCCCAAGGAAAAAGCTGTGGAGGCAGGCACGTTGTGGTACTTTTGCGCTCTTCTTGGGTAGTCCTTCGCAGCTGCTGTGTTCTTGGAACTCAGGGCTTTCTGGTTAATAGAACTCTTACCCTAGGCGTAACTCAAACCTTAACCCTAGGAAGGAAAATCAGCCTATGGTTCAGGATGGTCTCATGAGAATAGAGGCAGTGGTAGCCAAGTTGTGTCACTTCTGCGGCCCTCTTGGGATGCCTTTAACAGCTGCAGTGTGCCTGGAGCCCAGGGCTTCCTGGTTTTAAAAGTCCTAGGCCTAAGCCTAACAGTAACCCTAGGAAGGTAAATCAGCCGCGTATTAGGGTTCCTTCTAAGGGAAAAGTCGTGAAAACAGCCATGTTGTGGCACTTTTGCACTCCCTTTGGGATGCTTTTTGCAGATGAATTAAGCCAAGAACTCAGAGCTTCCTAGTTAAAAAACTCCTAGGCCTATGCCGAACCCCAACCCGAAGACGAGAAAGGCAAATCAGCCAGGAATTAGGCATGTCCCCAAGGAAAAAGCTGTGGAGGCAGGCATGTTGTGGTACTTTTGCGCTCTTCTTGGGTAGTCCTTCGCAGCTGCTGTGTTCTTTGAACTCAGGGCTTTCTGGTAAATATAACTCTTACCATAGGCGTAACTCAAACCTTAACCCTAGGAAGGAAAATCAGCCTATGGTTCAGGATGGTCTCATGAGAATAGAAGCAGAGGCAGCCAAGTTGTGTCACTTCTGCGGCCCTCTTGGGATGCCTTTCGCAGCTGCATGTGCCTGGAGCCGAGGGCTTCCTGGTTTTAAAAGTCCTAGGCATAAGCCTAACAGTAACGCTAGGAAGGTAAATCAGCCGCGTATTAGGGTTCTTCCTAAGGGAAAAGTCGTGAAATCAGCCATGTTGTGGCACTTCTGCACTCCCTTTGGGATGCTTTTTGCAGATGAAGTAAGCCTGGAACTCAGGGCTTCCTAGTTAAAAAAATCCTAGCCCTAGGCCGAACCCCAACCCTAAGACGAGAAAGGCAAATCAGCCAGGAATTAGGCATGTCCCCAAGGAAAAAGCTGTGGAGGCAGGCACGTTGTGGTACTTTTGCGCTCTTCTTGGGTAGTCCTTCGCAGCTGCTGTGTTCTTGGAACTCAGGGCTTTCTGGTTAATAGAACTCTTACCCTAGGCGTAACTCAAACCTTAACCCTAGGAAGGAAAATCAGCCTATGGTTCAGGATGGTCTCATGAGAATAGAGGCAGAGGTAGCCAAGTTGTGTCACTTCTGCGGCCCTCTTGGGATGCCTTTAACAGCTGCAGTGTGCCTGGAGCCCAGGGCTTCCTGGTTTTAAAAGTCCTAGGCCTAAGCCTAACAGTAACCCTAGGAAGGTAAATCAGCCGCGTATTAGGGTTCTTCCTAAGGGAAAAGTCGTGAAAACAGCCATGTTGTGGCACTTTTGCACTCCCTTTGGGATGCTTTTTGCAGATGAATTAAGCCTGGAACTCAGAGCTTCCTAGTTAAAAAACTCCTAGGCCTATGCCGAACCCCAACCCGAAGACGAGAAAGGCAAATCAGCCAGGAATTAGGCATGTCCCCAAGGAAAAAGCTGTGGAGGCAGGCATGTTGTGGTACTTTTGCGCTCTTCTTGGGTAGTCCTTCGCAGCTGCTGTGTTCTTGGAACTCAGGGCTTTCTGGTTAATAGAACCCTTACCCCAGGCGTAACTCAAACCTTAACCCTTGGAAGGAAAATCAGCCTATGGTTCGGGATGGTCTCATGGAAATATCCGTGGTGGCAGCCAAGTTGTGTCACTTTTGCGCTCCCCTTGGGATGCCTTTCGCAGCTGCAGTGTGCCTGGAGCCCAGGGCTTCCTGGTTTTAAAAGTCCTATGCCTAAGCCTAACAGTAACCCTAGGAAGGTAAATCAGCCGCGTATTAGGGTTCTTCCTAAGGGAAAAGCCGTGAAAGCAGCCATGTTGTGGCACTTTTGCACACCCTTTGGGATGCCTTTGGCAGATGAAGTAAGCCTGGAACTCAGGGCTTCCTAGTTAAAAAAATCCTAGCCCTAGGCCGAACCCCAACCCTAAGACGAGAAAGGCAAATCAGCCAGGAATTAGGCATGTCCCCAAGGAAAAAGCTGTGGAGGCAGGCATGTTGTGGTACTTTTGCGCTCTTCTTGGCTAGTCCTTCGCAGCTGCTGTGTTCTTTGAACTCAGGGCTTTCTGGTAAATATAACTCTTACCATAGGCGTAACTCAAACCTTAACCCTAGGAAGGAAAATCAGCCTATGGTTCAGGATGGTCTCATGAGAATTGAAGCAGAGGCAGCCAATTTGTGTCACTTCTGCGGCCCTCTTGGGATGCCTTTCGCAGCTGCATGTGCCTGGAGCCGAGGGCTTCCTGGTTTTAAAAGTCCTAGGCATAAGCCTAACAGTAACGCTAGGAAGGTAAATCAGCCGCGTATTAGGGTTCTTCCTAAGGGAAAAGTCGTGAAATCAGCCATGTTGTGGCACTTCTGCACTCCCTTTGGGATGCTTTTTGCCGATGAAGTAAGCCTGGAACTCAGGGCTTCCTAGTTAAAAAAATCCTAGCCCTAGGCCGAACCCCAAGCCTAAGACGAGAAAGGCAAATCAGCCAGGAATTAGGCATGTCCCCAAGGAAAAAGCTGTGGAGGCAGGCACGTTGTGGTACTTTTGCGCTCTTCTTGGCTAGTCCTTCGCAGCTGCTGTGTTCTTGGAACTCAGGGCTTTCTGGTTAATAGAACTCGTACCCTAGGCGTAACTCAAACCTTAACCCTCGGAAGGAAAATCAGCGTATGATTTGGGATGGTCTCATGAGAATAGAAGCAGAGGCAGCCAAGTTGTGTCACTTCTGCGGCCCTCTTGGGATGCCTTTAACAGCTGCAGTGTGCCTGGAGCCCAGGCCTTCCTGGTTAAAAAACTCCAAGCCCCAGGCTGAACACTAACCCTAACCCTAGGCAGATAAATCTGCCTAGGTATAGGGATGGTGCCAAGGAAAAAGCTGTGAAAGCTGCCATGTTGTGGTACTTTAGTACTCCCCTTGGGATGCCTTTCGCAGCTGCAGTGTGCCTGGAGCCCAGGGCTTCCTGGTTTTAAAAGTCCTAGGCCTAAGCCTAACAGTAACCCTAGGAAGGTAAATCAGCCGCGTATTAGGGTTCTTCCTAAGGGAAAAGCTGTGAAAGCAGCCATGTTGTGGCACTTTTGCACTCCCTTTGGGATGCCTTTGGCAGATGCAGTAAGCCTGGAACTCAGGGCTTCCTGGTTAAAAAACTCCAAGCCCTAGGCTGAACCCTAACCCTAACCCTAGGCAGATAAATCAGCCTAGGTATAGGGATGGTGCCAAGGAAAAAGCTGTGAAAGCTGCCATGTTGTTGCACTTTTGTACTCCCCTTGGGATGCCTTGAACAGCTGCAGTGTGCCTGGATCTAAGGGCTTCCTAGTTTTAAAAATCCTAGCCCTAGGCCTAAGCCTAACAGTAACCCTGGGAAGGGAAATCAGCCTGGTGTTAAGCTTCTTGCCAAGGAAAAAGCCGTGAAAGCAACCATGTTGTGGCACTTTTGCACTCCCTTTGGATGCCTTTCACAGCTCCAGTGTGCCTGGAACTCAGGGCTTCCTGATTTTAAAAATCCTAGCCTAGGCCGAACCCCAACCCTAAGACGAGAAAGGCAAATCAGCCAGGAATTAGGCATGTCCCCAAGGAAAAAGCTGTGGAGGCAGGCACGTTGTGGTACTTTTGCGCTCTTCTTGGGAAGTCCTTCGCAGCTGCTGTGTTCTTGGAACTCAGGGCTTTCTGGTTAATAGAACTCTTACCCTAGGCGTAACTCAAACCTTAACCCTAGGAAGGAAAATCAGCCTATGGTTCAGGATGGTCTCATGAGAATAGTGGCAGAGGCAGCCAAGTTGTGTCACTTTTGCGTTCCCCTTGGGATGCCTTTAACAGCTGCAGTGTGCCTGGAGCCCAGGGCTTCCTGGTTTTAAAAGTCCTAGGCCTAAGCCTAACAGTAACCCTAGGAAGGTAAATCAGCCGCGTATTAGGGTTCTTCCTAAGGGAAAAGTCGTGAAAACAGCCATGTTGTGGCACTTTTGCACTCCCTTTTGGATGCTTTTTGCAGATGAAGTAAGCCTGGAACTCAGAGCTTCCTAGTTAAAAAACTCCTAGGCCTATGCCGAACCCCAACCCGAAGACGAGAAAGGCAAATCAGCCAGGAATTAGGCATGTCCCCAAGGAAAAAGCTGTGGAGGCAGGCATGTTGTGGTACTTTTGCGCTCTTCTTGGGTAGTCCTTCGCAGCTGCTGTGTTCTTGGAACTCAGGGCTTTCTGGTTAATAGAACCCTTACCCCAGGCGAAATTCAAAGCTTAACCCTAGGAAGGAAAATCAGCCTATGGTTCGGGATGGTCTCATGGAAATATCAGTGGTGGCAGCCAAGTTGTGTCACTTTTGCGCTCCCCTTGGGATGCCTTTCGCAGCTGCAGTGTGCCTGGAGCCCAGGGCTTCCTGGTTTTAAAAGTCCTAGGCCTAAGCCTAACAGTAACCCTAGGAAGGTAAATCAGCCGCGTATTAGGGTTCTTCCTAAGGGAAAAGCCGTGAAAGCAGCCATGTTGTGGCACTTCTGCACTCCCTTTGGGATGCTTTATGCAGATGAAGTAAGCCTGGAACTCAGGGCTTCCTAGTTAAAAATATCCTAGCCCTAGGCCTAACCCCGACCCTAAGACGAGAAAGGCAAATCAGCCAGGAATTAGGCATGTCCCCAAGGAAAAAGCTGTGGAGGCAGGCATGTTGTGGTACTTTTGCGCTCTTCTTGGCTAGTCCTTCGCAGCTGCTGTGTTCTTGGAACTCAGGGCTTTCTGGTTAATAGAACTCGTACCCTAGGCGTAACTCAAACCTTAACCCTAGGAAGGAAAATCAGCGTATGATTTGGGATGGTCTCATGAGAATAGAAGCAGAGGCAGCCAAGTTGTGTCACTTCTGCGGCCCTCTTGGGATGCCTTTAACAGCTGCAGTGTGCCTGGAGCCCAGGCCTTCCTGGTTAAAAAACTCCAAGCCCTAGGCTGAACCCTAACCCTAACCCTAGGCAGATAAATCTGCCTAGGTATAGGGATGGTGCCAAGGAAAAAGCTGTGAAAGCTGCCATGTTGTGGTACTTTAGTACTCCCCTTGGGATGCCTTTCGCAGCTGCAGTGTGCCTGGAGCCCAGGGCTTCCTGGTTTTAAAAGTCCTAGGCCTAAGCCTAACAGTAACCCTAGGAAGGTAAATCAGCCGCGTATTAGGGTTCTTCCTAAGGGAAAAGCTGTGAAAGCAGCCATGTTGTGGCACTTTTGCACTCCCTTTGGGATGCCTTTGGCAGATGCAGTAAGCCTGGAACTCAGGGCTTCCTGGTTAAAAAACTCCAAGCCCTAGGCTGAACCCTAACCCTAACCCTAGGCAGATAAATCAGCCTAGGTATAGGGATGGTGCCAAGGAAAAAGCTGTGAAAGCTGCCATGTTGTTGCACTTTTGTACTCCCCTTGGGATGCCTTGAACAGCTGCAGTGTGCCTGGATCTAAGGGCTTCCTAGTTTTAAAAATCCTAGCCCTAGGCCTAAGCCTAACAGTAACCCTGGGAAGGGAAATCAGCCTGGTGTTAAGCTTCTTGCCAAGGAAAAAGCCGTGAAAGCAACCATGTTGTGGCACTTTTGCACTCCCTTTGGATGCCTTTCACAGCTCCAGTGTGCCTGGAACTCAGGGCTTCCTGATTTTAAAAATCCTAGCCTAGGCCGAACCCCAACCCTAAGACGAGAAAGGCAAATCAGCCAGGAATTAGGCATGTCCCCAAGGAAAAAGCTGTGGAGGCAGGCACGTTGTGGTACTTTTGCGCTCTTCTTGGGAAGTCCTTCGCAGCTGCTGTGTTCTTGGAACTCAGGGCTTTCTGGTTAATAGAACCCTTACCCCAGGCGTAACTCAAACCTTAACCCTAGAAAGGAAAATCAGCCTATGGTTCGGGATGGTCTCATGAGAATAGCAGCAGAGGCAGCCAAGTTGTGTCACTTCTGCAGCCCTCTTGGGATGCCTTTAACAGCTGCAGTGTGCCTGGAGCCCAGGGCTTACTGGTTTTAAAAGTCCTAGGCCTAAGCCTAACAGTAACCCTGGGAAGGTAAATCAGCTGGGTAATAGGGTTCTTCCTAAGGGAAAAGCCGTGAAAGCAGCCATGTTGTGGCACTTTTGCACTCCCTTTGGGATGCCTTTGGCAGATGCAGTAAGCCTGGAACTCAGGGCTTCCTGGTTAAAAAACTCCAAGCCCTAGGCTGAACCCTAACCCTAACCCTAGGCAGATAAAACAGCCTAGGTATAGGGAGGGTGCCAAGGAAAAAGCTGTGAAAGCAGCCATGTTGTGGCACTTCTGCACTCCCTTTGGGATGCTTTATGCAGATGAAGTAAGCCTGGAACTCAGGGCTTCCTAGTTAAAAATATCCTAGCCCTAGGCCTAACCCCGACCCTAAGACGAGAAAGGCAAATCAGCCAGGAATTAGGCATGTCCCCAAGGAAAAAGCTGTGGAGGCAGGCATGTTGTGGTACTTTTGCGCTCTTCTTGGCTAGTCCTTCGCAGCTGCTGTGTTCTTGGAACTCAGGGCTTTCTGGTTAATAGAACTCGTACCCTAGGCGTAACTCAAACCTTAACCCTAGGAAGGAAAATCAGCGTATGATTTGGGATGGTCTCATGAGAATAGAAGCAGAGGCAGCCAAGTTGTGTCACTTCTGCGGCCCTCTTGGGATGCCTTTAACAGCTGCAGTGTGCCTGGAGCCCAGGCCTTCCTGGTTAAAAAACTCCAAGCCCTAGGCTGAACCCTAACCCTAACCCTAGGCAGATAAATCTGCCTAGGTATAGGGATGGTGCCAAGGAAAAAGCTGTGAAAGCTGCCATGTTGTGGTACTTTAGTACTCCCCTTGGGATGCCTTTCGCAGCTGCAGTGTGCCTGGAGCCCAGGGCTTCCTGGTTTTAAAAGTCCTAGGCCTAAGCCTAACAGTAACCCTAGGAAGGTAAATCAGCCGCGTATTAGGGTTCTTCCTAAGGGAAAAGCTGTGAAAGCAGCCATGTTGTGGCACTTTTGCACTCCCTTTGGGATGCCTTTGGCAGATGCAGTAAGCCTGGAACTCAGGGCTTCCTGGTTAAAAAACTCCAAGCCCTAGGCTGAACCCTAACCCTAACCCTAGGCAGATAAATCAGCCTAGGTATAGGGATGGTGCCAAGGAAAAAGCTGTGAAAGCTGCCATGTTGTTGCACTTTTGTACTCCCCTTGGGATGCCTTGAACAGCTGCAGTGTGCCTGGATCTAAGGGCTTCCTAGTTTTAAAAATCCTAGCCCTAGGCCTAAGCCTAACAGTAACCCTGGGAAGGGAAATCAGCCTGGTGTTAAGCTTCTTGCCAAGGAAAAAGCCGTGAAAGCAACCATGTTGTGGCACTTTTGCACTCCCTTTGGACGCCTTTCACAGCTCCAGTGTGCCTGGAACTCAGGGCTTCCTGATTTTAAAAATCCTAGCCTAGGCCGAACCCCAACCCTAAGACGAGAAAGGCAAATCAGCCAGGAATTAGGCATGTCCCCAAGGAAAAAGCTGTGGAGGCAGGCACGTTGTGGTACTTTTGCGCTCTTCTTGGGAAGTCCTTCGCAGCTGCTGTGTTCTTGGAACTCAGGGCTTTCTGGTTAATAGAACCCTTACCCCAGGCGTAACTCAAACCTTAACCCTAGAAAGGAAAATCAGCCTATGGTTCGGGATGGTCTCATGAGAATAGCAGCAGAGGCAGCCAAGTTGTGTCACTTCTGCAGCCCTCTTGGGATGCCTTTAACAGCTGCAGTGTGCCTGGAGCCCAGGGCTTACTGGTTTTAAAAGTCCTAGGCCTAAACCTAACAGTAACCCTGGGAAGGTAAATCAGCTGGGTAATAGGGTTCTTCCTAAGGGAAAAGCCGTGAAAGCAGCCATGTTGTGGCACTTTTGCACTCCCTTTGGGATGCCTTTGGCAGATGCAGTAAGCCTGGAACTCAGGGCTTCCTGGTTAAAAAACTCCAAGCCCTAGTCTGAACCCTAACCCTAACCCTAGGCAGATAAAACAGCCTAGGTATAGGGATGGTGCCAAGGAAAAAGCTGTGAAAGCTGCCATGTTGTGGTACTTTAGTATTCCCCTTGGGATGCCTTTAACAGCTGCAGTGTGCCTGGATCTAAGGGCTTCCTAGTTTTAAACGTCCTAGGCCTAAGCCCAACAGTAACCCTAGGAAGGTAAATCAGCCGCATATTAGGGTTCTTCCTAAGGGAAAAGCCGTGAAAGCAGCCATGTTGTGGCACTTCTGCACTCCCTTTGGGATGCCTTTGGCAGATGAAGTAAGCCTGGAACTCAGGGCTTCCTAGTTAAAAATATCCTAGCCCTAGGCCGAACCCCAACCCTAAGACGAGAAAGGCAAATCAGCCAGGAATTAGGCATGTCCCCAAGGAAAAAGCTGTGGAGGCAGGCACGTTGTGGTACTTTTGCGCTCTTCTTGGGTAGTCCTTCGCAGCTGCTGTGTTCTTGGAACTCAGGGCTTTCTGGTTTATACAACTCGTACCCTAGGCGTAGCTCAAACCTTAACCATAGGAAGGAAAATCTGCCTATGGTTCGGGATGGTCTCATGAGAATAGCAGCAGAGGCAGCCAAGTTGTGTCACTTCTGCGGCCCTCTTGGGATGCCTTTAACAGCTGCATGTGCCTGGAGCCCAGGGCTTCCTGGTTTTAAAAGTCCTAGGCCTAAGCCTAACAGTAACCCTAGGAAGGTAAATCAGCCGCGTATTAGGGTTCTTCCTAAGGGAAAAGCCGTGAAAGCAGCCATGTTGTGGCACTTCTGCACTCCCTTTGGGATGCCTTTGGCAGATGCAGTAAGCCTGGAACTCAGGGCTTCCTTATTTTAAAAATCCTAGCCCTAGGCCGAACCCCAACCCTAAGACGAGAAAGGCAAATCAGCCAGGAATTAGGCATGTCCCCAAGGAAAAAGCTTTGGAGGCAGGCACGTTGTGGTACTTTTGCACTCTTCTTGGGTAGTCCTTCGCAGCTGCTGTGTTCTTGGAACTCAGGGCTTTCTGGTTAATAGAACCCTTACCCTAGGCGTAACTCAAACCTTAACCCTAGGAAGGAATATCAGCCTATGGTTCGTCATGGTCTCATGAGAATAGCAGCAGAGGCAGCCAAGTTGTGTCACTTCTGCGGCCCTTTTGGGATGCCTTTAACAGCTGCATGTGCCTGGAGCCCAGGGCTTCCTGGTTTTAAAAGTCCTAGGCCTAAGCCTAACAGTAACCCTAGGAAGGTAAATCAGCCGGGTATTAGGGTTCTTCCTAAGGGAAAAGCTGTGAAAGCAGCCATGTTGTAGCACTTTTGCACTCCCTTTGGGATGCATTTGGCAGATGCAGTAAGCCTGGAACTCAGGGCTTCCTGGTTAAAAAACTCCAAGCCCTAGGCTGAACCCTAAACCTAACCCTAGGCAGATAAATCAGCCTATGTATAGGGATGATGCCAAGGAAAAAGCTGTGAAAGCTGCCATGTTGTGGTACTTTAGTATTCCCCTTGGGATGCCTTTAACAGCTGCAGTGTGCCTGGATCTAAGGGCTTCCCAGTTTTAAACGTCCTAGGCCTAAGCCTAACAGTAACCCTAGGAAGGTAAATCAGCCGCATATTAGGGTTCTTCCTAAGGGAAAAGCCATGAAAGCAGCCATGTTGTGGCACTTCTGCACTCCCTTTGGGATGCCTTTGGCAGATGAAGTAAGCCTGGAACTCAGGGCTTCCTAGTTAAAAATATCCTAGCCCTAGGCCGTACCCCAACCCTAAGACGAGAAAGGCAAATCAGCCAGGAATTAGGCATGTCCCCAAGGAAAAAGCTGTGGAGGCAGGCATGTTGTGGTACTTTTGCGCTCTTCTTGGGTAGTCCTTCGCAGCTGCTGTGTTCTTGGAACTCATGGCTTTCTGCTTAATAGAACTCGTATCCTAGGCGTAACTCAAACCTTAACCCTAGGAAGGAAAATCTGCCTATGGTTCGGGATGGTCTCATGAGAATAGCAGCAGAGGCAGCCAAGTTGTGTCACTTCTGCGGCCCTCTTGGGATGCCTTTAACAGCTGCATGTGCCTGGAGCCCAGGGCTTCCTGGTTTTAAAAGTCCTAGGCCTAAGCCTAACAGTAACCCTAGGAAGGTAAATCAGCCACGTATTAGGGTTCTTCCTAAGGGAAAAGCCGTGAAAGCAGCCATGTTGTGGCACTTCTGCACTCCCTTTCGGATGCCTTTGGCAGATGAAGTAAGCCTGGAACTCAGGGCTTTCTAGTTAAAAAAATCCTAGCCCTAGGCCGAACCCCAACCCTAAGACGATAAAGGCAAATCAGCCAGGAATTAGGCATGTCCCCAAGGAAAAAGCTGTGGAGGCAGGCATGTTGTGGTACTTTTGCGCTCTTCTTGGGTAGTCCTTCGCAGCTGCTGTGTTCTTGGAACTCAGGGCTTTCTGGTTAACCGAACCCTTACCCCAGGCGAAACTCAAACCTTAACCCTAGGAAGGAAAATCAACCTATGGTTCGGGATGGTCTCATGGAAATATCAGTGGTGGCAGCCAAGTTGCGTCACTTTTGCACTCCCCTTGGGATGCCTTTCGCAGCTGCAGTGTGCCTGGAGCCCAGGGCTTCCTGGTTTTAAAAGTCCTAGGCCTAAGCCTAACAGTAACCCTAGGAAGGTAAATCAGCCGCGTATTAGGGTTCTTCCTAAGGGAAAAGCCGTGAAAGCAGCCATGTTGTGGCACTTCTGCACTCCCTTTGGGATGCCTTTGGCAGATGCAGTAAGCCTGGAACTCAGGGCTTCCGAGTTAAAAAAATCCTAGCCCTAGGCCGAACCCCAACCCTAAGACGAGAAAGGCAAATCAGCCAGGAATTAGGCATGTCCCCAAGGAAAAAGCTGTGGAGGCAGGCATGTTGTGGTACTTTTGCGCTCTTCTTGGCTAGTCCTTCGCAGCTGCTGTGTTCTTGGAACTCAGGTCTTTCTGGTTAATAGAACTCTTACCCTAGGCGAAACTCAAACCTTAACCCTAGGAAGGAAAATCAGCCTATGGTTCAGGATGGTCTCATGATAATAGCAGCAGAGGCAGCCAAGTTGTGTCACTTATGCGGCCCTCTTGGGATGCCTTTAACTGCTGCATATGCCTGGAGCCCAGGGCTTCCTGGTTTTAAAAGTCCTAGGCCTAAGCCTAACAGTAACCCTAGGAAGGTAAATCAGCCGCGTATTAGGGTTCTTCCTAAGGGAAAAGCTGTGAAAGCAGCCATGTTTTGGCACTTTTGCACTCCCTTTGGGATGCCTTTGGCAGATGCAGTAAGCCTGGAACTCAGGGCTTCCTGGTTAAAAAACTCCAAGCGCAAGGCTGAAGCCTAACTCTAACCCTAGGCAGATAAAACAGCCTAGGTATAGGGATGGTGCCAAGGAAAAAGCTGTGAAAGCTGCCATGTTGTTGCACTTTTTTACTCCTCTTGGGATGCCTTCAACAGATGCAGTGCGCCTGGAGCTAAGGGCTTCCTAGTTTTAAAAATCCTAGCCCTAGGCCTAAGCCTAACAGTAACCCTGGGAAGGGAAATCAGCCTGGTGTTAGGCTTCTTGCCAAGGAAAAAGCCGTGAAAGCAACCATGTTGCGGCACTTTTGCACTCCCTTTTGGATGACTTTCACAGCTCCAGTGTGCTTGGAATTCAGGGCTTCCTGATTTTAAAAATCCTAGCCCTAGGCCGAACCCCAACCCTAAGATGAGAAAGGCAAATCAGCCAGGAATTAGGCATGTCCCCAAGGAAAAAGCTGTGGAGGCAGGCATGTTGTGGTACTTTTGCGCTCTTCTTGGGTAGTCCTTCGCAGCTGCTGTGTTCTTGGAACTCAGGGCTTTCTGGTTAATAGGACCCTTACCCCAGGCGTAACTCAAACCTTAACCCTAGGAAGGAAGATCAGCCTATGGTTCAGAATGGTCTCATGGAATTATCAGTGGTGGCTGCCAAGTTGTGTCACTTCTGCGCTCCCCTTGGGATGCCTTTCGCAGCTGCAGTGTGCCTGGAGCCCAGGGCTTCCTGGTTTTAAAAGTCCTAGGCCTAAGCCTAACAGTAACCCTAGGAAGGTAAATCAGCCGGGTATTAGGGTTCTTCCTAAGGGAAAAGCCGTGAAAGCAACCATGTTGTGGCACTTCTGCACTCCCTTTCGGATGCCTTTGGCAGATGCAGTAAGCCTGGAACTCAGGGCTTCCTGGTTAAAAAACTCCAAGCCCTAGGCTGAAGCCTAACCCTGTCCCCAGGAAGGAAAATCAGCCTAAGTATAGGGATCGTGCCACGTCTAGAACACGATGGGAGATGTTTTCTGTGCTGGCACAGTTTTTCCTCGCCAGTCATAGTGGAAAAGCTTTTTGCTAAGATGTAGACGAGAAGAGACGCTAAAGACGAAGGTACGATGCTGTCCGGAGCTAAGAGCCGCTCCCGGGCGTCTTTCGGCAGAAGCCGCGCTAAGGAGTGCACAGTGAGCGGCACAATCGTCTTTGCGCGAAGAAGCCGCTTCTTCGCCTCCAGGAGCCGGAGAGAGCGGCACCTTCGGAAAGGTGAAGAAGGAAGCTGTACAACACTGGGATTGTGTGCGCAGCTTGCCAACTGATGGAAAACAGTACCTTTGCACTCTCCTGACTTTTCCAATCACATGAACATTCGATTGGAAGCTGTTTTGGACAACTTTTCTTTTCTTCATGCCAAACACTCGGCACACCTCCGTGCAACGTCTAGAACACGATGGGAGATGTTTTCTGTGCTGGCACAGTTTTTCCTCGCCAGACATAGTGGAAAAGCTTTTTGCTAAGATGTAGACGAGAAGAGACGCTAAAGACGAAGGTACGATGCTGTCCGGAGCTAAGAGCCGCTCCCGGGCGTCTTTCGGCAGAAGCCGCGCTAAGGAGTGCACAGTGAGCGGCACAATCGTCTTTGCGCGAAGAAGCCGCTTCTTCGCCTCCGGGAGCCGGACAGAGCGGCACCTTCGGAAAGGTGAAGAAGGAAGCTGTACAACACTGGGATTGTGTGCGCAGCTTGCCAACTGATAGAAAACAGTACCTTTGCACTCTCCTGACTTTTCCAGTCACATGAACATTCGATTGGAAGCTGTTTTGGACAACTTTTCTTTTCTTCATGCCAAACACTCGGCACACCTCCGTGCAACGTCTAGAACACGATGGGAGATGTTTTCTGTGCTGGCACAGTTTTTCCTCGCCAGACATAGTGGAAAAGCTTTTTGCTAAGATGTAGACGAGAAGAGACGCTAAAGACGAAGGTACGATGCTGTCCGGAGCTAAGAGCCGCTCCCGGGCGTCTTTCGGCAGAAGCCGTGCTAAGGAGTGCACAGTGAGCGGCACAATCGTCTTTGCGCGAAGAAGCCGCTTCTTCGCCTCCGGGAGCCGGAGAGAGCGGCACTTTCGGAAAGGTGAAGAAGGAAGCTGTACAACACTGGGATTGTGTGCGCAGCTTGCCAACTGATAGAAAACAGTACCTTTGCACTCTCCTGACTTTTCCAATCACATGAACATTCGATTGGAAGCTGTTTTGGACAACTTTTCTTTTCTTCATGCCAAACACTCGGCACACCTCCGTGCAACGTCTAGAACACGATGGGAGATGTTTTCTGTGCTGGCACAGTTTTTCCTCGCCAGACATAGTGGAAAAGCTTTTTGCTAAGATGTAGACGAGAAGAGACGCTAAAGACGAAGGTACGATGCTGTCCGGAGCTAAGAGCCGCTCCCGGGCGTCTTTCGGCAGAAGCCGCGCTAAGGAGTGCACAGTGAGCGGCACAATCGTCTTTGCGCGAAGAAGCCGCTTCTTCGCCTCCGGGAGCCGGAGAGAGCGGCACCTTCGGATGGGTGAAGAAGGAAGCTGTACAACACTGGGATTGTGTGCGCAGCTTGCCAACTGATAGAAAACAGTACCTTTGCACTCTCCTGACTTTTCCAATCACATGAACATTCGATTGGAAGCTGTTTTGGACAACTTTTCTTTTCTTCATGCCAAACACTCGGCACACCTCCGTGCAACGTCTAGAACACGATGGGAGATGTTTTCTGTGCTGGCACAGTTTTTCCTCGCCAGACATAGTGGAAAAGCTTTTTGATAAGATGTAGACGAGAAGAGACGCTAAAGATGATGGTACGATGCTGTCCGGAGCTAAGAGCCGCTCCCGGGCGTCTTTCGGCAGAAGCCGCGCTAAGGAGTGCATAGTGAGCGGCACAATCGTCTTTGCACGAAGAAGCCGCTTCTTCGCCTCCGGGAGCCGGAGAGAGCGGCACCTTCGGATGGGTGAAGAAGGAAGCTGTACAACACTGGGATTGTGTGCGCAGCTTGCCAACTGATAGAAAACAGTACCTTTGCACTCTCCTGACTTTTCCAATCACATGAACATTCGATTGGAAGCTGTTTTGGACAACTTTTCTTTTCTTCATGCCAAACACTCGGCACACCTCCGTGCAACGTCTAGAACACGATGGGAGATGTTTTCTGTGCTGGCACAGTTTTTCCTCGCCAGACATAGTGGAAAAGCTTTTTGCTAAGATGTAGACGAGAAGAGACGCTAAAGACGAAGGTACGATGCTGTCCGGAGCTAAGAGCCGCTCCCGGGCGTCTTTCGGCAGAAGCCGCGCTAAGGAGTGCATAGTGAGCGGCACAATCGTCTTTGCACGAAGAAGCCGCTTCTTCGCCTCCGGGAGCCGGACAGAGCGGCACCTTCGGAAAGGTGAAGAAGGAAGCTGTACAACACTGGGATTGTGTGCGCAGCTTGCCAACTGCTAGAAAACAGTACCTTTGCACTCTCCTGACTTTTCCAATCACATGAACATTCGATTGGAAGCTGTTTTGGACAACTTTTCTTTCCTTCATGCCAAACACTCGGCACACCTCCGTGCAACGTCTAGAACACGATGGGAGATGTTTTCTGTGCTGGCACAGTTTTTCCTCGCCAGACATAGTAGAAAAGCTTTTTGCTAAGATGTAGACGAGAAGAGACGCTAAAGACGAAGGTACGATGCTCTCCGGAGCTAAGAGCCGCTCCCGGGCGTCTTTCGGCAGAAGCCGCGCTAAGGAGAGCACAGTGAGCGGCACAATCGTCTTTGCGCGAAGAAGCCGCTTCTTCGCCTCCGGGAGCCGGAGAGAGCGGCACCTTCGGAAAGGTGAAGAAGGAAACTGTACAACACTGGGATTGTGTGCGAAGCTTGCCAACTGCTAGAAAACAGTACCTTTGCACTCTCCTGACTTTTCCAATCACATGAACATTCGATTGGAAGCTGTTTTGGACAACTTTTCTTTTCTTCATGCCAAACACTCGGCACACCTCCGTGCAACGTCTAGAACACGATGGGAGATGTTTTCTGTGCTGGCACAGTTTTTCCTCGCCAGACATAGTGGAAAAGCTTTTTGCTAAGATGTAGACGAGAAGAGACGCTAAAGACGAAGGTACGATGCTGTCCGGAGCTAAGAGCCGCTCCCGGGCGTCTTTCGGCAGAAGCCGCGCTAAGGAGTGCACAGTGAGCGGCACAATCGTCTTTGCGCGAAGAAGCCGCTTCTTCGCCTCCGGGAGCCGGAGAGAGCGGCACCTTCGGAAAGGTGAAGAAGGAAGCTGTACAACACTGGGATTGTGTGCGCAGCTTGCCAACTGCTAGAAAACAGTACCTTTGCACTCTCCTGACTTTTCCAATCACATGAACATTCGATTGGAAGCTGTTTTGGACAACTTTTCTTTCCTTCATGCCAAACACTCGGCACACCTCCGTGCAACGTCTAGAACACGATAGGAGATGTTTTCTGTGCTGGCACAATTTCTCCTTGCCAGACATAGTGGAAAAGCTTTTTGCTAAGATGTAGACGACAAGAGAGGCTAAGGACTGGATGTAAGCAAATGACACTCATCTTCAAAAAAGGCAATTAGGAGGACTCGCAATCGTACAAACCATCCAGCCTCTTTTTTATATCCAAAAAATTGATGAAGCAGCTCTTCCTGGAAAACCTTGCCAGGCACATGAAAGACGACACAATAATGTAGTTAGCATGATTTTTCAGGGTCATTTCATGCTGAACATAACTTTAAACTCCTCTGATGAATCAACTTGACTGGTAGATGAAGGGAATATTATCTGCCTGGGCTTCAGGGAGGTTTTTGACATATCTCTACATGGCAGCACACATCCATATGGAAGCAATAGTGCAAAGGGGAGGGAATCAGTGTCTTTTCAGTGATGCTGAGTGAAAAGACAAGAGGCAGTGGGCACACACTGAAATACAGGAACATCAGGAAATGATTCTTTACTGTGAGGGTGAGTGAACCACGGCACAGACTGCCCAGAAAGATTGTGGAGCCTGGATCTTTGAAGACATTAAAAGTACACCCAGATAGAATCCTGGGCAAGAGGCTCTAGGTATCCTGGTTTAGGCAGGGGGGTTGGGCCTGGTTAGCCCCACCAACCCCTTCCACTCTCATTCATTCTGTGCTAGTGAATTCTCTTCAAGATGCATTTCAAGCACTGGCATGACAAAGTTCTGTGCAGACACAGATCCAAATGGACATGGCATCTAAGTTCCTTAAGCAGTCTTCAAGAAGAATGTAAACCTCTGGGGCAAGTGTCTCTTCCCTAACTGAATCCCTTTCATGGGAAAATTCCCAGCTCTAGAAAGATCTTCTGATACGCATGCTTAAGACTGACACTGGCTGAGCAAATTTCTCCCTATGTGTATCTAAGACCAGTTAGGATCTTCACCCAAAGTGCTGTCAACATAGTCACAGAATGCCTATTGTTAAGAAGTGACAACTTCCATCAGAATGGCAACCATTGGTCCACCAAATGGATGAATGGATGGGAATTATCTGCTTGGGTTAAAAACAAAAAGAAAGAGTTGGTCTTTACTTATCAATTTCATTGCAATATTGATAAGGGAAGAAAAAGACCTAAGTCCTTGACTTTCTTAACTGGAGGAAAGATTTTAAAAATTCCTTGTAAAAATGTATGATCACAATCAGACTATTGAAACCATTTGAGTTGGGAAAAAAGTTCCAAAATTGTCTAGAGAGTGGCAAAGAAGCCAAGAAAATAGGAAAGAAACAAAAAGAGGGCAAAAGAGTAAGCTTCAGTGTACAAGCTCGTTCTAGAAGTAGTCTGCCGGGGAAAGGAAGCCCCAGTTGAATTTCCAATGTATTCCTGCGCTTGATTCAGTAACTGGTCAATGTAAAAACCAATCCTTTTGTATAACTTCTTCCAGCAACAAAAACTCCAACAGGTTGACACTACCATCATGCCTGTTCCAGACATATTTCAAAGAGAAATGATGATTTTCTTGAAAACCTACTTGCATAAAAGTTGCAAGATGGTGGAGGGATTGCCACATCCTCCTTCCTCCATCTGGCTTGAAAGTAGATTTGATAAAATATGCAACAAAGCACATGATTTATAAGGTAGAGTCAAATGGATGATTTGGGAATTGATCTCTTGTTGATAGTAAACTTCACATCCACTCTGTGTGACCTTTCTAAAACAAAATGTGGAGCTGAGGCATGAATCTGCCACAACAATTGTAAAGCAAACATACACACTCCCCTTCACATGCCCCCCCTTCCACACACACCTAGGCACACACAGAGATCAGCACAGCAGATCATGAACACCTTGGAAAAGACTGAAATGCTAAATGCCTCTCTTGATGGGCAAAAGAGCTGGTGCAGTAATTCAAATGCCTGGTACAAAAATTCTGTTTCATATTTAGCTCCTATTTAAAACACAGCTTTTCATTTCATTCTATTTACAGAATATTTTCTTTTCATTTGTTTCTTTAAAATTACTTAGTTCTCACCTGTTGTATGTCTAGGAATATTTTCTTCCAAAAATAGAAAAAAATAGATGCTATCTTTTCAGCAGAAAACATTGGTTGATAAAATTTTAAACCATCATGATATGGAAGAATTGTTCTGTCCCTCTCGAAGGTGGAAGAAGCATTTGGATCACAGATCATCTACAATGAAATACTTGACATGTTTAAGATGCTTTCAATCAATTTTGATTGTCAATTGCTTCTTCGTTGTAAACAGTCATTTTTCAGTGAAGGGCAAGTGTGTGTGGTATATCTACATGATGTGTTCAAACCCAGTTCCTACTAATGGCCAGGCTGAATTCCAGGAAATAACGTCCCGAATGATATTTTGCCGCCTTCTTTGGCACTTCATGAAATCTTACCATGATGAAGTGCTGAAACACAGAGATTTTCTCTTAGAGAGTGTCTCATGTTGTAACCCATCCCATGGATTTTATGCTGTAATTCTTATCTCTTTTAAAATTTGCTATCTTCTGTACAGTTTTCATGAACATTTCTGTTACAGTAGTGAATAGCACAGATAAATGTCATTTTGTACAACTTTGAATTTACCCCAAGAGCTGAGAGAAAACTTGCTCCTATACTTCAATCCCAGTTTCTTCTATAGTCCAACTTTGTTTCTCTACCATCAAGCTTCTCCTTTGTTGCTGCTCCAAGCCCCGTCCAAGCTGACCTTGAATACTTTCAGGGATGGGACACCCACAACTTCCCTGGGCAACCTGTTCCAGTGTTCCAGCACTCCCACAGTAAAAAAGGCCTTCCTTTCATCTAATATGTGTAGGAAATCATAAATCTAGGCATAGAAATTTGGAGTGCAAATTTGAAATTCTTTTGATTTGAAGCACATTTTATATGAATACTGACTTACAGATGACTAAAAGATGTTGATGGGCATTTGAGCTGACAAGTTTTGAAAAAGTGTACGGAAATTAACATTGAAACCACTAAAATTAAAAACTTCTTCCC
Source organism: Ammospiza maritima maritima (assembly GCA_036010785.1). Classification (NCBI taxonomy): domain Eukaryota; kingdom Metazoa; phylum Chordata; class Aves; order Passeriformes; family Passerellidae; genus Ammospiza; species Ammospiza maritima. The sequence continues at coordinate 187,046 of JAYKTQ010000246.1, forward strand.
ATTTTCTTTCTCCTCTCCTATTCAAAATTGCAAATGTCAGATATCAGTGCTTCATGCAAACCTCTCAGATGCTCTCAGGGAAAAAGCATTTATTTCAGACTAAGTTGCGGTTGACGTAGAACACTGCCTTTAACAGCTGCAGTGTGCCTGGAATTCAGGGCTTCCTGTTTGAAAAAATCCTATCTCTAGGCTGAACCCTAACCCTAACCCTAGGCAGATAAATCAGCCTGGGTATAGGGATGTTCCCAAGGAAAAAAGCACTGGAAGGAGCATGTTGAGGCAATTTTTGGCTGCCCTTGGGAAGCCTTTTGCAGCTGCACTGGGTCTGGAGCTCAGGGTTTACTGATTTAAAATCCCTATCTCTTGGCGTGAACATAGGTGCAACTGGAGGCAAGTAAATCAGCCTAGGTTCAATGATGGTCCCAAGGAAAAAGCGCTGGAGGCAGCCATGTTGTGGCACTTTTCCCCTCCTCTTGGGTAGTCCTTCGCAGCTGCTGTGTTCTTGGAACTCAGGGCTTTCTGGTTAAAAAAACACTAACCCTAGGCGTAACTCTAACCCTCACCCTAGGAAGGAAAATCAGCCTATGGTTCGGGATGGACTCATGAGAATAGCAGCAGAGGCAGCCAAGTTGTGTCACTTCTGCGGCCCTCTTGGGATGCCTAGAACAGCTGCAGTGTGCCTGGAGCTAAGGGCTTCCTAGTTTTAAAAATCCTAGCCCTAGGCCTAAGCCTTACAGTAACCCTGGGAAGGTAAATCAGTCTGGTGTTAGGCTTCTTGCCAAGGAAAAAGCCGTGAAAGCAGCCATGTTGTGGCACTTTTGCACTCCCATTTGGATGCCTTTCACAGCTCCAGTGTGCCTGTAACTCAGGGCTTCCTGATTTTAAAAATCCTAGCCCTAGGCCGAACTCCATCCCTATGACGAGAAAGGCAAATCAGCCAGGAATTAGGGATGTCCCCAAGGAAAAAGCTGTGGAGGCAGGCATGTTGTGGTACTTTTGCGCTCTTCTTGGGAAGTCCTTCGCAGCTGCTGTGTTCTTGGAACTCAGGGCTTTCTGGTTAATAGAACCCCTACCCTAGGCGTAACTCAAAGCTTAACCCTAGGAAGGAAAATCAGCCTATGGTTCAGGATGGTCTCATGAGAATAGAAGCAGAGGCAGCCAAGTTGTGCCACTTCTGCGGCCCTCTTGGGATGCCTTTTGCAGCTGCAGTGTGCCTGGAGCCCAGGGCTTCCTGGTTTTAAAAGTCCTAGGCCTAAGCCTAACAGTAACCCTAGGAAGGTAAATCAGCCGGGTATTAGGGTTCTTCCTAAGGGAAAAGCCGTGAAAGCAGCCATGTTGTGGCACTTTTGCACTCCCTTTGGGATGCATTTGGCAGATGCAGTAAGCCTGGAACTCAGGGCTTCCTGGTTAAAAAACTCCAAGCCCTAGGCTGAACCCTAACCCTAACCCTAGGCAGATAAATCAGCCTATGTATAGGGATGGTGCCAAGGAAAAAGCTGTGAAAGCTGCCATGTTGTGGTACTTTAGTACTCCCCTTGGGATGCCTTGAACAGCTGCAGTGTGCCTGGATCTAAAGGCTTCCTAGTTTTAAAAGTCCTAGGCCTAAGCCTAACAGTAACCCTAGGAAGGTAAATCAGCCGCATATTAGGGTTCTTCCTAAGGGAAAAGCTGTGAAAGCAGCCATGTTGTGGCACTTCTGCACTCCCTTTGGGATGCCTTTGGCAGATGAAGTAAGCCTGGAACTCAGGGCTTCCTAGTTAAAAAAATCCTAGCCCTAGGACGAACCCCAACCCTAAGACGAGAAAGGCAAATCAGCCAGGAATTAGGCATGTCCCCAAGGAAAAAGCTGTAGAGGCAGGCATGTTGTGGTACTTCTGCGCTCTTCTTGGCTAGTCCTTCGCAGCTGCTGTGTTCTTGGAACTCAGGGCTTTCTGGTTAATAGAACTCGTACCCTAGGCGTAACTCAAACCTTAACCCTAGGAAGGAAAATCTGCCTATGGTTCGGGATGGTCTCATGAGAATAGCAGCAGAGGCAGCCAAGTTGTGTCACTTCTGCGGCCCTCTTGGGATGCCTTTAACAGCTGCATGTGCCTGGAGCCCAGGGCTTCCTGGTTTTAAAAGTCCTAGGCCTAAGCCTAACAGTAACCCTAGGAAGGTAAATCAGCTGGGTATTAGGGTTCTTCCTAAGGGAAAAGCCGTGAAAGCAGCCATGTTGTGGCACTTCTGCACTCCCTTTGGGATGCCTTTGGCAGATGAAGTAAGCCTGGAAGTCAGGGCTTTCTAGTTAAAAAAATCCTATCCCTAGGCCGAACCCCAACCCTAAGACGAGAAAGGCAAATCAGCCAGGAATTAGGCATGTCCCCAAGGAAAAAGCTGTGGAGGCAGGCATGTTGTGGTACTTTTGCGCTCTTCTTGGGTAGTCCTTCGCAGCTGCTGTGTTCTTGGAACTCAGGGCTTTCTGGTTAATAGAACCCTTACCCTAGGCGTAACTCAAACCTTAACCCTAGGAAGGAAAATCAGCCTATGGTTCGGGATGGTCTCATGGAAATATCAGTGGTGGCAGCCAAGTTGTGTCACTTTTGCGCTCCCCTTGGGATGCCTTTCGCAGCTGCAGTGTGCCTGGAGCCCAGGGCTTCCTGGTTTTAAAAGTCCTAGGCCTAAGCCTAACAGTAACCCTAGGAAGGTAAATCAGCCGAGTATTAGGGTTCTTCCTAAGGGAAAAGCCGTGAAAGCAGCCATGTTGTGGCACTTCTGCACTCCCTTTGGGATGCCTTTGGCAGATGAAGTAAGCCTGGAACTCAGGGCTTCCGGGTTAAACTCTCCAATCCCTAGGCTGAACCCTAACCATAACCCTAGGCAGATAAATCAGCCTAGGTATAGGGATGGTGCCAAGGAAAAAGCTGTGAAAGCTGCCATGTTGTTGCACTTTTGTACTCCCCTTGGGATGCCTTGAACAGCTGCAGTGTGCCTGGAGCTAAGGGCTTCCTAGTTTTAAAAATCCTAGCCCTAGGCCTAAGCCTTACAGTAACCCTGGGAAGGGAAATCAGCCTGGTTTTAGGCTTCTTGCCAAGGAAAAAGCCGTGAAAGCAGCCATATTGTGGCACTTTTGCACTCCCTTTGGATGACTTTCACAGCTCCAGTGTTCTTGGAATTCAGGGCTTCCTGATTTTAAAAATCCTAGCACTAGGCCGAACCCCAACCCTAAGACGAGAAAGGCAAATCAGCCAGGAATTAGGCATGTCCCCAAGGAAAAAGCTGTGGAGGCAGGCATGTTGTGGTACTTTTGCGCTCTTCTTGGGTAGTCCTTCACAGCTGCTGTGTTCTTGGAACTCAGGGCTTTCTGGTTAATAGAACCCTTACCCTAGGCGTAAGTCAAACCTTAACCCTAAGAAGGAAAATCAGCCTATGGTTTGAGATGGTCTCATGAGAACAGAAGCACAGGCAGCCAAGTTGTGTCACTTCTGCGGCCCTCTTGGGATGCCTTTCGCAGCTGCATGTGCCTGGAGCCCAGGGCTTCCTGGTTTTAAAAGTCCTAGGCCTAAGCCTAACAGTAACCCTAGGAAGGTAAATCAGCCGCGTATTAGGGTTCTTCCTAAGGGAAAAGTCGTGAAAACAGCCATGTTGTGGCACTTTTGCACTCCCTTTTGGATGCTTTTTGCAGATGAAGTAAGCCTGGAACTCAGGGCTTCCTAGTTAAAAATATCCTAGCCCTAGGCCGAACCCCAACCCCAAGACGAGAAAGGCAAATCAGCCAGGAATTAGGCATGTCCCCAAGGAAAAAGCTGTGGAGGCAGGCATGTTGTGGTACTTTTGCGCTCTTCTTGGCAAGTCCTTCGCAGCTGCTGTGTTCTTAGAACTCAGGGCTTTCTGGTTAATAGAACCCTTACCCCAGGCGTAACTCAAACCTTAACCCTAGGAAGGAAAATCAGCCTATGGTTCGGGATGGTCTCATGGAAATATCAGTGGTGGCAGCCAAGTTGTGTCACTTTTGCGCTCCCCTTGGGATGCCTTTCGCAGCTGCAGTGTGCCTGGAGCCCAGGGCTTCCTGGTTTTAAAAGTCCTAGGCCTTAGCCTAACAGTAACCCTAGGAAGGTAAATCAGCCGCGTATTAGGGTTCTTCCTAAGGGAAAAGCCGTGAAAGCAGCCATGTTGTGGCACTTCTGCACTCCCTTTGGGATGCCTTTGGCAGATGAAGTAAGCTGGGAACTAAGGGCTTCCTAGTTAAAAAAATCCTAGCCCTAGGCCGAACCCCAACCCTAAGACGAGAAAGGCAAATCAGCCAGGAATTAGGCATGTCCCCAAGGAAAAAGCTGTGGAGGCAGGCATGTTGTGGTACTTTTGCGCTCTTCTTGGGTAGTCCTTCGCAGCTGCTGTGTTCTTGGAACTCAGGGCTTTCTGGTTAATAGAACTCTTACCCTAGGCGAAACTCAAACCTTAACCCTAGGAAGGAAAATCAGCCTATGGTTCAGGATGGTCTCATGAGAATAGAAGCAGAGGCAGCCAAGTTGTGTCACTTCTGCAGCCCTCTTGGGATGCCTTTAACAGCTGCAGTGTGCCTGGAGCCCAGGGCTTCCTGGTTTTAAAAGTCCTAGGCCTAAGCCTAACAGTAACCCTAGGAAGGTAAATCAGCCGCGTATTAGGGTTCTTCCTAAGGGAAAAGCCGTGAAAGCAGCCATGTTGTGGCACTTCTGCACTCCCTTTGGGATGCCTTTGGCAGATGCAGTAAACCTGGAACTCAGGGCTTCCTGGTTAAAAAACTCTAGGCCCTAGGCTGAACCCTAACCCTAACCCTAGGCAGATAAATCAGCCTAGGTATAGGGATGGTGCCAAGGAAAAAGCTGTGAAAGCTGCCATGTTGTTGCACTTTTGTACTCCCCTTGGGATGCCTTGAACAGCTGCAGTGTGCCTGGATCTAAGGGCTTCCTAGTTTTAAAAATCCTAGCCCTAGGCCTAAGCCTTACAGTAACCCTGGGAAGGGAAATCAGCCTGGTGTTAAGCTCCTTGCCAAGGAAAAAGCCGTGAAAGCAACCATGTTGTGGCACTTTTGCACTCCCTTTTGGATGCCTTTCACAGCTCCAGTGTGCCTGGAACTCAGGGCTTCCTGATTTTAAAAATCATAGCCCTAGGCCGAACGCCAACCCTAAGACGAGAAAGGCAAATCAGCCAGGAATTAGGCATGTCCCCAAGGAAAAAGCTGTGGAGGCAGGCATGTTGTGGTACTTTTGCGCTCTTCTTGGGTAGTCCTTCGCAGCTGCTGTGTTCTTGGAACTCAGGGCTTTCTGGTTAATAGAACCCTTACCCCAGGCGTAACTCAAACCTTAACCCTAGGAAGGAAAATCAGCCTATGGTTCAGGATGGTCTCATAAGAATAGAAGCAGAGGCAGCCAAGTTGTGTCACTTCTGCAGCCCTCTTGGGATGCCTTTAACAGCTGCAGTGTGCCTGGAGCCCAGGGCTTCCTGGTTTTAAAAGTCCTAGGCCTAAGCCTAACAGTAACCCTAGGAAGGTAAATCAGCCGCGTATTAGGGTTCTTCCTAAGGGAAAAGCCGTGAAAGCAGCCATGTTGTGGCACTTCTGCACTCCCTTTGGGATGCTTTTTGCAGATGAAGTAAGCCTGGAACTCAGGGCTTCCTAGTTAAAAAAATCTTAGCCCTAGGCCGAACCCCAACCCTAAGACGAGAAAGGCAAATCAGCCAGGAATTAGGCATGTCCCCAAGGAAAAAGCTGTGGAGGCAGGCATGTTGTGGTACTTTTGCGCTCTTCTTGGCTAGTCCTTCGCAGCTGCTGTGTTCTTGGAACTCAGGGCTTTCTGGTTAATAGAACCCTTACCCTAGGCGTAACTCAAACCTTAACCCTAGGAAGGAAAATCAGCCTATGGTTCGGGATGGTCTCATGGAAATATCAGTGGTGGAAGCCAAGTTGTGTCACTTTTGCGCTCCCCTTGGGATGCCTTTCGCAGCTGCAGTGTGCCTGGAGCCCAGGGCTTCCTGGTTTTAAAAGTCCTAGGCCTTAGCCTAACAGTAACCCTAGGAAGGTAAATCAGCCGCGTATTAGGGTTCTTCCTAAGGGAAAAGCCGTGAAAGCAGCCATGTTGTGGCACTTCTGCACTCCCTTTGGGATGCCTTTGGCAGATGAAGTAAGCTGGGAACTCAGGGCTTCCTAGTTAAAAAAATCCTAGCCCTAGGCCGAACCCCAACCCTAAGACGAGAAAGGCAAATCAGCCAGGAATTAGGCATGTCCCCAAGGAAAAAGCTGTGGAGGCAGGCATGTTGTGGTACTTTTGCGCTCTTCTTGGGTAGTCCTTCGCAGCTGCTGTGTTCTTGGAACTCAGGGCTTTCTGGTTAATAGAACTCTTACCCTAGGCGAAACTCAAACCTTAACCCTAGGAAGGAAAATCAGCCTATGGTTCAGGATGGTCTCATGAGAATAGAAGCAGAGGCAGCCAAGTTGTGTCACTTCTGCAGCCCTCTTGGGATGCCTTTAACAGCTGCAGTGTGCCTGGAGCCCAGGGCTTCCTGGTTTTAAAAGTCCTAGGCCTAAGCCTAACAGTAACCCTAGGAAGGTAAATCAGCCGCGTATTAGGGTTCTTCCTAAGGGAAAAGCCGTGGAAGCAGCCATGTTGTGTCACTTCTGCACTCCCTTTGGGATGCCTTTGGCAGATGCAGTAAGCCTGGAACTCAGGGCTTCCTGGTTAAAAAACTCCAAGCCCTAGGCTGAACCCTAACCCTAACCCTAGGCAGATAAATCAGCCTAGGTATAGGGATGGTGCCAAGGAAAAAGCTGTGAAAGCTGCCATGTTGTTGCATTTTTGTACTCCCCTTGGGATGCCTTGAACAGCTGCAGTGTGCCTGGATCTAAGGGCTTCCTAGTTTTAAAAATCCTAGCCCTAGGCCTAAGCCTTACAGTAACCCTGGGAAGGGAAATCAGCCTGGTGTTAAGCTCCTTGCCAAGGAAAAAGCCGTGAAAGCAACCATGTTGTGGCACTTTTGCACTCCCTTTTGGATGCCTTTCACAGCTCCAGTGTGCCTGGAACTCAGGGCTTCCTGATTTTAAAAATCATAGCCCTAGGCCGAACGCCAACCCTAAGACGAGAAAGGCAAATCAGCCAGGAATTAGGCATGTCCCCAAGGAAAAAGCTGTGGAGGCAGGCATGTTGTGGTACTTTTGCGCTCTTCTTGGGTAGTCCTTCGCAGCTGCTGTGTTCTTGGAACTCAGGGCTTTCTGGTTAATAGAACCCTTACCCCAGGCGTAACTCAAACCTTAACCCTAGGAAGTAAAATCAGCCTATGGTTCAGGATGGTCTCATAAGAATAGAAGCAGAGGCAGCCAAGTTGTGTCACTTCTGCAGCCCTCTTGGGATGCCTTTAACAGCTGCAGTGTGCCTGGAGCCCAGGGCTTCCTGGTTTTAAAAGTCCTAGGCCTAAGCCTAACAGTAACCCTAGGAAGGTAAATCAGCCGCGTATTAGGGTTCTTCCTAAGGGAAAAGCCGTGAAAGCAGCCATGTTGTGGCACTTCTGCACTCCCTTTGGGATGCTTTTTGCAGATGAAGTAAGCCTGGAACTCAGGGCTTCCTAGTTAAAAAAATCCTAGCCCTAGGCCGAACCCCAACCCTAAGACGAGAAAGGCAAATCAGCCAGGAATTAGGCATGTCCCCAAGGAAAAAGCTGTGGAGGCAGGCATGTTGTGGTACTTTTGCGCTCTTCTTGGCTAGTCCTTCGCAGCTGCTGTGTTCTTGGAACTCAGGGCTTTCTGGTTAATAGAACCCTTACCCTAGGCGTAACTCAAACCTTAACCCTAGGAAGGAAAATCAGCCTATGGTTCGGGATGGTCTCATGGAAATATCAGTGGTGGAAGCCAAGTTGTGTCACTTTTGCGCTCCCCTTGGGATGCCTTTCGCAGCTGCAGTGTGCCTGGAGCCCAGGGCTTCCTGGTTTTAAAAGTCCTAGGCCTTAGCCTAACAGTAACCCTAGGAAGGTAAATCAGCCGCGTATTAGGGTTCTTCCTAAGGGAAAAGCCGTGAAAGCAGCCATGTTGTGGCACTTCTGCACTCCCTTTGGGATGCCTTTGGCAGATGAAGTAAGCTGGGAACTCAGGGCTTCCTAGTTAAAAAAATCCTAGCCCTAGGCCGAACCCCAACCCTAAGACGAGAAAGGCAAATCAGCCAGGAATTAGGCATGTCCCCAAGGAAAAAGCTGTGGAGGCAGGCATGTTGTGGTACTTTTGCGCTCTTCTTGGGTAGTCCTTCGCAGCTGCTGTGTTCTTGGAACTCAGGTCTTTCTGGTTAATAGAACTCTTACCCTAGGCGAAACTCAAACCTTAACCCTAGGAAGGAAAATCAGCCTATGGTTCAGGATGGTCTCATGAGAATAGCAGAAGAGACAGCCAAGTTGTGTAACTTCTGCAGCCCTCTTGGGATGCCTTTAACAGCTGCATGTGCCTGGAGCCCAGGGCTTCCTGGTTTTAAAAGTCCTAGGCCTAAGCCTAACAGTAACCCTAGGAAGGTAAATCAGACGCGTATTAGGGTTCTTCCGAAGGGAAAAGTCGTGAAAACAGCCATGTTGTGGCACTTTTGCACACCCTTTTGGATGCTTTTGGCAGATGAAGTAAGGCTGGAACTCAGGGCTTCCTGGTTAAAAAAATCCTAGCCCTAGGCCGAACCCCAACCCTAAGACGAGAAAGGCAAATCAGCCAGGAATTAGGCATGTCCCCAAGGAAAAAGCTGTGGAGGCAGGCACGTTGTGGTACTTTTGCGCTCTTCTTGGGTAGTCCTTCGCAGCTGCTGTGTTCTTGGAACTCAGGTCTTTCTGGTTAATAGAACTCTTACCCTAGGCGAAACTCAAACATTAACCCTAGGAAGGAAAATCAGCCTATGGTTCAGGATGGTCTCATGAGAATAGAGGCAGAGGTAGCCAAGTTGTGTCACTTCTGCGGCCCTCTTGGGATGCCTTTAACAGCTGCAGTGTGCCTGGAGCCCAGGGCTTCCTGGTTTTAAAAGTCCTAGGCCTAAGCCTAACAGTAACCCTAGGAAGGTAAATCAGCCGGGTATTAGGGTTCTTCCTAAGGGAAAAGCTGTGAAAGCAGCCATGTTGTGGCACTTTTGCACTCCCTTTGGGATGCCTTTGGCAGATGCAGTAAGCCTGGAACTCAGGGCTTCCTGGTTAAAAAACTCCAAGCCCTAGGCTGAACCCTAACCCTAACCCTAGGCAGATAAATCAGCCTAGGTATAGGGATGGTGCCAAGGAAAAAGCCGTGAAAGCAGCCATGTTGTGGCACTTTTGCACTCCCTTTTGGATGCCTTTCACAGCTCCAGTGTGCCTGGAACTCAGGGCTTCCTGATTTTAAAAATCCTAGCCCTAGGCCGAACCCCAACCCTAAGACGAGAAAGGCAAATCAGCCAGGAATTAGGCATGTCCCCAAGGAAAAAGCTGTGGAGGCAGGCATGTTGTGGTACTTTTGCGCTCTTCTTGGCTAGTCCTTCGCAGCTGCTGTGTTCTTGGAACTCAGGGCTTTCTGGTTAATAGAACCCTTACCCTAGGCGTAACTCAAACCTTAACCCTAGGAAGGAAAATCAGCCTATGGTTCAGGATGGTCTCATGAGAATAGCAGAAGAGACAGCCAAGTTGTGTAACTTCTGCAGCCCTCTTGGGATGCCTTTAACAGCTGCATGTGCCTGGAGCCCAGGGCTTCCTGGTTTTAAAAGTCCTAGGCCTAAGCCTAACAGTAACCCTAGGAAGGTAAATCAGACGCGTATTAGGGTTCTTCCTAAGGGAAAAGTCGTGAAAACAGCCATGTTGTGGAGCTTTTGCACTCCCTTTTGGATGCTTTTTGCAGATGAAGTAAGCCTGGAACTCAGGGCTTCCTAGTTAAAAATATCCTAGCCCTAGGCCGAACCCCAACCCCAAGACGAGAAAGGCAAATCAGCCAGGAATTAGGCATGTCCCCAAGGAAAAAGCTGTGGAGGCAGGCATGTTGTGGTACTTTTGCGCTCTTCTTGGGTAGTCCTTCGCAGCTGCTGTGTTCTTGGAACTCAGGGCTTTCTGGTTAATAGAACCCTTACCCCAGGCGTAACTCAAACCTTAACCCTAGGAAGGAAAATCAGCCTATGGTTCGGGATGGTCTCATGGAAATATCAGTGGTGGCAGCCAAGTTGTGTCACTTTTGCGCTCCCCTTGGGATGCCTTTCGCAGCTGCAGTGTGCCTGGAGCCCAGGGCTTCCTGGTTTTAAAAGTCCTAGGCCTAAGCCTAACAGTAACCCTAGGAAGGTAAATCAGCCGCGTATTAGGGTTCTTCCTAAGGGAAAAGCCGTGAAAGCAGCCATGTTGTGGCACTTTTGCACACCCTTTGGGATGCCTTTGGCAGATGAAGTAAGCCTGGAACTCAGGGCTTCCTAGTTAAAAATATCCTAGCCCTAGGCCGAACCCCAAACCTAAGACGAGAAAGGCAAATCAGCTAGGAATTAGGCATGTCCCCAAGGAAAAAGCTGTGGAGGCAGGCATGTTGTGGTACTTTTGCGCTCTTCTTGGCTAGTCCTTCGCAGCTGCTGTGTTCTTTGAACTCAGGGCTTTCTGGTTAATAGAACTCTTACCCTAGGCGTAACTCAAACCTTAACCCTAGGAAGGAAAATCAGCCTATGGTTCAGGATGGTCTCATGAGAATAGAAGCAGAGGCAGCCAAGTTGTGTCACTTCTGCGGCCCTCTTGGGATGCCTTTCGCAGCTGCATGTGCCTGGAGCCGAGAGCTTCCTGGTTTTAAAAGTCCTAGGCATAAGCCTAACAGTAACGCTAGGAAGGTAAATCAGCCGCGTATTAGGGTTCTTCCTAAGGGAAAAGTCGTGAAATCAGCCATGTTGTGGCACTTCTGCACTCCCTTTGGGATGCTTTTTGCAGATGAAGTAATCCTGGAACTCAGGGCTTCCTAGTTAAAAAAATCCTAGCCCTAGGCCGAACCCCAACCCTAAGACGAGAAAGGCAAATCAGCCAGGAATTAGGCATGTCCCCAAGGAAAAAGCTGTGGAGGCAGGCACGTTGTGGTACTTTTGCGCTCTTCTTGGGTAGTCCTTCGCAGCTGCTGTGTTCTTGGAACTCAGGGCTTTCTGGTTAATAGAACTCTTACCCTAGGCGTAACTCAAACCTTAACCCTAGGAAGGAAAATCAGCCTATGGTTCAGGATGGTCTCATGAGAATAGTAGCAGAGGCAGCCAAGTTGTGTCACTTTTGCGCTCCCCTTGGGATGCCTTTAACAGCTGCAGTGTGCCTGGAGCCCAGGGCTTCCTGGTTTTAAAAGTCCTAGGCCTAAGCCTAACAGTAACCCTAGGAAGGTAAATCAGCCGCGTATTAGGGTTCTTCCTAAGGGAAAAGTCGTGAAAACAGCCATGTTGTGGCACTTTTGCACTCCCTTTTGGATGCTTTTTGCAGATGAATTAAGCCTGGAACTCAGAGCTTCCTAGTTAAAATCTCCTAGGCCTATGCCGAACCCCAACCCGAAGACGAGAAAGGCAAATCAGCCAGGAATTAGGCATGTCCCCAAGGAAAAAGCTGTGGAGGCAGGCATGTTGTGGTACTTTTGCGCTCTTCTTGGGTAGTCCTTCGCAGCTGCTGTGTTCTTGGAACTCAGGGCTTTCTGGTTAATAGAACCTTTACCCCAGGCGTAACTCAAACCTTAACCCTTGGAAGGAAAATCAGCCTATGGTTCGGGATGGTCTCATGGAAATATCAGTGGTGGCAGCCAAGTTGTGTCACTTTTGCGCTCCCCTTGGGATGCCTTTCGCAGCTGCAGTGTGCCTGGAGCCCAGGGCTTCCTGGTTTTAAAAGTCCTAGGCCTAAGCCTAACAGTAACCCTAGGAAGGTAAATCAGCCGCGTATTAGGGTTCTTCCTAAGGGAAAAGCCGTGAAAGCAGCCATGTTGTGGCACTTTTTCACACCCTTTGGGATGCCTTTGGCAGATGAAGTAAGCCTGGAACTCAGGGCTTCCTAGTTAAAAAAATCCTAGCCCTAGGCCGAACCCCAACCCTAAGACGAGAAAGGCAAATCAGCCAGGAATTAGGCATGTCCCCAAGGAAAAAGCTGTGGAGGCAGGCATGTTGTGGTACTTTTGCGCTCTTCTTGGCTAGTCCTTCGCAGCTGCTGTGTTCTTGGAACTCAGGGCTTTCTGGTTAATAGAACTCTTACCCTAGGCGAAACTCAAACCTTAACCCTAGGAAGGAAAATCAGCCTATGGTTCAGGATGGTCTCATGAGAATAGAAGCAGAGGCAGCCAAGTTGTGTCACTTCTGCGGCCCTCTTGGGATGCCTTTCGCAGCTGCATGTGCCTGGAGCCGAGGGCTTCCTGGTTTTAAAAGTACTAGGCATAAGCCTAACAGTAACGCTAGGAAGGTAAATCAGCCGCGTATTAGGGTTCTTCCTAAGGGAAAAGTCGTGAAATCAGCCATGTTGTGGCACTTCTGCACTCCCTTTGGGATGCTTTTTGCAGATGAAGTAAGCCTGGAACTCAGGGCTTCCTAGTTAAAAAAATACTAGCCCTAGGCCGAACCCCAACCCTAAGACGAGAAAGGCAAATCAGCCAGGAATTAGGCATGTCCCCAAGGAAAAAGCTGTGGAGGCAGGCACGTTGTGGTACTTTTGCGCTCTTCTTGGGTAGTCCTTCGCAGCTGCTGTGTTCTTGGAACTCAGGGCTTTCTGGTTAATAGAACTCTTACCCTAGGCGTAACTCAAACCTTAACCCTAGGAAGGAAAATCAGCCTATGGTTCAGGATGGTCTCATGAGAATAGAGGCAGAGGTAGCCAAGTTGTGTCACTTCTGCGGCCGTCTTGGGATGCCTTTAACAGCTGCAGTGTGCCTGGAGCCCAGGGCTTCCTGGTTTTAAAAGTCCTAGGCCTAAGCCTAACAGTAACCCTAGGAAGGTAAATCAGCCGCGTATTAGGGTTCTTCCTAAGGGAAAAGTCGTGAAAACAGCCATGTTGTGGCACTTTTGCACTCCCTTTGGGATGCTTTTTGCAGATGAATTAAGCCTGGAACTCAGAGCTTCCTAGTTAAGAAACTCCTAGGCCTATGCCGAACCCCAACCCGAAGAAGAGAAAGGCAAATCAGCCAGGAATTAGGCATGTCCCCAAGGAAAAAGCTGTGGAGGCAGGCATGTTGTGGTACTTTTGCGCTCTTCTTGGGTAGTCCTTCGCAGCTGCTGTGTTCTTGGAACTCAGGGCTTTCTGGTTAATAGAACCCTTACCCCAGGCGTAACTCAAACCTTAACCCTTGGAAGGAAAATCAGCCTATGGTTCGGGATGGTCTCATGGAAATATCCGTGGTGGCAGCCAAGTTGTGTCACTTTTGCACTCCCCTTGGGATGCCTTTCGCAGCTGCAGTGTGCCTGGAGCCCAGGGCTTCCTGGTTTTAAAAGTCCTAGGCCTAAGCCTAACAGTAACCCTAGGAAGGTAAATCAGACGCGTATTAGGGTTTTTCCTAAGGGAAAAGCCGTGAAAGCAGCCATGTTGTGGCACTTTTTCACACCCTTTGGGATGCCTTTGGCAGATGAAGTAAGCCTGGAACTCAGGGCTTCCTAGTTAAAAAAATCCTAGCCCTAGGCCGAACCCCAACCCTAAGACGAGAAAGGCAAATCAGCCAGGAATTAGGCATGTCCCCAAGGAAAAAGCTGTGGAGGCAGGCATGTTGTGGTACTTTTGCGCTCTTCTTGGCTAGTCCTTCGCAGCTGCTGTGTTCTTTGAACTCAGGGCTTTCTGGTAAATATAACTCTTACCATAGGCGTAACTCAAACCTTAACCCTAGGAAGGAAAATCAGCCTATGGTTCAGGATGGTCTCATGAGAATAGAAGCAGAGGCAGCCAAGTTGTGTCACTTCTGCGGCCCTCTTGGGATGCCTTTCGCAGCTGCATGTGCCTGGAGCCGAGGGCTTCCTGGTTTTAAAAGTCCTAGGCATATGCCTAACAGTAACGCTAGGAAGGTAAATCAGCCGCGTATTAGGGTTCTTCCTAAGGGAAAAGTCGTGAAATCAGCCATATTGTGGCACTTCTGCACTCCCTTTGGGATGCTTTTTGCAGATGAAGTAAGCCTGGAACTCAGGGCTTCCTAGTTAAAAAAATCCTAGCCCTAGGCCGAACCCCAACCCTAAGACGAGAAAGGCAAATCAGCCAGGAATTAGGCATGTCCCCAAGGAAAAAGCTGTGGAGGCAGGCACGTTGTGGTACTTTTGCGCTCTTCTTGGGTAGTCCTTCGCAGCTGCTGTGTTCTTGGAACTCAGGGCTTTCTGGTTAATAGAACTCTTACCCTAGGCGTAACTGAAACCTTAACCCTAGGAAGGAAAATCAGCCTATGGTTCAGGATGGTCTCATGAGAATAGAGGCAGAGGTAGCCAAGTTGTGTCACTTCTGCGGCCCTCTTGGGATGCCTTTAACAGCTGCAGTGTGCCTGGAGCCCAGGGCTTCCTGGTTTTAAAAGTCCTAGGCCTAAGCCTAACAGTAACCCTAGGAAGGTAAATCAGCCGCGTATTAGGGTTCTTCCTAAGGGAAAAGTCGTGAAAACAGCCATGTTGTGGCACTTTTGCACTCCCTTTGGGATGCTTTTTGCAGATGAATTAAGCCTGGAACTCAGAGCTTCCTAGTTAAAAAACTCCTAGGCCTATGCCGAACCCCAACCCGAAGACGAGAAAGGCAAATCAGCCAGGAATTAGGCATGTCCCCAAGGAAAAAGCTGTGGAGGCAGGCATGTTGTGGTACTTTTGCGCTCTTCTTGGGTAGTCCTTCGCAGCTGCTGTGTTCTTGGAACTCAGGGCTTTCTGGTTAATAGAACCCTTTCCCCAGGCGTAACTCAAACCTTAACCCTTGGAAGGAAAATCAGCCTATGGTTCGGGATGGTCTCATGGAAATATCCGTGGTGGCAGCCAAGTTGTGTCACTTTTGCGCTCCCCTTGGGATGCCTTTCGCAGCTGCAGTGTGCCTGGAGCCCAGGGCTTCCTGGTTTTAAAAGTCCTAGGCCTAAGCCTAACAGTAACCCTAGGAAGGTAAATCAGCCGCGTATTAGGGTTCTTCCTAAGGGAAAAGCCGTGAAAGCAGCCATGTTGTGGCACTTTTTCACACCCTTTGGGATGCCTTTGGCAGATGAAGTAAGCCTGGAACTCAGGGCTTCCTAGTTAAAAAAATCCTAGCCCTAGGCCGAACCCCAACCCTAAGACGAGAAAGGCAAATCAGCCAGGAATTAGGCATGTCCCCAAGGAAAAAGCTGTGGAGGCAGGCATGTTGTGGTACTTTTGCGCTCTTCTTGGCTAGTCCTTCGCAGCTGCTGTGTTCTTTGAACTCAGGGCTTTCTGGTAAATAGAACTCTTACCATAGGCGTAACTCAAACCTTAACCCTAGGAAGGAAAATCAGCCTATGGTTCAGGATGGTCTCATGAGAATAGAAGCAGAGGCAGCCAAGTTGTGTCACTTCTGCGGCCCTCTTGGGATGCCTTTCGCAGCTGCATGTGCCTTGAGCCGAGGGCTTCCTGGTTTTAAAAGTCCTAGGCATAAGCCTAACAGTAACGCTAGGAAGGTAAATCAGCCGCGTATTAGGGTTCTTCCTAAGGGAAAAGTCGTGAAATCAGCCATGTTGTGGCACTTCTGCACTCCCTTTGGGATGCTTTTTGCCGATGAAGTAAGCCTGGAACTCAGGGCTTCCTAGTTAAAAAAATCCTAGCCCTAGGCCGAACCCCAAGCCTAAGACGAGAAAGGCAAATCAGCCAGGAATTAGGCATGTCCCCAAGGAAAAAGCTGTGGAGGCAGGCACGTTGTGGTACTTTTGCGCTCTTCTTGGGTAGTCCTTCGCAGCTGCTGTGTTCTTGGAACTCAGGGCTTTCTGGTTAATAGAACTCTTACCCTAGGCGTAACTCAAACCTTAACCCTAGGAAGGAAAATCAGCCTATGGTTCAGGATGGTCTCATGAGAATAGTGGCAGAGGCAGCCAAGTTGTGTCACTTTTGCGTTCCCCTTGGGATGCCTTTAACAGCTGCAGTGTGCCTGGAGACCAGGGCTTCCTGGTTTTAAAAGTCCTAGGCCTAAGCCTAACAGTAACCCTAGGAAGGTAAATCAGCCGCGTATTAGGGTTCTTCCTAAGGGAAAAGCCGTGAAAGCAGCCATGTTGTGGCACTTCTGCACTCCCTTTGGGATGCTTTTTGCAGATGAAGTAAGCGTGGAACTCAGAGCTTCCTAGTTAAAAAACTCCTAGGCCTATGCCGAACCCCAACCCGAAGACGAGAAAGGCAAATCAGCCAGGAATTAGGCATGTCCCCAAGGAAAAAGCTGTGGAGGCAGGCATGTTGTGGTACTTTTGCGCTCTTCTTGGGTAGTCCTTCGCAGCTGCTGTGTTCTTGGAACTCAGGGCTTTCTGGTTAATAGAACCCTTACCCCAGGCCTAACTCAAACCTTAACCCTTGGAAGGAAAATCAGCCTATGGTTCGGGATGGTCTCATGGAAATATCAGTGGTGGCAGCCAAGTTGTGTCACTTTTGCGCTCCCCTTGGGATGCCTTTCGCAGCTGCAGTGTGCCTGGAGCCCAGGGCTTCCTGGTTTTAAAAGTCCTAGGCCTAAGCCTAACAGTAACCCTAGGAAGGTAAATCAGCCGCGTATTAGGGTTCTTCCTAAGGGAAAAGCCGCGAAAGCAGCCATGTTGTGGCACTTTTTCACACCCTTTGGTATGCCTTTGGCAGATGAAGTAAGCCTGGAACTCAGGGCTTCCTAGTTAAAAAAATCCTAGCCCTAGGCCGAACCCCAACCCTAAGACGAGAAAGGCAAATCAGCCAGGAATTAGGCATGTCCCCAAGGAAAAAGCTGTGGAGGCAGGCATGTTGTGGTACTTTTGCGCTCTTCTTGGGTAGTCCTTCGCAGCTGCTGTGTTCTTGGAACTCAGGGCTTTCTGGTTAATAGAACCCTTACCCCAGGCGTAACTCAAACCTTAACCCTAGGAAGGAAAATCAGCCTATGGTTCGGGATGGTCTCATGGAAATATCAGTGGTGGCAGCCAAGTTGTGTCACTTTTGCGCTCCCCTTGGGATGCCTTTCGCAGCTGCAGTGTGCCTGGAGTCCACGGCTTCCAGGTTTTAAAAGTCCTAGGTCTAAGCCTAACAGTAACCCTAGGAAGGTAAATCAGCCGCGTATTAGGGTTCTTCCTAAGGGAAAAGCCGTGAAAGCAGCCATGTTGTGGCACTTCTGCACTCCCTTTGGGATGCCTTTGGCAGATGAAGTAAGCCGGGAACTCAGGGCTTCCTAGTTAAAAAAATCCTAGCCCTAGGCCGAACCCCAACCCTAAGACGAGAAAGGCAAATCAGCCAGGAATTAGGCATGTCCCCAAGGAAAAAGCTGTGGAGGCAGGCATGTTGTTGTACTTTTGCGCTCTTCTTGGCTAGTCCTTCGCAGCTGCTGTGTTCTTGGAACTCAGGTCTTTCTGGTTAATAGAACTCTTACCCTAGGCGAAACTCAAACCTTAACCCTAAGAAGGAAAATCAGCCTATGGTTCAGGATGGTCTCATAAGAATAGAAGCAGAGGCAGCCAAGTTGTGTCACTTCTGCAGCCCTCTTGGGATGCCTTTAACAGCTGCAGTGTGCCTGGAGCCCAGGGCTTCCTGGTTTTAAAAGTCCTAGGCCTAAGCCTAACAGTAACCCTAGGAAGATAAATCAGCCGCGTATTAGGGTTCTTCCTAAGGGAAAAGCCGTGAAAGCAGCCATGTTGTGGCACTTCTGCACTCCCTTTGGGATGCTTTTTGCAGATGAAGTAAGCGTGGAACTCAGGGCTTCCTAGTTAAAAAAATCCTAGCCCTAGGCCGAACCCCAACCCTAAGACGAGAAAGGCAAATCAGCCAGGAATTAGGCATGTCCCCAAGGAAAAAGCTGTGGAGGCAGGCATGTTGTGGTACTTTTGCGCTCTTCTTGGCTAGTCCTTCGCAGCTGCTGTGTTCTTGGAACTCAGGGCTTTCTGGTTAATAGAACCCTTACCCCAGGCGTAACTCAAACCTTAACCCTAGGAAGGAAAATCAGCCTATGGTTCGGGATGGTCTCATGGAAATATCAGTGGTGGAAGCCAAGTTGTGTCACTTTTGCGCTCCCCTTGGGATGCCTTTCGCAGCTGCAGTGTGCCTGGAGCCCAGGGCTTCCTGGTTTTAAAAGTCCTAGGCCTTAGCCTAACAGTAACCCTAGGAAGGTAAATCAGCCGGGTATTAGGGTTCTTCCTAAGGGAAAAGCCGTGAAAGCAGCCATGTTGTGGCACTTCTGCACTCCCTTTGGGATGCCTTTGGCAGATGCAGTAAGCCTGGAACTCAGGGCTTCCTGGTTAAAAAACTCCAAGCCCTAGGCTGAACCCTAACCCTAACCCTAGGCAGATAAATCAGCCTAGGTATAGGGATGGTGCCAAGGAAAAAGCTGTGAAAGCTGCCATGTTGTTGCATTTTTGTACTCCCCTTGGGATGCCTTGAACAGCTGCAGTGTGCCTGGATCTAAGGGCTTCCTAGTTTTAAAAATCCTAGCCCTAGGCCTAAGCCTTACAGTAACCCTGGGAAGGGAAATCAGCCTGGTGTTAAGCTTCTTGCCAAGGAAAAAGCCGTGAAAGCAACCATGTTGTGGCACTTTTGCACTCCCTTTTGGATGCCTTTCACAGCTCCAGTGTGCCTGGAACTCAGGGCTTCCTGATTTTAAAAATCCTAGCCCTAGGCCGAACGCCAACCCTAAGATGAGAAAGGCAAATCAGCCAGGAATTAGGCATGTCCCCAAGGAAAAAGCTGTGGAGGCAGGCATGTTGTGGTACTTTTGCGCTCTTCTTGGGTAGTCCTTCGCAGCTGCTGTGTTCTTGGAACTCAGGGCTTTCTGGTTAATAGAACCCTTACCCCAGGCGTAACTCAAACCTTAACCCTAGGAAGGAAAATCAGCCTATGGTTCGGGATGGTCTCATGGAAATATCAGTGGTGGCAGCCAAGTTGTGTCACTTTTGCGCTCCCCTTGGGATGCCTTTCGCAGCTGCAGTGTGCCTGGAGCCCAGGGCTTCCTGGTTTTAAAAGTCCTAGGCCTAAGCCTAACAGTAACCCTAGGAAGGTAAATCAGCCGCGTATTAGGGTTCTTCCTAAGGGAAAAGCCGTGAAAGCAGCCATGTTGTGGCACTTCTGCACTCCCTTTGGGATGCCTTTGGCAGATGAAGTAAGCTGGGAACTCAGGGCTTCCTAGTTAAAAAAATCCTAGCCCTAGGCCGAACCCCAACCCTAAGACGAGAAAGGCAAATCAGCCAGGAATTAGGCATGTCCCCAAGGAAAAAGCTGTGGAGGCAGGCATGTTGTGGTACTTTTGCGCTCTTCTTGGCTAGTCCTTCGCAGCTGCTGTTTTCTTGGAACTCAGGGCTTTCTGGTTAATAGAACCCTTACCCTAGGCGTAACTCAAACCTTAACCCTAGGAAGGAAAATCAGCCTATGGTTCAGGATGGTCTCATGAGAATAGCAGAAGAGATAGCCAAGTTGTGTAACTTCTGCAGCCCTCTTGGGATGCCTTTAACAGCTGCATGTGCCTGGAGCCCAGGGCTTCCTGGTTTTAAAAGTCCTAGGCCTAAGCCTAACAGTAACCCTAGGAAGGTAAATCAGCCGCGTATTAGGGTTCTTCCTAAGGGAAAAGTCGTGAAAACAGCCATGTTGTGGCACTTTTGCACTCCCTTTTGGATGCTTTTTGCAGATGAAGTAAGCCTGGAACTCAGGGCTTCCTAGTTAAAAATATCCTAGCCCTAGGCCGAACCCCAACCCCAAGACGAGAAAGGCAAATCAGCCAGGAATTAGGCATGTCCCCAAGGAAAAAGCTGTGGAGGCAGGCATGTTGTGGTACTTTTGCGCTCTTCTTGGCAAGTCCTTCGCAGCTGCTGTGTTCTTAGAACTCAGGGCTTTCTGGTTAATAGAACCCTTACCCCAGGCGTATCTCAAACCTTAACCCTAGGAAGGAAAATCAGGCTATGGTTCGGGATGGTCTCATGGAAATATCAGTGGTGGCAGCCAAGTTGTGTCACTTTTGCGCTCCCCTTGGGATGCCTTTCGCAGCTGCAGTGTGCCTGGAGCCCAGGGCTTCCTGGTTTTAAAAGTCCTAGGCCTTAGCCTAACAGTAACCCTAGGAAGGTAAATCAGCCGGGTATTAGGGTTCTTCCTAAGGGAAAAGCCGTGAAAGCAGCCATGTTGTGGCACTTCTGCACTCCCTTTGGGATGCCTTTGGCAGATGAAGTAAGCTGGGAACTAAGGGCTTCCTAGTTAAAAAAATCCTAGCCCTAGGCCGAACCCCAACCCTAAGACGAGAAAGGCAAATCAGCCAGGAATTAGGCATGTCCCCAAGGAAAAAGCTGTGGAGGCAGGCACGTTGTGGTACTTTTGCGCTCTTCTTGGGTAGTCCTTCGCAGCTGCTGTGTTCTTGGAACTCAGGGCTTTCTGGTTAATAGAACTCTTACCCTAGGCGTAACTCAAACCTTAACCCTAGGAAGGAAAATCAGCCTATGGTTCAGGATGGTCTCATGAGAATAGAAGCAGAGGCAGCCAAGTTGTGTCACTGCTGCAGCCCTCTTGGGATGCCTTTAACAGCTGCAGTGTGCCTGGAGCCCAGGGCTTCCTGGTTTTAAAAGTCCTAGGCCTAAGCCTAACAGTAACCCTAGGAAGGTAAATCAGCCGGGTATTAGGGTTCTTCCTAAGGGAAAAGCTGTGAAAGCAGCCATGTTGTGGCACTTTTGCACTCCCTTTGGGATGCCTTTGGCAGATGCAGTAAGCCTGGAACTCAGGGCTTCCTAGTTAAAAAACTCCAAGCCCTAGGCTGAACCCTAACCCTAACCCTAGGCAGATAAAACAGCCTAGGTATAGGGAGGGTGCCAAGGAAAAAGCTGTGAAAGCTGCCATGTTGTTGCACTTTTGTACTCCCCTTGGGATGCCTTGAACAGCTGCAGTGTGCCTGGATCTAAGGGCTTCCTAGTTTTAAAAATCCTAGCCCTAGGCCTAAGCCTAACAGTAACCCTGGGAATGGAAATCAGCCTGGTGTTAAGCTTCTTGCCAAGGAAAAAGCCGTGAAAGCAGCCATGTTGTGGCACTTTTGCACTCCCTTTTGGATGCCTTTCACAGCTCCAGTGTGCCTGGAACTCAGGGCTTCCTGATTTTAAAAATCCTAGCCCTAGGCCGAACCCCAACCCTAAGACGAGAAAGGCAAATCAGCCAGGAATTAGGCATGTCCCCAAGGAAAAAGCTGTGGAGGCAGGCACGTTGTGGTACTTTTGCGCTCTTCTTGGGTAGTCCTTCGCAGCTGCTGTGTTCTTGGAACTCAGGGCTTTCTGGTTAATAGAACTCTTACCCTAGGCGTAACTCAAACCTTAACCCTAGGAAGGAAAATCAGCCTATGGTTCAGGATGGTCTCATGAGAATAGTAGCAGAGGCAGCCAAGTTGTGTCACTTTTGCGCTCCCCTTGGGATGCCTTTCGCAGCTGCAGTGTGCCTGGAGCCCAGGGCTTCCTGGTTTTAAAAGTCCTAGGCCTAAGCCTAACAGTAACCCTAGGAAGGTAAATCAGCCGCGTATTAGGGTTCTTCCTAAGGGAAAAGTCGTGAAAACAGCCATGTTGTGGCACTTTTGCACTCCCTTTTGGATGCTTTTTGCAGATGAATTACGCCTGGAACTCAGAGCTTCCTAGTTAAAAAACTCCTAGGCCTATGCCGAACCCCAACCCGAAGACGAGAAAGGCAAATCAGCCAGGAATTAGGCATGTCCCCAAGGAAAAAGCTGTGGAGGCAGGCATGTTGTGGTACTTTTGCGCTCTTCTTGGGTAGTCCTTCGCAGCTGCTGTGTTCTTGGAACTCAGGGCTTTCTGGTTAATAGAACCTTTACCCCAGGCGTAACTCAAACCTTAACCCTTGGAAGGAAAATCAGCCTATGGTTCGGGATGGTCTCATGGAAATATCAGTGGTGGCAGCCAAGTTGTGTCACTTTTGCGCTCCCCTTGGGATGCCTTTCGCAGCTGCATGTGCCTGGAGCCGAGGGCTTCCTGGTTTTAAAAGTCCTAGGCATAAGCCTAACAGTAACGCTAGGAAGGTAAATCAGCCGCGTATTAGGGTTCTTCCTAAGGGAAAAGTCGTGAAATCAGCCATGTTGTGGCACTTCTGCACTCCCTTTGGGATGCTTTTTGCAGATGAAGTAAGCCTGGAACTCAGGGCTTCCTAGTTAAAAAATCCTAGCCCTAGGCCGAACCCCAACCCTAAGACAAGAAAGGCAAATCAGCCAGGAATTAGGCATGTCCCCAAGGAAAAAGCTGTGGAGGCAGGCATGTTGTGGTACTTTTGCGCTCTTCTTGGGTAGTCCTTCGCAGCTGCTGTGTTCTTGGAACTCAGGGCTTTCTGGTTAATAGAACTCTTACCCTAGGCGTAACTCAAACCTTAACCCTAGGAAGGAAAATCAGCCTATGGTTCAGGATGGACTCATGAGAATAGAGGGAGAGGTAGCCAAGTTGTGTCACTTCTGCGGCCCTCTTGGGATGCCTTTAACAGCTGCAGTGTGCCTGGAGCCCAGGGCTTCCTGGTTTTAAAAGTCCTAGGCCTAAGCCTAACAGTAACCCTAGGAAGGTAAATCAGCCGCGTATTACGGTTCTTCCTAAGGGAAAAGTCGTGAAAACAGCCATGTTGTGGCACTTTTGCACTCCCTTTGGGATGCTTTTTGCAGATGAATTAAGCCTGGAACTCAGAGCTTCCTAGTTAAAAAACTCCTAGGCCTATGCCGAACCCCAACCCGAAGACGAGAAAGGCAAATCTGCCAGGAATTAGGCATGTCCCCAAGGAAAAAGCTGTGGAGGCAGGCATGTTGTGGTACTTTTGCGCTCTTCTTGGGTAGTCCTTCGCAGCTGCTGTGTTCTTGGAACTCAGGGCTTTCTGGTTAATAGAACCCTTACCCCAGGCGTAACTCAAACCTTAACCCTAGGAAGGAAAATCAGCCTATGGTTCGGGATGGTCTCATGGAAATATCCGTGGTGGCAGCCAAGTTGTGTCACTTTTGCGCTCCCCTTGGGATGCCTTTCGCAGCTGCAGTGTGCCTGGAGCCCAGGGCTTCCTGGTTTTAAAAGTCCTAGGCCTAAGCCTAACAGTAACCCTAGGAAGGTAAATCAGCCGCGTATTAGGGTTCTTCCTAAGGGAAAAGCCGTGAAAGCAGCCATGTTGTGGCACTTTTTCACACCCTTTGGGATGCCTTTGGCAGATGAAGTAAGCCTGGAACTCAGGGCTTCCTAGTTAAAAAAATCCTAGCCCTAGGCCGAACCCCAACCCTAAGACGAGAAAGGCAAATCAGCCAGGAATTAGGCATGTCCCCAAGGAAAAAGCTGTGGAGGCAGGCACGTTGTGGTACTTTTGCGCTCTTCTTGGGTAGTCCTTCGCAGCTGCTGTGTTCTTGGAACTCAGGGCTTTCTGGTTAATAGAACTCTTACCCTAGGCGTAACTCAAACCTTAACCCTAGGAAGGAAAATCAGCCTATGGTTCAGGATGGTCTCATGAGAATAGAGGCAGAGGTAGCCAAGTTGTGTCACTTCTGCGGCCCTCTTGGGATGCCTTTAACTGCTGCAGTGTGCCTGGAGCCCAGGGCTTCCTGGTTTTAAAAGTCCTAGGCCTAAGCCTAACAGTAACCCTAGGAAGGTAAATCAGCCGCGTATTAGGGTTCTTCCTAAGGGAAAAGTCGTGAAAACAGCCATGTTGTGGCACTTTTGCACTCCCTTTGGGATGCTTTTTGCAGATGAATTAAGCCTGGAACTCAGAGCTTCCTAGTTAAAAAACTCCTAGGCCTATGCCGAACCCCAACCCGAAGACGAGAAAGGCAAATCAGCCAGGAATTAGGCATGTCCCCAAGGAAAAAGCTGTGGAGGCAGGCATGTTGTGGTACTTTTGCGCTCTTCTTGGGTAGTCCTTCGCAGCTGCTGTGTTCTTGGAACTCAGGGCTTTCTGGTTAATAGAACACTTTCCCCAGGCGTAACTCAAACCTTAACCCTTGGAAGGAAAATCAGCCTATGGTTCGGGATGGTCTCATGGAAATATCCGTGGTGGCAGCCAAGTTGTGTCACTTTTGCGCTCCCCTTGGGATGCCTTTCGCAGCTGCAGTGTGCCTGGAGCCCAGGGCTTCCTGGTTTTAAAAGTCCTAGGCCTAAGCCTAACAGTAACCCTAGGAAGGTAAATCAGCCGCGTATTAGGGTTCTTCCTAAGGGAAAAGCCGTGAAAGCAGCCATGTTGTGGCACTTTTTCACACCCTTTGGGATGCCTTTGTCAGATGAAGTAAGCCTGGAACTCAGGGCTTCCTAGTTAAAAAAATCCTAGCCCTAGGCCAAACCCCAACCCTAAGACGAGAAAGGCAAATCAGCCAGGAATTAGGCATGTCCCCAAGGAAAAAGCTGTGGAGGCAGGCATGTTGTGGTACTTTTGCGCTCTTCTTGGCTAGTCCTTCGCAGCTGCTGTGTTCTTGGAACTCAGGGCTTTCTGGTTAATAGAACTCTTACCCTAGGCGTAACTCAAACCTTAACCCTAGGAAGGAAAATCAGCCTATGGTTCAGGATGGTCTCATGAGAATAGTGGCAGAGGCAGCCAAGTTGTGTCACTTTTGCGTTCCCCTTGGGATGCCTTTAACAGCTGCAGTGTGCCTGGAGCCCAGGGCTTCCTGGTTTTAAAAGTCCTAGGCCTAAGCCTAACAGTAACCCTAGGAAGGTAAATCAGCCGCGTATTAGGGTTCTTCCTAAGGGAAAAGTCGTGAAAACAGCCATGTTGTGGCACTTTTGCACTCCCTTTTGGATGCTTTTTGCAGATGAAGTAAGCCTGGAACTCAGAGCTTCCTAGATAAAAAACTCCTAGGCCTATGCCGAACCCCAACCCGAAGACGAGAAAGGCAAATCAGCCAGGAATTAGGCATGTCCCCAAGGAAAAAGCTGTGGAGGCAGGCATGTTGTGGTACTTTTGCGCTCTTCTTGGGTAGTCCTTCGCAGCTGCTGTGTTCTTGGAACTCAGGGCTTTCTGGTTAATAGAACCCTTACCCCAGGCCTAACTCAAACCTTAACCCTTGGAAGGAAAATCAGCCTATGGTTCGGGATGGTCTCATGGAAATATCAGTGGTGGCAGCCAAGTTGTGTCACTTTTGCGCTCCCCTTGGGATGCCTTTAACAGCTGCAGTGTGCCTGGAGCCCAGGGCTTCCTGGTTTTAAAAGTCCTAGGCCTAAGCCTAACAGTAACCCTAGGAAGGTAAATCAGCCGCGTATTAGGGTTCTTCCTAAGGGAAAAGCCGTGAAAGCAGCCATGTTGTGGCACTTTTTCACACCCTTTGGGATGCCTTTGGCAGATGAAGTAAGCCTGGAACTCAGGGCTTCCTAGTTAAAAATATCCTAGCCCTAGGCCGAACCCCAACCCTAAGACGAGAAAGGCAAATCAGCCAGGAATTAGGCATGTCCCCAAGGAAAAAGCTGTGGAGGCAGGCATGTTGTGGTACTTTTGCGCTCTTCTTGGCTAGTCCTTCGCAGCTGCTGTGTTCTTTGAACTCAGGTCTTTCTGGTTAATAGGACTCTAACCCTAGGCGTAACTCAAACCTTAACCCTAGGAAGGAAAATCAGCCTATGGTTCAGGATGGTCTCATGAGAATAGAAGCAGAGGCAGCCAAGTTGTGTCACTTCTGCGGCCCTCTTGGGATGCCTTTCGCAGCTGCATGTGCCTGGAGCCGAGGGCTTCCTGGTTTTAAAAGTCCTAGGCATAAGCCTAACAGTAACGCTAGGAAGGTAAACCAGCCGCGTATTAGGGTTCTTCCTAAGGGAAAAGCCGTGAAAGCAGCCATGTTGTGGCACTTCTGCACTCCCTTTGGGATGCTTTTTGCAGATGAAGTAAGCCTGGAACTCAGGGCTTCCTAGTTAAAAAAATCCTAGCCCTAGGCCGAACCCCCACCCTAAGACGAGAAAGGCAAATCAGCCAGGAATTAGGCATGTCCCCAAGGAAAAAGCTGTGGAGGCAGGCACGTTGTGGTACTTTTGCGCTCATCTTGGGTAGTCCTTCGCAGCTGCTGTGTTCTTGGAACTCAGGGCTTTCTGGTTAATAGAACTCTTACCCTAGGCGTAACTCAAACCTTAACCCTAGGAAGGAAAATCAGCCTATGGTTCAGGATGGTCTCATGAGAATAGCAGCAGAGGCAGCCAAGTTGTGTCACTTTTGCGCTCCCCTTGGGATGCCTTTAACAGCTGCAGTGTGCCTGGAGCCCAGGGCTTCCTGGTTTTAAAAGTCCTAGGCCTAAGCCTAACAGTAACCCTAGGAAGGTAAATCAGCCGCGTATTAGGGTTCTTCCTAAGGGAAAAGTCTTGAAAACAGCCATGTTGTGGCACTTTTGCACTCCCTTTTGGATGCTTTTTGCAGATGAAGTAAGCCTGGAACTCAGAGTTTCCTAGTTAAAAAACTCCTAGGCCTATGCCGAACCCCAACCCGAAGACGAGAAAGGCAAATCAGCCAGGAATTAGGCATGTCCCCAAGGAAAAAGCTGTGGAGGCAGGCACGTTGTGGTACTTTTGCGCTCTTCTTGGGTAGTCCTTCGCAGCTGCTGTGTTCTTGGAACTCAGGGCTTTCTGGTTAATAGAACCCTTACCCCAGGCCTAACTCAAACCTTAACCCTTGGAAGGAAAATCAGCCTATGGTTCGGGATGGTCTCATGGAAATATCAGTGGTGGCAGCCAAGTTGTGTCACTTTTGCGCTCCCCTTGGGATGCCTTTCGCAGCTGCAGTGTGCCTGGAGCCCAGGGCTTCCTGGTTTTAAAAGTCCTAGGCCTAAGCCTAACAGTAACCCTAGGAAGGTAAATCAGCCGCGTATTAGGGCTCTTCCTAAGGGAAAAGCCGTGAAAGCAGCCATGTTGTGGCACTTTTTCACACCCTTTGGGATGTCTTTGTCAGACGAAGTAAGCCTGGAACTCAGGGCTTCCTAGTTAAAAAAATCCTAGCCCTAGGCCGAACCCCAACCCTAAGACGAGAAAGGTAAATCAGCCAGGAATTAGGCATGTCCCCAAGGAAAAAGCTGTGGAGGCAGGCATGTTGTGGTACTTTTGCGCTCTTCTTGGCTAGTCCTTCGCAGCTGCTGTGTTCTTTGAACTCAGGTCTTTCTGGTTAATAGAACTCTTACCCTAGGCGTAACTCAAACCTTAACCCTAGGAAGGAAAATCAGCCTATGGTTCAGGATGGTCTCATGAGAATAGAAGCAGAGGCAGCCAAGTTGTGTCACTTCTGCGGCCCTCTTGGGATGCCTTTCGCAGCTGCATGTGCCTGGAGCCCAGGGCTTCCTGGTTTTACAAGTCCTAGGCCTAAGCCTAACAGTTACCCTAGGAAGGTAAATCAGCCGCGTATTAGGGTTCTTCCTAAGGGAAAAGCCGTGAAAGCAGCCATGTTGTGGCACTTCTGCACTCCCTTTGGGATGCTTTTGGCAGATGAAGTAAGCGTGGAACTCAGGGCTTCCTAGTTAAAAAAATCCTAGCCCTAGGCCGAACCCCAACCCTAAGACGAGAAAGGCAAATCAGCCAGGAATTAGGCATGTCCCCAAGGAAAAAGCTGTGGAGGCAGGCACGTTGTGGTACTTTTGCACTCTTCTTGGGTAGTCCTTCGCAGCTGCTGTGTTCTTGGAACTCAGGTCTTTCTGGTTAATAGAACCCTTACCCTAGGCGTAACTCAAACCTTAACCCTAGGAAGGAAAATCAGCCTATGGTTCAGGATGGTCTCATGAGAATAGAAGCAGAGGCAGCCAAGTTGTGTCACTTTTGCGCTCCCCTTGGGATGCCTTTAACAGCTGCAGTGTGCCTGGAGCCCAGGGCTTCCTGGTTTTAAAAGTCCTAGGCCTAAGCCTAACAGTAACCCTAGGAAGGTAAATCAGCCGCGTATTAGGGTTCTTCCTAAGGGAAAAGCTGTGAAAGCAGCCATGTTGTGGCACTTTTGCACTCCCTTTGGGATGCCTTTGGCAGATGCAGTAAGCCTGGAACTCAGGGCTTCCTGGTTTAAAAACTCGAAGCCCTAGGCTTAACCCTAACCCTAACCCTAGGCAGATAAAACAGCCTAGGTATAGGGATGGTGCCAAGGAAAAAGCTGTGAAAGCTGCCATGTTGTTGCACTTTTGTACTCCCCTTGGGATGCCTTGAACAGCTGCAGTGTGCCTGGATCTAAGGGCTTCCTAGTTTTAAAAATCCTAGCCCTAGGCCTAAGCCTAACAGTAACCCTGGGAAGGGAAATCAGCCTGGTGTTAATCTTCTTGCCAAGGAAAAAGCCGTGAAAGCAACAATGTTGTGGCACTTTTGCACTCCCTTTTGGATGCCTTTCACATCTCCAGTGTGCCTAGAACTCAGGGCTTCCTGATTTTAAAAATCCTAGCCCTAGGCCGAACCCCAACCCTAAGACGAGAAAGACAAATCAGCCAGGAATTAGGCATGTCCCCAAGGAAAAAGCTGTGGAGGCAGGCATGTTGTGGTACTTTTGCGCTCTTCTTGGTTAGTCCTTCGCAGCTGCTGTGTTCTTGGAACTCAGGGCTTTCTGGTTAATAGAACCCTTACCCTAGGCGTAACTCAAACCTTAACCCTAGGAAGGAAAATCAGCCTATGGTTCGGGATGGTCTCATGAGAATAGCAGCAGAGATAGCCAAGTTGTGTCACTTCTGCAGCCCTCTTGGGATGCCTTTAACAGCTGCATGTGCCTGGAGCCCAGGGCTTCCTGGTTTTAAAAGTCCTAGGCCTAAGCCTAACAGTAACCCTAGGAAGGTAAATCAGCCGCGTATTAGGGTTCTTCCTAAGGGAAAAGCCGTGAAAGCAGCCATGTTGTGGCACTTTTGCACACCCTTTGGGATGCCTTTGGCAGATGAAGTAAGCCTGGAACTCAGGGCTTCCTAGTTAAAAATATTCTAGCCCTAGGCCAAACCCCAACCCTAAGACGAGAAAGGCAAATCAGCCAGGAATTAGGCATGTCCCCAAGGAAAAAGCTGTGGAGGCAGGCATGTTGTGGTACTTCTGCACTCCCTTTGGGATGCTTTTTGCAGATGAAGTAAGCCTGGAACTCAGGGCTTCCTAGTTAAAAAAATCTTAGCCCAAGGCCGAACCCCAACACTAAGACGAGAAAGGCAAATCAGCCAGGAATTAGGCATGTCCCCAAGGAAAAAGCTGTGGAGGCAGGCATGTTGTGGTACTTTTGCGCTCTTCTTGGGTAGTCCTTCGCAGCTGCTGTGTTCTTGGAACTCAGGGCTTTCTGGTTAATAGAACCCTTACCCTAGGCGTAACTCAAACCTTAACCCTAGGAAGGAAAATCAGCCTACGGTTCAGGATGGTCTCATGAGAATAGAAGCAGAGGCAGCCAAGTTGTGTCACTTCTGCGGCCCTCTTGGGATGCCTTTAACAGCTGCAGTGTGCCTGGAGCCCAGGGCTTCCTGGTTTTAAAAGTCCTAGGCCTAAGCCTAACAGTAACCCTAGGAAGGTAAATCAGCCGGGTATTAGGGTTCTTCCTAAGGGAAAAGCTGTGAAAGCAGCCATGTTGTGGCACTTTTGCACTCCCTTTGGGATGCCTTTGGCAGATGCAGTAAGCCTGGAACTCAGGGCTTCCTGGTTAAAAAACTCCAAGCCCTAGGCTGAACCCTAACCCTAACCCTAGGCAGATTAAACAGCCTAAGTATAGGGAAGGTGCCATGGAAAAAGCTGTGAAAGCTGCCATGTTGTTGCACTTTTGTACTCCCCTTGGGATGCCTTGAACAGCTGCAGTGTGCCTGGAACTAAGGGCTTCCTAGTTTTAAAAATCCTAGCCCTAGGCCTAAGCCTAACAGTAACCCTGGGAAGGGAAATCAGCCTGGTTTTAAGCTTCTTGCCAAGGAAAAAGCCGTGAAAGAAACCATGTTGTGGCACTTTTTCACTCCCTTTTGGATGCCTTTCACAGCTCCAGTGTGCCTGGAACTCAGGGCTTCCTGATTTTAAAAATCCTAGCCCTAGGCTGAACCCCAACCCTAAGACGAGAAAGGCAAATCAGCCAGGAATTAGGCATGTCCCCAAGGAAAAAGCTTTGGAGGCAGGCATGTTGTGGCACTTTTGCGCTCTTCTTGGCTAGTCCTTCACAGCTGCTGTGTTCTTGGAACTCAGGGCTTTCTGGTTAATAGAACCCTTACCCCGGGCCTAACTCAAAACTTAACCCTAGGAAGGAAAATCAGCCTATGGTTCGGGATGGTCTCATGAGAATAGCAGCAGAGGCAGCCAAGTTGTGTCACTTCTGCAGCCCTCTTGGGATGCCTTTAACAGCTGCATGTGCCTGGAGCCCAGGGCTTCCTGGTTTTAAAAGTCCTAGGCCTAAGCCTAAAAGTAACCCTAGGAAGGTAAATCAGCCGCGTATTAGGGTTCTTCCTAAGGGAAAAGCCATGAAAGCAGCCATGTTGTGGCACTTCTGCACTCCCTTTGGGATGCCTTTGGCAGATGCAGTAAACCTGGAACTCAGGGCTTCCTAGTTAAAAAAATCCTAGCCCTAGGCCGAACCCCAACCCTAAGACGAGAAAGGCAAATCAGCCAGGAATTAGGCATGTCCCCAAGGAAAAAGCTGTGGAGGCAGGCATGTTGTGGTACTTTTGCGCTCTTCTTGGCTAGTCCTTCACAGCTGCTGTGTTCTTGGAACTCAGGGCTTTCTGGTTAATAGAACCCTTACCCTAGGGGTAACTCAAACCTTAACCCTAGGAAGGAAAACCAGCCTATGGTTCGGGATGGTCTCATGGAAATATCAGTGGTGGCAGCCAAGTTGTGTCACTTTTGCGCTCCCCTTGGGATGCCTTTCGCAGCTGCAGTGTGCCTGGAGCCCAGGGCTTCCTGGTTTTAAAAGTCCTAGGCCTAAGCCTAACAGTAACCCTAGGAAGGTAAATCAGCCGCGTATTAGGGTGCTTCCTAAGCGAAAAGCCGTGAAAGCAGCCATGTTGTGGCACTTTTGCACACCCTTTGGGATGCCTTTGGCAGGTGCAGTAAGCCTGGAACTCAGGGCTTCCTGGTTAAAGAACTCCAAGCCCTAGGCTGAAGCCTAACCCTAAGCCTAGGCAGATAAATCAGCCTAGGTATAGGGATGGTGCCAAGGAAAAAGCTGTGAAAGCTGCCATGTTGTTGCACTTTTGTACTCCCCTTGGGATGCCTTGAACAGCTGCAGTGTGCCTGGATCTAAGGGCTTCCTAGTTTTAAAAATCCTAGCCCTAGGCCTAAGCCTAACAGTAACCCTGGGAAGGGAAATCAGCCTGGTGTTAAGCTTCTTGCCAAGGAAAAAGCCGTGAAAGCAACCATGTTGTGGAACTTTTGCACTCCCTTTTGGATGCCTTTCACAGCTCCAGTGTGCCTGGAACTCAGGGCTTCCTGATTTTAAAAATCCTAGCCCTAGGCCGAACCCCAACCCTAAGACGAGAAAGGCAAATCAGCCAGGAATTAGGCATGTCCCCAAGGAAAAAGCTGTGGAGGCAGGCATGTTGTGGTACTTTTGCGCTCTTCTTGGCTAGTCCTTCGCAGCTGCTGTGTTCTTGGAACTCAGGGCTTTCTGGTTAATAGAACCCTTACCCTAGGCGTAACTCAAACCTTAACCCTTGGAAGGAAAATCAGCCTATGGTTCGGGATGGTCTCATGGAAATATCAGTGGTGGCAGCCAAGTTGTGTCACTTTTGCGCTCCCCTTGGGATGCCTTTGGCAGCTGCAGTGTGCCTGGAGCCCAGGGCTTCCTGGTTTTAAAAGTCCTAGGCCTAAGCCTAACAGTAACCCTAGGAAGGTAAATCAGCCGCGTATTAGGGCTCTTCCTAAGGGAAAAGCCGTGAAAGCAGCCATGTTGTGGCACTTTTTCACACCCTTTGGGATGTCTTTGTCAGATGAAGTAAGCCTGGAACTCAGGGCTTCCTAGTTAAAAAAATCCTAGCCCTAGGCCGAACCCCAACCCTAAGACGAGAAAGGTAAATCAGCCAGGAATTAGGCATGTCCCCAAGGAAAAAGCTGTGGAGGCAGGCATGTTGTGGTACTTTTGCGCTCTTCTTGGCTAGTCCTTCGCAGCTGCTGTGTTCTTTGAACTCAGGTCTTTCTGGTTAATAGAACTCTTACCCTAGGCGTAACTCAAACCTTAACCCTAGGAAGGAAAATCAGCCTATGGTTCAGGATGGTCTCATGAGAATAGAAGCAGAGGCAGCCAAGTTGTGTCACTTCTGCGGCCCTCTTGGGATGCCTTTCGCAGCTGCATGTGCCTGGAGCCCAGGGCTTCCTGGTTTTACAAGTCCTAGGCCTAAGCCTAACAGTTACCCTAGGAAGGTAAATCAGCCGCGTATTAGGGTTCTTCCTAAGGGAAAAGCCGTGAAAGCAGCCATGTTGTGGCACTTCTGCACTCCCTTTGGGATGCTTTTGGCAGATGAAGTAAGCGTGGAACTCAGGGCTTCCTAGTTAAAAAAATCCTAGCCCTAGGCCGAACCCCAACCCTAAGACGAGAAAGGCAAATCAGCCAGGAATTAGGCATGTCCCCAAGGAAAAAGCTGTGGAGGCAGGCACGTTGTGGTACTTTTGCACTCTTCTTGGGTAGTCCTTCGCAGCTGCTGTGTTCTTGGAACTCAGGTCTTTCTGGTTAATAGAACCCTTACCCTAGGCGTAACTCAAACCTTAACCCTAGGAAGGAAAATCAGCCTATGGTTCAGGATGGTCTCATGAGAATAGAAGCAGAGGCAGCCAAGTTGTGTCACTTTTGCGCTCCCCTTGGGATGCCTTTAACAGCTGCAGTGTGCCTGGAGCCCAGGGCTTCCTGGTTTTAAAAGTCCTAGGCCTAAGCCTAACAGTAACCCTAGGAAGGTAAATCAGCCGCGTATTAGGGTTCTTCCTAAGGGAAAAGCTGTGAAAGCAGCCATGTTGTGGCACTTTTGCACTCCCTTTGGGATGCCTTTGGCAGATGCAGTAAGCCTGGAACTCAGGGCTTCCTGGTTTAAAAACTCGAAGCCCTAGGCTTAACCCTAACCCTAACCCTAGGCAGATAAAACAGCCTAGGTATAGGGATGGTGCCAAGGAAAAAGCTGTGAAAGCTGCCATGTTGTTGCACTTTTGTACTCCCCTTGGGATGCCTTGAACAGCTGCAGTGTGCCTGGATCTAAGGGCTTCCTAGTTTTAAAAATCCTAGCCCTAGGCCTAAGCCTAACAGTAACCCTGGGAAGGGAAATCAGCCTGGTGTTAAGCTTCTTGCCAAGGAAAAAGGCGTGAAAGCAACAATGTTGTGGCACTTTTGCACTCCCTTTTGGATGCCTTTCACATCTCCAGTGTGCCTAGAACTCAGGGCTTCCTGATTTTAAAAATCCTAGCCCTAGGCCGAACCCCAACCCTAAGACGAGAAAGACAAATCAGCCAGGAATTAGGCATGTCCCCAAGGAAAAAGCTGTGGAGGCAGGCATGTTGTGGTACTTTTGCGCTCTTCTTGGTTAGTCCTTCGCAGCTGCTGTGTTCTTGGAACTCAGGGCTTTCTGGTTAATAGAACCCTTACCCTAGGCGTAACTCAAACCTTAACCCTAGGAAGGAAAATCAGCCTATGGTTCGGGATGGTCTCATGAGAATAGCAGCAGAGATAGCCAAGTTGTGTCACTTCTGCAGCCCTCTTGGGATGCCTTTAACAGCTGCATGTGCCTGGAGCCCAGGGCTTCCTGGTTTTAAAAGTCCTAGGCCTAAGCCTAACAGTAACCCTAGGAAGGTAAATCAGCCGCGTATTAGGGTTCTTCCTAAGGGAAAAGCCGTGAAAGCAGCCATGTTGTGGCACTTTTGCACACCCTTTGGGATGCCTTTGGCAGATGAAGTAAGCCTGGAACTCAGGGCTTCCTAGTTAAAAATATTCTAGCCCTAGGCCAAACCCCAACCCTAAGACGAGAAAGGCAAATCAGCCAGGAATTAGGCATGTCCCCAAGGAAAAAGCTGTGGAGGCAGGCATGTTGTGGTACTTCTGCACTCCCTTTGGGATGCTTTTTGCAGATGAAGTAAGCCTGGAACTCAGGGCTTCCTAGTTAAAAAAATCTTAGCCCAAGGCCGAACCCCAACACTAAGACGAGAAAGGCAAATCAGCCAGGAATTAGGCATGTCCCCAAGGAAAAAGCTGTGGAGGCAGGCATGTTGTGGTACTTTTGCGCTCTTCTTGGCTAGTCCTTCGCAGCTGCTGTGTTCTTGGAACTCAGGGCTTTCTGGTTAATAGAACCCTTACCCTAGGCGTAACTCAAACCTTAACCCTAGGAAGGAAAATCAGCCTACGGTTCAGGATGGTCTCATGAGAATAGAAGCAGAGGCAGCCAAGTTGTGTCACTTCTGCGGCCCTCTTGGGATGCCTTTAACAGCTGCAGTGTGCCTGGAGCCCAGGGCTTCCTGGTTTTAAAAGTCCTAGGCCTAAGCCTAACAGTAACCCTAGGAAGGTAAATCAGCCGGGTATTAGGGTTCTTCCTAAGGGAAAAGCTGTGAAAGCAGCCATGTTGTGGCACTTTTGCACTCCCTTTGGGATGCCTTTGGCAGATGCAGTAAGCCTGGAACTCAGGGCTTCCTGGTTAAAAAACTCCAAGCCCTAGGCTGAACCCTAACCCTAACCCTAGGCAGATTAAACAGCCTAAGTATAGGGAAGGTGCCATGGAAAAAGCTGTGAAAGCTGCCATGTTGTTGCACTTTTGTACTCCCCTTGGGATGCCTTGAACAGCTGCAGTGTGCCTGGAACTAAGGGCTTCCTAGTTTTAAAAATCCTAGCCCTAGGCCTAAGCCTAACAGTAACCCTGGGAAGGGAAATCAGCCTGGTTTTAAGCTTCTTGCCAAGGAAAAAGCCGTGAAAGAAACCATGTTGTGGCACTTTTTCACTCCCTTTTGGATGCCTTTCACAGCTCCAGTGTGCCTGGAACTCAGGGCTTCCTGATTTTAAAAATCCTAGCCCTAGGCTGAACCCCAACCCTAAGACGAGAAAGGCAAATCAGCCAGGAATTAGGCATGTCCCCAAGGAAAAAGCTTTGGAGGCAGGCATGTTGTGGCACTTTTGCGCTCTTCTTGGCTAGTCCTTCGCAGCTGCTGTGTTCTTGGAACTCAGGGCTTTCTGGTTAATAGAACCCTTACCCCGGGCCTAACTCAAAACTTAACCCTAGGAAGGAAAATCAGCCTATGGTTCGGGATGGTCTCATGAGAATAGCAGCAGAGGCAGCCAAGTTGTGTCACTTCTGCAGCCCTCTTGGGATGCCTTTAACAGCTGCATGTGCCTGGAGCCCAGGGCTTCCTGGTTTTAAAAGTCCTAGGCCTAAGCCTAAAAGTAACCCTAGGAAGGTAAATCAGCCGCGTATTAGGGTTCTTCCTAAGGGAAAAGCCATGAAAGCAGCCATGTTGTGGCACTTCTGCACTCCCTTTGGGATGCCTTTGGCAGATGCAGTAAACCTGGAACTCAGGGCTTCCTAGTTAAAAAAATCCTAGCCCTAGGCCGAACCCCAACCCTAAGACGAGAAAGGCAAATCAGCCAGGAATTAGGCATGTCCCCAAGGAAAAAGCTGTGGAGGCAGGCATGTTGTGGTACTTTTGCGCTCTTCTTGGCTAGTCCTTCACAGCTGCTGTGTTCTTGGAACTCAGGGCTTTCTGGTTAATAGAACCCTTACCCTAGGGGTAACTCAAACCTTAACCCTAGGAAGGAAAACCAGCCTATGGTTCGGGATGGTCTCATGGAAATATCAGTGGTGGCAGCCAAGTTGTGTCACTTTTGCGCTCCCCTTGGGATGCCTTTCGCAGCTGCAGTGTGCCTGGAGCCCAGGGCTTCCTGGTTTTAAAAGTCCTAGGCCTAAGCCTAACAGTAACCCTAGGAAGGTAAATCAGCCGCGTATTAGGGTGCTTCCTAAGCGAAAAGCCGTGAAAGCAGCCATGTTGTGGCACTTTTGCACACCCTTTGGGATGCCTTTGGCAGGTGCAGTAAGCCTGGAACTCAGGGCTTCCTGGTTAAAGAACTCCAAGCCCTAGGCTGAAGCCTAACCCTAAGCCTAGGCAGATAAATCAGCCTAGGTATAGGGATGGTGCCAAGGAAAAAGCTGTGAAAGCTGCCATGTTGTTGCACTTTTGTACTCCCCTTGGGATGCCTTGAACAGCTGCAGTGTGCCTGGATCTAAGGGCTTCCTAGTTTTAAAAATCCTAGCCCTAGGCCTAAGCCTAACAGTAACCCTGGGAAGGGAAATCAGCCTGGTGTTAAGCTTCTTGCCAAGGAAAAAGCCGTGAAAGCAACCATGTTGTGGAACTTTTGCACTCCCTTTTGGATGCCTTTCACAGCTCCAGTGTGCCTGGAACTCAGGGCTTCATGATTTTAAAAATCCTAGCCCTAGGCCGAACCCCAACCCTAAGACGAGAAAGGCAAATCAGCCAGGAATTAGGCATGTCCCCAAGGAAAAAGCTGTGGAGGCAGGCATGTTGTGGTACTTTTGCGCTCTTCTTGGCTAGTCCTTCGCAGCTGCTGTGTTCTTGGAACTCAGGGCTTTCTGGTTAATAGAACCCTTACCCTAGGCGTAACTCAAACCTTAACCCTTGGAAGGAAAATCAGACTATGGTTCGGGATGGTCTCATGGAAATATCAGTGGTGGCAGCCAAGTTGTGTCACTTCTGCGGCCCTCTTGGGATGCCTTTAACAGCTGCATGTGCCTGGAGCCCAGGGCTTCCTGGTTTTAAAAGTCCTAGGCCTAAGCCTAACAGTAACCCTAGGAAGGTAAATCAGCCGGGTATTAGGGTTCTTCCTAAGGGAAAAGCCGTGAAAGCAGCCATGTTGTGCCACTTTTTCACACACTTTGGGATGCCTTTGGCAGATGAAGTAAGCCTGGAACTCAGGGCTTCCTAGTTAAAAATATCCTAGCCCTAGGCCGAACCCCAACCCTAAGACGAGAAAGGAAAACCAGCCAGGAATTAGGCATGTCCCCAAGGAAAAAGCTGTGGAGGCAGGCATGTTGTGGTACTTTTGCGCTCTTCTTGGCTAGTCCTTCGCAGCTGCTGTGTTCTTGGAACTCAGGGCTTTCTGGTTAATAGAACTCTTACCCTAGGCGTAACTCAAAACTTAACCCTAGGAAGGAAAATCAGCCTATGGTTCAGGATGGTCTCATGAGAATAGCAGCAGAGGTAGCCAAGTTGTGTCACTTCTGCGGCCCCCTTGGGATGCCTTTAACAGCTGCATGTGCCCGGAGCCCAGGGCTTCCTGGTTTTAAAAGTCCTAGGCCTAAGCCTAACAGTAACCCTAGGAAGGTAAATCAGCCGCGTATTAGGGTTCTTCCTAAGGGAAAAGCCGTGAAAGCAGCCATGTTGTGGCACTTCTGCACTCCCTTTGGGATGCCTTTGGCAGATGAAGGAAGCCTGGAACTCAGGGTTTCCGAGTTAAAAAAATCCTAGCCCTAGGCCGAACCCCAACCCTAAGACGAGAAAGGCAAATCAGCCAGGAATTAGGCATGTCCCCAAGGAAAAAGCTGTGGAGGCAGGCATGTTGTGGTACTTTTGCGCTCTTCTTGGCTAGTCCTTCGCAGCTGCTGTGTTCTTGGAACTCAGGTCTTTCTGGTTAATAGAACTCTTACCCTAGGCGTAACTCAAACCTTAACCCTTGGAAGGAAAATCAGCCTATGGTTCAGGATGGTCTCATGAGAATAGAAGCAGAAGCAGCCAAGTTG
Organism: Ammospiza maritima maritima; assembly: GCA_036010785.1. Classification (NCBI taxonomy): domain Eukaryota; kingdom Metazoa; phylum Chordata; class Aves; order Passeriformes; family Passerellidae; genus Ammospiza; species Ammospiza maritima. The sequence continues at coordinate 224,669 of JAYKTQ010000246.1, forward strand.
TGTCACTTCTGCGGCCCTCTTGGGATGCCTTTAAGAGCTGCCGTGTGCCTGGAGCCCAGGGCTTCCTGGTTTTAAAAGTCCTAGGCCTAAGCCTAACAGTAACCCTAGGAAGGTAAATCAGCCGGGTATTAGGGTTCTTCCTAAGGGAAAAGCCGTGAAAGCAGCCATGTTGTGGCACTTCTGCACTCCCTTTAGGATGCCTTTGGCAGGTGCAGTAAGCCTGGAACTCAGGGCTTCCTGGTTAAAGAACTCCAAGCCCTAGGCGGAAGCCTAACCCTAACCCTAGGCAGATAAATTAGCCTTGGTATAGGGATGGTGCCAAGGAAAAAGCTGTGAAAGCTGCCATGTTGTTGCACTTTTGTACTCCCCTTGGGATGCCTTGAACAGCTGCAGTGTGCCTGGATCTAAGGGCTTCCTAGTTTTAAAAATCCTAGCCCTAGGCCTAAGCCTAACAGGAACCCTGGGAAGGGAAATCAGCCTGGTGTTAAGCTTCTTGCCAAGGAAAAAGCCGTGAAAGCAGCCATGTTGTGGCACTTTTGCACTCCCTTTTGGATGCCTTTCACAGCTCCAGTGTGCCTGGAACTCAGGGCTTCCTGATTTTAAAAGTCCTAGCCCTAGGCCGAACCCCAACCCTAAGACGAGAAAGGCAAATCAGCCAGGAATTAGGCATGTCCCCAAGGAAAAAGCTGTGGAGGCAGGCATGTTGTGGTACTTTTGCGCTCTTCTTGGCTAGTCCTTCGCAGCTGCTGTGTTCTTGGAACTCAGGGCTTTCTGGTTAATAGAACCCTTACCCTAGGCGTAAGTCAAACCTTAACCCTAGGAAGGAAAATCAGCCTATGGTTCGGGATGGTCTCATGAGAATAGCAGCAGAGGCAGCCAAGTTGTGTCACTTTTGCGCTCCCCTTGGGATGCCTTTGGCAGCTGCAGTGTGCCTGGAGCCCAGGGCTTCCTGGTTTTAAAAGTCCTAGGCCTAAGCCTAACAGTAACCCTAGGAAGGTAAATCAGCCGCGTATTAGGGTTCTTCCTAAGGGAAAAGCCGTGAAAGCAGCCATGTTGTGGCACTTCCGCACTCCCTTTGGGATGCCTTTGGCAGATGAAGTAAGGCTGGAACTCAGGGCTTCCTGGTTAAAAAAATCCTAGCCCTAGGCCGAACCCCAACCCTAAGACGAGAAAGGCAAATCAGCCAGGAATTAGGCATGTCCCCAAGGAAAAAGCTGTGGAGGCAGGCATGTTGTGGTACTTTTGCGCTCTTCTTGGCTAGTCCTTCGCAGCTGCTGTGTTCTTGGAACTCAGGGCTTTCTGGTTAATAGAACCCTTACCCCAGGCCTAACTCAAACCTTAACCCTAGGAAGGAAAATCAGCCTATGGTTCGGGATGGTCTCATGAGAATAGCAGCAGAGGCAGCCAAGTTGTGTCACTTTTGCGCTCCCCTTGGGATGCCTTTCGCAGCTGCAGTGTGCCTGGAGCCCAGGGCTTCCTGGTTTTAAAAGTCCTAGGCCTAAGCCTAACAGTAACCCTAGGAAGGTAAATCAGCCGCGTATTAGGGTTCTTCCTAAGGGAAAAGCCGTGAAAGCAGCCATGTTGTGGCACTTCTGCACTCCCTTTGGGATGCCTTTGGCAGATGAAGTAAGGCTGGAACTCAGGGCTTCCTGGTTAAAAAAATCCTAGCCCTAGGCCGAACCCCAACCCTAAGACGAGAAAGGCAAATCAGCCAGGAATTAGGCATGTCCCCAAGGAAAAAGCTGTGGAGGCAGGCATGTTGTGGTACTTTTGCGCTCTTCTTGGCTAGTCCTTCGCAGCTGCTGTGTTCTTGGAACTCAGGGCTTTCTGGTTAATAGAACTCTTACCCTAGGCGTAACTCAAACCTTAACCCTAGGAAGGAAAATCAGCCTATGGTTCAGGATGGTCTCATGAGAATAGAAGCAGAGGCAGCCAAGTTGTGTCACTTCTGCGGCCCTCTTGGGATGCCTTTCGCAGCTGCATGTGCCTGGAGCCCAGGGCTTCCTGGTTTTAAAAGTCCTAGGCCTAAGCCTAACAGTAACCCTAGGAAGGTAAATCAGCCGCGTATTAGGGTTCTTCCTAAGGGAAAAGCCGTGAAAGCAGCCATGTTGTGGCACTTCTGCACTCCCTTTGGGATGCTTTTTGCAGATGAAGTAAGCCTGGAACTCAGGGCTTCCTAGTTAAAAAAATCTTAGCCCTAGGCCGAACCCCAACCCTAAGACGAGAAAGGCAAATCAGCCAGGAATTAGGCATGTCCCCAAGGAAAAAGCTGTGGAGGCAGGCATGTTGTGGTACTTTTGCGCTCTTCTTGGCTAGTCCTTCGCAGCTGCTGTGTTCTTGGAACTCAGGGCTTTCTGGTTAATAGAACTCTTACCCAAGGCGTAACTCAAACCTTAACCCTTGGAAGGAAAATCAGCCTATGGTTCAGGATGGTCTCATGAGAATAGAAGCAGAGGCAGCCAAGTTGTGTCACTTCTGCGGCCCTCTTGGGATGCCTTTAACAGCTGCAGTGTGCCTGGAGCCCAGGGCTTCCTGGTTTTAAAAGTCCTAGGCCTAAGCCTAACAGTAACCCTAGGAAGGTAAATCAGCCGGGTATTAGGGTTCTTCCTAAGGGAAAAGCTGTGAAAGCAGCTATGTTGTGGCACTTTTGCACTCCCTTTGGGATGCCTTTGGCAGATGCAGTAAGCCTGGAACTCAGGGCTTCCTGGTTAAAAAACTCCAAGCCCTAGGCTGAACCCTAACCCTAACCCTAGGCAGATAAATTAGCCTAGGTATAGGGATGGTGCCAAGGAAAAAGCTGTGAAAGCTGCCATGTTGTTGCACTTTTGTACTCCCCTTGGGATGCCTTGAACAGCTGCAGTGTGCCTGGATCTAAGGGCTTCCTAGTTTTAAAAATCCTAGCCCTAGGCATAAGCCTAACAGTAACCCTGGGAAGGGAAATCAGCCTGGTTTTAAGCTTCTTGCCAAGGAAAAAGCCGTGAAAGAAACCATGTTGTGGCACTTTTGCACTCCCTTTTGGATGCCTTTCACAGCTCCAGTGTGCCTGGAACTCAGGGCTTCCTGATTTTAAAAATCCTAGCCCTAGGCTGAACCCCAACCCTAAGACGAGAAAGGCAAATCAGCCAGGAATTAGGCATGTCCCCAAGGAAAAAGCTGTGGAGGCAGGCATGTTGTGGTACTTTTGCGCTCTTCTTGGCTAGTCCTTCGCAGCTGCTGTGTTCTTGGAACTCAGGGCTTTCTGGTTAATAGAACCCTTACCCCAGGCGTAACTCAAACCTTAACCCTAGGAAGGAAAATCAGCCTATGGTTCGGGATGGTCTCATGGAAATATCAGTGGTGGCAGCCAAGTTGTGTCACTTTTGCGCTCCCCTTGGGATGCCTTTCGCAGCTGCAGTGTGCCTGGAGGCCAGGGCTTCCTGGTTTTACAAGTCCTCGGCCTAAGCCTAACAGTAACCCTAGGAAGGTAAATCAGCCGCGTATTAGGGTTCTTCCTAAGGGAAAAGCCGTGAAAGCAGCCATGTTGTGGCACTTTTGCACACCATTTGGGATGCCTTTGGCAGATGAAGTAAGCCTGGAACTCAGGGCTTCCTAGTTAAAAATATCCTAGCCCTAGGCCGAACTCCAACCCTAAGACGAGAAAGGCAAATCAGCCAGGAATTAGACATGTCCCCAAGGAAAAAGCTGTGGAGGCAGGCACGTTGTGGTACTTTTGCGCTCTTCTTGGGTAGTCCTTTGCAGCTGCTGTGTTCTTGGAACTCAGGTCTTTCTGGTTAATAGAACTCTTAACCTAGGCGTAACTCAAACCTTAACCCTAGGAAGGAAAATCAGCCTATGGTTCAGGATGGTCTCATGAGAATAGAAGCAGAGGCAGCCAAGTTGTGTCACTTCTGCAGCCCTCTTGGGATGCCTTTAAAAGCTGCATGTGCCTGGAGCCCAGGGCTTCCTGGTTTTAAAAGTCCTAGGCCTAAGCCTAACAGTAACCCTAGGAAGGTAAATCAGCCGCGTATTAGGGTTCTTCCTAAGGGAAAAGCCGTGAAAGCAGCCATGTTGTGGCACTTTTGCACACCCTTTGGGATGCCTTTGGCAGATGCAGTAAGCCTGGAACTCAGGGCTTCCGAGTTAAAAAAATCCTAGCCCTAGGCCGAACCCCAACCCTAAGACGAGAAAGGCAAATCAGCCAGGAATTAGGCATGTCCCCAAGGAAAAAGCTGTGGAGGCAGGCATGTTGTGGTACTTTTGCGCTCTTCTTGGCTAGTCCTTCGCAGCTGCTGTGTTCTTGGAACTCAGGGCTTTCTGGTTAATAGAACCCTTACCCTAGGGGTAACTCAAACCTTAACCCTAGGAAGGAAAATCAGCCTATGGTTCGGGATGGTCACATGAGAATAGCAGCAGAGGCAGCCAAGTTGTGTCACTTTTGCGCTCCCCTTGGGATGCCTTTCGCAGCTGCAGTGTGCCTGGAGCCCAGGGCTTCCTGGTTTTAAAAGTCCTAGGCCTAAGCCTAACAGTAACCCTAGGAAGGTAAATCAGCCGCGTATTAGGGTTCTTCCTAAGGGAAAAGCCGTGAAAGCAGCCATGTTGTGGCACTTCTGCACTCCCTTTGGGATGCCTTTGGCAGATGAAGTAAGGCTGGAACTCAGGGCTTCCTGGTTAAAAAAATCCTAGCCCTAGGCCGAACCCCAACCCTAAGACGAGAAAGGCAAATCAGCCAGGAATTAGGCATGTCCCCAAGGAAAAAGCTGTGGAGGCAGGCATGTTGTGGTACTTTTGCGCTCTTCTTGGCTAGTCCTTCGCAGCTGCTGTGTTCTTGGAACTCAGGGCTTTCTGGTTAATAGAACCCTTACCCCAGGCCTAACTCAAACCTTAACCCTAGGAAGGAAAATCAGCCTATGGTTCGGGATGGTCTCATGAGAATAGCAGCAGAGGCAGCCAAGTTGTGTCACTTTTGCGCTCCCCTTGGGATGCCTTTGGCAGCTGCAGTGTGCCTGGACCCCAGGGCTTCCTGGTTTTAAAAGTCCTAGGCCTAAGCCTAACAGTAACCCTAGGAAGGTAAATCAGCCGCGTATTAGGGTTCTTCCTAAGGGAAAAGCCGTGAAAGCAGCCATGTTGTGGCACTTCTGCACTCCCTTTGGGATGCCTTTGGCAGATGAAGTAAGGCTGGAACTCAGGGCTTCCTGGTTAAAAAAATCCTAGCCCTAGGCCGAACCCCAACCCTAAGACGAGAAAGGCAAATCAGCCAGGAATTAGGCATGTCCCCAAGGAAAAAGCTGTGGAGGCAGGCATGTTGTGGTACTTTTGCGCTCTTCTTGGCTAGTCCTTCGCAGCTGCTGTGTTCTTGGAACTCAGGGCTTTCTGGTTAATAGAACTCTTACCCTAGGCGTAACTCAAACCTTAACCCTAGGAAGGAAAATCAGCCTATGGTTCAGGATGGTCTCATGAGAATAGAAGCAGAGGCAGCCAAGTTGTGTCACTTCTGCGGCCCTCTTGGGATGCCTTTCGCAGCTGCATGTGCCTGGAGCCCAGGGCTTCCTGGTTTTAAAAGTCCTAGGCCTAAGCCTAACAGTAACCCTAGGAAGGTAAATCAGCCGCGTATTAGGGTTCTTCCTAAGGGAAAAGCCGTGAAAGCAGCCATGTTGTGGCACTTCTGCACTCCCTTTGGGATGCTTTTTGCAGATGAATTAAGCCTGGAACTCAGGGCTTCCTAGTTAAAAAAATCTTAGCCCTAGGCCGAACCCCAACCCTAAGACGAGAAAGGCAAATCAGCCAGGAATTAGGCATGTCCCCAAGGAAAAAGCTGTGGAGGCAGGCATGTTGTGGTACTTTTGCGCTCTTCTTGGCTAGTCCTTCGCAGCTGCTGTGTTCTTGGAACTCAGGGCTTTCTGGTTAATAGAACTCTTACCCAAGGCGTAACTCAAACCTTAACCCTTGGAAGGAAAATCAGCCTATGGTTCAGGATGGTCTCATGAGAATAGAAGCAGAGGCAGCCAAGTTGTGTCACTTCTGCGGCCCTCTTGGGATGCCTTTAACAGCTGCAGTGTGCCTGGAGCCCAGGGCTTCCTGGTTTTAAAAGTCCTAGGCCTAAGCCTAACAGTAACCCTAGGAAGGTAAATCAGCCGGGTATTAGGGTTCTTCCTAAGGGAAAAGCTGTGAAAGCAGCTATGTTGTGGCACTTTTGCACTCCCTTTGGGATGCCTTTGGCAGATGCAGTAAGCCTGGAACTCAGGGCTTCCTGGTTAAAAAACTCCAAGCCCTAGGCTGAACCCTAACCCTAACCCTCGGCAGATAAATTAGCCTAGGTATAGGGATGGTGCCAAGGAAAAAGCTGTGAAAGCTGCCATGTTGTTGCACTTTTGTACTCCCCTTCGGATGCCTTGAACAGCTGCAGTGTGCCTGGATCTAAGGGCTTCCTAGTTTTAAAAATCCTAGCCCTAGGCCTAAGCCTAACAGTAACCCTGGGAAGGGAAATCAGCCTGGTTTTAAGCTTCTTGCCAAGGAAAAAGCCGTGAAAGAAACCATGTTGTGGCACTTTTGCACTCCCTTTTGGATGCCTTTCACAGCTCCAGTGTGCCTGGAACTCAGGGCTTCCTGATTTTAAAAATCCTAGCCCTAGGCTGAACCCCAACCCTAAGACGAGAAAGGCAAATCAGCCAGGAATTAGGCATGTCCCCAAGGAAAAAGCTGTGGAGGCAGGCATGTTGTGGTACTTTTGCGCTCTTCTTGGCTAGTCCTTCGCAGCTGCTGTGTTCTTGGAACTCAGGGCTTTCTGGTTAATAGAACCCTTACCCCAGGCGTAACTCAAACCTTAACCCTAGGAAGGAAAATCAGCCTATGGTTCAGGATGGTCTCATGAGAATAGAAGCAGAGGCAGCCAAGTTGTGTCACTTCTGCAGCCCTCTTGGGATGCCTTTAACAGCTGCATGTGCCTGGAGCCCAGGGCTTCCTGGTTTTAAAAGTCCTAGGCCTAAGCCTAACAGTAACCCTAGGAAGGTAAATCAGCCGCGTATTAGGGTTCTTCCTAAGGGAAAAGCCGTGAAAGCAGCCATGTTGTGGCACTTTTGCACACCCTTTGGGATGCCTTTGGCAGATGCAGTAAGCCTGGAACTCAGGGCTTCCGAGTTAAAAAAATCCTAGCCCTAGGCCGAACCCCAACCCTAAGACGAGAAAGGCAAATCAGCCAGGAATTAGGCATGTCCCCAAGGAAAAAGCTGTGGAGGCAGGCATGTTGTGGTACTTTTGCGCTCTTCTTGGCTAGTCCTTCGCAGCTGCTGTGTTCTTGGAACTCAGGGCTTTCTGGTTAATACAACCCTTACCCTAGGGGTAACTCAAACCTTAACCCTAGGAAGGAAAATCAGCCTATCGTTCGGGATGGTCTCATGAGAATAGCAGCAGAGGCAGCCAAGTTGTGTCACTTCTGCGGCCCTCTTGGGATGCCTTTCGCAGCTGCATGTGCCTGGAGCCCAGGGCTTCCTGGTTTTAAAAGTCCTAGGCCTAAGCCTAACAGTAACCCTAGGAAGGTAAATCAGCCGGGTATTAGGGTTCTTCCTAAGGGAAAAGCCGTGAAAGCAGCCATGTTGTGGCACTTTTGCACTCCCTTTGGGATGCCTTTGGCAGATGCAGTAAGCCTGGAACTCAGGGCTTCCTGGTTAAAAAACTCCAAGCCCTAGGCTGAACCCTAACCCTAACCCTAGGCAGATAAAACAGCCTAAGTATAGGGATGGTGCCATGGAAAAAGCTGTGAAAGCTGCCATGTAGTTGCACTTTTGTACTCCCCTTGGGATGCCTTGAACAGCTGCAGTGTGCCTGGATCTAAGGGCTTCCTAGTTTTAAAAATCCTAGCCCTAGGCCTAAGCCTAACAGTAACCCTGGGAAGGGAAATCAGCCTGGTTTTAAGCTTCTTGCCAAGGAAAAAGCCGTGAAAGCAGCCATGTTGTGGCACTTTTGCACTCCCTTTTGGATGCCTTTCACAGCTCCAGTGTGCCTGGAACTCAGGGCTTCCTGATTTTAAAAATTCTAGCACTAGGCTGAACCCCAACCCTAAGACGAGAAAGGCAAATCAGCCAGGAATTAGGCATGTCCCCAAGGAAAAAGCTGTGGAGGCAGGCATGTTGTGGCACTTTTGCGCTCTTCTTGGGTAGTCCTTCGCAGCTGCTGTGTTCTTGGAACTCAGGGCTTTCTGGTTAATAGAACCCTTACCCCAGGCGTAACTCAAAACTTAACCCTAGGAAGGAAAATCAGCCTATGGTTCGGGATGGTCTCATGGAAATATCAGTGGTGGCAGCCAAGTTGTGTCACTTTTGCGCTCCCCTTGGGATGCCTTTCGCAGCTGCAGTGTGCCTGGAGGCCAGGGCTTCCTGGTTTTACAAGTCCTCGGCCTAAGCCTAACAGTAACCCTAGGAAGGTAAATCAGACGCGTATTAGGGTTCTTCCTAAGGGAAAAGCCGTGAAAGCAGCCATGTTGTGGCACTTCTGCACTCCCTTTGGGATGCCTTTGGCAGATGAAGTAAGGCTGGAACTCAGGGCTTCCTGGTTAAAAAAATCCTAGCCCTAGGCCGAACCCCAACCCTAAGACGAGAAAGGCAAATCAGCCAGGAATTAGGCATGTCCCCAAGGAAAAAGCTGTGGAGGCAGGCATGTTGTGGTACTTTTGCGCTCTTCTTGGCTAGTCCTTCGCAGCTGCTGTGTTCTTGGAACTCAGGGCTTTCTGGTTAATAGAACCCTTACCCCAGGCGTAACTCAAACCTTAACCCTAGGAAGGAAAATCAGCCTATGGTTCGGGATGGTCTCATGGAAATATCAGTGGTGGCAGCCAAGTTGTGTCACTTTTGCGCTCCCCTTGGGATGCCTTTCGCAGCTGCAGTGTGCCTGGAGGCCAGGGCTTCCTGGTTTTACAAGTCCTCGGCCTAAGCCTAACAGTAACCCTAGGAAGGTAAATCAGCCGCGTATTAGGGTTCTTCCTAAGGGAAAAGCCGTGAAAGCAGCCATGTTGTGGCACTTTTGCACACCATTTGGGATGCCTTTGGCAGATGAAGTAAGCCTGGAACTCAGGGCTTCCTAGTTAAATATATCCTAGCCCTAGGCCGAACTCCAACCCTAAGACGAGAAAGGCAAATCAGCCAGGAATTAGACATGTCCCCAAGGAAAAAGCTGTGGAGGCAGGCACGTTGTGGTACTTTTGCGCTCTTCTTGGGTAGTCCTTTGCAGCTGCTGTGTTCTTGGAACTCAGGTCTTTCTGGTTAATAGAACTCTTAACCTAGGCGTAACTCAAACCTTAACCCTAGGAAGGAAAATCAGCCTATGGTTCAGGATGGTCTCATGAGAATAGAAGCAGAGGCAGCCAAGTTGTGTCACTTCTGCAGCCCTCTTGGGATGCCTTTAACAGCTGCATGTGCCTGGAGCCCAGGGCTTCCTGGTTTTAAAAGTCCTAGGCCTAAGCCTAACAGTAACCCTAGGAAGGTAAATCAGCCGCGTATTAGGGTTCTTCCTAAGGGAAAAGCCGTGAAAGCAGCCATGTTGTGGCACTTTTGCACACCCTTTGGGATGCCTTTGGCAGATGAAGTAAGCCTGGAACTCAGGGCTTCCGAGTTAAAAAAATCCTAGCCCTAGGCCGAACCCCAACCCTAAGACGAGAAAGGCAAATCAGCCAGGAATTAGGCATGTCCCCAAGGAAAAAGCTGTGGAGGCAGGCATGTTGTGGTACTTTTGCGCTCTTCTTGGCTAGTCCTTCGCAGCTGCTGTGTTCTTGGAACTCAGGGCTTTCTGGTTAATAGAACCCTTACCCTAGGGGTAACTCAAACCTTAACCCTAGGAAGGAAAATCAGCCTATCGTTCGGGATGGTCTCATGAGAATAGCAGCAGAGGCAGCCAAGTTGTGTCACTTCTGCGGCCCTCTTGGGATGCCTTTCGCAGCTGCATGTGCCTGGAGCCCAGGGCTTCCTGGTTTTAAAAGTCCTAGGCCTAAGCCTAACAGTAACCCTAGGAAGGTAAATCAGCCGGGTATTAGGGTTCTTCCTAAGGGAAAAGCCGTGAAAGCAGCCATGTTGTGGCACTTCTGCACTCCCTTTGGGATGCCTTTGGCAGATGAAGTAAGGCTGGAACTCAGGGCTTCCTGGTTAAAAAAATCCTAGCCCTAGGCCGAACCCCAACCCTAAGACGAGAAAGGCAAATCAGCCAGGAATTAGGCATGTCCCCAAGGAAAAAGCTGTGGAGGCAGGCATGTTGTGGTACTTTTGCGCTCTTCTTGGCTAGTCCTTCGCAGCTGCTGTGTTCTTGGAACTCAGGGCTTTCTGGTTAATAGAACCCTTACCCCAGGCCTAACTCAAACCTTAACCCTAGGAAGGAAAATCAGCCTATGGTTCGGGATGGTCTCATGAGAATAGCAGCAGAGGCAGCCAAGTTGTGTCACTTTTGCGCTCCCCTTGGGATGCCTTTCGCAGCTGCAGTGTGCCTGGACCCCAGGGCTTCCTGGTTTTAAAAGTCCTAGGCCTAAGCCTAACAGTAACCCTAGGAAGGTAAATCAGCCGCGTATTAGGGTTCTTCCTAAGGGAAAAGCCGTGAAAGCAGCCATGTTGTGGCACTTCTGCACTCCCTTTGGGATGCTTTTTGCAGATGAAGTAAGCCTGGAACTCAGGGCTTCCTAGTTAAAAAAATCTTAGCCCTAGACCGAACCCCAACCCTAAGACGAGAAAGGCAAATCAGCCAGGAATTAGGCATGTCCCCAAGGAAAAAGCTGTGGAGGCAGGCATGTTGTGGTACTTTTGCGCTCTTCTTGGCTAGTCCTTCGCAGCTGCTGTGTTCTTGGAACTCAGGGCTTTCTGGTTAATAGAACTCTTACCCAAGGCGTAACTCAAACCTTAACCCTTGGAAGGAAAATCAGCCTATGGTTCAGGATGGTCTCATGAGAATAGAAGCAGAGGCAGCCAAGTTGTGTCACTTCTGCGGCCCTCTTGGGATGCCTTTAACAGCTGCAGTGTGCCTGGAGCCCAGGGCTTCCTGGTTTTAAAAGTCCTAGGCCTAAGCCTAACAGTAACCCTAGGAAGGTAAATCAGCCGGGTATTAGGGTTCTTCCTAAGGGAAAAGCTGTGAAAGCAGCCATGTTGTGGCACTTTTGCACTCCCTTTGGGATGCCTTTGGCAGATGCAGTAAGCCTGGAACTCAGGGCTTCCTGGTTAAAAAACTCCAAGCCCTAGGCTGAACCCTAACCCTAACCCTAGGCAGATAAAACAGCCTAAGTATAGGGATGGTGCCATGGAAAAAGCTGTGAAAGCTGCCATGTTGTTGCACTTTTGTACTCCCCTTGGGATGCCTTGAACAGCTGCAGTGTGCCTGGATCTAAGGGCTTCCTAGTTTTAAAAATCCTAGCCCTAGGCCTAAGCCTAACAGTAACCCTGGGAAGGGAAATCAGCCTGGTTTTAAGCTTCTTGCCAAGGAAAAAGCCGTGAAAGCAGCCATGTTGTGGCACTTTTGCACTCCCTTTTGGATGCCTTTCACAGCTCCAGTGTGCCTGGAACTCAGGGCTTCCTGATTTTAAAAATTCTAGCACTAGGCTGAACCCCAACCCTAAGACGAGAAAGGCAAATCAGCCAGGAATTAGGCATGTCCCCAAGGAAAAAGCTGTGGAGGCAGGCATGTTGTGGCACTTTTGCGCTCTTCTTGGGTAGTCCTTCGCAGCTGCTGTGTTCTTGGAACTCAGGGCTTTCTGGTTAATAGAACCCTTACCCCAGGCGTAACTCAAAACTTAACCCTAGGAAGGAAAATCAGCCTATGGTTCGGGATGGTCTCATGGAAATATCAGTGGTGGCAGCCAAGTTGTGTCACTTTTGCGCTCCCCTTGGGATGCCTTTCGCAGCTGCAGTGTGCCTGGAGGCCAGGGCTTCCTGGTTTTACAAGTCCTCGGCCTAAGCCTAACAGTAACCCTAGGAAGGTAAATCAGACGCGTATTAGGGTTCTTCCTAAGGGAAAAGCCGTGAAAGCAGCCATGTTGTGGCACTTCTGCACTCCCTTTGGGATGCCTTTGGCAGATGAAGTAAGGCTGGAACTCAGGGCTTCCTGGTTAAAAAAATCCTAGCCCTAGGCCGAACCCCAACCCTAAGACGAGAAAGGCAAATCAGCCAGGAATTAGGCATGTCCCCAAGGAAAAAGCTGTGGAGGCAGGCATGTTGTGGTACTTTTGCGCTCTTCTTGGCTAGTCCTTCGCAGCTGCTGTGTTCTTGGAACTCAGGGCTTTCTGGTTAATAGAACCCTTACCCCAGGCGTAACTCAAACCTTAACCCTAGGAAGGAAAATCAGCCTATGGTTCGGGATGGTCTCATGGAAATATCAGTGGTGGCAGCCAAGTTGTGTCACTTTTGCGCTCCCCTTGAGATGCCTTTCGCAGCTGCAGTGTGCCTGGAGGCCAGGGCTTCCTGGTTTTACAAGTCCTCGGCCTAAGCCTAACAGTAACCCTAGGAAGGTAAATCAGCCGCGTATTAGGGTTCTTCCTAAGGGAAAAGCCGTGAAAGCAGCCATGTTGTGGCACTTTTGCACACCATTTGGGATGCCTTTGGCAGATGAAGTAAGCCTGGAACTCAGGGCTTCCTAGTTAAAAATATCCTAGCCCTAGGCCGAACTCCAACCCTAAGACGAGAAAGGCAAATCAGCCAGGAATTAGACATGTCCCCAAGGAAAAAGCTGTGGAGGCAGGCACGTTGTGGTACTTTTGCGCTCTTCTTGGGTAGTCCTTTGCAGCTGCTGTGTTCTTGGAACTCAGGTCTTTCTGGTTAATAGAACTCTTAACCTAGGCGTAACTCAAACCTTAACCCTAGGAAGGAAAATCAGCCTATGGTTCAGGATGGTCTCATGAGAATAGAAGCAGAGGCAGCCAAGTTGTGTCACTTCTGCAGCCCTCTTGGGATGCCTTTAACAGCTGCATGTGCCTGGAGCCCAGGGCTTCCTGGTTTTAAAAGTCCTAGGCCTAAGCCTAACAGTAACCCTAGGAAGGTAAATCAGCCGCGTATTAGGGTTCTTCCTAAGGGAAAAGCCGTGAAAGCAGCCATGTTGTGGCACTTTTGCACACCCTTTGGGATGCCTTTGGCAGATGCAGTAAGCCTGGAACTCAGGGCTTCCGAGTTAAAAAAATCCTAGCCCTAGGCCGAACCCCAACCCTAAGACGAGAAAGGCAAATCAGCCAGGAATTAGGCATGTCCCCAAGGAAAAAGCTGTGGAGGCAGGCATGTTGTGGTACTTTTGCGCTCTTCTTGGCTAGTCCTTCGCAGCTGCTGTGTTCTTGGAACTCAGGGCTTTCTGGTTAATAGAACCCTTACCCTAGGGGTAACTCAAACCTTAACCCTAGGAAGGAAAATCAGCCTATCGTTCGGGATGGTCTCATGAGAATAGCAGCAGAGGCAGCCAAGTTGTGTCACTTTTGCGCTCCCCTTGGGATGCCTTTCGCAGCTGCAGTGTGCCTGGAGCCCAGGGCTTCCTGGTTTTAAAAGTCCTAGGCCTAAGCCTAACAGTAACCCTAGGAAGGTAAATCAGCCGCGTATTAGGGTTCTTCCTAAGGGAAAAGCCGTGAAAGCAGCCATGTTGTGGCACTTCTGCACTCCCTTTGGGATGCCTTTGGCAGATGAAGTAAGGCTGGAACTCAGGGCTTCCTGGTTAAAAAAATCCTAGCCCTAGGCCGAACCCCAACCCTAAGACGAGAAAGGCAAATCAGCCAGGAATTAGGCATGTCCCCAAGGAAAAAGCTGTGGAGGCAGGCATGTTGTGGTACTTTTGCGCTCTTCTTGGCTAGTCCTTCGCAGCTGCTGTGTTCTTGGAACTCAGGGCTTTCTGGTTAATAGAACCCTTACCCCAGGCCTAACTCAAACCTTAACCCTAGGAAGGAAAATCAGCCTATGGTTCGGGATGGTCTCATGAGAATAGCAGCAGAGGCAGCCAAGTTGTGTCACTTTTGCGCTCCCCTTGGGATGCCTTTCGCAGCTGCAGTGTGCCTGGACCCCAGGGCTTCCTGGTTTTAAAAGTCCTAGGCCTAAGCCTAACAGTAACCCTAGGAAGGTAAATCAGCCGCGTATTAGGGTTCTTCCTAAGGGAAAAGCCGTGAAAGCAGCCATGTTGTGGCACTTCTGCACTCCCTTTGGGATGCCTTTGGCAGATGAAGTAAGGCTGGAACTCAGGGCTTCCTGGTTAAAAAAATCCTAGCCCTAGGCCGAACCCCAACCCTAAGACGAGAAAGGCAAATCAGCCAGGAATTAGGCATGTTCCCAAGGAAAAAGCTGTGGAGGCAGGCATGTTGTGGTACTTTTGCGCTCTTCTTGGCTAGTCCTTCGCAGCTGCTGTGTTCTTGGAACTCAGGGCTTTCTGGTTAATAGAACTCTTACCCTAGGCGTAACTCAAACCTTAACCCTAGGAAGGAAAATCAGCCTATGGTTCAGGATGGTCTCATGAGAATAGAAGCAGAGGCAGCCAAGTTGTGTCACTTCTGCGGCCCTCTTGGGATGCCTTTCGCAGCTGCATGTGCCTGGAGCCCAGGGCTTCCTGGTTTTAAAAGTCCTAGGCCTAAGCCTAACAGTAACCCTAGGAAGGGAAATCAGACGCGTATTAGGGTTCTTCCTAAGGGAAAAGCCGTGAAAGCAGCCATGTTGTGGCACTTCTGCACTCCCTTTGGGATGCTTTTTGCAGATGAAGTAAGCCTGGAACTCAGGGCTTCCTAGTTAAAAAAATCTTAGCCCTAGGCCGAACCCCAACCCTAAGACGAGAAAGGCAAATCAGCCAGGAATTAGGCATGTCCCCAAGGAAAAAGCTGTGGAGGCAGGCATGTTGTGGTACTTTTGCGCTCTTCTTGGCTAGTCCTTCGCAGCTGCTGTGTTCTTGGAACTCAGGGCTTTCTGGTTAATAGAACTCTTACCCAAGGCGTAACTCAAACCTTAACCCTTGGAAGGAAAATCAGCCTATGGTTCAGGATGGTCTCATGAGAATAGAAGCAGAGGCAGCCAAGTTGTGTCACTTCTGCGGCCCTCTTGGGATGCCTTTAACAGCTGCAGTGTGCCTGGAGCCCAGGGCTTCCTGGTTTTAAAAGTCCTAGGCCTAAGCCTAACAGTAACCCTAGGAAGGTAAATCAGCCGGGTATTAGGGTTCTTCCTAAGGGAAAAGCTGTGAAAGCAGCTATGTTGTGGCACTTTTGCACTCCCTTTGGGATGCCTTTGGCAGATGCAGTAAGCCTGGAACTCAGGGCTTCCTGGTTAAAAAACTCCAAGCCCTAGGCTGAACCCTAACCCTAACCCTAGGCAGATAAATTAGCCTAGGTATAGGGATGGTGC
The DNA here is from genome assembly GCA_036010785.1 of Ammospiza maritima maritima. NCBI lineage: Eukaryota > Metazoa > Chordata > Aves > Passeriformes > Passerellidae > Ammospiza > Ammospiza maritima. The sequence continues at coordinate 239,959 of JAYKTQ010000246.1, forward strand.
CAAGGAAAAAGCTGTGAAAGCTGCCATGTTGTTGCACTTTTGTACTCCCCTTGGGATGCCTTGAACAGCTGCAGTGTGCCTGGATCTAAGGGCTTCCTAGTTTTAAAAATCCTAGCCCTAGGCCTAAGCCTAACAGTAACCCTGGGAAGGGAAATCAGCCTGGTTTTAAGCTTCTTGCCAAGGAAAAAGCCGTGAAAGAAACCATGTTGTGGCACTTTTGCACTCCCTTTTGGATGCCTTTCACAGCTCCAGTGTGCCTGGAACTCAGGGCTTCCTGATTTTAAAAATTCTAGCACTAGGCTGAACCCCAACCCTAAGACGAGAAAGGCAAATCAGCCAGGAATTAGGCATGTCCCCAAGGAAAAAGCTGTGGAGGCAGGCATGTTGTGGCACTTTTGCGCTCTTCTTGGGTAGTCCTTCGCAGCTGCTGTGTTCTTGGAACTCAGGGCTTTCTGGTTAATAGAACCCTTACCCCAGGCGTAACTCAAAACTTAACCCTAGGAAGGAAAATCAGCCTATGGTTCGGGATGGTCTCATGGAAATATCAGTGGTGGCAGCCAAGTTGTGTCACTTTTGCGCTCCCCTTGGGATGCCTTTCGCAGCTGCAGTGTGCCTGGAGCCCAGGGCTTCCTGGTTTTACAAGTCCTCGGCCTAAGCCTAACAGTAACCCTAGGAAGGTAAATCAGCCGCGTATTAGGGTTCTTCCTAAGGGAAAAGCCGTGAAAGCAGCCATGTTGTGGCACTTCTGCACTCCCTTTGGGATGCCTTTGGCAGATGAAGTAAGGCTGGAACTCAGGGCTTCCTGGTTAAAAAACTCCAAGCCCTAGGCTGAACCCTAACCCTAACCCTAGGCAGATAAAACAGCCTAGGTATAGGGATGGTGCCATGGAAAAAGCTGTGAAAGCTGCCATGTTGTTGCACTTTTGTACTCCCCTTGGGATGCCTTGAACAGCTGCAGTGTGTCTGGATCTAAGGGCTTCCTAGTTTTAAATATCCTAGCCCTAGGCCTAAGCCTAACAGTAACCCTGGGAAGGGAAATCAGCCTGGTTTTAAGCTTCTTGCCAAGGAAAAAGCCGTGAAAGAAACCATGTTGTGGCACTTTTGCACTCCCTTTTGGATGCCTTTCACAGCTCCAGTGTGCCTGGAACTCAGGGCTTCCTGATTTTAAAAATCCTAGCCCTAGGCTGAACCCCAACCCTAAGACGAGAAAGGCAAATCAGCCAGGAATTAGGCATGTCCCCAAGGAAAAAGCTGTGGAGGCAGGCATGTTGTGGTACTTTTGCGCTCTTCTTGGCTAGTCCTTCGCAGCTGCTGTGTTCTTGGAACTCAGGGCTTTCTGGTTAATAGAACCCTTACCCTAGGCGTAACTCAAACCTTAACCCTAGGAAGGAAAATCAGCCTATGGTTCGGGATGGTCTCATGGAAATATCAGTGGTGGCAGCCAAGTTGTGTCACTTTTGCGCTCCCCTTGGGATGCCTTTCGCAGCTGCAGTGTGCCTGGAGCCCAGGGCTTCCTGGTTTTACAAGTCCTCGGCCTAAGCCTAACAGTAACCCTAGGAAGGTAAATCAGCCGCGTATTAGGGTTCTTCCTAAGGGAAAAGCCGTGAAAGCAGCCATGTTGTGGCACTTTTGCACACCATTTGGGATGCCTTTGGCAGATGAAGTAAGCCTGGAACTCAGGGCTTCCTAGTTAAAAATATCCTAGCCCTAGGCCGAACTCCAACCCTAAGACGAGAAAGGCAAATCAGCCAGGAATTAGGCATGTCCCCAAGGAAAAAGCTGTGGAGGCAGGCACGTTGTGGTACTTTTGCGCTCTTCTTGGGTAGTCCTTTGCAGCTGCTGTGTTCTTGGAACTCAGGTCTTTCTGGTTAATAGAACTCTTACCCTAGGCGAAACTCAAACCTTAACCCTAGGAAGGAAAATCAGCCTATGGTTCAGGATGGTCTCATGAGAATAGAAGCAGAGGCAGCCAAGTTGTGTCACTTCTGCAGCCCTCTTGGGATGCCTTTAACAGCTGCATGTGCCTGGAGCCCAGGGCTTCCTGGTTTTAAAAGTCCTAGGCCTAAGCCTAACAGTAACCCTAGGAAGGTAAATCAGCCGCGTATTAGGGTTCTTCCTAAGGGAAAAGCCGTGAAAGCAGCCATGTTGTGGCACTTTTGCACACCCTTTGGGATGCCTTTGGCAGATGCAGTAAGCCTGGAACTCAGGGCTTCCGAGTTAAAAAAATCCTAGCCCTAGGCCGAACCCCAACCCTAAGACGAGAAAGGCAAATCAGCCAGGAATTAGGCATGTCCCCAAGGAAAAAGCTGTGGAGGCAGGCATGTTGTGGTACTTTTGCGCTCTTCTTGGCTAGTCCTTCGCAGCTGCTGTGTTCTTGGAACTCAGGGCTTTCTGGTTAATAGAACCCTTACCCTAGGGGTAACTCAAACCTTAACCCTAGGAAGGAAAATCAGCCTATCGTTCGGGATGGTCTCATGAGAATAGCAGCAGAGGCAGCCAAGTTGTGTCACTTTTGCGCTCCCCTTGGGATGCCTTTCGCAGCTGCAGTGTGCCTGGAGCCCAGGGCTTCCTGGTTTTAAAAGTCCTAGGCCTAAGCCTAACAGTAACCCTAGGAAGGTAAATCAGCCGCGTATTAGGGTTCTTCCTAAGGGAAAAGCCGTGAAAGCAGCCATGTTGTGGCACTTCTGCACTCCCTTTGGGATGCCTTTGGCAGATGAAGTAAGGCTGGAACTCAGGGCTTCCTGGTTAAAAAATCCTAGCCCTAGGCCGAACCCCAACCCTAAGACGAGAAAGGCAAATCAGCCAGGAATTAGGCATGTCCCCAAGGAAAAAGCTGTGGAGGCAGGCATGTTGTGGTACTTTTGCGCTCTTCTTGGCTAGTCCTTCGCAGCTGCTGTGTTCTTGGAACTCAGGGCTTTCTGGTTAATAGAACCCTTACCCCAGGCGTAACTCAAACCTTAACCCTAGGAAGGAAAATCAGCCTATGGTTCAGGATGGTCTCATGAGAATAGAAGCAGAGGCAGCCAAGTTGTGTCACTTCTGCGGCCCTCTTGGGATGCCTTTAACAGCTGCAGTGTGCCTGGAGCCCAGGGCTTCCTGGTTTTAAAAGTCCTAGGCCTAAGCCTAACAGTAACCCTAGGAAGGTAAATCAGCCGGGTATTAGGGTTCTTCCTAAGGGAAAAGCTGTGAAAGCAGCCATGTTGTGGCACTTTTGCACTCCCTTTGGGATGCCTTTGGCAGATGCAGTAAGCCTGGAACTCAGGGCTTCCTGGTTAAAAAACTCCAAGCCCTAGGCTGAACCCTAACCCTAACGCTAGGCAGATAAAACAGCCTAAGTATAGGGATGGTGCCATGGAAAAAGCTGTGAAAGCTGCCATGTTGTTGCACTTTTGTACTCCCCTTGGGATGCCTTGAACAGCTGCAGTGTGCCTGGATCTAAGGGCTTCCTAGTTTTAAAAATCCTAGCCCTAGGCCTAAGCCTAACAGTAACCCTGGGAAGGGAAATCAGCCTGGTTTTAAGCTTCTTGCCAAGGAAAAAGCCGTGAAAGCAGCCATGTTGTGGCACTTTTGCACTCCCTTTTGGATGCCTTTCACAGCTCCAGTGTGCCTGGAACTCAGGGCTTCCTGATTTTAAAAATTCTAGCACTAGGCTGAACCCCAACCCTAAGACGAGAAAGGCAAATCAGCCAGGAATTAGGCATGTCCCCAAGGAAAAAGCTGTGGAGGCAGGCATGTTGTGGCACTTTTGCGCTCTTCTTGGGTAGTCCTTCGCAGCTGCTGTGTTCTTGGAACTCAGGGCTTTCTGGTTAATAGAACCCTTACCCCAGGCGTAACTCAAAACTTAACCCTAGGAAGGAAAATCAGCCTATGGTTCGGGATGGTCTCATGAGAATAGCAGCAGAGGCAGCCAAGTTGTGTCACTTCTGCAGCCCTCTTGGGATGCCTTTAACAGCTGCATGTGCCTTGAGCCCAGGGCTTCCTGGTTTTAAAAGTCCTAGGCCTAAGCCTAAAAGTAACCCTAGGAAGGTAAATCAGCCGCGTATTAGGGTTCTTCCTAAGGGAAAAGCCATGAAAGCAGCCATGTTGTGGCACTTCTGCACTCCCTTTGGGATGCCTTTGGCAGATGCAGTAAACCTGGAACTCAGGGCTTCCTAGTTAAAAAAATCCTAGCCCTAGGCCGAACCCCAACCCTAAGACGAGAAAGGCAAATCAGCCAGGAATTAGGCATGTCCCCAAGGAAAAAGCTGTGGAGGCAGGCATGTTGTGGTACTTTTGCGCTCTTCTTGGCTAGTCCTTCGCAGCTGCTGTGTTCTTGGAACTCAGGGCTTTCTGGTTAATAGAACCCTTACCCTAGGGGTAACTCAAACCTTAACCCTAGGAAGGAAAACCAGCCTATGGTTCGGGATGGTCTCATGGAAATATCAGTGGTGGCAGCCAAGTTGTGTCACTTTTGCGCTCCCCTTGGGATGCCTTTCGCAGCTGCAGTGTGCCTGGAGCCCAGGGCTTCCTGGTTTTAAAAGTTCTAGGCCTAAGCCTAACAGTAACCCTAGGAAGGTAAATCAGCCGCGTATTAGGGTTCTTCCTAAGGGAAAAGCCGTGAAAGCAGCCATGTTGTGGCACTTTTGCACACCCTTTGGGATGCCTTTGGCAGATGCAGTAAGCCTGGAACTCAGGGCTTCCGAGTTAAAATATCCTAGCCCTAGGCCGAACCCCAACCCTAAGACGAGAAAGGCCAATCAGCCAGGAATTAGGCATGTCCCCAAGGAAAAAGCTGTGGAGGCAGGCATGTTGTGGTACTTTTGCGCTCTTCTTGGCTAGTCCTTCGCAGCTGCTGTGTTCTTGGAACTCAGGGCTTTCTGGTTAATAGAACCCTTACCCCAGGCGTAACTCAAACCTTAATCCTAGGAAGGCTAATCAGCCTATGGTTCGGGATGGTCTCATGAGAATAGCAGCAGAGGCAGCCAAGTTGTGTCACTTTTGCGCTCCCCTTGGGATGCCTTTCGCAGCTGCAGTGTGCCTGGAGCCCAGGGCTTCCTGCTTTTAAAAGTCCTAGGCCTAAGCCTAACAGTAACCCTAGGAAGGTAAATCAGCCGCGTATTAGGGTTCTTCCTAAGGGAAAAGCCGTGAAAGCAGCCATGTTGTGGCACTTTTGCACTCCCTTTGGGATGCCTTTGGCAGATGCAGTAAGCCTGGAACTCAGGGCTTCCTGGTTAAAAAACTCCAAGCCCTAGGCTGAAGCCTAACCCTAACCCTAGTCAGATAAAACAGCCTAGGTATAGGGATGGTGCCAAGGAAAAAGCTGTGAAAGCTGCCATGTTGTTGCACTTTTGTACTCCCCTTGGGATGCCTTGAACAGCTGCAGTGTGCCTGGATCTAAGGGCTTCCTAGTTTTAAAAATCCTAGCCCTAGGCCTAAGCCTAACAGTAACCCTTGGAAGGGAAATCAGCCTGGTGTTAAGCTTCTTGCCAAGGAAAAAGCCGTGAAAGCAACCATGTTGTGGCACATTTGCACTCCTTTTTGGATGCCTTTCACAGCTCCAGTGTGCCTGGAACTCAGGGCTTCCTGATTTTAAAAATCCTAGCCCTAGGCCGAACCCCAACCCTAAGACGAGAAAGGCAAATCAGCCAGGAATTAGGCATGTCCCCAAGGAAAAAGCTGTGGAGGCAGGCATGTTGTGGTACTTTTGCACTCTTCTTTGGAAGTCCTTCGCAACTGCTGTGTTCTTGGAACTCAGGGCTTTCTGGTTAATAGAACCCTTACCCTAGGCGTAACTCAAACCTTAACCCTAGGAAGGAAAATCAGCCTATGGTTCGGGATGGTCTCATGAGAATAGCAGCAGAGGCAGCCAAGTTGTGTCACTTCTGCGGCCCTCTTCGGATGCCTTTAACAGCTGCATGTGCCTGGAGCCCAGGGCTTCCTGGTTTTAAAAGTCCTAGGCCTAAGCCTAACAGTAACCCTAGGAAGGTAAATCAGCCGCGTATTAGGGTTCTTCCTAAGGGAAAAGCCGTGAAAGCAGCCATGTTGTGGCACTTTTCACACACTTTGGGATGCCTTTGGCAGATGAAGTAAGCCTGGAACTCAGGGCTTTCTAGTTAAAAATATCCTAGCCCTAGGCCGAACCCCAACCTTAAGACGAGAAAGGAAAACCAGCCAGGAATTAGGCATGTCCCCAAGGAAAAAGCTGTGGAGGCAGGCATGTTGTGGTACTTTTGCGCTCTTCTTGGCTAGTCCTTCGCAGCTGCTGTGTTCTTGGAACTCAGGGCTTTCTGGTTAATAGAACTCTTACCCTAGGCGTAACTCAAAACTTAACCCTAGGAAGGAAAATCAGCCTATGGTTCAGGATGGTCTCATGAGAATAGCAGCAGAGGTAGCCAAGTTGTGTCACTTCTGCGGCCCTCTTGGGATGCCTTTAACAGCTGCATGTGCCCGGAGCCCAGGGCTTCCTGGTTTTAAAAGTCCTAGGCCTAAGCCTAACAGTAACCCTAGGAAGGTAAATCAGCCGCGTATTAGGGTTCTTCCTAAGGGAAAAGCCGTGAAAGCAGCCATGTTGTGGCACTTCTGCACTCCCTTTGGGATGCCTTTGGGAGATGAAGTAAGCCTGGAACTCAGGGTTTCCTAGTTAAAAAAATCCTAGCCCTAGGCCGAACCCCAACCCTAAGACGAGAAAGGCAAATCAGCCAGGAATTAGGCATGTCCCCAAGGAAAAAGCTGTGGAGGCAGGCATGTTGTGGTACTTTTGCGCTCTTCTTGGCTAGTCCTTCGCAGCTGCTGTGTTCTTGGAACTCAGGTCTTTCTGGTTAATAGAACTCTTACCCTAGGCGTAACTCAAACCTTAACCCTTGGAAGGAAAATCAGCCTATGGTTCTGGATGGTCTCATGAGAATAGAAGCAGAAGCAGCCAAGTTGTGTCACTTCTGCGGCCCTCTTGGGATGCCTTTAACAGCTGCAGTGTGCCTGGAGCCCAGGGCTTCCTGGTTTTAAAAGTCCTAGGCCTAAGCCTAACAGTAACCCTAGGAAGGTAAATCAGCCGCGTATTAGGGTTCTTCCTAAGGGAAAAGCCGTGAAAGCAGCCATGTTGTGGCACTTCTGCACTCCCTTTGGGATGCCTTTGGCAGGTGCAGTAAGCCTGGAACTCAGGGCTTCCTGGTTAAAGAACTCCAAGCCCTAGGCGGAAGCCTAACCCTAACCCTAGGCAGATAAATTAGCCTAGGTATAGGGATGGTGCCAAGGAAAAAGCTGTGAAAGCTGCCATGTTGTTGCACTTTTGTACTTCCCTTGGGATGCCTTGAACAGCTGCAGTGTGCCTGGATCTAAGGGCTTCCTAGTTTTAAAAATCCTAGCCCTAGGCCTAAGCCTAACAGTAACCCTGGGAAGGGAAATCAGCCTGGTTTTAAGCTTCTTGCCAAGGAAAAAGCCGTGAAAGCAGCCATGTTGTGGCACTTTTGCACTCCCTTTTGGATGCCTTTCACAGCTCCAGTGTGCCTGGAACTCAGGGCTTCCTGATTTTAAAAATCCTAGCCCTAGGCCGAACCCCATCCCTAAGACGAGAAAGGCAAATCAGCCAGGAATTAGGCATGTCCCCAAGGAAAAAGCTGTGGAGGCAGGCATGTTGTGGAACTTTTGCGCTCTTCTTGGGTAGTCCTTCGCAGCTGCTGTGTTCTTGGAACTCAGGGCTTTCTGGTTAATAGAACTCTTAACCTAGGCGTAACTCAAACCTTAACCCTAGGAAGGAAAATCAGCCTATGGTTCAGGATGGTCTCATGAGAATAGAAGCAGAGGCAGCCAAGTTGTGTCACTTCTGCGGCCCTCTTGGGATGCCTTTCGCAGCTGCATGTGCCTGGAGCCCAGGGCTTCCTGGTTTTAAAAGTCCTAGGCCTAAGCCTAACAGTAACCCTAGGAAGGTAAATCAGCCGCGTATTAGGGTTCTTCCTAAGGGAAAAGCCGTGAAAGCAGCCATGTTGTGGCACTTTTGCACACCCTTTGGGATACCTTTGGCAGATGCAGTAAGCCTGGAACTCAGGGCTTCCGAGTTAAAAAAATCCTAGCCCTAGGCCGAACCCCAACCCTAAGACGAGAAAGGCAAATCAGCCAGGAATTAGGCATGTCCCCAAGGAAAAAGCTGTGGAGGCAGGCATGTTGTGGTACTTTTGCGCTCTTCTTGGGTAGTCCTTCGCAGCTGCTGTGTTCTTGGAACTCAGGGCTTTCTGGTTAATAGAACTCTTACCCTAGGCGTAACTCAAACCTTAACCCTAGGAAGGAAAATCAGACTATGGTTCAGGATGGTCTCATGAGAATAGAAGCAGAGGCAGCCAAGTTGTGTCACTTCTGCGGCCCTCTTGGGATGTCTTTAACAGGTGCATGTGCCTGGAGCCCAGGGCTTCCTGGTTTTAAAAGTCCTAGGCCTAAGCCTAACAGTAACCCTAGGAAGGTAAATCAGCCTGGTGTTAAGCTTCTTGCCAAGGAAAAAGCCGTGAAAGCAACCATGTTGTGGCACATTTGCACTCCTTTTTGGATGCCTTTCACAGCTCCAGTGTGCCTGGAACTCAGGGCTTCCTGATTTTAAAAATCCTAGCCCTAGGCCGAACCCCAACCCTAAGACGAGAAAGGCAAATCAGCCAGGAATTAGGCATGTCCCCAAGGAAAAAGCTGTGGAGGCAGGCATGTTGTGGTACTTTTGCACTCTTCTTTGGAAGTCCTTCGCAACTGCTGTGTTCTTGGAACTCAGGGCTTTCTGGTTAATAGAACCCTTACCCTAGGCGTAACTCAAACCTTAACCCTAGGAAGGAAAATCAGCCTATGGTTCGGGATGGTCTCATGAGAATAGCAGCAGAGGCAGCCAAGTTGTGTCACTTCTGCGGCCCTCTTCGGATGCCTTTAACAGCTGCATGTGCCTGGAGCCCAGGGCTTCCTGGTTTTAAAAGTCCTAGGCCTAAGCCTAACAGTAACCCTAGGAAGGTAAATCAGCCGGGTATTAGGGTTCTTCCTAAGGGAAAAGCCGTGAAAGCAGCCATGTTGTGGCACTTTTCACACACTTTGGGATGCCTTTGGCAGATGAAGTAAGCCTGGAACTCAGGGCTTTCTAGTTAAAAATATCCTAGCCCTAGGCCGAACCCCAACCTTAAGACGAGAAAGGAAAACCAGCCAGGAATTAGGCATGTCCCCAAGGAAAAAGCTGTGGAGGCAGGCATGTTGTGGTACTTTTGCGCTCTTCTTGGCTAGTCCTTCGCAGCTGCTGTGTTCTTGGAACTCAGGGCTTTCTGGTTAATAGAACTCTTACCCTAGGCGTAACTCAAAACTTAACCCTAGGAAGGAAAATCAGCCTATGGTTCAGGATGGTCTCATGAGAATAGCAGCAGAGGTAGCCAAGTTGTGTCACTTCTGCGGCCCTCTTGGGATGCCTTTAACAGCTGCATGTGCCCGGAGCCCAGGGCTTCCTGGTTTTAAAAGTCCTAGGCCTAAGCCTAACAGTAACCCTAGGAAGGTAAATCAGCCGCGTATTAGGGTTCTTCCTAAGGGAAAAGCCGTGAAAGCAGCCATGTTGTGGCACTTCTGCACTCCCTTTGGGATGCCTTTGGGAGATGAAGTAAGCCTGGAACTCAGGGTTTCCTAGTTAAAAAAATCCTAGCCCTAGGCCGAACCCCAACCCTAAGACGAGAAAGGCAAATCAGCCAGGAATTAGGCATGTCCCCAAGGAAAAAGCTGTGGAGGCAGGCATGTTGTGGTACTTTTGCGCTCTTCTTGGCTAGTCCTTCGCAGCTGCTGTGTTCTTGGAACTCAGGTCTTTCTGGTTAATAGAACTCTTACCCTAGGCGTAACTCAAACCTTAACCCTTGGAAGGAAAATCAGCCTATGGTTCAGGATGGTCTCATGAGAATAGAAGCAGAAGCAGCCAAGTTGTGTCACTTCTGCGGCCCTCTTGGGATGCCTTTAACAGCTGCAGTGTGCCTGGAGCCCAGGGCTTCCTGGTTTTAAAAGTCCTAGGCCTAAGCCTAACAGTAACCCTAGGAAGGTAAATCAGCCGCGTATTAGGGTTCTTCCTAAGGGAAAAGCCGTGAAAGCAGCCATGTTGTGGCACTTCTGCACTCCCTTTGGGATGCCTTTGGCAGGTGCAGTAAGCCTGGAACTCAGGGCTTCCTGGTTAAAGAACTCCAAGCCCTAGGCGGAAGCCTAACCCTAACCCTAGGCAGATAAATTAGCCTAGGTATAGGGATGGTGCCAAGGAAAAAGCTGTGAAAGCTGCCATGTTGTTGCACTTTTGTACTTCCCTTGGGATGCCTTGAACAGCTGCAGTGTGCCTGGATCTAAGGGCTTCCTAGTTTTAAAAATCCTAGCCCTAGGCCTAAGCCTAACAGTAACCCTGGGAAGGGAAATCAGCCTGGTTTTAAGCTTCTTGCCAAGGAAAAAGCCGTGAAAGCAGCCATGTTGTGGCACTTTTGCACTCCCTTTTGGATGCCTTTCACAGCTCCAGTGTGCCTGGAACTCAGGGCTTCCTGATTTTAAAAATCCTAGCCCTAGGCCGAACCCCATCCCTAAGACGAGAAAGGCAAATCAGCCAGGAATTAGGCATGTCCCCAAGGAAAAAGCTGTGGAGGCAGGCATGTTGTGGAACTTTTGCGCTCTTCTTGGGTAGTCCTTCGCAGCTGCTGTGTTCTTGGAACTCAGGGCTTTCTGGTTAATAGAACTCTTAACCTAGGCGTAACTCAAACCTTAACCCTAGGAAGGAAAATCAGCCTATGGTTCAGGATGGTCTCATGAGAATAGAAGCAGAGGCAGCCAAGTTGTGTCACTTCTGCGGCCCTCTTGGGATGCCTTTCGCAGCTGCATGTGCCTGGAGCCCAGGGCTTCCTGGTTTTAAAAGTCCTAGGCCTAAGCCTAACAGTAACCCTAGGAAGGTAAATCAGCCGCGTATTAGGGTTCTTCCTAAGGGAAAAGCCGTGAAAGCAGCCATGTTGTGGCACTTTTGCACACCCTTTGGGATACCTTTGGCAGATGCAGTAAGCCTGGAACTCAGGGCTTCCGAGTTAAAAAAATCCTAGCCCTAGGCCGAACCCCAACCCTAAGACGAGAAAGGCAAATCAGCCAGGAATTAGGCATGTCCCCAAGGAAAAAGCTGTGGAGGCAGGCATGTTGTGGTACTTTTGCGCTCTTCTTGGGTAGTCCTTCGCAGCTGCTGTGTTCTTGGAACTCAGGGCTTTCTGGTTAATAGAACTCTTACCCTAGGCGTAACTCAAACCTTAACCCTAGGAAGGAAAATCAGACTATGGTTCAGGATGGTCTCATGAGAATAGAAGCAGAGGCAGCCAAGTTGTGTCACTTCTGCGGCCCTCTTGGGATGTCTTTAACAGGTGCATGTGCCTGGAGCCCAGGGCTTCCTGGTTTTAAAAGTCCTAGGCCTAAGCCTAACAGTAACCCTAGGAAGGTAAATCAGCCTGGTGTTAAGCTTCTTGCCAAGGAAAAAGCCATGAAAGCAGCTATGTTGTGGCACTTCTGCACTCCCTTTGGGATGCCTTTGGCAGATGAAGTAAGCCTGGAACTCAGGGCTTCCTAGTTAAAAATATCCTAGCCCTAGGCCGAACCCCAACCCTAAGACGAGAAAGGCAAATCAGCCAGGAATTAGGCATGTCCCCAAGGAAAAAGCTGTGGAGGCAGGCATGTTGTGGTACTTTTGCGCTCTTCTTGGCTAGTCCTTCGCAGCTGCTGTGTTCTTGGAACTCAGGTCTTTCTGGTTAATAGAACCCTTACCCTAGGCGTAACTCAAACCTTAACCCTAGGAAGGAAAATCAGCCTATGGTTCGGGATGGTCTCATGGAAATATCAGTGGTGGCAGCCAAGTTGTGTCACTTTTGCGCTCCCCTTGGGATGCCTTTCGCAGCTGCAGTGTGCCTGGAGCCCAGGGCTTCCTGGTTTTAAAAGTCCTAGGCCTAAGCCTAACAGTAACCCTAGGAAGGTAAATCAGAGGCGTATTAGGGTTCTTCCTAAGGGAAAAGCCGTGAAAGCAACCGTGTTGTGGCACTTCTGCACTCCCTTTGGGATGCCTTTGGCAGATGAAGTAAGCCTGGAACTCAGGGCTTCCGAGTTAAAAATATCCTAGCCCTAGGCCGAACCCCAACCCTAAGACGAGAAAGGCAAATCAGCCAGGAATTAGGCATGTCCCCAAGGAAAAAGCTGTGGAGGCAGGCATGTTGTGGTACTTTTGCGCTCTTCTTGGCTAGTCCTTCGCACCTGCTGTGTTCTTGGAACTCAGGGCTTTCTGGTTAATAGAACTCTTACCCTAGGCGAAACTCAAACCTTAACCCTAGGAAGGAAAATCAGCCTATGGTTCAGGATGGTCTCATGAGAATAGAAGCAGAGGCAGCCAAGTTGTGTCACTTCTGCGGCCCTCTTGGGATGCCTTTCGCAGCTGCAGTGTGCCTGGAGCCCAGGGCTTCCTGGTTTTAAAAGTCCTAGGCCTAAGCCTAACAGTAACCCTAGGAAGGTAAATCAGCCGCGTATTAGGGTTCTTCCTAAGGGAAAAGCTGTGAAAGCAGCCATGTTGTGGCACTTTTGCACTCCCTTTGGGATGCCTTTGGCAGATGCAGTAAGCCTGGAACTCAGGGCTTCCTGGTTAAAAAACTCCAAGCCCTAGGCTGAAGCCTAACCCTAACCCTAGTCAGATAAAACAGCCTAGGTATAGGGATGGTGCCAAGGAAAAAGCTGTGAAAGCTGCCATGTTGTTGCACTTTTGTACTCCCCTTGGGATGCCTTGAACAGCTGCAGTGTGCCTGGATCTAAGGGCTTCCTAGTTTTAAAAATCCTAGCCCTAGGCCTAAGCCTAACAGTAACCCTTGGAAGGGAAATCAGCCTGGTGTTAAGCTTCTTGCCAAGGAAAAAGCCGTGAAAGCAACCATGTTGTGGCACATTTGCACTCCTTTTTGGATGCCTTTCACAGCTCCAGTGTGCCTGGAACTCAGGGCTTCCTGATTTTAAAAATACTAGCCCTAGGCCGAACCCCAACCCTAAGACGAGAAAGGCAAATCAGCCAGGAATTAGGCATGTCCCCAAGGAAAAAGCTGTGGAGGCAGGCATGTTGTGGTACTTTTGCACTCTTCTTTGGAAGTCCTTCGCAACTGCTGTGTTCTTGGAACTCAGGGCTTTCTGGTTAATAGAACCCTTACCCTAGGCGTAACTGAAACCTTAACCCTAGGAAGGAAAATCAGCCTATGGTTCGGGATGGTCTCATGAGAATAGCAGCAGAGGCAGCCAAGTTGTGTCACTTCTGCGGCCCTCTTGGGATGCCTTTAACAGCTGCATGTGCCTGGAGCCCAGGGCTTCCTGGTTTTAAAAGTCCTAGGCCTAAGCCTAACAGTAACCCTAGGAAGGTAAATCAGCCGGGTATTAGGGTTCTTCCTAAAGGAAAAGCCGTGAAAGCAGCCATGTTGTGGCACTTTTTCACACACTTTGGGATGCCTTTGGCAGATGAAGTAAGCCTGGAACTCAGGGCTTTCTAGTTAAAAATATCCTAGCCCTAGGCCGAACCCCAACCTTAAGACGAGAAAGGAAAACCAGCCAGGAATTAGGCATGTCCCCAAGGAAAAAGCTGTGGAGGCAGGCATGTTGTAGTACTTTTGCACTCTTCTTTGGAAGTCCTTCGCAACTGCTGTGTTCTTGGAACTCAGGGCTTTCTGGTTAATAGAACTCTTACCCTAGGCGTAACTCAAACCTTAACCCTAGGAAGGAAAATCAGCCTATGGTTCGGGATGGTCTCATGAGAATAGCAGCAGAGGCAGCCAAGTTGTGTCACTTCTGCGGCCCTCTTCGGATGCCTTTAACAGCTGCATGTGCCTGGAGCCCAGGGCTTCCTGGTTTTAAAAGTCCTAGGCCTAAGCCTAACAGTAACCCTAGGAAGGTAAATCAGCCGGGTATTAGGGTTCTTCCTAAGGGAAAAGCCGTGAAAGCAGCCATGTTGTGGCACTTTTCACACACTTTGGGATGCCTGTGGCAGATGAAGTAAGCCTGGAACTCAGGGCTTTCTAGTTAAAAATATCCTAGCCCTAGGCCGAACCCCAACCTTAAGACGAGAAAGGAAAACCAGCCAGGAATTAGGCATGTCCCCAAGGAAAAAGCTGTGGAGGCAGGCATGTTGTGGTACTTTTGCGCTCTTCTTGGCTAGTCCTTCGCAGCTGCTGTGTTCTTGGAACTCAGGGCTTTCTGGTTAATAGAACTCTTACCCTAGGCGTAACTCAAAACTTAACCCTAGGAAGGAAAATCAGCCTATGCTTCAGGATGGTCTCATGAGAATAGCAGCAGAGGTAGCCAAGTTGTGTCACTTCTGCGGCCCTCTTGGGATGCCTTTAACAGCTGCATGTGCCCGGAGCCCAGGGCTTCCTGGTTTTAAAAGTCCTAGGCCTAAGCCTAACAGTAACCCTAGGAAGGTAAATCAGCCGCGTATTAGGGTTCTTCCTAAGGGAAAAGCCGTGAAAGCAGCCATGTTGTGGCACTTCTGCACTCCCTTTGGGATGCCTTTGGCAGATGAAGTAAGCCTGGAACTCAGGGTTTCCTAGTTAAAAAAATCCTAGCCCTAGGCCGAACCCCAACCCTAAGACGAGAAAGGCAAATCAGCCAGGAATTAGGCATGTCCCCAAGGAAAAAGCTGTGGAGGCAGGCATGTTGTGGTACTTTTGCGCTCTTCTTGGCTAGTCCTTCGCAGCTGCTGTGTTCTTGGAACTCAGGTCTTTCTGGTTAATAGAACTCTTACCCTAGGCGTAACTCAAACCTTAACCCTTGGAAGGAAAATCAGCCTATGGTTCAGGATGGTCTCATGAGAATAGAAGCAGAAGCAGCCAAGTTGTGTCACTTCTGCGGCCCTCTTGGGATGCCTTTAACAGCTGCAGTGTGCCTGGAGCCCAGGGCTTCCTGGTTTTAAAAGTCCTAGGCCTAAGCCTAACAGTAACCCTAGGAAGGTAAATCAGCCGCGTATTAGGGTTCTTCCTAAGGGAAAAGCCGTGAAAGCAGCCATGTTGTGGCACTTCTGCCCTCCCTTTGGGATGCCTTTGGCAGGTGCAGTAAGCCTGGAACTCAGGGCTTCCTGGTTAAAGAACTCCAAGCCCTAGGCGGAAGCCTAACCCTAACCCTAGGCAGATAAATTAGCCTAGGTATAGGGATGGTGCCAAGGAAAAAGCTGTGAAAGCTGCCATGTTGTTGCACTTTTGTACTCCCCTTGGGATGCCTTGAACAGCTGCAGTGTGCCTGGATCTAAGGGCTTCCTAGTTTTAAAAATCCTAGCCATAGGCCTAAGCCTAACAGTAACCCTGGGAAGGGAAATCAGCCTGGTGTTAAGCTTCTTGCCAAGGAAAAAGCCGTGAAAGCAGCCATGTTGTGGCACTTTTGCACTCCCTTTTGGATGCCTTTCACAGCTCCAGTGTGCCTGGAACTCAGGGCTTCCTAGTTAAAAAAATCCTAGCCCTAGGCCGAACCCCAACCCTAAGACGAGAAAGGCAAATCAGCCAGGAATTAGGCATGTCCCCAAGGAAAAAGCTGTGGAGGCAGGCATGTTGTGGTACTTTTGCGCTCTTCTTGGGTAGTCCTTCGCAGCTGCTGTGTTCTTGGAACTCAGGGCTTTCTGGTTAATAGAACTCTTACCCTAGGCGTAACTCAAACCTTAACCCTAGGAAGGAAAATCAGCCTATGGTTCAGGATGGTCTCATGAGAATAGCAGCAGAGGCAGCCAAGTTGTGTCACTTCTGCGGCCCTCTTGGGATGTCTTTAACAGGTGCATGTGCCTGGAGCCCAGGGCTTCCTGGTTTTAAAAGTCCTAGGCCTAAGCCTAAGAGTAACCCTAGGAAGGTAAATCATCCTGGTGTTAAGCTTCTTGCCAAGGAAAAAGCCATGAAAGCAGCTATGTTGTGGCACTTCTGCACTCCCTTTGGGATGCCTTTGGCAGATGAAGTAAGCCTGGAACTCAGGGCTTCCTAGTTAAAAATATCCTAGCCCTAGGCCGAACCCCAACCCTAAGACGAGAAAGGCAAATCAGCCAGGAATTAGGCATGTCCCCAAGGAAAAAGCTGTGGAGGCAGGCATGTTGTGGTACTTTTGCGCTCTTCTTGGGTAGTCCTTCGCAGCTGCTGTGTTCTTGGAACTCAGGTCTTTCTGGTTAATAGAACCCTTACCCTAGGCGTAACTCAAACCTTAACCCTAGGAAGGAAAATCAGCCTATGGTTCGGGATGGTCTCATGGAAATATCAGTGGTGGCAGCCAAGTTGTGTCACTTTTGCGCTCCCCTTGGGATGCCTTTCGCAGCTGCAGTGTGCCTGGAGCCCAGGGCTTCCTGGTTTTAAAAGTCCTAGGCCTAAGCCTAACAGTAACCCTAGGAAGGTAAATCAGAGGCGTATTAGGGTTCTTCCTAAGGGAAAAGCCGTGAAAGCAGCCATGTTGTGGCACTTCTGCACTCCCTTTGGGATGCCTTTGGCAGATGCAGTAAGCCTGGAACTCAGGGCTTCCGAGTTAAAAATATCCTAGCCCTAAGCCGAACCCCAACCCTAAGACGAGAAAGGCAAATCAGCCAGGAATTAGGCATGTCCCCAAGGAAAAAGCTGTGGAGGCAGGCATGTTGTGGTACTTTTGCGCTCTTCTTGGGTAGTCCTTCGCAGCTGCTGTGTTCTTGGAACTCAGGGCTTTCTGGTTAATAGAACTCTTACCCTAGGCGTAACTCAAAACTTAACCCTAGGAAGGAAAATCAGACTATGGTTCAGGATGGTCTCATGAGAATAGCAGCAGAGGCAGCCAAGTTGTGTCACTTCTGCGGCCCTCTTGGGATGTCTTTAACAGGTGCATGTGCCTGGAGCCCAGGGCTTCCTGGTTTTAAAAGTCCTAGGCCTAAGCCTAACAGTAACCCTAGGAAGGTAAATCAGCCGGGTATTAGGGTTCTTCCTAAGGGAAAAGCCGTGAAAGCAGCCATGTTGTGGCACTTTTGCACACCGTTTGGGATGCCTTTGGCATATGAAGTAAGCCTGGAACTCAGGGCTTCCTAGTTAAAAATATCCTAGCCCTAGGCGGAACCCCAACCCTAAGACGAGAAAGGCAAATCAGCCAGGAATTAGGCATGTCCCCAAGGAAAAAGCTGTGGAGGCAGGCACGTTGTGGTACTTTTGCACTCCCTTTGGGATGCTTTTTGCAGATGAAGTAAGCCTGGAACTCAGGGCTTCCTAGTTAAAAAAATCTTAGCCCTAGGCATAACCCGAACCCTAAGACGAGAAAGGCAAATCAGCCAGGAATTAGGCATGTCCCCAAGGAAAAAGCTGTGGAGGCAGGCATGTTGTGGTACTTTTGCGCTCTTCTTGGGTAGTCCTTCGCAGCTGCTGTGTTCTTGGAACTCAGGGCTTTCTGGTTAATAGAACTCTTACCCTAGGCGTAACTCAAACCTTAACCCTAGGAAGGAAAATCAGCCTATGGTTCAGGATGGTCTCATGAGAATAGAAGCAGAAGCAGCCAAGTTGTGTAACTTCTGCGGCCCTCTTGGGATGCCTTTAACAGCTGCAGTGTGCCTGGAGCCTGGGGCTTCCTGGTTTTAAAAGTCCTAGGCCTAAGCCTAACAGTAACCCTAGGAAGGGAAATCAGACGCGTATTAGGGTTCTTCCTAAGGGAAAAGCCGTGAAAGCAGCCGTGTTGTGGGACTTCTGCACTCCCTTTGGGATGCCTTTGGCAGATGCAGTAAGCCTGGAACTCAGGGCTTCCGAGTTAAAAAAATCCTAGCCCTAGGCCGAACCCCAACCCTAAGACGAGAAAGGCAAATCAGCCAGGAATTAGGCATGTCCCCAAGGAAAAAGCTGTGGAGGCAGGCATGTTGTGGTACTTTTGCGCTCTTCTTGGGTAGTCCTTCGCACCTGCTGTGTTCTTGGAACTCAGGGCTTTCTGGTTAATAGAACCCTTACCCTAGGCGTAACTCAAACCTTAACCCTAGGAAGGAAAATCAGCCTATGGTTCGGGATGGTCTCATGAGAATAGAAGCAGAAGCAGCCAAGTTGTGTAACTTCTGCGGCCCTCTTGGGATGCCTTTAACAGCTGCAGTGTGCCTGGAGCCTGGGGCTTCCTGGTTTTAAAAGTCCTAGGCCTAAGCCTAACAGTAACCCTAGGAAGGGAAATCAGACGCGTATTAGGGTTCTTCCTAAGGGAAAAGCCGTGAAAGCAGCCGTGTTGTGGGACTTCTGCACTCCCTTTGGGATGCCTTTGGCAGATGCAGTAAGCCTGGAACTCAGGGCTTCCGAGTTAAAAAAATCCTAGCCCTAGGCCGAACCCCAACCCTAAGACGAGAAAGGCAAATCAGCCAGGAATTAGGCATGTCCCCAAGGAAAAAGCTGTGGAGGCAGGCATGTTGTGGTACTTTTGCGCTCTTCTTGGGTAGTCCTTCGCACCTGCTGTGTTCTTGGAACTCAGGGCTTTCTGGTTAATAGAACCCTTACCCTAGGCTTAACTCAAACCTTAACCCTAGGAAGGAAAATCAGCCTATGGTTCGGGATGGTCTCATGGAAATATCAGTGGTGGCAGCCAAGTTGTGTCACTTTTGCGCTCCCCTTGGGATGCCTTTCGCAGCTGCAGTGTGCCTGGAGCCCAGGGCTTCCTGGTTTTAAAAGTCCTAGGCCTAAGCCTAACAGTAACCCTAGGAAGGGAAATCAGCCGAGTATTAGGGCTCTTCCTAAGGGAAAAGCCGTGAAAGCAGCCATGTTGTGGCACTTTTGCGCTCCCTTTTGGATGCCTTTCACAGCTCCAGTGTGCCTGGAACTCAGGGCTTCCTGATTTTAAAAATCCTAGCCCTAGGCCGAACCCCAACCCTAAGACGAGAAAGGCAAATCAGCCAGGAATTAGGCATGTCCCCAAGGAAAAAGCTGTGGAGGCAGGCATGTTGTGGTACTTTTGCGCTCTTCTTGGGTAGTCCTTCGCAGCTGCTGTGTTCTTGGAACTCAGGGCTTTCTGGTTAATAGAACCCTTACCCTAGGCGTAACTCAAACCTTAACCCTAGGAAGGAAAATCAGCCTATGGTTCAGGATGGTCTCATGAGAATAGAAGCAGAGGCAGCCAAGTTGTGTCACTTCTGCGGCCCTCTTGGGATGCCTTTAACAGCTGCAGTGTGCCTGGAGCCCAGGGCTTCCTGGTTTTAAAAGTCCTAGGCCTAAGCCTAACAGTAACCCTAGGAAGGTAAATCAGCCGCGTATTAGGGTTCTTCCTAAGGGAAAAGCCGTGAAAGCAGCCATGTTGTGGCACTTTTTCACACACTTTGGATGCCTTTGGCAGATGAAGTAAGCCTGGAACTCAGGGCTTCCTAGTTAAAAAATCCTAGCCCTAGGCCGAACCCCAACCCTAAGACGAGAAAGGCAAATCAGCCAGGAATTAGGCATGTCCCAAACGAAAAAGCTGTGGAGGCAGGAACGTTGTGGTACTTTTGCGCTCTTCTTGGGTAGTCCTTCGCAGCTGCTGTGTTCTTGGAACTCAGGGCTTTCTGGTTAATAGAACCTTTACCCTAGGCGTAACTCAAACCTTAACCCTAGGAAGGAAAATCAGCCTATGTTTCGGGATGGTCTCATGGAAATATCAGTGGTGGCAGCCAAGTTGTGTCACTTTTGCGCTCCCCTTGGGATGCCTTTCGCAGCTGCAGTGTGCCTGGAGCCCAGGGCTTCCTGGTTTTAAAAGTCCTAGGCCTAAGCCTAACAGTAACCCTAGGAAGGGAAATCAGCCGAGTATTAGGGCTCTTCCTAAGGGAAAAGCCGTGAAAGCAGCCATGTTGTGGCACTTCTGCACTCCCTTTGGGATGCCTTTGGCAGATGCAGTAAGCCTGGAACTCAGGGCTTCCTAGTTAAAAATATCCTAGCCCTAGGCCGAACCCCAACCCTAAGACTAGAAAGGCAAATCAGCCAGGAATTAGGCATGTCCCCAAGGAAAAAGCTGTGGAGGCAGGCATGTTGTGGTACTTTTGCGCTCTTCTTGGGTAGTCCTTCGCAGCTGCTGTGTTCTTGGAACTCAGGGCTTTCTGGTTAATAGAACCCTTACCCTAGGCGTAACTCAAACCTTAACCCTAGGAAGGAAAATCAGCCTATGGTTCGGGATGGTCTCATGAGAATAGAAGCAGAGGCAGCCAAGTTGTGTCACTTCTGCGGCCCTCTTGGGATGCCTTGCGCAGCTGCAGTGTGCCTGGAGCCCAGGGCTTCCTGGTTTTAAAAGTCCTAGGCCTAAGCCTAACAGTAACCCTAGGAAGGTAAATCAGCCGCGTATTAGGGTTCTTCCTAAGGGAAAAGCCGTGAAAGCAGCCATGTTGTGGCACTTCTGCACTCCCTTTGGGATGCTTTTGGCAGATGAAGTAAGCCTGGAACTCAGGGCTTCCTAGTTAAAAATATCCTAGCCCTAGGCCGAACCCCAACCCTAAGACGAGAAAGGCAAATCAGCCAGGAATTAGGCATGTCCCCAAGGAAAAAGCTGTGGAGGCAGGCATGTTGTGGTACTTTTGCGCTCTTCTTGGGTAGTCCTTCGCAGCTGCTGTGTTCTTGGAACTCAGGGCTTTCTGGTTAATAGAACTCTTACCCTAGGCGTAACTCAAACCTTAACCCTAGGAAGGAAAATCAGACTATGGTTCAGGATGGTCTCATGAGAATAGCAGCAGAGGCAGCCAAGTTGTGTCACTTCTGCGGCCCTCTTGGGATGTCTTTAACAGGTGCATGTGCCTGGAGCCCAGGGCTTCCTGGTTTTAAAAGTCCTAGGCCTAAGCCTAACAGTCACCCTAGGAAGGTAAATCAGCCTGGTGTTAAGCTTCTTGCCAAGGAAAAAGCCGTGAAAGCAGCCATGTTGTGGCACTTCTGCACTCCCTTTGGGATGCCTTTGGCAGATGAAGTAAGCCTGGAACTCAGGGCTTCCTAGTTAAAAATATCCTAGCCCTAGGCCGAACCCCAACCCTAAGACGAGAAAGGCAAATCAGCCAGGAATTAGGCATGTCCCCAAGGAAAAAGCTGTGGAGGCAGGCATGTTGTGGTACTTTTGCGCTCTTCTTGGGTAGTCCTTCGCAGCTGCTGTGTTCTTGGAACTCAGGTCTTTCTGGTTAATAGAACCCTTACCCTAGGCGTAACTCAAACCTTAACCCTAGGAAGGAAAATCAGCCTATGGTTCGGGATGGTCTCATGGAAATATCAGTGGTGGCAGCCCAGTTGTGTCACTTTTGCGCTCCCCTTGGGATGCCTTTCGCAGCTGCAGTGTGCCTGGAGCCCAGGGCTTCCTGGTTTTAAAAGTCCTAGGCCTAAGCCTAACAGTAACCCTAGGAAGGTAAATCAGCCGCATATTAGGGTTCTTCCTAAGGGAAAAGCCGTGAAAGCAGCCATGTTGTGGCACTTTTGCACACCCTTTGGGATGCCTTTGGCAGATGAAGTAAGCCTGGAACTCAGGGCTTCCTAGTTAAAAATATCCTAGCCCTAGGCCGAACCCCAACCCTAAGACGAGAAAGGCAAATCAGCCAGGAATTAGGCATGTCCCCAAGGAAAAAGCTGTGGAGGCAGGCACGTTGTGGTACTTTTGCGCTCTTCTTGGGTAGTCCTTTGCAGCTGCTGTGTTCTTGGAACTCAGGTCTTTCTGGTTAATAGAACTCTTACCCTAGGCGTAACTCAAACCTTAACCCTAGGAAGGAAAATCAGCCTATGGTTCAGGATGGTCTCATGAGAATAGAAGCAGAGGCAGCCAAGTTGTGTCACTTCTGCGGCCCTCTTGGGATGCCTTTTGCAGCTGCAGTGTGCCTGGAGCCCAGGGCTTCCTGGTTTTAAAAGTCCTAGGCCTAAGCCTAACAGTAACCCTAGGAAGGTAAATCAGACGCGTATTAGGGTTCTTCCTAAGGGAAAAGCCGTGAAAGCAGCCATGTTGTGGCACTTCTGCACTCCCTTTGGGATGCCTTTGGCAGATGCAGTAAGCCTGGAACTCAGGGCTTCCGAGTTAAAAATATCCTAGCCCTAGGCCGAACCCCAACCCTAAGACGAGAAAGGCAAATCAGCCAGGAATTAGGCATGTCCCCAAGGAAAAAGCTGTGGAGGCAGGCATGTTGTGGTACTTTTGCGCTCTTCTTGGCTAGTCCTTCGCACCTGCTGTGTTCTTGGAACTCAGGGCTTTCTGGTTAATAGAACTCTTACCCTAGGCGAAACTCAAACCTTAACCCTAGGAAGGAAAATCAGCCTATGGTTCAGGATGGTCTCATGAGAATAGAAGCAGAGGCAGCCAAGTTGTGTCACTTCTGCGGCCCTCTTGGGATGCCTTTAACAGCTGCAGTGTGCCTGGAGCCCAGGGCTTCCTGGTTTTAAAAGTGCTAGGCCTAAGCCTAACAGTAACCCTAGGAAGGTAAATCAGCCGCGTATTATGGTTCTTCCTAAGTGAAAAGCTGTGAAAGCAGCCATGTTGTGGCACTTTTGCACTCCCTTTGGGATGCCTTTGGCAGATGCAGTAAGCCTGGAACTCAGGGCTTCCTGGTTAAAAAACTCCAAGCCCTAGGCTGAAGCCTAACCCTAACCCTAGGCAGATAAAACAGCCTAGGTATAGGGATGGTGCCAAGGAAAAAGCTGTGAAAGCTGCCATGTTGTTGCACTTTTGTACTCCCCTTGGGATGCCTTGAACAGCTGCAGTGTGCCTGGATCTAAGGGCTTCCTAGTTTTAAAAATCCTAGCCCTAGGCCTAAGCCTAACAGTAACCCTGGGAAGGGAAATCAGCCTGGTGTTAAGCTTCTTGCCAAGGAAAAAGCCGTGAAAGCAGCCATGTTGTGGCACTTTTCCACACACTTTGGGATGCCTTTGGCAGATGAAGTAAGCCTGGAACTCAGGGCTTCCTAGTTAAAAATATCCTAGCCCTAGGCCGAACCCCAACCCTAAGAGGAGAAAGGCAAATCAGCCAGGAATTAGGCATGTCCCCAAGGAAAAAGCTGTGGAGGCAGGCACGTTGTGGTACTTTTGCGCTCTTCTTGGGTAGTCCTTCGCAGCTGCTGTGTTCTTGGAACTCAGGGCTTTCTGGTTAATAGAACCCTTACCCTAGGCGTAACTCAAACCTTAACCCTAGGAAGGAAAATCAGCCTATGGTTCGGGATGGTCTCATGAGAATAGAAGCAGAGGCAGCCAAGTTGTGTCACTTCTGCGGCCCTCTAGGGATGCCTTTCGCAGCTGCAGTGTGCCTGGAGCCCAGGGCTTCCTGGTTTTAAAAGTCCTAGGCCTAAGCCTAACAGTAACCCTAGGAAGGTAAATCAGCCGGGTATTAGGGTTCTTCCTAAGGGAAAAGCCGTGAAAGCAGCCATGTTGTGGCACTTCTGCACTCCCTTTGGGATGCTTTTTGCAGATGAAGTAAGCCTGGAACTCAGGGCTTCCTAGTTAAAAATATCCTAGCCCTAGGCCGAACCCCAACCCTAAGACGAGAAAGGCAAATCAGCCAGGAATTAGGCATGTCCCCAAGGAAAAAGCTGTGGAGGCAGGCATGTTGTGGTACTTTTGCGCTCTTCTTGGGTAGTCCTTCGCAGCTGCTGTGTTCTTGGAACTCAGGGCTTTCTGGTTAATAGAACCCTTACCCCAGGCGTAACTCAAACCTTAACCCTAGGAAGGAAAATCAGCCTATGGTTCGGAATGGTCTCATGGAAATATCAGTGGCGGCAGCCAAGTTGTGTCACTTTTGCGCTCCTCTTGGGATGCCTTTCGCAGCTGCAGTGTGCCTGGAGCCCAGGGCTTCCTGGTTTTAAAAGTCCTAGGCCTAAGCCTAACAGTAACCCTAGGAAGGTAAATCAGCCGGGTATTAGGGTTCTTCCTAAGGGAAAAGCCGTGAAAGCAGCCATGTTGTGGCACTTCTGCACTCCCTTTGGGATGCTTTTGGCAGATGAAGTAAGCCTGGAACTCAGGGCTTCCTAGTTAAAAATATCCTAGCCCTAGGCCGTACCCCAACCCTAAGACGAGAAAGGCAAATCAGCCAGGAATTAGGCATGTCCCCAAGGAAAAAGCTGTGGAGGCAGGCATGTTGTGGTACTTTTGCGCTCGGCTTGGGTAGTCCTTCGCAGCTGCTGTGTTCTTGGAACTCAGGTCTTTCTGGTTAATAGAACCCTTACCCTAGGCGTAACTCAAACCTTAACCCTAGGAAGGAAAATCAGCCTATGGTTCGGGATGGTCTCATGGAAATATCAGTGGTGGCAGCCAAGTTGTGTCACATTTGCGCTCCCCTTGGGATGCCTTTCGCAGCTGCAGTGTGCCTGGAGCCCAGGGCTTCCTGGTTTTAAAAGTCCTAGGCCTAAGCCTAACAGTAACCCTAGGAAGGTAAATCAGCCGCGTATTAGGGTTCTTCCTAAGGGAAAAGCCGTGAAAGCAGCCATGATGTGGCACTTTTGCACACCCTTTGGGATGCCTTTGGCAGATGAAGTAAGCCTGGAACTCAGGGCTTCCTAGTTAAAAATATCCTAGCCCTAGGCCGAACCCCAACCCTAAGACGAGAAAGGCAAATCAGCCAGGAATTAGGCATGTCCCCAAGGAAAAAGCTGTGGAGGCAGGCACGTTGTGGTACTTTTGCACTCTTCTTGGGTAGTCCTTTGCAGCTGCTGTGTTCTTGGAACTCAGGTCTTTCTGGTTAATAGAACTCTTACCCTAGGCGTAACTCAAACCTTAACCCTAGGAAGGAAAATCAGCCTATGGTTCAGGATGGTCTCATGAGAATAGAAGCAGAGGCAGCCAAGTTGTGTCACTTCTGCGGCCCTCTTGGGATGCCTTTTGCAGCTGCAGTGTGCCTGGAGCCCAGGGCTTCCTGGTTTTAAAAGTCCTAAGCCTAAGCCTAACAGTAACCCTAGGAAGGTAAATCATACGCGTATTAGGGTTCTTCCTAAGGGAAAAGCCGTGAAAGCAGCCGTGTTGTTGCACTTCTGCACTCCCTTTGGGATGCCTTTGGCAGATGCAGTAAGCCTGGAACTCAGGGCTTCCGCGTTAAAAATATCCTAGCCCTAGGCCGAACCCCAACCCTAAGACGAGAAAGGCAAATCAGCCAGGAATTAGGCATGTCCCCAAGGAAAAAGCTGTGGAGGCAGGCATGTTGTGGTACTTTTGCGATCTTCTTGGCTAGTCCTTCGCACCTGCTGTGTTCTTGGAACTCAGGGCTTTCTGGTTAATAGAACTCTTACCCTAGGCGAAACTCAAACCTTACCCCTAGGAAGGAAAATCAGCCTATGGTTCAGGATGGTCTCATGAGAATAGAAGCAGAGGCAGCCAAGTTGTGTCACTTCTGCGGCCCTCTTGGGATGCCTTTAACAGCTGCAGTGTGCCTGGAGCCCAGGGCTTCCTGGTTTTAAAAGTGCTAGGCCTAAGCCTAACAGTAACCCTAGGAAGGTGAATCAGCCGCGTATTATGGTTCTTCCTAAGTGAAAAGCTGTGAAAGCAGCCATGTTGTGGCACTTTTGCACTCCCTTTGGGATGCCTTTGGCAGATGCAGTAAGCCTGGAACTCAGGGCTTCCTGGTTAAAAAACTCCAAGCCCTAGGCTGAAGCCTAACCCTAACCGTAGTCAGATAAAACAGCCTAGGTATAGGGATGGTGCCAAGGAAAAACCTGTGAAAGCTGCCATGTTGTTGCACTTTTGTACTCCCCTTGGGATGCCTTGAACAGCTGCAGTGTGCCTGGATCTAAGGGCTTCCTAGTTTTAAAAATCCTAGCCCTAGGCCTAAGCCTAACAATAACCCTAGGAAGGTAAATCAGCCGCGTATTATGGTTCTTCCTAAGGGAAAAGCCGTGAAAGCAGCCATGTTGTGGCACTTCTGCACTCCCTTTTGGATGCCTTTGGAAGATGCAGTAAGCCTGGAACTCAGGGCTTCCTAGTAAAAAAAATCCTAGCCCTAGGCCGAACCCCAACCCTAAGACGAGAAAGGAAAATCAGCCAGGAATTAGGCATGTCCCAAACGAAAAAGCTGTGGAGGCAGGAACGTTGTGGTACTTTTGCGCTCTTCTTGGGTAGTCCTTCGCAGCTGCTGTGTTCTTGGAACTCAGGGCTTTCTGGTTAATAGAACTCTTACCCTAGGCGTAACTCAAACCTTAACCCTAGGAAGGAAAATCAGCCTATGGTTCGGGATGGTCTCATGGAAATATCAGTGGTGGCAGCCAAGTTGTGTCACTTTTGCGCTCCCCTTGGGATGCCTTTCGCAGCTGCAGTGTGCCTGGAGCCCAGGGCTTCCTGGTTTTAAAAGTCCTAGGCCTAAGCCTAACAGTAACCCTAGGAAGGTAAATCAGCCGCGTATTAGGGTTCTTCCTAAGGGAAAAGCCGTGAAAGCAGCCATGTTGTGGCACTTCTGCACTCCCTTTGGGATGCTTTTGGCAGATGCAGTAAGCCTGGAACTCAGGGCTTCCTAGTTAAAAAAATCCTAGCCCTAGGCCGAACCCCAACCCTAAGACGAGAAAGGCAAATCAGCCAGGAATTAGGCATGTCTCCAAGGAAAAAGCTGTGGAGGCAGGCATGTTGTGGTACTTTTGCGCTCTTCTTGGGTAGTCCTTCGCAGCTGCTGTGTTCTTGGAACTCAGGGCTTTCTGGTTAATAGAACCCTTACCCTAGGCGTAACGCAAAACTTAACCCTAGGAAGGAAAATCAGCCTATGGTTCGGGATGGTCTCATGAGAATAGCAGCAGAGGCAGCCAAGTTGTGTCACTTCTGCGGCCTTCTTGGGATGCCTTTCACAGCTGCATGTGCCTGGAGCCCAGGGCTTCCTGGTTTTAAAAGTCCTAGGCCTAAGCCTAACAGTAACCCTAGGAAGGGAAATCAGACGCGTATTAGGGTTCTTCCTAAGGGAAAAGCCGTGAACGCAGCCATGTTGTGGCACTTCTGCACTCACTTTGGGATGCCTTTGGCAGATGCAGTAAGCCTGGAACTCAGGGCTTCCTAGTTAAAAAAATCTTAGCCGTAGGCCGAACCCCAACCCTAAGACGAGAAAGGCAAATCAGCCAGGAATGAGGCATGTCCCCAAGGAAAAAGCTGTGGAGGCAGGCATGTTGTGGTACTTTTGCGCTCTTCTTGGGTAGTCCTTCGCAGCTGCTGTGTTCTTGGAACTCAGGTCTTTCTGGTTAATAGAACTCTTACCCTAGGCGAAACTCAAACCTTAACCCTAGGAAGGAAAATCAGCCTATGGTTCAGGATGGTCTCATGAGAATAGAAGCAGAAGCAGCCAAGTTGTGTAACTTCTGCGGCCCTCTTGGGATGCCTTTAACAGCTGCAGTGTGCCTGGAGCCTGGGGCTTCCTGGTTTTAAAAGTCCTAGGCCTAAGCCTAACAGTAACCCTAGGAAGGGAAATCAGACGCGTATTAGGGTTCTTCCTAAGGGAAAAGCCGTGAAAGCAGCCATGTTGTGGGACTTCTGCACTCCCTTTGGGATGCCTTTGGCAGATGCAGTAAGCCTGGAACTCAGGGCTTCCGAGTTAAAAAAATCCTAGCCCTAGGCCGAACCCCAACCCTAAGACGAGAAAGGCAAATCAGCCAGGAATTAGGCATGTCCCCAAGGAAAAAGCTGTGGAGGCAGGCATGTTGTGGTACTTTTGCGCTCTTCTTGGCTAGTCCTTCGCACCTGCTGTGTTCTTGGAACTCAGGGCTTTCTGGTTAATAGAACCCTTACCCTAGGCGTAACTCAAACCTTAACCCTAGGAAGGAAAATCAGCCTATGGTTCGGGATGGTCTCATGGAAATATCAGTGGTGGCAGCCAAGTTGTGTCACTTTTGCGCTCCCCTTGGGATGCCTTTCGCAGCTGCAGTGTGCCTGGAGCCCAGGGCTTCCTGGTTTTAAAAGTCCTAGGCCTAAGCCTAACAGTAACCCTAGGAAGGGAAATCAGCCGAGTATTAGGGCTCTTCCTAAGGGAAAAGCCGTGAAAGCAGCCATGTTGTGGCACTTTTGCACTCCCTTTTGGATGCCTTTCACAGCTCCAGTGTGCCTGGAACTCAGGGCTTCCTGATTTTAAAAATCCTAGCCCTAGGCCGAACCCCATCCCTAAGACGAGAAAGGCAAATCAGCCAGGAATTAGGCATGTCCCCAAGGAAAAAGCTGTGGAGGCAGGCATGTTGTGGTACTTTTGCGCTCTTCTTGGGTAGTCCTTCGCAGCTGCTGTATTCTTGGAACTCAGGGCTTTCTGGTTAATAGAACCCTTACCCTAGGCGAAACTCAAACCTTAACCCTAGGAAGGAAAATCAGCCTATGGTTCGGGATGGTCTCATGAGAATAGCAGCAGAGGCAGCCAAGTTGTGTCACTTCTGCAGCCCTCTTGGGATGCCTTTAACAGCTGCATGTGCCTGGAGCCCAGGGCTTCCTGGTTTTAAAAGTCCTAGGCCTAAGCCTAACAGTAACCCTAGGAAGGTAAATCAGCCGCGTATTAGGGTTCTTCCTAAGGGAAAAGCCGTGAAAGCAGCCATGTTGTGGCACTTCTGCACTCCCTTTGGGATTCCTTTGGCAGATGAAGTAAGCCTGGAACTCAGGGCTTCCTAGTTAAAAATATCCTAGCCCTAGGCCGAACCCCAACCTTAAGACGAGAAAGGCAAATCAGCCAGGAATTAGGCATGTCCCCAAGGAAAAAGCTGTGGAGGCAGGCACGTTGTGGTACTTTTGCGCTCTTCTTGGGTAGTCCTTCGCAGCTGCTGTGTTCTTGGAACTCAGGGCTTTCTGGTTAATAGAGCCCTTACCCTAGGCGTAACTCAAACCTTAACCCTAGGAAGGAAAATCAGCCTATGGTTCGGGATGGTCTCATGAGAATAGAAGCAGAGGCAGCCAAGTTGTGTCACTTCTGCGGCCCTCTTGGGATGCCTTTCGCAGCTGCAGTGTGCCTGGAGCCCAGGGCTTCCTGGTTTTAAAAGTCCTAGGCCTAAGCCTAACAGTAACCCTAGGAAGGTAAATCAGCCGCGTATTAGGGTTCTTCCTAAGGGAAAAGCCGTGAAAGCAGCCATGTTGTGGCACTTCTGCACTCCCTTTGGGATGCTTTTGGCAGATGAAGTAAGCCTGGAACTCAGGGCTTCCTAGTTAAAAAAATCCTAGCCCTAGGCCGAACCCCAACCCTAAGACGAGAAAGGCAAATCAGCCAGGAATTAGGCATGTCCCCAAGGAAAAAGCTGTGGAGGCAGGCATGTTGTGGTACTTTTGCGCTCTTCTTGGGTAGTCCTTCGCACCTGCTGTGTTCTTGGAACTCAGGGCTTTCTGGTTAATAGAACTCTTACCCTAGGCGTAACTCAAACCTTAACCCTAGGAAGGAAAATCAGATTATGGTTCAGGATGGTCTCATGAGAATAGCAGCAGAGGCAGCCAAGTTGTGTCACTTCTGCGGCCCTCTTGGGATGTCTTTAACAGGTGCATGTGCCTGGAGCCCAGGGCTTCCTGGTTTTAAAAGTCCTAGGCCTAAGCCTAACAGTAACCCTAGGAAGGTAAATCAGCCTGGTGTTAAGCTTCTTGCCAAGGAAAAAGCCGTGAAAGCAGCCATGTTGTGGCACTTCTGCACTCCCTTTGGGATGCCTTTGGCAGATGAAGTAAGCCTGGAACTCAGGGCTTCCTAGTTAAAAATATCCTAGCCCTAGGCCGAACCCCAACCCTAAGAGGAGAAAGGCAAATCAGCCAGGAATTAGGCATGTCCCCAAGGAAAAAGCTGTGGAGGCAGGCATGTTGTGGTACTTTTGCGCTCTTCTTGGGTAGTCCTTCGCAGCTGCTGTGTTCTTGGAACTCAGGTCTTTCTGGTTAATAGAACCCTTACCCTAGGCGTAACTCAAACCTTAACCCTAGGAAGGAAAATCAGCCTATGGTTCGGGATGGTCTCATGGAAATATCAGTGGTGGCAGCCAAGTTGTGTCACTTTTGCGCTCCCCTTGGGATGCCTTTCGCAGCTGCAGTGTGCCTGGAGCCCAGGGCTTCCTGGTTTTAAAAGTCCTAGGCCTAAGCCTAACAGTAACCCTAGGAAGGTAAATCAGCCGCGTATTAGGGTTCTTCCTAAGGGAAAAGCCGTGAAAGCAGCCATGTTGTGGCACTTTTGCACACCCTTTGGGATGCCTTTGGCAGATGAAGTAAGCCTGGAACTCAGGGCTTCCTAGTTAAAAATATCCTAGCCCTAGGCCGAACCCCATCCCTAAGACGAGAAAGGCAAATCAGCCAGGAATTAGGCATGTCCCCAAGGAAAAAGCTGTGGAGGCAGGCATGTTGTGGTACTTTTGCGCTCTTCTTGGGTAGTCCTTCGCAGCTGCTGTGTTCTTGGAACTCAGGGCTTTCTGGTTAATAGAACCCTTACCCTAGGCGTAACTCAAACCTTAACCCTAGGAAGGAAAATCAGCCTATGGTTCGGGATGGTCTCATGAGAATAGAAGCAGAGGCAGCCAAGTTGTGTCACTTTTGCGCTCCCCTTGGGATGCCTTTCGCAGCTGCAGTGTGCCTGGAGCCCAGGGCTTCCTGGTTTTAAAAGTCCTAGGCCTAAGCCTAACAGTAACCCTAGGAAGGTAAATCAGCCGCGTATTAGGGTTCTTCCTAAGGGAAAAGCCGTGAAAGCAGCCATGTTGTGGCACTTTTTCACACACTTTGGGATGCCTTTGGCAGATGAAGTAAGCCTGGAACTCAGGGCTTCCTAGTTAAAAATATCCTAGCCCTAGGCCGAACCCCAACCCTAAGACGAGAAAGGCAAATCAGCCAGGAATTAGGCATGTCCCCAAGGAAAAAGCTGTGGAGGCAGGCATGTTGTGGTACTTTTGCGCTCTTCTTGGCTAGTCCTTCGCAGCTGCTGTGTTCTTGGAACTCAGGGCTTTCTGGTTAATAGAACCCTTACCCTAGGCGTAACTCAAACCTTAACCCTAGGAAGGAAAAGCAGCCTATGGTTCGGGATGGTCTCATGAGAATAGCAGCAGAGGCAGCCAAGTTGTGTCACTTCTGCGGCCCTCTTGGGATGCCTTTAACAGCTGCATGTGCCTGGAGCCCAGGGCTTCCTGGTTTTAAAAGTCCTAGGCCTAAGCCTAACAGTAACCCTAGGAAGGTAAATCAGCCGCGTATTAGGGTTCTTCCTAAGGGAAAAGCCGTGAAAGCAGCCATGTTGTGGCACTTTTGCACACCCTTTGGGATGCCTTTGGCAGATGAAGTAAGCCTGGAACTCAGGGCTTCCTAGTTAAAAATATCCTAGCCCTAGGCCGAACCCCAACCCTAAGAGGAGAAAGGCAAATCAGCCAGGAATTAGGCATGTCCCCAAGGAAAAAGCTGTGGAGGCAGGCACGTTGTGGTACTTTTGCGCTCTTCTTGGGTAGTCCTTCGCAGCTGCTGTGTTCTTGGAACTCAGGGCTTTCTGGTTAATAGAGCCCTTACCCTAGGCGTAACTCAAACCTTAACCCTAGGAAGGAAAATCAGCCTATGGTTCGGGATGGTCTCATGAGAATAGAAGCAGAGGCAGCCAAGTTGTGTCACTTCTGCGGCCCTCTTGGGATGCCTTGCGCAGCTGCAGTGTGCCTGGAGCCCAGGGCTTCCTGGTTTTAAAAGTCCTAGGCCTAAGCCTAACAGTAACCCTAGGAAGGTAAATCAGCCGCGTATTAGGGTTCTTCCTAAGGGAAAAGCCGTGAAAGCAGCCATGTTGTGGCACTTCTGCACTCCCTTTGGGATGCTTTTGGCAGATGAAGTAAGCCTGGAACTCAGGGCTTCCTAGTTAAAAAAATCCTAGCCCTAGGCCGAACCCCAACCCTAAGACGAGAAAGGCAAATCAGCCAGGAATTAGGCATGTCCCCAAGGAAAAAGCTGTGGAGGCAGGCATGTTGTGGTACTTTTGCGCTCTTCTTGGGTAGTCCTTCGCAGCTGCTGTGTTCTTGGAACTCAGGGCTTTCTGGTTAATAGAACTCTTACCCTAGGCGTAACTCAAACCTTAACCCTAGGAAGGAAAATCAGACTATGGTTCAGGATGGTCTCATGAGAATAGCAGCAGAGGCAGCCAAGTTGTGTCACTTCTGCAGCCCTCTTGGGATGCCTTGCGCAGCTACAGTGTGCCTGGAGCCCAGGGCTTCCTGGTTTTAAAAGTCCTAGGCCTAAGCCTAACAGTAACCCTAGGAAGGTAAATCAGCCGCGTATTAGGGTTCTTCCTAAGGGAAAAGCCGTGAAAGCAGCCATGTTGTGGCACTTCTGCACTCCCTTTGGGATGCCTTTGGCAGATGAAGTAAGCCTGGAACTCAGGGCTTCCTAGTTAAAAATATCCTAGCCCTAGGCCGAACCCCAACCCTAAGACGAGAAAGGCAAATCAGCCAGGAATTAGGCATGTCCCCAAGGAAAAAGCTGTGGAGGCAGGCATGTTGTGGTGCTTTTGCGCTCTTCTTGGGTAGTCCTTCGCAGCTGCTGTGTTCTTGGAACTCAGGGCTTTCTGGTTAATAGAACCCTTACCCTAGGCGTAACTCAAACCTTAACCCTAGGAAGGAAAATCAGCCTATGGTTCGGGATGGTCTCATGGAAATATCAGTGGTGGCAGCCAAGTTGTGTCACTTTTGCGCTCCCCTTGGGATGCCTTTCGCAGCTGCAGTGTGCCTGGAGCCCAGGGCTTCCTGGTTTTAAAAGTCCTAGGCCTAAGCCTAACAGTAACCCTAGGAAGGTAAATCAGCCGCGTATTAGGGTTCTTCCTAAGGGAAAAGCCGTGAAAGCAGCCATGTTGTGGCACTTTTGCACACCCTTTGGGATGCCTTTGGCAGATGAAGTAAGCCTGGAACTCAGGGCTTCCTAGTTAAAAATATCCTAGCCCTAGGCCGAACCCCATCCCTAAGACGAGAAAGGCAAATCAGCCAGGAATTAGGCATGTCCCCAAGGAAAAAGCTGTGGAGGCAGGCATGTTGTGGTACTTTTGCGCTCTTCTTGGGTAGTTCTTTGCAGCTGCTGTGTTCTTGGAACTCAGGGCTTTCTGGTTAATAGAACCCTTACCCTAGGCGTAACTCAAACCTTAACCCTAGGAAGGAAAATCAGCCTATGGTTCGGGATGGTCTCATGAGAATAGAAGCAGAGGCAGCCAAGTTGTGTCACTTCTGCGGCCCTCTTGGGATGCCTTTCGCAGCTGCAGTGTGCCTGGAGCCCAGGGCTTCCTGGTTTTAAAAGTCCTAGGCCTAAGCCTAACAGTAACCCTAGGAAGGTAAATCAGCCGCGTATTAGGGTTCTTCCTAAGGGAAAAGCCGTGAAAGCAGCCATGTTGTGGCACTTCTGCACTCCCTTTGGGATGCTTTTGGCAGATGAAGTAAGCCTGGAACTCAGGGCTTCCTAGTTAAAAAAATCCTAGCCCTAGGCCGAACCCCAACCCTAAGACGAGAAAGGCAAAGCAGCCAGGAATTAGGCATGTCCCCAAGGAAAAAGCTGTGGAGGCAGGCATGTTGTGGTACTTTTGCGCTCTTCTTGGGTAGTCCTTCGCAGCTGCTGTGTTCTTGGAACTCAGGGCTTTCTGGTTAATAGAACTCTTACCCTAGGCGTAACTCAAACCTTAACCCTAGGAAGGAAAATCAGACTATGGTTCAGGATGGTCTCATGAGAATAGCAGCAGAGGCAGCCAAGTTGTGTCACTTCTGCGGCCCTCTTGGGATGCCTTGCGCAGCTACAGTGTGCCTGGAGCCCAGGGCTTCCTGGTTTTAAAAGTCCTAGGCCTAAGCCTAACAGTAACCCTAGGAAGGTAAATCAGCCGCGTATTAGGGTTCTTCCTAAGGGAAAAGCCGTGAAAGCAGCCATGTTGTGGCACTTCTGCACTCCCTTTGGGATGCCTTTGGCAGATGAAGTAAGCCTGGAACTCAGGGCTTCCTAGTTAAAAATATCCTAGCCCTAGGCCGAACCCCAACCCTAAGACGAGAAAGGCAAATCAGCCAGGAATTAGGCATGTCCCCAAGGAAAAAGCTGTGGAGGCAGGCATGTTGTGGTGCTTTTGCGCTCTTCTTGGGTAGTCCTTCGCAGCTGCTGTGTTCTTGGAACTCAGGGCTTTCTGGTTAATAGAACCCTTACCCTAGGCGTAACTCAAACCTTAACCCTAGGAAGGAAAATCAGCCTATGGTTCGGGATGGTCTCATGGAAATATCAGTGGTGGCAGCCAAGTTGTGTCACTTTTGCGCTCCCCTTGGGATGCCTTTCGCAGCTGCAGTGTGCCTGGAGCCCAGGGCTTCCTGGTTTTAAAAGTCCTAGGCCTAAGCCTAACAGTAACCCTAGGAAGGTAAATCAGCCGCGTATTAGGGTTCTTCCTAAGGGAAAAGCCGTGAAAGCAGCCATGTTGTGGCACTTTTGCACACCCTTTGGGATGCCTTTGGCAGATGAAGTAAGCCTGGAACTCAGGGCTTCCTAGTTAAAAATATCCTAGCCCTAGGCCGAACCCCATCCCTAAGACGAGAAAGGCAAATCAGCCAGGAATTAGGCATGTCCCCAAGGAAAAAGCTGTGGAGGCAGGCATGTTGTGGTACTTTTGCGCTCTTCTTGGGTAGTTCTTTGCAGCTGCTGTGTTCTTGGAACTCAGGGCTTTCTGGTTAATAGAACCCTTACCCTAGGCGTAACTCAAACCTTAACCCTAGGAAGGAAAATCAGCCTATGGTTCGGGATGGTCTCATGAGAATAGAAGCAGAGGCAGCCAAGTTGTGTCACTTCTGCGGCCCTCTTGGGATGCCTTTCGCAGCTGCAGTGTGCCTGGAGCCCAGGGCTTCCTGGTTTTAAAAGTCCTAGGCCTAAGCCTAACAGTAACCCTAGGAAGGTAAATCAGCCGCGTATTAGGGTTCTTCCTAAGGGAAAAGCCGTGAAAGCAGCCATGTTGTGGCACTTCTGCACTCCCTTTGGGATGCTTTTGGCAGATGAAGTAAGCCTGGAACTCAGGGCTTCCTAGTTAAAAAAATCCTAGCCCTAGGCCGAACCCCAACCCTAAGACGAGAAAGGCAAAGCAGCCAGGAATTAGGCATGTCCCCAAGGAAAAAGCTGTGGAGGCAGGCATGTTGTGGTACTTTTGCGCTCTTCTTGGGTAGTCCTTCGCAGCTGCTGTGTTCTTGGAACTCAGGGCTTTCTGGTTAATAGAACTCTTACCCTAGGCGTAACTCAAACCTTAACCCTAGGAAGGAAAATCAGACTATGGTTCAGGATGGTCTCATGAGAATAGCAGCAGAGGCAGCCAAGTTGTGTCACTTCTGCGGCCCTCTTGGGATGTCTTTAACAGGTGCATGTGCCTGGAGCCCAGGGCTTCCTGGTTTTAAAAGTCCTAGGCCTAAGCCTAACAGTAACCCTAGGAAGGTAAATCAGCCTGGTGTTAAGCTTCTTGCCAAGGAAAAAGCCGTGAAAGCAGCCATGTTGTGGCACTTCTGCACTCCCTTTGGGATGCCTTTGGCAGATGAAGTAAGCCTGGAACTCAGGGCTTCCTAGTTAAAAATATCCTAGCCCTAGGCCGAACCCCAACCCTAAGACGAGAAAGGCAAATCAGCCAGGAATTAGGCATGTCCCCAAGGAAAAAGCTGTGGAGGCAGGCATGTTGTGGTACTTTTGCGCTCTTCTTGGGTAGTCCTTCGCAGCTGCTGTGTTCTTGGAACTCAGGTCTTTCTGGTTAATAGAACCCTTACCCTAGGCGTAACTCAAACCTTAACCCTAGGAAGGAAAATCAGCCTATGGTTCGGGATGGTCTCATGGAAATATCAGTGGTGGCAGCCAAGTTGCGTCACTTTTGCGCTCCCCTTGGGATGCCTTTCGCAGCTGCAGTGTGCCTGGAGCCCAGGGCTTCCTGGTTTTAAAAGTCCTAGGCCTAAGCCTAACAGTAACCCTAGGAAGGGAAATCAGCCGCGTATTAGGGTTCTTCCTAAGGGAAAAGCCGTGAAAGCAGCCATGTTGTGGCACTTTTGCACACCCTTTGGGATGCCTTTGGCAGATGAAGTAAGCCTGGAACTCAGGGCTTCCTAGTTAAAAATATCCTAGCCCTAGGCCGAACCCCAACCCTAAGACGAGAAAGGCAAATCAGCCAGGAATTAGGCATGTCCCCAAGGAAAAAGCTGTGGAGGCAGGCACGTTGTGGTACTTTTGCGCTCTTCTTGGGTAGTCCTTTGCAGCTGCTGTGTTCTTGGAACTCAGGTCTTTCTGGTTAATAGAACTCTTACCCTAGGCGTAACTCAAACCTTAACCCTAGGAAGGAAAATCAGCCTATGGTTCAGGATGGTCTCATGAGAATAGAAGCAGAGGCAGCCAAGTTGTGTCACTTCTGCGGCCCTCTTGGGATGCCTTTTGCAGCTGCAGTGTGCCTGGAGCCCAGGGCTTCCTGGTTTTAAAAGTCCTAGGCCTAAGCCTAACAGTAACCCTAGGAAGGTAAATCAGACGCGTATTAGGGTTCTTCCTAAGGGAAAAGCCGTGAAAGCAGCCATGTTGTGGCACTTCTGCACTCCCTTTGGGATGCCTTTGGCAGATGCAGTAAGCCTGGAACTCAGGGCTTCCTAGTTAAAAATATCCTAGCCCTAGGCCGAACCCCAACCCTAAGACGAGAAAGGCAAATCAGCCAGGAATTAGGCATGTCCCCAAGGAAAAAGCTGTGGAGGCAGGCATGTTGTGGTACTTTTGCGCTCTTCTTGGCTAGTCCTTCGCATCTGCTGTGTTCTTGGAACTCAGGGCTTTCTGGTTAATAGAACTCTTACCCTAGGCGAAACTCAAACCTTAACCCTAGGAAGGAAAATCAGCCTATGGTTCAGGATGGTCTCATGAGAATAGAAGCAGAGGCAGCCAAGTTGTGTCACTTCTGCGGCCCTCTTGGGATGCCTTTAACAGCTGCAGTGTGCCTGGAGCCCAGGGCTTCCTGGTTTTAAAAGTGCTAGGCCTAAGCCTAACAGTAACCCTAGGAAGGTAAATCAGCCGCAAATTATGGTTCTTCCTAAGTGAAAAGCTGTGAAAGCAGCCATGTTGTGGCACTTTTGCACTCCCTTTGGGATGCCTTTGGCAGATGCAGTAAGCCTGGAACTCAGGGCTTCCTGGTTAAAAAACTCCAAGCCCTAGGCTGAAGCCTAACCCTAACCCTAGGCAGATAAAACAGCCTAGGTATAGGGATGGTGCCAAGGAAAAACCTGTGAAAGCTGCCATGTTGTTGCACTTTTGTACTCCCCTTGGGATGCCTTGAACAGCTGCAGTGTGCCTGGATCTAAGGGCTTCCTAGTTTTAAAAATCCTAGCCCTAGGCCTAAGCCTAACAGTAACCCTGGGAAGGGAAATCAGCCTGGTGTTAAGCTTCTTGCCAAGGAAAAAGCCGTGAAAGCAGCCATGTTGTGGCACTTTTCCACACACTTTGGGATGCCTTTGGCAGATGAAGTAAGCCTGGAACTCAGGGCTTCCTAGTTAAAAATATCCTAGCCCTAGGCCGAACCCCATCCCTAAGACGAGAAAGGCAAATCAGCCAGGAATTAGGCATGTCCCCAAGGAAAAAGCTGTGGAGGCAGGCATGTTGTGGTACTTTTGCGCTCTTCTTGGGTAGTCCTTTGCAGCTGCTGTGTTCTTGGAACTCAGGGCTTTCTGGTTAATAGAACCCTTACCCTAGGCGTAACTCAAACCTTAACCCTAGGAAGGAAAATCAGCCTATGATTCGGGATGGTCTCATGAGAATAGAAGCAGAGGCAGCCAAGTTGTGTCACTTCTGCGGCCCTCTTGGGATGCCTTTCGCAGCTGCAGTGTGCCTGGAGCCCAGGGCTTCCTGGTTTTAAAAGTCCTAGGCCTAAGCCTAACAGTAACCCTAGGAAGGTAAATCAGCCGCGTATTAGGGTTCTTCCTAAGGGAAAAGCCGTGAAAGCAGCCATGTTGTGGCACTTTTTCACACACTTTGGGATGCCTTTGGCAGATGAAGTAAGCCTGGAACTCAGGGCTTCCTAGTTAAAAATATCCTAGCCCTAGGCCGAACCCCAACCCTAAGACGAGAAAGGCAAATCAGCCAGGAATTAGGCATGTCCCCAAGGAAAAAGCTGTGGAGGCAGGCATGTTGTGGTACTTTTGCGCTCTTCTTGGGTAGTCCTTAGCAGCTGCTGTGTTCTTGGAACTCAGGTCTTTCTGGTTAATAGAGCCCTTACCCTAGGCGTAACTCAAACCTTAACCCTAGGAAGGAAAATCAGCCTATGGTTCGGAATGGTCTCATGAGAATAGAAGCAGAGGCAGCCAAGTTGTGTCACTTCTGCGGCCCTCTTGGGATGCCTTTCGCAGCTGCAGTGTGCCTGGAGCCCAGGGCTTCCTGGTTTTAAAAGTCCTAGGCATAAGCCTAACAGTAACCCTAGGAAGGTAAATCAGCCGCGTATT
Organism: Ammospiza maritima maritima; assembly: GCA_036010785.1. NCBI lineage: Eukaryota > Metazoa > Chordata > Aves > Passeriformes > Passerellidae > Ammospiza > Ammospiza maritima. The sequence continues at coordinate 278,156 of JAYKTQ010000246.1, forward strand.
AGGGTTCTTCCTAAGGGAAAAGCCGTGAAAGCAGCCATGTTGTGGCACTTTTGCACTCCCTTTGGGATGCTTTTTGCAGATGAAGTAAGCCTGGAACTCAGGGCTTCCTAGTTAAAAATATCCTAGCCCTAGGCCGAACCCCAACCCTAAGACGAGAAAGGCAAATCAGCCAGGAATTAGGCATGTCCCCAAGGAAAAAGCTGTGGAGGCAGGCATGTTGTGGTACTTTTGCGCTCTTCTTGGCTAGTCCTTCGCAGCTGCTGTGTTCTTGGAACTCAGGGCTTTCTGGTTAATAGAACCCTTACCCCAGGCGTAACTCAAACCTTAACCCTAGGAAGGAAAATCAGCCTATGGTTCAGGATGGTCTCATGAGAATAGCAGCAGAGGCAGCCAAGTTGTGTCACTTTTGCGCTCCCCTTGGGATGCCTTTCGCAGCTGCAGTGTGCCTGGAGCCCAGGGCTTCCTGGTTTTAAAAGTCCTAGGCCTAAGCCTAACAGTAACCCTAGGAAGGTAAATCAGCCGCGTATTAGGGTTCTTCCTAAGGGAAAAGCCGTGAAAGCAGCCATGTTGTGGCACTTTTGCGCACACTTTGGGATGCCTTTGGCAGATGAAGTAAGCCTGGAACTCAGGGCCTCCTAGTTAAAAATATCCTAGCCCTAGGCCGAACCCCAACCCTAAGACGAGAAAGGCAAATCAGCCAGGAATTAGGCATGTCCCCAAGGAAAAAGCTGTGGAGGCAGGCACGTTGTGGTACTTTTGCGCTCTTCTTGGGTAGTCCTTCGCAGCTGCTGTGTTCTTGGATCTCAGGTCTTTCTGGTTAATAGAACTCTTACCCTAGGCGTAACTCAAACCTTAACCCTAGGAAGGAAAATAAGCCTATGGTTCAGGATGGTCTCATGAGAATAGAAGCAGAGGCAGCCAAGTTGTGTCACTTCTGCGTCCCTCTTGGGATGCCTTCAACAGCTGCAGTGTGCCTGGAGCCCAGGGCTTCCTGGTTTTAAAAGTCCTAGGCCTAAGCCTAACAGTAACCCTAGGAAGGTAAATCAGCCGGGTATTAGGGTTCTTCCTAAGGGAAAAGCTGTGAAAGCAGCCATGTTGTGGCACTTTTGCACTCCCTTTGGGATGCCTTTGGCAGATGCAGTAAGCCTGGAACTCAGGGCTTCCTGGTTAAAAAACTCCAAGCCTTAGGCTGAAGCCTAACCCTAACCCTAGGCAGATAAAACAGCCTAGGTATAGGGATGGTGCCAAGGAAAAAGCTGTGAAAGCTGCCATGTTTTTGCACTTTTGTACTCCCCTTGGGATGCCTTGAACAGCTGCAGTGTGCCTGGATCTAAGGGCTTCCTAGTTTTAAAAATCCTAGCCCTAGGCCTAAGCCTAACAGTAACCCTGGGAAGCAAATCAGCCTGGTGTTAAGCTTCTTGCCAAGGAAAAAGCCGTGAAAGCAGCCATGTTGTGGCACTTTTGCACTCCCATTTGGATGTCTTTCACAGCTCCAGTGTGCCTGGAACTCAGGGCTTCCTGATTTTAAAAAACCTAGCCCTAGGCCGAACCCCATGCCTAAGACGAGAAAGGCAAATCAGGCCGGAAATTAGGCATGTCCCCAAGGAAAAAGCTGTGGAGGCAGGCATGTTGTGGTACTTTTGCGCTCTTCTTGGGTAGTCCTTCGCAGCTGCTGTGTTCTTGGAACTCGGGGCTTTCTGGTTAATAGAACCCTTACCCTAGGCGTAACTCAAACCTTAACCCTAGGAAGGAAAATCAGCCTATGATTCGGGATGGTCTCATGAGAATAGAAGCAGAGGCAGCCAACTTGTGTCACTTCTGCGGCCCTCTTGGGATGCCTTTCGCAGCTGCAGTGTGCCTGGAGCCCAGGGCTTCCTGGTTTTAAAAGTCCTAGGCCTAAGCCTAACAGTAACCCTAGGAAGGTAAATCAGCCGCGTATTAGGGTTCTTCCTAAGGGAAAAGCCGTGAAAGCAGCCATGTTTTGGCACTTTTGCACTCCCTTTGGGATGCCTTTGGCAGATGAAGTAAGCCTGGAACTCAGGGCTTCCTAGTTAAAAATATCCTAGCCCTAGGCCGAACCCCAACCCTAAGACGAGAAAGGCAAATCAGCCAGGAATTAGGCATGTCCCCAAGGAAAAAGGTGTGGAGGCAGGCACGTTGTGGTACTTTTGCGCTCTTCTTGGGTAGTCCTTCGCAGCTGCTGTGTTCTTGGAACTCAGGGCTTTCTGGTTAATAGAGCCCTTACCCCAGGCGTAACTCAAACCTTAACCCTAGGAAGGAAAATCAGCCTATGGTTCGGAATGGTCTCATGAGAATAGAAGCAGAGGCAGCCAAGTTGTGTCACTTCTGCAGCCCTCTTGGGATGCCTTTAACAGCTGCAGTGTGCCTGGAGCCCAGGGCTTCCTGGTTTTAAAAGTCCTAGGCCTAAGCCTAACAGTAACCCTAGGAAGGTAAATCAGCCGCGTATTAGGGTTCTTCCTAAGGGAAAAGCCGTGAAAGCAGCCATGTTGTGGCACTTCTGCACTCCCTTTGGGATGCTTTTGGCAGATGAAGTAAGCCTGGAACTCAGGGCTTCCTAGTTAAAAATATCCTAGCCCTAGGCCGTACCCCAACCCTAAGACGAGAAAGGCAAATCAGCCAGGAATTAGGCATGTCCCCAAGGAAAAAGCTGTGGAGGCAGGCATGTTGTGGTACTTTTGCGCTCTTCTTGGCTAGTCCTTCGCAGCTGCTGTGTTCTTGGAACTCAGGGCTTTCTGGTTAATAGAACCCTTACCCTAGGCGTAACTCAAACCTTCACCCTAGGAAGGAAAATCAGCTTATGATTTGGGATGGTCTCATGAGAATAGCAGCAGAGGCAGCCAAGTTGTGTCACTTCTGCAGCCCTCTTGGGATGCCTTTAACAGCTGCATGTGCCTGGAGCCCAGGGCTTCCTGGTTTTAAAAGTCCTAGGCCTAAGCCTAACAGTAACCCTAGGAAGGTAAATCAGACGCGTATTAGGGTTCTTCCTAAGGGAAAAGCCGTGAAAGCAGCCATGTTGTGGCACTTTTGCACTCCCATTTGGATGTCTTTCACAGCTCCAGTGTGCCTGGAACTCAGGGCTTCCTGATTTTAAAAAACCTAGCCCTAGGCCGAACCCCATGCCTAAGACGAGAAAGGCAAATCAGCCAGGAATTAGGCATGTCCCATACGAAAAAGCTGTGGAGGCAGGCACGTTGTGGTACTTTTGCGCTCTTCTTGGGTAGTCCTTCGCAGCTGCTGTGTTCTTGGAACTCAGGGCTTTCTGGTTAATAGAACCCTTACCCCAGGCGTAACTCAAACCTTAACCCTAGGAGGGAAAATCAGCTTATGGTTCGGGATGGTCTCATGGAAATATCAGTGGTGGCAGCCAAGTTGTGTCACTTTTGCGCTCCCCTTGGGATGCCTTTCGCAGCTGCAGAGTGCCTGGAGCCCAGGGCTTCCTGGTTTTAAAAGTCCTAGGCCTAAGCCCAACAGTAACCCTAGGAAGGTAAATCAGCCGCGTATTAGGGTTCTTCCTAAAGGAAAAGCTGTGAAAGCAGCCATGTTGTGGCACTTCTGCACTCCCTTTGGGATGCTTTTTGCAGATGCAGTAAGCCTGGAACTCAGGGCTTCCTAGTAAAAAAAATCCTAGCCCTAGGCCGAACCCCAACCCTAAGACGAGAAAGGCAAATCAGCCAGGAATTAGGCATGTCCCCAAGGAAAAAGCTGTGGAGGCAGGCATGTTGTGGTACTTTTGCGCTCTTCTTGGGTAGTCCTTCGCAGCTGCTGTGTTCTTGGATCTCAGGTCTTTCTGGTTAATAGAACTCTTACCCTAGGCGTAACTCAAACCTTACCCCTAGGAAGGAAAATCAGCCTATGGTTCAGGATGGTCTCATGAGAATAGAAGCAGAGGCAGCCAAGTTGTGTCACTTCTGCGTCCCTCTTGGGATGCCTTTAACAGCTGCAGTGTGCCTGGAGCCCAGGGCTTCCTGGTTTTAAAAGTCCTAGGCCTAAGCCTAACAGTAACCCTAGGAAGGTAAATCAGTCGGGTATTAGGGTTCTTCCTAAGGGAAAAGCTGTGAAAGCAGCCATGTTGTGGCACTTTTGCACTCCCTTTGGGATGCCTTTGGCAGATGCAGTAAGCCTGGAACTCAGGGCTTCCTGGTTAAAAAACTCCAAGGCCTAGGCTGAAGCCTAACCCTAACCCTAGGCAGATAACACAGCCTAGGTGTAGGGATGGTGCCAAGGAAAAAGCTGTGAAAGCTGCCATGTTGTTGCACTTTTGTACTCCCCTTGGGATGGCTTGAACAGCTGCAGTGTGCCTGGATCTAAGGGCTTCCTAGTTTTAAAAATCCTAGCCCTAGGCCTAAGCCTAACAGTAACCCTGGGAAGGGAAATCAGCCTGGTGTTAAGCTTCTTGCCAAGGAAAAAGCCGTGAAAGCAACCATGTTGTGGCACTTTTGCACTCCCATTTGGATGCCTTTCACAGCTCCAGTGTGCCTGGAACTCAGGGCTTCCTGATTTTAAAAATCCTAGCCCTAGGCCGAACCCCATCCCTAAGACGAGAAAGGCAAATCAGCCAGGAATTAGGCATGTCCCCAAGGAAAAAGCTGTGGAGGCAGGCATGTTGTGGTACTTTTGCGCTCTTCTTGGGAAGTCCTTCGCAGCTGCTGTGTTCTTGGAACTCAGGGCTTTCTGGTTAATAGAACCCTTACCCTAGGCGTAACTCAAACCTTAACCCTAGGAAGGAAAATCAGCCTATGGTTCGGGATGGTCTCATGAGAATAGCAGCAGAGGCAGCCAAGTTGTGTCACATCTGCGGCCCTCTTGGGATGCCTTTAACAGCTGCATGTGCCTGGAGCCCAGGGCTTCCTGGTTTTAAAAGTCCTAGGCCTAAGCCTAACAGTAACCCTAGGAAGGTAAATCAGACGCGTATTAGGGTTCTTCCTAAGGGAAAAGCCGTGAAAGCAGCCATGTTGTGGCACTTTTGCACACCCTTTGGGATGCCTTTGGCAGATGAAGTAAGCCTGGAACTCAGGGCTTCCTAGTTAAAAAAATCCTAGCCCTAGGCCGAACCCCAACCCTAAGACGAGAAAGGCAAATCAGCCAGGAATTAGGCATGTCCCCAAGGAAAAAGCTGTGGAGGCAGGCATGTTGTGGTACTTTTGCGCTCTTCTTGGGTAGTCCTTCGCAGCTGCTGTGTTCTTGGAACTCAAGGCTTTCTGGTTAATAGAACCCTTACCCCAGGCGTAACTCAAACCTTAACCCTAGGAAGGAAAATCAGCCTATGGTTCAGGATGGTCTCATGAGAATAGCAGCAGAGGCAGCCAAGTTGTGACACTTCTGCAGCCCTCTTGGGATGCCTTTAACAGCTGCATGTGCCTGGAGCCGAGGGCTTCCTGGTTTTAAAAGTCCTAGGCCTAAGCCTAACAGTAACCCTAGGAAGGTAAATCAGACGCGTATTAGGGTTCTTCCTAAGGGAAAAGCCGTGAAAGCAGCCATGTTGTGGCACTTCTGCACTCCCTTTGGGATGCCGTTGGCAGATGCAGTAAGCCTGGAACTCAGGGCTTCCTGGTAAAAAATCTCCTAGCCCTAGGCCGAACCCCATCCCTATGACGAGAAAGGCAAATCAGCCAGGAATTAGGCATGTCCCCAAGGAAAAAGCTGTGGAGGCAGGCATGTTGTGGTACTTTTGCGCTCTTCTTGGGAAGTCCTTCGCCGCTGCTGTGTTCTTGGAACTCAGGGCTTTCTGGTTAATAGAACCCTTACCCCAGGCGTAACTCAAACCTTAACCCTAGGAAGGAAAATCAGCCTATGGTTCGGGATGGTCTAATGAGAATAGCAGCAGAGGCAGCCAAGTTGTGTCACTTTTGCGCTCCCCTTGGGATGCCTTTCTCAGCTGCAGTGTGCCTGGAGCCCAGGGCTTCCTGGTTTTAAAAGTCCTAGGCCTAAGCCTAACAGTAACCCTAGGAAGGTAAATCAGCCGCGTATTAGGGTTCTTCCTAAGGGAAAAGCCGTGAAAGCAGCCATGTTGTGGCACTTTTTCGCACCATTTGGGATGCCTTTGGCAGATGAAGTAAGCCTGGAACTCAGGGCTTCCTAGTTAAAAATATCCTAGCCCTAGGCCGAACCCCAACCCTAAGACGAGAAAGGCAAATCAGCCAGGAATTAGGCATGTCCCCAAGGAAAAAGCTTTGGAGGCAGGCACGTTGTGGTACTTTTGCGCTCTTCTTGGGTAGTCCTTCGCAGCTGCTGTGTTCTTGGAACTCAGGGCTTTCTGGTTAATAGAACTCTTACCCTAGGCGTAACTCAAACCTTAACCCTAGGAAGGAAAATCAGCCTATGGTTCAGGATGGTCTCATGAGAATAGAAGCAGAGGCAGCCAAGTTGTGTCACTTCTGCGGCCCTCTTGGGATGCCTTTAACAGCTGCATGTGCCTGGAGCCCAGGGCTTCCTAGTTTTAAAAGTCCTAGGCCTAAGCCTAACAGTAACCCTAGGAAGGTAAATCAGACGCGTATTAGGGTTCTTCCTAAGGGAAAAGCCGTGAAAGCAGCCATGTTGTGGCACTTCTGCACTCCCTTTGGGATGCCTTTGGCAGATGCAGTAAGCCTGGAACTCAGGGCTTCCTAGTTAAAAAAATCCTAGCCCTAGGCCGAACCCCAACCCTAAGACGAGAAAGGCAAATCAGCCAGGAATTAGGCATGTCCCCAAGGAAAAAGCTGTGGAGGCAGGCATGTTGTGGTACTTTTGCGCTCTTCTTGGCTAGTCCTTCGCAGCTGCTGTGTTCTTGGAACTCAGGGCTTTCTGGTTAATAGAACCCTTACCCTAGGCGTAACTCAAACCTTAACCCTAGGAAGGAAAATCAGCCTATGGTTCGGGATGGTCTCATGAGAATAGCAGCAGAGGCAGCCAAGTTGTGTCACTTCTGCAGCCCTCTTGGGATGCCTTTAACAGCTGCATGTGCCTGGAACCCAGGGCTTCCTGGTTTTAAAAGTCCTAGGCCTAAGCCTAACAGTAACCCTAGGAAGGTAAATCAGCCGCAAATTATGGTTCTTCCTAAGGGAAAAGCCGTGAAAGCAGCCATGTTGTGGCACTTTTGCGCACCCTTTGGGATGCCTTTGGCAGATGCAGTAAGCCTGGAACTCAGGGCTTCCTGGTTAAAATCTCCAAGGCCTGGGCTGAACCCTAACCCTAACCCTTGGCAGATAAAACAGCCAAGGTATAGGGATGGTGCCAAGGAAAAAGCTGTGAAAGCTGCCATGTTGTTGCACTTTTGAACTCCCCTTGGGATGCCTTGAACAGCTGCAGTGTGCCTGGATCTAAGGGCTTCCTAGTTTTAAAAATCCTAGCCCTAGGCCTAAGCCTAACAGTAACCCTGGGAAGGGAAATCAGCCTGGTGTTAAGCTTCTTGCCAAGGAAAAAGCCGTGAAAGCAACCATGTTTTGGCACTTTTGCACTCCCATTTGGATGCCTTTCACAGCTCCAGTGTGCCTGGAACTCAGGGCTTCCTGATTTTAAAAATCCTAGCCCTAGGCCGAACCCCATCCCTAAGACGAGAAAGGCAAATCAGCCAGGAATTTGGCATGTCCCCAAGGAAAAAGCTGTGGAGGCAGGCATGTTGTGGTACTTTTGCGCTCTTCTTGGCTAGTCCTTCGCAGCTGCTGTGTTCTTGGAACTCAGGTCTTTCTGGTTAATAGAACTCTTACCCTAGGCGTAACTCAAACCTTAACCCTAGGAAGGAAAATCAGCCTATGGTTCAGGATGGTCTCATGAGAATAGAAGCAGAGGCAGCCAAGTTGTGTCACTTCTGCGGCCCTCTTGGGATGCCTTTAACAGCTGCAGTGTGCCTGGAGCCCAGGGCTTCCTGGTTTTAAAAGTCCTAGGCCTAAGCCTAACAGTAACCCTAGGAAGGTAAATCAGCCGCGTATTAGGGTTCTTCCTAAGGGAAAAGCCGTGAAAGCAGCCATGTTGTGGCACTTCTGCACTCCCTTTGGGATGCCTTTGGCAGATGCAGTAAGCCTGGAACTCAGGGCTTCCGAGTTAAAAATATCCTAGCCCTAGGCCGAACCCCAACCCTAAGACGAGAAAGGCAAATCAGCCAGGAATTAGGCATGTCCCCAAGGAAAAAGCTGTGGAGGCAGGCATGTTGTGGTACTTTTGCGCTCTTCTTGGCTAGTCCTTCGCAGCTGCTGTGTTCTTGGAACTCAGGGCTTTCTGGTTAATAGAACCCTTACCCTAGGCGTAACTCAAACCTTAACCCTAGGAAGGAAAATCAGCCTATGGTTCGGGATGGTCTCATGGAAATATCAGTGGTGGCAGCCAAGTTGTGTCACTTTTGCGCTCCCCTTGGGATGCCTTTCGCAGCTGCAGTGTGCCTGGAGCCCAGGGCTTCCTGGTTTTAAAAGTCCTAGGCCTAAGCCTAACAGTAACCCTAGGAAGGTAAATCAGCCGGGTATTAGGGTTCTTCCTAAGGGAAAAGCCGTGAAAGCAGCCATGTTGTGGCACTTCTGCACTCCCTTTGGGATGCCTTTGGCAGATGCAGTAAGCCTGGAACTCAGGGTTTCCTGGTTAAAAAACTCCAAGCCCTAGGCTAACCCTAACCCTGACCCTAGGCACATAAATGAGCCAAGGTATAGGGATGGTACCAAGGAAAAAGCTGTGAAAGCTGCCATGTTTTTGCACTTTTTCACTCCTCTTGGGATGCCTTGAACAGATGCAGTGTTCCTGGAGCTAAGGGCTTCCTAGTTTTAAAAATCCTAGCCCTAGGCCTAAGCCTTACAGTAACCCTGGGAAGGGAAATCAGCCTGGTGTTAGGCTTCTGGCCATGGAAAAAGCCGTGAAAGCAGCCATGTTGTGGCACTTTTGCACTCCCTTTTGGATGCCTTTCACAGCTCCAGTGTGCCTGGAACTCAGGGCTTCCTGATTTTAAAAATCCTGGCCCTAGGCCGAACCCCAACCCTAAGACGAGAAAGGCAAATCAGCCAGGAATTAGGCATGTCCCCAAGGAAAAAGCTGTGGAGGCAGGCATGTTGTGGTACTTTTGCGCTCTTCTTGGCTAGTCCTTCGCAGCTGCTGTGTTCTTGGAACTCAGGGCTTTCTGGTTAATAGAACCCTTACCCTAGGCGTAACTCAAACATTAACCCTAGGAAGGAAAATCAGCCTATGGTTCGGGATGGTCTCATGGAAATATCAGTGGTGGCAACAAAGTAGTGTCACTTTTGCGCTCCCCTTGGGATGCCTTTCTCAGCTGCAGTGTGCCTGGAGCCCAGGGCTTCCTGGTTTTAAAAGTCCTAGGCCTAAGCCTAACAGTAAACCTAGGAAGGTAAATCAGCCGGGTATTAGGGTTCTTCCTAAGGGAAAAGCCGTGAAAGCAGCCATGTTGTGGCACTTCTGCACTCCCTTTGGGATGCCTTTGGCAGATGCAGTAAGCCTGGAACTCAGGGCTTCCTGATTAAAAAACTCCAAGCCCTTGGCTGAAGCCTAACCCTATCCCCAGGATGGAAAATCAGCCTAAGTATAGGGATCGTGCAACGTCTAGAACACGATGGGAGATGTTTTCTGTGCTGGCACAGTTTTTCCGAGCCAGACATAGTGGAAAAGCTTTTTGCTTAGATGTAGACGAGAAGAGACGCTAAATACGAAGGTACGATGCTGTCCGGAGCTAAGAGCCGCTCCCGGGCGTCTTTCGGCAGAAGCCGCGCTAAGGAGTGCACAGTGAGCGGCACAATCGTCTTTGCGCGAAGAAGCCGCTTCTTCGCCTCCGGGAGCCAGAGAGAGCGGCATCTTCGGAAAGGTGAAGAAGGAAGCTGTACAACACTGGGATTGTGTGCGCAGCTTGCCAACTGCTAGAAAACAGTACCTTTGCCCTCTCCTGACTTTTCCAATCACATGAACATTCGATTGGAAGCTGTTTTGGACAACTTTTCTTTTCTTCATGCCAAACACTCGGCACACCTCCGTGCAACGTCTAGAACACGATGGGAGATGTTTTCTGTGCTGGCACAGTTTTTCCTCGCCAGACATAGTGGAAAAGCTTTTTGCTAAGATGTAGACGAGAAGAGACGCTAAAGACGAAGGTACGATGCTGTCCGGAGCTAAGAGCCGCTCCCGGGCGTCTTTCGGCAGAAGCCGCGCTAAGGAGTGCACAGTGAGCGGCACAATCGTCTTTGCGCGAAGAAGCCGCTTCTTCGCCTCCGGGAGCCGGAGAGAGCGGCACCTTCGGAAAGGTGAAGAAGGAAGCTGTACAACACTGGGATTGTGTGCGCAGCTTGCCAACTGCTAGAAAACAGTACCTTTGCACTCTCCTGACTTTTCCAATCACATGAACATTCGATTGGAAGCTGTTTTGGACAACTTTTCTTTCCTTCATGCCAAACACTCGGCACACCTCCGTGCAACGTCTAGAACACGATGGGAGATGTTTTCTGTGCTGGCACAGTTTTTCCTCGCCAGACATAGTAGAAAAGCTTTTTGCTAAGATGTAGACGAGAAGAGACGCTAAAGACGAAGGTACGATGCTCTCCGGAGCTAAGAGCCGCTCCCGGGCGTCTTTCGGCAGAAGCCGCGCCAAGGAGTGCACAGTGAGCGGCACAATCGTCTTTGCGCGAAGAAGCCGCTTCTTCGCCTCCGGGAGCCGGAGAGAGCGGCACCTTCGGAAAGGTGAAGAAGGAAGCTGTACAACACTGGGATTGTGTGCGCAGCTTGCCAACTGCTAGAAAACAGTACCTTTGCACTCTCCTGACTTTTCCAATCACATGAACATTCGATTGGAAGCTGTTTTGGACAACTTTTCTTTCCTTCATGCCAAACACTCGGCACACCTCCGTGCAACGTCTAGAACACGATGGGAGATGTTTTCTGTGCTGGCACAGTTTTTCCTCGCCAGACATAGTAGAAAAGCTTTCTGCTAAGATGTAGACGAGAAGAGACGCTAAAGACGAAGGTACGATGCTGTCCGGAGCTAAGAGCCGCTCCCGGGCGTCTTTCGGCAGAAGCCGCGCTAAGGAGAGCACAGTGAGCGGCACAATCGTCTTTGCGCGAAGAAGCCGCTTCTTCGCCTCCGGGAGCCGGAGAGAGCGGCACCTTCGGAAAGGTGAAGAAGGAAGCTGTACAACACTGGGATTGTGTGCGCAGCTTGCCAACTGCTAGAAAACAGTACCTTTGCACTCTCCTGACTTTTCCAATCACATGAACATTCGATTGGAAGCTGTTTTGGACAACTTTTCTTTCCTTCATGCCAAACACTCGGCACACCTCCGTGCAACATCTAGAACACGATAGGAGATGTTTTCTGTGCTGGCACAGTTTTTCCTCGCCAGACATAGTGGAAAAGCTTTTTGCTAAGATGTAGACGAGAAGAGACGCTGAAGACGAAGGCACGATGCTGTCCGGAGCTAAGAGCCGCTCCCGGGCGTCTTTCGGCAGAAGCCGCGCTAAGGAGTGCACAGTGAGCGGCACAATCGTCTTTGCGCGAAGAAGCCGCTTCTTCGCCTCCGGGAGCCGGAGAGAGCGGCACCTTCGGAAAGGTGAAGAAGGAAGCTGTACAACACTGGGATTGTGTGCGCAGCTTGCCAACTGCTAGAAAACAGTACCTTTGCACTCTCCTGACTTTTCCAATCACATGAACATTCGATTGGAAGCTGTTTTGGACAACTTTTCTTTCCTTCATGCCAAACACTCGGCACACCTCCGTGCAACGTCTAGAACACGATGGGAGATGTTTTCTGTGCTGGCACAGTTTTTCCTCGCCAGACATAGTAGAAAAGCTTTTTGCTAAGATGTAGACGAGAAGGGACGCTAAAGACGAAGGTACGATGCTCTCCGGAGCTAAGAGCCGCTCCCGGGCGTCTTTCGGCAGAAGCCGCGCTAAGGAGTGCACAGTGAGCGGCACAATCGTCTTTGCGCGAAGAAGCCGCTTCTTCGCCTCCGGGAGCCCGAGAGAGCGGCACCTTCGGAAAGGTGAAGAAGGAAGCTGTACAACACTGGGATTGTGTGCGCAGCTTGCCAACTGCTAGAAAACAGTACCTTTGCACTCCCCTGACTTTTCCAATCACATGAACATTCGATTGGAAGCTGTTTTGGACAACTTTTCTTTTCTTCATGCCAAACACTCGGCACACCTCCGTGCAACGTCTAGAACACGATAGGAGATGTTTTCTGTGCTCGTACAATTTCTCCTTGCCAGACATAGTGGAAAAGCTTTTTGCTAAGATGTAGACGACAAGAGAGGCTAAGGACTGGATGTAAGCAAATGACACTCATCTTCAAAAAAGGCAATTAGGTGGACTCGCAATCGTACAAACCAGCCAGCCTCTTTTTTATACCCAGGAAGTTGATGAAGCAGCTCTTCCTGGAAATTCTTGCCAGGCACATGAAAGATGATACAATAATGTAGTTAGCATGATTTTTCAGGGGCATTTCATGCTGAACATAACTTTAAACTCCTCTGATGAATCAACTTGACTGGTAGATGAAGGGAATATTATCTGCCTGGGCTTCAGGGAGGTTTTTGACATATCTCTACATGGCAGCACACATCCATATGGAAGCAATAGTGCAAAGGGGAGGGAATCAGTGTCTTTTCAGTGATGCTGAGTGAAAAGACAAGAGGCAGTGGGCACACACTGAAATACAGGAACATCAGGAAATGATTCTTTACTGTGAGGGTGAGTGAACCACGGCACAGACTGCCCAGAAAGATTGTGGAGCCTGGATCTTTGAAGACATTAAAAGTACACCCAGATAGAATCCTGGGCAAGAGGCTCTAGGTATCCTGGTTTAGGCAGGGGGTTTGGGCCTGGTTAGCCCCACCAACCCCTTCCACTCTCATTCATTCTGTGCTAGTGAATTCTCTTCAAGATGCATTTCAAGCACTGGCATGACAAAGTTCTGTGCAGACACAGATCCAAATGGACATGGCATCTAAGTTCCTTAAGCAGTCTTCAAGAAGAATGTAAACCTCTGGGGCAAGTGTCTCTTCCCTAACTGAATCCCTTTCATGGGAAAATTCCCAGCTCTAGAAAGATCTTCTGATACGCATGCTTAAGACTGACACTGGCTGAGCAAATTTCTCCCTATGTGTATCTAAGACCAGTTAGGATCTTCACCCAAAGTGCTGTCAACATAGTCACAGAATGCCTATTGTTAAGAAGTGACAACTTCCATCAGAATGGCAACCATTGGTCCACCAAATGGATGAATGGATGGGAATTATCTGCTTGGGTTAAAAACAAAAAGAAAGAGTTGGTCTTTACTTATCAATTTCATTGCAATATTGATAAGGGAAGAAAAAGACCTAAGTCCTTGACTTTCTTAACTGGAGGAAAGATTTTAAAAATTCCTTGTAAAAATGTATGATCACAATCAGACTATTGAAACCATTTGAGTTGGGAAAAAAGTTCCAAAATTGTCTAGAGAGTGGCAAAGAAGCCAAGAAAATAGGAAAGAAACAAAAAGAGGGCAAAAGAGTAAGCTTCAGTGTACAAGCTCGTTCTAGAAGTAGTCTGCCGGGGAAAGGAAGCCCCAGTTGAATTTCCAATGTATTCCTGCGCTTGATTCAGTAACTGGTCAATGTAAAAACCAATCCTTTTGTATAACTTCTTCCAGCAACAAAAACTCCAACAGGTTGACACTACCATCATGCCTGTTCCAGACATATTTCCAAGAGAAATGATGATTTTCTTGAAAACCTACTTGCATAAAAGTTGCAAGATGGTGGAGGGATTCCCACATCCTCCTTCCTCCATCTGGCTTGAAAGTAGATTTGATAAAATATGCAACAAAGCACATGATTTATAAGGTAGAGTCAAATGGATGATTTGGGAATTGATCTCTTGTTGATAGTAAACTTCACATCCACTCTGTGTGACCTTTCTAAAACAAAATGTGGAGCTGAGGCATGAATCTGCCACAACAATTGTAAAGCAAACATACACACTCCCCTTCACATGCCCCCCCTTCCACACACACCTAGGCACACACAGAGATCAGCATAGCAGATCATGAACACCTTGGAAAAGACTGAAATGCTAAACGCCTCTCTTGATGGGCAAAAGAGCTGGTGCAGTAATTCAAATGCCTGGTACAAAAATTCTGTTTCATATTTAGCTCCTATTTAAAACACAGCTTTTCATTTCATTCTATTTACAGAATATTTTCTTTTCATTTGTTTCTTTAAAATTACTTAGTTCTCACCTGTTGTATGTCTAGGAATATTTTCTTCCAAAAATAGAAAAAAATAGATGCTATCTTTTCAGCAGAAAACATTGGTTGATACAATTTTAAACCATCATGATATGGAAGAATTGTTCTGTCCCTCTCGAAGGTGGAAGAAGCATTTGGATCACAGATCATCTACAATGAAATACTTGACATGTTTAAGATGCTTTCAATCAAGTTTGATCGTCAATTGCTTCTTCGTTGTAAACAGTCATTTTTCAGTGAAGGGCAAGTGTGTGTGGTATATCTACATGACGTGTTCAAACCCAGTTCCTACTAATGGCCAGGCTGAATTCCAGGAAATAACGTCCCGAATGATATTTTGCCGCCTTCTTTGGCACTTCATGAAATCTTACCATGATGAAGTGCTGAAACACAGAGATTTTCTCTTAGAGAGTGTCTCATGTTGTAACCCATCCCATGGATTTTATGCTGTAATTCTTATCTCTTTTAAAATTTGCTATCTTCTGTACAGTTTTCATGAACATTTCTGTTACAGTAGTGAATAGCACAGATAAATGTAATTTTGTACAACTTTGAATTTACCCCAAGAGCTGAGAGAAAACTTGCTCCTATACTTCAATCCCAGTTTCTTCTATAGTCCAACTTTGTTTCTCTACCATCAAGCTTCTCCTTTGTTGCTGCTCCAAGCCCCGTCCAAGCTGACCTTGAATACTTTCAGGGATGGGACACCCACAACTTCCCTGGGCAACCTGTTCCAGTGTTCCAGCACTCCCACAGTAAAAAAGGCCTTCCTTTCATCTAATATGTGTAGGAAATCATAAATCTAGGCATAGAAATTTGGAGTGCAAATTTGAAATTCTTTTGATTTGAAGCACATTTTATATGAATACTGACTTACAGATGACTAAAAGATGTTGATGGGCATTTGAGCTGACAAGTTTTGAAAAAGTGTACGGAAATTAACATTGAAACCACTAAAATTAAAAACTTCTTCCCATTTTCTTTCTCCTCTCCTATTCAAAATTGCAAATGTCAGATATCAGTGCTTCATGCAAACCTCTCAGATGCTCTCAGGGAAAAAGCATTTATTTCAGACTAAGTTGCGGTTGACGTAGAACACTGCCTTTAACAGCTGCAGTGTGCCTGGAATTCAGGGCTTCCGGTTTGAAAAAATCCTATCTCTAGGCTGAACCCTAACCCTAACCCTAGGCAGATAAATCAGCCTGGGTATAGGGATGTTCCCAAGGAAAAAAGCACTGGAAGGAGCATGTTGAGGCAATTTTTGGCTGCCCTTGGGAAGCCTTTTGCAGCTGCACTGGGTCTGGAGCTCAGGGTTTACTGATTTAAAATCCCTATCTCTTGGCGTGACCATAGGTGCAACTGGAGGCAAGTAAATCAGCCTAGGTTCAATGATGGTCCCAAGGAAAAAGCTGTGGAGGCAGGCATGTTGTGGCACTTTTCCCCTCCTCTTGGGTAGTCCTTGGCAGCAGCTGTGTTCTTGGAACTCAGGGCTTTCTGGTTAAAAAAACACTAACCCTAGGCGTAACTCTAACCCTCACCCTAGGAAGGAAAATCAGCCTATGGTTCGGGATGGACTCATAAGAATAGCAGCAGAGGCAGCCAAGTTGTGTCAGTTCTGCGGCCCTCTTGGGATGCCTAGAACACCTGCAGTGTGCCTGTAGCTAAGGGCTTCCTAGTTTTAAAAATCCTAGCCCTAGGCCTAAGCCTTACAGTAACCCTAGGAAGGTAAATCAGCCTGGTGTTAGGCTTCTTGCCAAGGAAAAAGCCGTGAAAGCAACCATGTTGTGGCACTTTTGCACTCCCTTTTGGATGCCTTTCACAGCTCCAGTGTGCCTGGAACTCAGGGCTTCCTGATTTTAAAAATCCTAGCCCTAGGCCGAACCCCAACCCTAAGACGAGAAAGGCAAATCAGCCAGGAATCAGGCATGTCCCCAAGGAAAAAGCTGTGGAGGCAGGCATGTTGTGGAACATTTGCGCTCTTCTTGGGTAGTCCTTCGCAGCTGCTGTGTTCTTGGAACTCAGGGCTTTCTGGTTAATAGAACCCTTACCCTAGGCGTAACTCAAACCTTAACCCTAGGAAGGAAAATCAGCCTATGGTTCGGGATGGTCTCATGGAAATATCAGTGGTGGCAGCCAAGTTGTGTCACTTTTGCGCTCCCCTTGGGATGCCTTTCACAGCTGCAGTGTGCCTGGAGCCCAGGGCTTCCTGGTTTTAAAAGTCCTAGGCCTAAGCCTAACAGTAACCCTAGGAAGGTAAATCAGCCGGGTATTAGGGTTCTTCCTAAGGGAAAAGCCGTGAAAGCAGCCATGTTGTGGCACTTCTGCACTCCCTTTGGGATGCCTTTGGCAGATGCAGTAAGCCTGGAACTCAGGGCTTCCTGGTTAAAATCTCCAAGCCCTAGGCTGAACCCTAACCCTAACCCTAGGCAGATAAATCAGCCTAGGTATAGGGATGGTGCCAAGGAAAAAGCTGTGAAAGCTGCCATGTTGTTGCACTTTTGTACTCCCCTTGGGATGCCTTGAACAGCTGCAGTGTGCCTGGAGCTAAGGGCTTCCTAGTTTTAAAAATCCTAGCCCTAGGCCTAAGCCTTACAGTAACCCTGGGAAGGGAAATCAGCCTGGTGTTAGGCTTCTTGCCAAGGAAAAAGCCGTGAAAGCAGCCATGTTGTGGAACTTTTTCACTCCCTTTTGGATGCCTTTCACAGCTCCAGTGTGCCTGGAACTCAGGGCTTCCTGATTTTAAAAATCCTAGCCCTAGGCCGAACCCCAACCCTAAGACGAGAAAGGCAAATCAGCCAGGAATTAGGCATGTCCCCAAGGAAAAAGCTGTGGAGGCAGGCATGTTGTGGTACTTTTGCGCTCTTCTTGGGTAGTCCTTCGCAGCTGCTGTGTTCTTGGAACTCAGGGCTTTCTGGTTAATAGAACCCTTACCCTAGGCGTAACTCAAACCTTAACCCTAGGAAGGAAAATCAGCCTATGGTTCGGGATGGTCTCATGGAAATATCAGTGGTGGCAGCCAAGTTGTGTCACTTTTGCGATCCCCTTGGGATGCCTTTCGCAGCTGCAGTGTGCCTGGAGCCCAGGGCTTCCTGGTTTTAAAAGTCCTAGGCCTAAGCCTAACAGTAACCCTAGGAAGGTAAATCAGCCGCGTATTAGGGTTCTTCCTAAGGGAAAAGCCGTGAAAGCAGCCATGTTGTGGCACTTCTGCACTCCCTTTGGGATGCCTTTGGCAGATGAAGTAAGCCTGGAACTCAGGGCTTCCTAGTTAAAAATATCCTAGCCCTAGGCCGAACCCCATCCCTAAGACGAGAAAGGCAAATCAGCCAGGAATTAGGCATGTCCCCAAGGAAAAAGCTGTGGAGGCAGGCATGTTGTGGTACTTTTGCGCTCTTCTTGGGAAGTCCTTCACAGCTGCTGTGTTCTTGGAACTCAGGGCTTTCTGGTTAATAGAACTCTTACGCTAGGCGAAACTTAAACCTTAACCCTAGGAAGGAAAATCAGCCTATGGTTCAGGATGGTCTCATGAGAATAGAAGCAGAGGCAGCCAAGTTGTGTCACTTTTGCGCTCCCCTTGGGATGCCTTTCGCAGCTGCAGTGTGCCTGGAGCCCAGGGCTTCCTGGTTTTAAAAGTCCTAGGCCTAAGCCTAACAGTAACCCTAGGAAGGTAAATCAGCCGGGTATTAGGGTTCTTCCTAAGGGAAAAGCCGTGAAAGCAGCCATGTTGTGGCACTTCTGCACTCCCTTTGGGATGCCTTTGGCAGATGAAGTAAGCCTGGAACTCAGGGCTTCCTGGTTAAAAAACTCCAAGACCTAGGCGGAAGCCTAACCCTAACCCTAGGCAGATAAATCAGCCTAGGTATAGAGATGGTGCCAAGGAAAAAGCTGTGAAAGCTGCCATGTTGTTGCACTTTTGTACTCCCCTTGGGATGCCTTTCGCAGCTGCAGTGTGCCTGGAATTAAAGGCTTCCTAGTTTTAAAAATCCTAGCCCTAGGCCTAAGCCTAACAGTAACCCTGGGAAGGGAAATCAGCCTGGTGTTAGGCTTCTTGCCAAGGAAAAAGCCGTGAAAGCAGCCATGTTGTGGCACTTTTGCACTCCCTTTTGGATGCCTTTCACAGCTCCAGTGTGCCTGGAACTCAGGGCTTCCTGATTTTAAAAATCCTAGCCCTAGGCCGAACCCCAACCCTAAGACGAGAAAGGCAAATCAGCCAGGAATTAGGCATGTCCCCAAGGAAAAAGCTGTGGAGGCAGGCATGTTGTGGTACTTTTGCGCTCTTCTTGGCTAGTCCTTCGCAGCTGCTGTGTTCTTGGAACTCAGGGCTTTCTGGTTAATAGAACCCTTACCCTAGGCGTAACTCAAACCTTAACCCTAGGAAGGAAAATCAGCCTATGGTTCGGGATGGTCTCATGGAAATATCAGTGGTGGCAGCCAAGTTGTGTCACTTTTGCGCTCCCCTTGGGATGCCTTTCGCAGCTGCAGTGTGCCTGGAGCCCAGGGCTTCCTGGTTTTAAAAGTCCTAGCCCTAAGCCTAACAGTAACCCTAGGAAGGTAAATCAGCCGCGTATTAGGGTTCTTCCTAAGGGAAAAGCCGTGAAAGCAGCCATGTTGTGGCACTTTTGCACACACTGTGGGATGCCTTTGGCAGATGAAGTAAGCCTGGAACTCAGGGCTTCCTAGTTAAAAATATCCTAGCCCTAGGCCGAACCCCAACCCTAAGACGAGAAAGGCAAATCAGCCAGGAATTAGGCATGTCCCCAAGGAAAAAGCTGTGGAGGCAGGCATGTTGTGGTACTTTTGCGCTCTTCTTGGGTAGTCCTTCGCAGCTGCTGTGTTCTTGGAACTCAGGTCTTTCTTGTTAATAGCACTCTTACCCTAGGCGAAACTCAAACCTTAACCCTAGGAAGGAAATCAGCCTATGGTTCAGGATGGTCTCATGAGAATCGAAGCAGAGGCAAGCCAAGTTGTGTCACTTCTGCGGCCCTCTTGGGATGCCTTTAACAGCTGCAGTGTGCCTGGAGCCCAGGGCTTCCTGGTTTTAAAAGTCCTAGGCCTAAGCCTAACAGTAACCCTAGGAAGGTAAATCAGCCGGGTATTAGGGTTCTTCCTAAGGGAAAAGCTGTGAAAGCAGCCATGTTGTGGCACTTTTGCACTCCCTTTGGGATGCCTTTGGCAGATGCAGTAAGCCTGGAACTCAGGGTTTCCTGGTTAAAAAACTCCAAGCCCTAGGCTGAACCCTAACCCTAACCCTCGGCAGATAAAACAGCCTAGGTATAGGGATGGTGCCAAGGAAAAAGCTGTGAAAGCTGCCATGTTGTTGCACTTTTGTACTCCCCTTGGGATGCCTTGAACAGCTGCAGTGTGCCTGGATCTAAGGGCTTCCAAGTTTTAAAAATCCTAGCCCTAGGCCTAAGCCTAACAGAAACCCTGGGAAGGGAAATCAGCCTGGTGTTAAGCTTCTTGCCAAGGAAAAAGCCGTGAAAGAAACCATGTTGTGGCACTTTTGCACTCCCTTTTGGATGCCTTTCACAGCTCCAGTGTGCCTGGAACTCAGGGCTTCCTGATTTTAAAAATCCTAGCCCTAGGCCGAACCCCAACCCTAAGACGAGAAAGGCAAATCAGCCAGGAATTAGGCATGTCCCCAAGGAAAAAGCTGTGGAGGCAGGCATGTTGTGGTACTTTTGCGCTCTTCTTGGCTAGTCCTTCGCAGCTGCTGTGTTCTTGGAACTCAGGGCTTTCTGGTTAATAGAACCCTTACCCTAGGCGTAACTCAAACCTTAACCCTAGGAAGGAAAATCAGCCTATGGTTCGGGATGGTCTCATGGAAATATCAGTGGTGGCAGCCAAGTTGTGTCACTTTTGCGCTCCCCTTGGGATGCCTTTCGCAGCTGCAGTGTGCCTGGAGCCCAGGGCTTCCTGGTTTTAAAAGTCCTAGGCCTAAGCCTAACAGTAACCCTAGGAAGGTAAATCAGCCGGGTATTAGGGTTCTTCCTAAGGGAAAAGCCGTGAAAGCAGCCATGTTGTGGCACTTCTGCATTCCCTTTGGGATGCCTTTGGCAGATGCAGTAAGCCTGGAACTCAGGGCTTCCTGGTTAAAATCTCCAAGCCCTAGGCTGAACCCTAACCCTAACCCTAGGCAGATAAATCAGCCTAGGTATAGGGATGGTGCCAAGGAAAAAGCTGTGAAAGCTGCCATGTTGTTGCACTTTTGTACTCCCCTTGGGATGCCTTGAACAGCTGCAGTGTGCCTGGAGCTAAGGGCTTCCTAGTTTTAAAAATCCTAGCCCTAGGCCTAAGCCTTACAGTAACCCTGGGAAGGGAAATCAGCCTGGTGTTAGGCTTCTTGCCAAGGAAAAAGCCGTGAAAGCAGCCATGTTGTGGAACTTTTTCACTCCCTTTTGGATGCCTTTCACAGCTCCAGTGTGCCTGGAACTCAGGGCTTCCTGATTTTAAAAATCCTAGCCCTAGGCCGAACCCCAACCCTAAGACGAGAAAGGCAAATCAGCCAGGAATTAGGCATGTCCCCAAGGAAAAAGCTGTGGAGGCAGGCATGTTGTGGTACTTTTGCGCTCTTCTTGGGTAGTCCTTCGCAGCTGCTGTGTTCTTGGAACTCAGGGCTTTCTGGTTAATAGAACCCTTACCCCAGGCGTAACTCAAACCTTAACCCTAGGAAGGAAAATCAGCCTATGGTTCGGGATGGTCTCATGGAAATATCAGTGGTGGCAGCCAAGTTGTGTCACTTTTGCGCTCCCCTTGGGATGCCTTTCGCAGCTGCAGTGTGCCTGGAGCCCAGGGCTTCCTGGTTTTAAAAGTCCTAGGCCTAAGCCTAACAGTAACCCTAGGAAGGTAAATCAGCCGCGTATTAGGGTTCTTCCTAAGGGAAAAGCCGTGAAAGCAGCCATGTTGTGGCACTTCTGCACTCCCTTTGGGATGCCTTTGGCAGATGAAGTAAGCCTGGAACTCAGGGCTTCCTAGTTAAAAATATCCTAGCCCTAGGCCGAACCCCATCCCTATGACGAGAAAGGCAAATCAGCCAGGAATTAGGCATGTCCCCAAGGAAAAAGCTGTGGAGGCAGGCATGTTGTGGTACTTTTGCGCTCTTCTTGGGAAGTCCTTCACAGCTGCTGTGTTCTTGGAACTCAGGGCTTTCTGGTTAATAGAACTCTTACGCTAGGCGAAACTTAAACCTTAACCCTAGGAAGGAAAATCAGCCTATGGTTCAGGATGGTCTCATGAGAATAGAAGCAGAGGCAGCCAAGTTGTGTCACTTTTGCGCTCCCCTTGGGATGCCTTTCGCAGCTGCAGTGTGCCTGGAGCCCAGGGCTTCCTGGTTTTAAAAGTCCTAGGCCTAAGCCTAACAGTAACCCTAGGAAGGTAAATCAGCCGGGTATTAGGGTTCTTCCTAAGGGAAAAGCCGTGAAAGCAGCCATGTTGTGGCACTTCTGCACTCCCTTTGGGATGCCTTTGGCAGATGCAGTAAGCCTGGAACTCAGGGCTTCCTGGTTAAAAAACTCCAAGACCTAGGCGGAAGCCTAACCCTAACCCTAGGCAGATAAATCAGCCTAGGTATAGAGATGGTGCCAAGGAAAAAGCTGTGAAAGCTGCCATGTTGTTGCACTTTTGTACTCCCCTTGGGATGCCTTTCGCAGCTGCAGTGTGCCTGGAATTAAAGGCTTCCTAGTTTTAAAAATCCTAGCCCTAGGCCTAAGCCTAACAGTAACCCTGGGAAGGGAAATCAGCCTGGTGTTAGGCTTCTTGCCAAGGAAAAAGCCGTGAAAGCAGCCATGTTGTGGCACTTTTGCACTCCCTTTTGGATGCCTTTCACAGCTCCAGTGTGCCTGGAACTCAGGGCTTCCTGATTTTAAAAATCCTAGCCCTAGGCCGAACCCCAACCCTAAGACGAGAAAGGCAAATCAGCCAGGAATTAGGCATGTCCCCAAGGAAAAAGCTGTGGAGGCAGGCATGTTGTGGTACTTTTGCGCTCTTCTTGGCTAGTCCTTCGCAGCTGCTGTGTTCTTGGAACTCAGGGCTTTCTGGTTAATAGAACCCTTACCCTAGGCGTAACTCAAACCTTAACCCTAGGAAGGAAAATCAGCCTATGGTTCGGGATGGTCTCATGGAAATATCAGTGGTGGCAGCCAAGTTGTGTCACTTTTGCGCTCCCCTTGGGATGCCTTTCGCAGCTGCAGTGTGCCTGGAGCCCAGGGCTTCCTGGTTTTAAAAGTCCTAGCCCTAAGCCTAACAGTAACCCTAGGAAGGTAAATCAGCCGCGTATTAGGGTTCTTCCTAAGGGAAAAGCCGTGAAAGCAGCCATGTTGTGGCACTTTTGCACACCCTGTGGGATGCCTTTGGCAGATGAAGTAAGCCTGGAACTCAGGGCTTCCTAGTTAAAAATATCCTAGCCCTAGGCCGAACCCCAACCCTAAGACGAGAAAGGCAAATCAGCCAGGAATTAGGCATGTCCCCAAGGAAAAAGCTGTGGAGGCAGGCATGTTGTGGTACTTTTGCGCTCTTCTTGGGTAGTCCTTCGCAGCTGCTGTGTTCTTGGAACTCAGGTCTTTCTTGTTAATAGCACTCTTACCCTAGGCGAAACTCAAACCTTAACCCTAGGAAGGAAATCAGCCTATGGTTCAGGATGGTCTCATGAGAATCGAAGCAGAGGCAAGCCAAGTTGTGTCACTTCTGCGGCCCTCTTGGGATGCCTTTAACAGCTGCAGTGTGCCTGGAGCCCAGGGCTTCCTGGTTTTAAAAGTCCTAGGCCTAAGCCTAACAGTAACCCTAGGAAGGTAAATCAGCCGGGTATTAGGGTTCTTCCTAAGGGAAAAGCTGTGAAAGCAGCCATGTTGTGGCACTTTTGCACTCCCTTTGGGATGCCTTTGGCAGATGCAGTAAGCCTGGAACTCAGGGTTTCCTGGTTAAAAAACTCCAAGCCCTAGGCTGAACCCTAACCCTAACCCTCGGCAGATAAAACAGCCTAGGTATAGGGATGGTGCCAAGGAAAAAGCTGTGAAAGCTGCCATGTTGTTGCACTTTTGTACTCCCCTTGGGATGCCTTGAACAGCTGCAGTGTGCCTGGATCTAAGGGCTTCCAAGTTTTAAAAATCCTAGCCCTAGGCCTAAGCCTATCAGAAACCCTGGGAAGGGAAATCAGCCTGGTGTTAAGCTTCTTGCCAAGGAAAAAGCCGTGAAAGAAACCATGTTGTGGCACTTTTGCACTCCCTTTTGGATGCCTTTCACAGCTCCAGTGTGCCTGGAACTCAGGGCTTCCTGATTTTAAAAATCCTAGCCCTAGGCCGAACCCCAACCCTAAGACGAGAAAGGCAAATCAGCCAGGAATTAGGCATGTCCCCAAGGAAAAAGCTGTGGAGGCAGGCATGTTGTGGTACTTTTGCGCTCTTCTTGGCTAGTCCTTCGCAGCTGCTGTGTTCTTGGAACTCAGGGCTTTCTGGTTAATAGAACCCTTACCCTAGGCGTAACTCAAACCTTAACCCTAGGAAGGAAAATCAGCCTATGGTTCGGGATGGTCTCATGGAAATATCAGTGGTGGCAGCCAAGTTGTGTCACTTTTGCGCTCCCCTTGGGATGCCTTTCGCAGCTGCAGTGTGCCTGGAGCCCAGGGCTTCCTGGTTTTAAAAGTCCTAGGCCTAAGCCTAACAGTAACCCTAGGAAGGTAAATCAGCCGGGTATTAGGGTTCTTCCTAAGGGAAAAGCCGTGAAAGCAGCCATGTTGTGGCACTTCTGCATTCCCTTTGGGATGCCTTTGGCAGATGCAGTAAGCCTGGAACTCAGGGCTTCCTGGTTAAAATCTCCAAGCCCTAGGCTGAACCCTAACCCTAACCCTAGGCAGATAAATCAGCCTAGGTATAGGGATGGTGCCAAGGAAAAAGCTGTGAAAGCTGCCATGTTGTTGCACTTTTGTACTCCCCTTGGGATGCCTTGAACAGCTGCAGTGTGCCTGGAGCTAAGGGCTTCCTAGTTTTAAAAATCCTAGCCCTAGGCCTAAGCCTTACAGTAACCCTGGGAAGGGAAATCAGCCTGGTGTTAGGCTTCTTGCCAAGGAAAAAGCCGTGAAAGCAGCCATGTTGTGGAACTTTTTCACTCCCTTTTGGATGCCTTTCACAGCTCCAGTGTGCCTGGAACTCAGGGCTTCCTGATTTTAAAAATCCTAGCCCTAGGCCGAACCCCAACCCTAAGACGAGAAAGGCAAATCAGCCAGGAATTAGGCATGTCCCCAAGGAAAAAGCTGTGGAGGCAGGCATGTTGTGGTACTTTTGCGCTCTTCTTGGGTAGTCCTTCGCAGCTGCTGTGTTCTTGGAACTCAGGGCTTTCTGGTTAATAGAACCCTTACCCCAGGCGTAACTCAAACCTTAACCCTAGGAAGGAAAATCAGCCTATGGTTCGGGATGGTCTCATGGAAATATCAGTGGTGGCAGCCAAGTTGTGTCACTTTTGCGCTCCCCTTGGGATGCCTTTCGCAGCTGCAGTGTGCCTGGAGCCCAGGGCTTCCTGGTTTTAAAAGTCCTAGGCCTAAGCCTAACAGTAACCCTAGGAAGGTAAATCAGCCGCGTATTAGGGTTCTTCCTAAGGGAAAAGCCGTGAAAGCAGCCATGTTGTGGCACTTCTGCACTCCCTTTGGGATGCCTTTGGCAGATGAAGTAAGCCTGGAACTCAGGGCTTCCTAGTTAAAAATATCCTAGCCCTAGGCCGAACCCCATCCCTATGACGAGAAAGGCAAATCAGCCAGGAATTAGGCATGTCCCCAAGGAAAAAGCTGTGGAGGCAGGCATGTTGTGGTACTTTTGCGCTCTTCTTGGGAAGTCCTTCACAGCTGCTGTGTTCTTGGAACTCAGGGCTTTCTGGTTAATAGAACTCTTACGCTAGGCGAAACTTAAACCTTAACCCTAGGAAGGAAAATCAGCCTATGGTTCAGGATGGTCTCATGAGAATAGAAGCAGAGGCAGCCAAGTTGTGTCACTTTTGCGCTCCCCTTGGGATGCCTTTCGCAGCTGCAGTGTGCCTGGAGCCCAGGGCTTCCTGGTTTTAAAAGTCCTAGGCCTAAGCCTAACAGTAACCCTAGGAAGGTAAATCAGCCGGGTATTAGGGTTCTTCCTAAGGGAAAAGCCGTGAAAGCAGCCATGTTGTGGCACTTCTGCACTCCCTTTGGGATGCCTTTGGCAGATGCAGTAAGCCTGGAACTCAGGGCTTCCTGGTTAAAAAACTCCAAGACCTAGGCGGAAGCCTAACCCTAACCCTAGGCAGATAAATCAGCCTAGGTATAGAGATGGTGCCAAGGAAAAAGCTGTGAAAGCTGCCATGTTGTTGCACTTTTGTACTCCCCTTGGGATGCCTTTCGCAGCTACAGTGTGCCTGGAATTAAAGGCTTCCTAGTTTTAAAAATCCTAGCCCTAGGCCTAAGCCTAACAGTAACCCTGGGAAGGGAAATCAGCCTGGTGTTAGGCTTCTTGCCAAGGAAAAAGCCGTGAAAGCAACCATGTTGTGGCACTTTTGCACTCCCTTTTGGATGCCTTTCACAGCTCCAGTGTGCCTGGAACTCAGGGCTTCCTGATTTTAAAAATCCTAGCCCTAGGCCGAACCCCAACCCTAAGACGAGAAAGGCAAATCAGCCAGGAATTAGGCATGTCCCCAAGGAAAAAGCTGTGGAGGCAGGCATGTTGTGGTACTTTTGCGCTCTTCTTGGCTAGTCCTTCGCAGCTGCTGTGTTCTTGGAACTCAGGGCTTTCTGGTTAATAGAACCCTTACCCTAGGCGTAACTCAAACCTTAACCCTAGGAAGGAAAATCAGCCTATGGTTCGGGATGGTCTCATGGAAATATCAGTGGTGGCAGCCAAGTTGTGTCACTTTTGCGCTCCCCTTGGGATGCCTTTCGCAGCTGCAGTGTGCCTGGAGCCCAGGGCTTCCTGGTTTTAAAAGTCCTAGGCCTAAGCCTAACAGTAACCCTAGGAAGGTAAATCAGCCGCGTATTAGGGTTCTTCCTAAGGGAAAAGCCGTGAAAGCAGCCATGTTGTGGCACTTTTGCACACCCTGTGGGATGCCTTTGGCAGATGAAGTAAGCCTGGAACTCAGGGCTTCCTAGTTAAAAATATCCTAGCCCTAGGCCGAACCCCAACCCTAAGACGAGAAAGGCAAATCAGCCAGGAATTAGGCATGTCCCCAAGGAAAAAGCTGTGGAGGCAGGCATGTTGTGGTACTTTTGCGCTCTTCTTGGCTAGTCCTTCGCAGCTGCTGTGTTCTTGGAACTCAGGTCTTTCTTGTTAATAGCACTCTTACCCTAGGCGAAACTCAAACCTTAACCCTAGGAAGGAAATCAGCCTATGGTTCAGGATGGTCTCATGAGAATCGAAGCAGAGGCAAGCCAAGTTGTGTCACTTCTGCGGCCCTCTTGGGATGCCTTTAACAGCTGCAGTGTGCCTGGAGCCCAGGGCTTCCTGGTTTTAAAAGTCCTAGGCCTAAGCCTAACAGTAACCCTAGGAAGGTAAATCAGCCGGGTATTAGGGTTCTTCCTAAGGGAAAAGCTGTGAAAGCAGCCATGTTGTGGCACTTTTGCACTCCCTTTGGGATGCCTTTGGCAGATGCAGTAAGCCTGGAACTCAGGGTTTCCTGGTTAAAAAACTCCAAGCCCTAGGCTGAACCCTAACCCTAACCCTCGGCAGATAAATCAGCCTAGGTATAGGGATGGTGCCAAGGAAAAAGCTGTGAAAGCTGCCATGTTGATGCACTTTTGTACTCCCCTTGGGATGCCTTTCGCAGCTGCAGTGTGCCTGGATCTAAGGGCTTCCTAGTTTTAAAAATCCTAGCCCTAGACCTAAGCCTTACAGAAACCCTGGGAAGGGAAATCAACCTGGTGTTAAGCTTCTTGCCAAGGAAAAAGCCGTGAAAGCAACCATGTTGTGGCACTTTTGCACTCCCTTTTGGATGCCTTTCACAGCTCCAGTGTGCCTGGAACTCAGGGCTTCCTGATTTTAAAAATCCTAGCCCTAGGCCGAACCCCAACCCTAAGACGAGAAAGGCAAATCAGCCAGGAATTAGGCATGTCCCCAAGGAAAAAGCTGTGGAGGCAGGCATGTTGTGGTACTTTTGCGCTCTTCTTGGCTAGTCCTTCGCAGCTGCTGTGTTCTTGGAACTCAGGGCTTTCTGGTTAATAGAACCCTTACCCTAGGCGTAACTCAAACCTTAACCCTAGGAAGGAAAATCAGCCTATGGTTCGGGATGGTCTCATGGAAATATCAGTGGTGGCAGCCAAGTTGTGTCACTTTTGCGCTCCCCTTGGGATGCCTTTCGCAGCTGCAGTGTGCCTGGAGCCCAGGGCTTCCTGGTTTTAAAAGTCCTAGGCCTAAGCCTAACAGTAACCCTAGGAAGGTAAATCAGCCGGGTATTAGGGTTCTTCCTAAGGGAAAAGCCGTGAAAGCAGCCATGTTGTGGCACTTCTGCATTCCCTTTGGGATGCCTTTGGCAGATGCAGTAAGCCTGGAACTCAGGGCTTCCTGGTTAAAATACTCCAAGCCCTAGGCTGAAGCCTAACCCTATCCCCAGG
Organism: Ammospiza maritima maritima; assembly: GCA_036010785.1. Classification (NCBI taxonomy): domain Eukaryota; kingdom Metazoa; phylum Chordata; class Aves; order Passeriformes; family Passerellidae; genus Ammospiza; species Ammospiza maritima. The sequence goes on from JAYKTQ010000246.1 coordinate 305,904, forward strand.
AAGGAAAATCAGCCTAAATATAGGGATCGTGCAACGTCTAGAACACGATGGAAGATGTTTTCTGTGCTGGCACAGTTTTTCCTCGCCAGACAAAGTGGAAAAGCTTTTTGCTAAGATGTAGACGAGAAGAGACGCTAAAGACGAAGGTACGATGCTCTCCGGAGCTAAGAGCCGCTCCCGGGCATCTTTCGGCAGAAGCCGCGCTAAAGAGTGCACAGTGAGCCGCACAATCGTCTTTGCGCGAAGAAGCCGCTTCTTCGCCTCCGGGAGCCGGAGAGAGCGGCACCTTCGGAAAGGTGAAGAAGAAAGCTGTACAACACTGGGATTGTGTGCGCAGCTTGCCAACTGCTAGAAAACAGTACCTTTGCACTCTCCTGACTTTTCCAATCACATGAACATTTGATTGGAAGCTGTTTTGGACAACTTTTCTTTTCTTCATGCCAAACACTCGGCACACCTCCGTGCAACGTCTAGAACACGATGGGAGATGTTTTCTGTGCTGGCACAGTTTTTCCTCGCCAGACATAGTGGAAAAGCTTTTTGCTAAGATGTAGACGAGAAGGGACGCTAAAGACGAAGGTACGATGCTCTCCGGAGCTAAGAGCCGCTCCCGGGCGTCTTTCGGCAGAAGCCGCGCTAAGGAGTGCACAGTGAGCGGCACAATCGTCTTTGCGCGAAGAAGCCGCTTCTTCGCCTCCGGGAGCCGGAGAGAGCGGCACCTTCGGAAAGGTGAAGAAGGAAGCTGTACAACACTGGGATTGTGTGCGCAGCTTGCCAACTGCTAGAAAACAGTACCTTTGCACTCCCCTGACTTTTCCAATCACATTAACATTCGATTGGAAGCTGTTTTGGACAAGTTTTCTTTTCTTCATGCCAAACACTTGGCACACCTCCGTGCAACGTCTAGAACACGATAGGAGATGTTTTCTGTGCTCGTACAATTTCTCCTTGCCAGACATAGTGGAAAAGCTTTTTGCTAAGATGTAGACGACAAGAGAGGCTAAGGACTGGATGTAAGCAAATGACACTCATCTTCAAAAAAGGCAATTAGGTGGACTCGCAATCGTACAAACCAGCCAGCCTCTTTTTTATACCCAGGAAGTTGATGAAGCAGCTCTTCCTGGAAATTCTTGCCAGGCACATGAAAGATGACACAATAATGTAGTTAGCATGATTTTTCAGGGGCATTTCATGCTGAACATAACTTTAAACTCCTCTGATGAATCAACTTGACTGGTAGATGAAGGGAATATTATCTGCCTGGGCTTCAGGGAGGTTTTTGACATATCTCTACATGGCAGCACACATCCATATGGAAGCAATAGTGCAAAGGGGAGGGAATCAGTGTCTTTTCAGTGATGCTGAGTGAAAAGACAAGAGGCAGTGGGCACACACTGAAATACAGGAACATCAGTAAATGATTCTTTACTGTGAGGGTGAGTGAACCACGGCACAGACTGCCCAGAAAGATTGTGGAGCCTGGATCTTTGAAGACATTAAAAGTACACCCAGATAGAATCCTGGGCAAGAGGCTCTAGGTATCCTGGTTTAGGCAGGGGGTTTGGGCCTGGTTAGCCCCACCAACCCCTTCCACTCTCATTCATTCTGTGCTAGTGAATTCTCTTCAAGATGCATTTCAAGCACTGGCATGACAAAGTTCTGTGCAGACACAGATCCAAATGGACATGGCATCTAAGTTCCTTAAGCAGTCTTCAAGAAGAATGTAAACCTCTGGGGCAAGTGTCTCTTCCCTAACTGAATCCCTTTCATGGGAAAATTCCCAGCTCTAGAAAGATCTTCTGATACGCATGCTTAAGACTGACACTGGCTGAGCAAATTTCTCCCTATGTGTATCTAAGACCAGTTAGGATCTTCACCCAAAGTGCTGTCAACATAGTCACAGAATGCCTATTGTTAAGAAGTGACAACTTCCATCAGAATGGCAACCATTGGTCCACCAAATGGATGAATGGATGGGAATTATCTGCTTGGGTTAAAAACAAAAAGAAAGAGTTGGTCTTTACTTATCAATTTCATTGCAATATTGATAAGGGAAGAAAAAGACCTAAGTCCTTGACTTTCTTAACTGGAGGAAAGATTTTAAAAATTCCTTGTAAAAATGTATGATCACAATCAGACTATTGAAACCATTTGAGTTGGGAAAAAAGTTCCAAAATTGTCTAGAGAGTGGCAAAGAAGCCAAGAAAATAGGAAAGAAACAAAAAGAGGGCAAAAGAGTAAGCTTCAGTGTACAAGCTCGTTCTAGAAGTAGTCTGCCGGGGAAAGGAAGCCCCAGTTGAATTTCCAATGTATTCCTGCGCTTGATTCAGTAACTGGTCAATGTAAAAACCAATCCTTTTGTATAACTTCTTCCAGCAACAAAAACTCCAACAGGTTGACACTACCATCATGCCTGTTCCAGACATATTTCCAAGAGAAATGATGATTTTCTTGAAAACCTACTTGCATAAAAGTTGCAAGATGGTGGAGGGATTGCCACATCCTCCTTCCTCCATCTGGCTTGAAAGTAGATTTGATAAAATATGCAACAAAGCACATGATTTATAAGGTAGAGTCAAATGGATGATTTGGGAATTGATCTCTTGTTGATAGTAAACTTCACATCCACTCTGTGTGACCTTTCTAAAGCAAAATGTGGAGCTGAGGCATGAATCTGCCACAACAATTGTAAAGCAAACATACACACTCCCCTTCACATGCCCCCCCTTCCACACACACCTAGGCACACACAGAGATCAGCATAGCAGATCATGAACACCTTGGAAAAGACTGAAATGCTAAACGCCTCTCTTGATGGGCAAAAGAGCTGGTGCAGTAATTCAAATGCCTGGTACAAAAATTCTGTTTCATATTTAGCTCCTATTTAAAACACAGCTTTTCATTTCATTCTATTTACAGAATATTTTCTTTTCATTTGTTTCTTTAAAATTACTTAGTTCTCACCTGTTGTATGTCTAGGAATATTTTCTTCCAAAAATAGAAAAAAATAGATGCTATCTTTTCAGCAGAAAACATTGGTTGATACAATTTTAAACCATCATGATATGGAAGAATTGTTCTGTCCCTCTCGAAGGTGGAAGAAGCATTTGGATCACAGATCATCTACAATGAAATACTTGACATGTTTAAGATGCTTTCAATCAAGTTTGATCGTCAATTGCTTCTTCGTTGTAAACAGTCATTTTTCAGTGAAGGGCAAGTGTGTGTGGTATATCTACATGACGTGTTCAAACCCAGTTCCTACTAATGGCCAGGCTGAATTCCAGGAAATAACGTCCCGAATGATATTTTGCCGCCTTCTTTGGCACTTCATGAAATCTTACCATGATGAAGTGCTGAAACACAGAGATTTTCTCTTAGAGAGTGTCTCATGTTGTAACCCATCCCATGGATTTTATGCTGTAATTCTTATCTCTTTTAAAATTTGCTATCTTCTGTACAGTTTTCATGAACATTTCTGTTACAGTAGTGAATAGCACAGATAAATGTAATTTTGTACAACTTTGAATTTACCCCAAGAGCTGAGAGAAAACTTGCTCCTATACTTCAATCCCAGTTTCTTCTATAGTCCAACTTTGTTTCTCTACCATCAAGCTTCTCCTTTGTTGCTGCTCCAAGCCCCGTCCAAGCTGACCTTGAATACTTTCAGGGATGGGACACCCACAACTTCCCTGGGCAACCTGTTCCAGTGTTCCAGCACTCCCACAGTAAAAAAGGCCTTCCTTTCATCTAATATGTGTAGGAAATCATAAATCTAGGCATAGAAATTTGGAGTGCAAATTTGAAATTCTTTTGATTTGAAGCACATTTTATATGAATACTGACTTACAGATGACTAAAAGATGTTGATGGGCATTTGAGCTGACAAGTTTTGAAAAAGTGTACGGAAATTAACATTGAAACCACTAAAATTAAAAACTTCTTCCCATTTTCTTTCTCCTCTCCTATTCAAAATTGCAAATGTCAGATATCAGTGCTTCATGCAAACCTCTCAGATGCTCTCAGGGAAAAAGCATTTATTTCAGACTAAGTTGCGGTTGACGTAGAACACTGCCTTTAACAGCTGCAGTGTGCCTGGAATTCAGGGCTTCCGGTTTGAAAAAATCCTATCTCTAGGCTGAACCCTAACCCTAAGCCTAGGCAGATAAATCAGCCTGGGTATAGGGATGTTCCCAAGGAAAAAAGCACTGGAAGGAGCATGTTGAGGCAATTTTTGGCTGCCCTTGGGAAGCCTTTTGCAGCTGCACTGGGTCTGGAGCTCAGGGTTTACTGATTTAAAATCCCTATCTCTTGGCGTGACCATAGGTGCAACTGGAGGCAAGTAAATCAGCCTAGGTTCAATGATGGTCCCAAGGAAAAAGCTGTGGAGGCAGGCATGTTGTGGCACTTTTCCCCTCCTCTTGGGTAGTCCTTGGCAGCAGCTGTGTTCTTGGAACTCAGGGCTTTCTGGTTAAAAAAACACTAACCCTAGGCGTAACTCTAACCCTCACCCTAGGAAGGAAAATCAGCCTATGGTTCGGGATGGACTCATAAGAATAGCAGCAGAGGCAGCCAAGTTGTGTCAGTTCTGCGGCCCTCTTGGGATGCCTAGAACACCTGCAGTGTGCCTGTAGCTAAGGGCTTCCTAGTTTTAAAAATCCTAGCCCTAGGCCTAAGCCTTACAGTAACCCTAGGAAGGTAAATCAGCCTGGTGTTAGGCTTCTTGCCAAGGAAAAAGCCGTGAAAGCAACCATGTTGTGGCACTTTTGCACTCCCTTTTGGATGCCTTTCACAGCTCCAGTGTGCCTGGAACTCAGGGCTTCCTGATTTTAAAAATCCTAGCCCTAGGCCGAACCCCAACCCTAAGACGAGAAAGGCAAATCAGCCAGGAATCAGGCATGTCCCCAAGGAAAAAGCTGTGGAGGCAGGCATGTTGTGGAACATTTGCGCTCTTCTTGGGTAGTCCTTCGCAGCTGCTGTGTTCTTGGAACTCAGGGCTTTCTGGTTAATAGAACCCTTACCCTAGGCGTAACTCAAACCTTAACCCTAGGAAGGAAAATCAGCCTATGGTTCGGGATGGTCTCATGGAAATATCAGTGGTGGCAGCCAAGTTGTGTCACTTTTGCGCTCCCCTTGGGATGCCTTTCACAGCTGCAGTGTGCCTGGAGCCCAGGGCTTCCTGGTTTTAAAAGTCCTAGGCCTAAGCCTAACAGTAACCCTAGGAAGGTAAATCAGCCGGGTATTAGGGTTCTTCCTAAGGGAAAAGCCGTGAAAGCAGCCATGTTGTGGCACTTCTGCACTCCCTTTGGGATGCCTTTGGCAGATGCAGTAAGCCTGGAACTCAGGGCTTCCTGGTTAAAATCTCCAAGCCCTAGGCTGAACCCTAACCCTAACCCTAGGCAGATAAATCAGCCTAGGTATAGGGATGGTGCCAAGGAAAAAGCTGTGAAAGCTGCCATGTTGTTGCACTTTTGTACTCCCCTTGGGATGCCTTGAACAGCTGCAGTGTGCCTGGAGCTAAGGGCTTCCTAGTTTTAAAAATCCTAGCCCTAGGCCTAAGCCTTACAGTAACCCTGGGAAGGGAAATCAGCCTGGTGTTAGGCTTCTTGCCAAGGAAAAAGCCGTGAAAGCAGCCATGTTGTGGAACTTTTTCGCTCCCTTTTGGATGCCTTTCACAGCTCCAGTGTGCCTGGAACTCAGGGCTTCCTGATTTTAAAAATCCTAGCCCTAGGCCGAACCCCAACCCTAAGACGAGAAAGGCAAATCAGCCAGGAATTAGGCATGTCCCCAAGGAAAAAGCTGTGGAGGCAGGCATGTTGTGGTACTTTTGCGCTCTTCTTGGGTAGTCCTTCGCAGCTGCTGTGTTCTTGGAACTCAGGGCTTTCTGGTTAATAGAACCCTTACCCTAGGCGTAACTCAAACCTTAACCCTAGGAAGGAAAATCAGCCTATGGTTCGGGATGGTCTCATGGAAATATCAGTGGTGGCAGCCAAGTTGTGTCACTTTTGCGATCCCCTTGGGATGCCTTTCGCAGCTGCAGTGTGCCTGGAGCCCAGGGCTTCCTGGTTTTAAAAGTCCTAGGCCTAAGCCTAACAGTAACCCTAGGAAGGTAAATCAGCCGCGTATTAGGGTTCTTCCTAAGGGAAAAGCCGTGAAAGCAGCCATGTTGTGGCACTTCTGCACTCCCTTTGGGATGCCTTTGGCAGATGAAGTAAGCCTGGAACTCAGGGCTTCCTAGTTAAAAATATCCTAGCCCTAGGCCGAACCCCATCCCTATGACGAGAAAGGCAAATCAGCCAGGAATTAGGCATGTCCCCAAGGAAAAGCTGTGGAGGCAGGCATGTTGTGGTACTTTTGCGCTCTTCTTGGGAAGTCCTTCACAGCTGCTGTGTTCTTGGAACTCAGGGCTTTCTGGTTAATAGAACTCTTACGCTAGGCGAAACTTAAACCTTAACCCTAGGAAGGAAAATCAGCCTATGGTTCAGGATGGTCTCATGAGAATAGAAGCAGAGGCAGCCAAGTTGTGTCACTTTTGCGCTCCCCTTGGGATGCCTTTCGCAGCTGCAGTGTGCCTGGAGCCCAGGGCTTCCTGGTTTTAAAAGTCCTAGGCCTAAGCCTAACAGTAACCCTAGGAAGGTAAATCAGCCGGGTATTAGGGTTCTTCCTAAGGGAAAAGCCGTGAAAGCAGCCATGTTGTGGCACTTCTGCACTCCCTTTGGGATGCCTTTGGCAGATGCAGTAAGCCTGGAACTCAGGGCTTCCTGGTTAAAAAACTCCAAGACCTAGGCGGAAGCCTAACCCTAACCCTAGGCAGATAAATCAGCCTAGGTATAGAGATGGTGCCAAGGAAAAAGCTGTGAAAGCTGCCATGTTGTTGCACTTTTGTACTCCCCTTGGGATGCCTTTCGCAGCTGCAGTGTGCCTGGAATTAAAGGCTTCCTAGTTTTAAAAATCCTAGCCCTAGGCCTAAGCCTAACAGTAACCCTGGGAAGGGAAATCAGCCTGGTGTTAGGCTTCTTGCCAAGGAAAAAGCCGTGAAAGCAGCCATGTTGTGGCACTTTTGCACTCCCTTTTGGATGCCTTTCACAGCTCCAGTGTGCCTGGAACTCAGGGCTTCCTGATTTTAAAAATCCTAGCCCTAGGCCGAACCCCAACCCTAAGACGAGAAAGGCAAATCAGCCAGGAATTAGGCATGTCCCCAAGGAAAAAGCTGTGGAGGCAGGCATGTTGTGGTACTTTTGCGCTCTTCTTGGCTAGTCCTTCGCAGCTGCTGTGTTCTTGGAACTCAGGGCTTTCTGGTTAATAGAACCCTTACCCTAGGCGTAACTCAAACCTTAACCCTAGGAAGGAAAATCAGCCTATGGTTCGGGATGGTCTCATGGAAATATCAGTGGTGGCAGCCAAGTTGTGTCACTTTTGCGCTCCCCTTGGGATGCCTTTCGCAGCTGCAGTGTGCCTGGAGCCCAGGGCTTCCTGGTTTTAAAAGTCCTAGCCCTAAGCCTAACAGTAACCCTAGGAAGGTAAATCAGCCGCGTATTAGGGTTCTTCCTAAGGGAAAAGCCGTGAAAGCAGCCATGTTGTGGCACTTTTGCACACCCTGTGGGATGCCTTTGGCAGATGAAGTAAGCCTGGAACTCAGGGCTTCCTAGTTAAAAATATCCTAGCCCTAGGCCGAACCCCAACCCTAAGACGAGAAAGGCAAATCAGCCAGGAATTAGGCATGTCCCCAAGGAAAAAGCTGTGGAGGCAGGCATGTTGTGGTACTTTTGCGCTCTTCTTGGGTAGTCCTTCGCAGCTGCTGTGTTCTTGGAACTCAGGTCTTTCTTGTTAATAGCACTCTTACCCTAGGCGAAACTCAAACCTTAACCCTAGGAAGGAAATCAGCCTATGGTTCAGGATGGTCTCATGAGAATCGAAGCAGAGGCAAGCCAAGTTGTGTCACTTCTGCGGCCCTCTTGGGATGCCTTTAACAGCTGCAGTGTGCCTGGAGCCCAGGGCTTCCTGGTTTTAAAAGTCCTAGGCCTAAGCCTAACAGTAACCCTAGGAAGGTAAATCAGCCGGGTATTAGGGTTCTTCCTAAGGGAAAAGCTGTGAAAGCAGCCATGTTGTGGCACTTTTGCACTCCCTTTGGGATGCCTTTGGCAGATGCAGTAAGCCTGGAACTCAGGGTTTCCTGGTTAAAAAACTCCAAGCCCTAGGCTGAACCCTAACCCTAACCCTCGGCAGATAAAACAGCCTAGGTATAGGGATGGTGCCAAGGAAAAAGCTGTGAAAGCTGCCATGTTGTTGCACTTTTGTACTCCCCTTGGGATGCCTTGAACAGCTGCAGTGTGCCTGGATCTAAGGGCTTCCAAGTTTTAAAAATCCTAGCCCTAGGCCTAAGCCTAACAGAAACCCTGGGAAGGGAAATCAGCCTGGTGTTAAGCTTCTTGCCAAGGAAAAAGCCGTGAAAGAAACCATGTTGTGGCACTTTTGCACTCCCTTTTGGATGCCTTTCACAGCTCCAGTGTGCCTGGAACTCAGGGCTTCCTGATTTTAAAAATCCTAGCCCTAGGCCGAACCCCAACCCTAAGACGAGAAAGGCAAATCAGCCAGGAATTAGGCATGTCCCCAAGGAAAAAGCTGTGGAGGCAGGCATGTTGTGGTACTTTTGCGCTCTTCTTGGCTAGTCCTTCGCAGCTGCTGTGTTCTTGGAACTCAGGGCTTTCTGGTTAATAGAACCCTTACCCTAGGCGTAACTCAAACCTTAACCCTAGGAAGGAAAATCAGCCTATGGTTCGGGATGGTCTCATGGAAATATCAGTGGTGGCAGCCAAGTTGTGTCACTTTGCGCTCCCCTTGGGATGCCTTTCGCAGCTGCAGTGTGCCTGGAGCCCAGGGCTTCCTGGTTTTAAAAGTCCTAGGCCTAAGCCTAACAGTAACCCTAGGAAGGTAAATCAGCCGGGTATTAGGGTTCTTCCTAAGGGAAAAGCCGTGAAAGCAGCCATGTTGTGGCACTTCTGCATTCCCTTTGGGATGCCTTTGGCAGATGCAGTAAGCCTGGAACTCAGGGCTTCCTGGTTAAAATCTCCAAGCCCTAGGCTGAACCCTAACCCTAACCCTAGGCATATAAATCAGCCTAGGTATAGGGATGGTGCCAAGGAAAAAGCTGTGAAAGCTGCCATGTTGTTGCACTTTTGTACTCCCCTTGGGATGCCTTGAACAGCTGCAGTGTGCCTGGAGCTAAGGGCTTCCTAGTTTTAAAAATCCTAGCGCTAGGCCTAAGCCTTACAGTAACCCTGGGAAGGGAAATCAGCCTGGTGTTAGGCTTCTTGCCAAGGAAAAAGCCGTGAAAGCAGCCATGTTGTGGAACTTTTTCACTCCCTTTTGGATGCCTTTCACAGCTCCAGTGTGCCTGGAACTCAGGGCTTCCTGATTTTAAAAATCCTAGCCCTAGGCCGAACCCCAACCCTAAGACGAGAAAGGCAAATCAGCCAGGAATTAGGCATGTCCCCAAGGAAAAAGCTGTGGAGGCAGGCATGTTGTGGTACTTTTGCGCTCTTCTTGGGTAGTCCTTCGCAGCTGCTGTGTTCTTGGAACTCAGGGCTTTCTGGTTAATAGAACCCTTACCCCAGGCGTAACTCAAACCTTAACCCTAGGAAGGAAAATCAGCCTATGGTTCGGGATGGTCTCATGGAAATATCAGTGGTGGCAGCCAAGTTGTGTCACTTTTGCGCTCCCCTTGGGATGCCTTTCGCAGCTGCAGTGTGCCTGGAGCCCAGGGCTTCCTGGTTTTAAAAGTCCTAGGCCTAAGCCTAACAGTAACCCTAGGAAGGTAAATCAGCCGCGTATTAGGGTTCTTCCTAAGGGAAAAGCCGTGAAAGCAGCCATGTTGTGGCACTTCTGCACTCCCTTTGGGATGCCTTTGGCAGATGAAGTAAGCCTGGAACTCAGGGCTTCCTAGTTAAAAATATCCTAGCCCTAGGCCGAACCCCATCCCTATGACGAGAAAGGCAAATCAGCCAGGAATTAGGCATGTCCCCAAGGAAAAAGCTGTGGAGGCAGGCATGTTGTGGTACTTTTGCGCTCTTCTTGGGAAGTCCTTCACAGCTGCTGTGTTCTTGGAACTCAGGGCTTTCTGGTTAATAGAACTCTTACGCTAGGCGAAACTTAAACCTTAACCCTAGGAAGGAAAATCAGCCTATGGTTCAGGATGGTCTCATGAGAATAGAAGCAGAGGCAGCCAAGTTGTGTCACTTTTGCGCTCCCCTTGGGATGCCTTTCGCAGCTGCAGTGTGCCTGGAGCCCAGGGCTTCCTGGTTTTAAAAGTCCTAGGCCTAAGCCTAACAGTAACCCTAGGAAGGTAAATCAGCCGGGTATTAGGGTTCTTCCTAAGGGAAAAGCCGTGAAAGCAGCCATGTTGTGGCACTTCTGCACTCCCTTTGGGATGCCTTTGGCAGATGCAGTAAGCCTGGAACTCAGGGCTTCCTGGTTAAAAAACTCCAAGACCTAGGCGGAAGCCTAACCCTAACCCTAGGCAGATAAATCAGCCTAGGTATAGAGATGGTGCCAAGGAAAAAGCTGTGAAAGCTGCCATGTTGTTGCACTTTTGTACTCCCCTTGGGATGCCTTTCGCAGCTACAGTGTGCCTGGAATTAAAGGCTTCCTAGTTTTAAAAATCCTAGCCCTAGGCCTAAGCCTAACAGTAACCCTGGGAAGGGAAATCAGCCTGGTGTTAGGCTTCTTGCCAAGGAAAAAGCCGTGAAAGCAGCCATGTTGTGGCACTTCTGCACTCCCTTTGGGATGCCTTTGGAAGATGCAGTAAGCCTGGAACTCAGGGCTTCCTGATTTTAAAAATCCTAGCCCTAGGCCGAACCCCAACCCTAAGACGAGAAAGGCAAATCAGCCAGGAATTAGGCATGTCCCCAAGGAAAAAGCTGTGGAGGCAGGCATGTTGTGGTACTTTTGCGCTCTTCTTGGCTAGTCCTTCGCAGCTGCTGTGTTCTTGGAACTCAGGGCTTTCTGGTTAATAGAACCCTTACCCTAGGCGTAACTCAAACCTTAACCCTAGGAAGGAAAATCAGCCTATGGTTCGGGATGGTCTCATGGAAATATCAGTGGTGGCAGCCAAGTTGTGTCACTTTTGCGCTCCCCTTGGGATGCCTTTCGCAGCTGCAGTGTGCCTGGAGCCCAGGGCTTCCTGGTTTTAAAAGTCCTAGGCCTAAGCCTAACAGTAACCCTAGGAAGGTAAATCAGCCGCGTATTAGGGTTCTTCCTAAGGGAAAAGCCGTGAAAGCAGCCATGTTGTGGCACTTTTGCACACCCTGTGGGATGCCTTTGGCAGATGAAGTAAGCCTGGAACTCAGGGCTTCCTAGTTAAAAATATCCTAGCCCTAGGCCGAACCCCAACCCTAAGACGAGAAAGGCAAATCAGCCAGGAATTAGGCATGTCCCCAAGGAAAAAGCTGTGGAGGCAGGCATGTTGTGGTACTTTTGCGCTCTTCTTGGCTAGTCCTTCGCAGCTGCTGTGTTCTTGGAACTCAGGTCTTTCTTGTTAATAGCACTCTTACCCTAGGCGAAACTCAAACCTTAACCCTAGGAAGGAAATCAGCCTATGGTTCAGGATGGTCTCATGAGAATCGAAGCAGAGGCAAGCCAAGTTGTGTCACTTCTGCGGCCCTCTTGGGATGCCTTTAACAGCTGCAGTGTGCCTGGAGCCCAGGGCTTCCTGGTTTTAAAAGTCCTAGGCCTAAGCCTAACAGTAACCCTAGGAAGGTAAATCAGCCGGGTATTAGGGTTCTTCCTAAGGGAAAAGCTGTGAAAGCAGCCATGTTGTGGCACTTTTGCACTCCCTTTGGGATGCCTTTGGCAGATGCAGTAAGCCTGGAACTCAGGGTTTCCTGGTTAAAAAACTCCAAGCCCTAGGCTGAACCCTAACCCTAACCCTCGGCAGATAAATCAGCCTAGGTATAGGGATGGTGCCAAGGAAAAAGCTGTGAAAGCTGCCATGTTGTTGCACTTTTGTACTCCCCTTGGGATGCCTTTCGCAGCTGCAGTGTGCCTGGATCTAAGGGCTTCCTAGTTTTAAAAATCCTAGCCCTAGACCTAAGCCTTACAGAAACCCTGGGAAGGGAAATCAACCTGGTGTTAAGCTTCTTGCCAAGGAAAAAGCCGTGAAAGCAACCATGTTGTGGCACTTTTGCACTCCCTTTTGGATGCCTTTCACAGCTCCAGTGTGCCTGGAACTCAGGGCTTCCTGATTTTAAAAATCCTAGCCCTAGGCCGAACCCCAACCCTAAGACGAGAAAGGCAAATCAGCCAGGAATTAGGCATGTCCCCAAGGAAAAAGCTGTGGAGGCAGGCATGTTGTGGTACTTTTGCGCTCTTCTTGGCTAGTCCTTCGCAGCTGCTGTGTTCTTGGAACTCAGGGCTTTCTGGTTAATAGAACCCTTACCCTAGGCGTAACTCAAACCTTAACCCTAGGAAGGAAAATCAGCCTATGGTTCGGGATGGTCTCATGGAAATATCAGTGGTGGCAGCCAAGTTGTGTCACTTTTGCGCTCCCCTTGGGATGCCTTTCGCAGCTGCAGTGTGCCTGGAGCCCAGGGCTTCCTGGTTTTAAAAGTCCTAGGCCTAAGCCTAACAGTAACCCTAGGAAGGTAAATCAGCCGGGTATTAGGGTTCTTCCTAAGGGAAAAGCCGTGAAAGCAGCCATGTTGTGGCACTTCTGCATTCCCTTTGGGATGCCTTTGGCAGATGCAGTAAGCCTGGAACTCAGGGCTTCCTGGTTAAAATACTCCAAGCCCTAGGCTGAAGCCTAACCCTATCCCCAGGAAGGAAAATCAGCCTAAATATAGGGATCGTGCAACGTCTAGAACACGATGGAAGATGTTTTCTGTGCTGGCACAGTTTTTCCTCGCCAGACAAAGTGGAAAAGCTTTTTGCTAAGATGTAGACGAGAAGAGACGCTAAAGACGAAGGTACGATGCTCTCCGGAGCTAAGAGCCGCTCCCGGGCATCTTTCGGCAGAAGCCGCGCTAAAGAGTGCACAGTGAGCCGCACAATCGTCTTTGCGCGAAGAAGCCGCTTCTTCGCCTCCGGGAGCCGGAGAGAGCGGCACCTTCGGAAAGGTGAAGAAGAAAGCTGTACAACACTGGGATTGTGTGCGCAGCTTGCCAACTGCTAGAAAACAGTACCTTTGCACTCTCCTGACTTTTCCAATCACATGAACATTTGATTGGAAGCTGTTTTGGACAACTTTTCTTTTCTTCATGCCAAACACTCGGCACACCTCCGTGCAACGTCTAGAACACGATGGGAGATGTTTTCTGTGCTGGCACAGTTTTTCCTCGCCAGACATAGTGGAAAAGCTTTTTGCTAAGATGTAGACGAGAAGGGACGCTAAAGACGAAGGTACGATGCTGTCCGGAGCTAAGAGCCGCTCCCGGGCGTCTTTCGGCAGAAGCCGCGCTAAGGAGTGCACAGTGAGCGGCACAATCGTCTTTGCGCGAAGAAGCCGCTTCTTCGCCTCCGGGAGCCGGAGAGAGCGGCACCTTCGGAAAGGTGAAGAAGGAAGCTGTACAACACTGGGATTGTGTGCGCAGCTTGCCAACTGCTAGAAAACAGTACCTTTGCACTCCCCTGACTTTTCCAATCACATTAACATTCGATTGGAAGCTGTTTTGGACAAGTTTTCTTTTCTTCATGCCAAACACTTGGCACACCTCCGTGCAACGTCTAGAACACGATAGGAGATGTTTTCTGTGCTCGTACAATTTCTCCTTGCCAGACATAGTGGAAAAGCTTTTTGCTAAGATGTAGACGACAAGAGAGGCTAAGGACTGGATGTAAGCAAATGACACTCATCTTCAAAAAAGGCAATTAGGTGGACTCGCAATCGTACAAACCAGCCAGCCTCTTTTTTATACCCAGGAAGTTGATGAAGCAGCTCTTCCTGGAAATTCTTGCCAGGCACATGAAAGATGACACAATAATGTAGTTAGCATGATTTTTCAGGGGCATTTCATGCTGAACATAACTTTAAACTCCTCTGATGAATCAACTTGACTGGTAGATGAAGGGAATATTATCTGCCTGGGCTTCAGGGAGGTTTTTGACATATCTCTACATGGCAGCACACATCCATATGGAAGCAATAGTGCAAAGGGGAGGGAATCAGTGTCTTTTCAGTGATGCTGAGTGAAAAGACAAGAGGCAGTGGGCACACACTGAAATACAGGAACATCAGTAAATGATTCTTTACTGTGAGGGTGAGTGAACCACGGCACAGACTGCCCAGAAAGATTGTGGAGCCTGGATCTTTGAAGACATTAAAAGTACACCCAGATAGAATCCTGGGCAAGAGGCTCTAGGTATCCTGGTTTAGGCAGGGGGTTTGGGCCTGGTTAGCCCCACCAACCCCTTCCACTCTCATTCATTCTGTGCTAGTGAATTCTCTTCAAGATGCATTTCAAGCACTGGCATGACAAAGTTCTGTGCAGACACAGATCCAAATGGACATGGCATCTAAGTTCCTTAAGCAGTCTTCAAGAAGAATGTAAACCTCTGGGGCAAGTGTCTCTTCCCTAACTGAATCCCTTTCATGGGAAAATTCCCAGCTCTAGAAAGATCTTCTGATACGCATGCTTAAGACTGACACTGGCTGAGCAAATTTCTCCCTATGTGTATCTAAGACCAGTTAGGATCTTCACCCAAAGTGCTGTCAACATAGTCACAGAATGCCTATTGTTAAGAAGTGACAACTTCCATCAGAATGGCAACCATTGGTCCACCAAATGGATGAATGGATGGGAATTATCTGCTTGGGTTAAAAACAAAAAGAAAGAGTTGGTCTTTACTTATCAATTTCATTGCAATATTGATAAGGGAAGAAAAAGACCTAAGTCCTTGACTTTCTTAACTGGAGGAAAGATTTTAAAAATTCCTTGTAAAAATGTATGATCACAATCAGACTATTGAAACCATTTGAGTTGGGAAAAAAGTTCCAAAATTGTCTAGAGAGTGGCAAAGAAGCCAAGAAAATAGGAAAGAAACAAAAAGAGGGCAAAAGAGTAAGCTTCAGTGTACAAGCTCGTTCTAGAAGTAGTCTGCCGGGGAAAGGAAGCCCCAGTTGAATTTCCAATGTATTCCTGCGCTTGATTCAGTAACTGGTCAATGTAAAAACCAATCCTTTTGTATAACTTCTTCCAGCAACAAAAACTCCAACAGGTTGACACTACCATCATGCCTGTTCCAGACATATTTCAAAGAGAAATGATGATTTTCTTGAAAACCTACTTGCATAAAAGTTGCAAGATGGTGGAGGGATTGCCACATCCTCCTTCCTCCATCTGGCTTGAAAGTAGATTTGATAAAATATGCAACAAAGCACATGATTTATAAGGTAGAGTCAAATGGATGATTTGGGAATTGATCTCTTGTTGATAGTAAACTTCACATCCACTCTGTGTGACCTTTCTAAAGCAAAATGTGGAGCTGAGGCATGAATCTGCCACAACAATTGTAAAGCAAACATACACACTCCCCTTCACATGCCCCCCCTTCCACACACACCTAGGCACACACAGAGATCAGCATAGCAGATCATGAACACCTTGGAAAAGACTGAAATGCTAAACGCCTCTCTTGATGGGCAAAAGAGCTGGTGCAGTAATTCAAATGCCTGGTACAAAAATTCTGTTTCATATTTAGCTCCTATTTAAAACACAGCTTTTCATTTCATTCTATTTACAGAATATTTTCTTTTCATTTGTTTCTTTAAAATTACTTAGTTCTCACCTGTTGTATGTCTAGGAATATTTTCTTCCAAAAATAGAAAAAAATAGATGCTATCTTTTCAGCAGAAAACATTGGTTGATACAATTTTAAACCATCATGATATGGAAGAATTGTTCTGTCCCTCTCGAAGGTGGAAGAAGCATTTGGATCACAGATCATCTACAATGAAATACTTGACATGTTTAAGATGCTTTCAATCAAGTTTGATCGTCAATTGCTTCTTCGTTGTAAACAGTCATTTTTCAGTGAAGGGCAAGTGTGTGTGGTATATCTACATGACGTGTTCAAACCCAGTTCCTACTAATGGCCAGGCTGAATTCCAGGAAATAACGTCCCGAATGATATTTTGCCGCCTTCTTTGGCACTTCATGAAATCTTACCATGATGAAGTGCTGAAACACAGAGATTTTCTCTTAGAGAGTGTCTCATGTTGTAACCCATCCCATGGATTTTATGCTGTAATTCTTATCTCTTTTAAAATTTGCTATCTTCTGTACAGTTTTCATGAACATTTCTGTTACAGTAGTGAATAGCACAGATAAATGTAATTTTGTACAACTTTGAATTTACCCCAAGAGCTGAGAGAAAACTTGCTCCTATACTTCAATCCCAGTTTCTTCTATAGTCCAACTTTGTTTCTCTACCATCAAGCTTCTCCTTTGTTGCTGCTCCAAGCCCCGTCCAAGCTGACCTTGAATACTTTCAGGGATGGGACACCCACAACTTCCCTGGGCAACCTGTTCCAGTGTTCCAGCACTCCCACAGTAAAAAAGGCCTTCCTTTCATCTAATATGTGTAGGAAATCATAAATCTAGGCATAGAAATTTGGAGTGCAAATTTGAAATTCTTTTGATTTGAAGCACATTTTATATGAATACTGACTTACAGATGACTAAAAGATGTTGATGGGCATTTGAGCTGACAAGTTTTGAAAAAGTGTACGGAAATTAACATTGAAACCACTAAAATTAAAAACTTCTTCCCATTTTCTTTCTCCTCTCCTATTCAAAATTGCAAATGTCAGATATCAGTGCTTCATGCAAACCTCTCAGATGCTCTCAGGGAAAAAGCATTTATTTCAGACTAAGTTGCGGTTGACGTAGAACACTGCCTTTAACAGCTGCAGTGTGCCTGGAATTCAGGGCTTCCGGTTTGAAAAAATCCTATCTCTAGGCTGAACCCTAACCCTAAGCCTAGGCAGATAAATCAGCCTGGGTATAGGGATGTTCCCAAGGAAAAAAGCACTAGAAGGAGCATGTTGAGGCAATTTTTGGCTGCCCTTGGGAAGCCTTTTGCAGCTGCACTGGGTCTGGAGCTCAGGGTTTACTGATTTAAAATCCCTATCTCTTGGCGTGACCATAGGTGCAACTGGAGGCAAGTAAATCAGCCTAGGTTCAATGATGGTCCCAAGGAAAAAGCTGTGGAGGCAGGCATGTTGTGGCACTTTTCCCCTCCTCTTGGGTAGTCCTTGGCAGCAGCTGTGTTCTTGGAACTCAGGGCTTTCTGGTTAAAAAAACACTAACCCTAGGCGTAACTCTAACCCTCACCCTAGGAAGGAAAATCAGCCTATGGTTCGGGATGGACTCATGAGAATAGCAGCAGAGGCAGCCAAGTTGTGTCAGTTCTGCGGCCCTCTTGGGATGCCTAGAACAGCTGCAGTGTGCCTGGAGCTAAGGGCTTCCTAGTTTTAAAAATCCTAGCCCTAGGCCTAAGCCTTACAGTAACCCTAGGAAGGTAAATCAGCCTGGTGTTAGGCTTCTTGCCAAGGAAAAAGCCGTGAAAGCAACCATGTTGTGGCACTTTTGCACTCCCTTTTGGATGCCTTTCACAGCTCCAGTGTGCCTGGAACTCAGGGCTTCCTGATTTTAAAAAACCTAGCCCTAGGCCGAACCCCAACCCTAAGACGAGAAAGGCAAATCAGCCAGGAATTAGGCATGTCCCCAAGGAAAAAGCTGTGGAGGCAGGCATGTTGTGGTACTTTTGCGCTCTTCTTGGGAAGTCCTTCGCAGCTGCTGTGTTCTTGGAACTCAGGGCTTTCTGGTTAATAGAACCCTTACCCTAGGCGTAACTCAAACCTTAACCCTAGGAAGGAAAATCAGCCTATGGTTCGGGATGGTCTCATGAGAATAGCAGCAGAGGCAGCAAAGTTGTGTCACTTCTGCAGCCCTCTTCGGATGCCTTTAACAGCTGCATGTGCCTGGAGCCCAGGGCTTCCTGGTTTTAAAAGTCCTAGGCCTAAGCCTAACAG
This sequence comes from Ammospiza maritima maritima, assembly GCA_036010785.1. Taxonomy (NCBI): domain Eukaryota; kingdom Metazoa; phylum Chordata; class Aves; order Passeriformes; family Passerellidae; genus Ammospiza; species Ammospiza maritima. The sequence goes on from JAYKTQ010000246.1 coordinate 323,929, forward strand.
TAACCCTAGGAAGGTAAATCAGCCGGGTATTAGGGTTCTTCCTAAGGGAAAAGCCGTGAAAGCAGCCATGTTGTGGCACTTCTGCACTCCCTTTGGGATGCCTTTGGCAGATGCAGTAAGCCTGGAACTCAGGGCTTCCTGGTTAAAAAACTCCAAGACCTAGGCGGAAGCCTAACCCTAACCCTAGGCAGATAAATCAGCCTAGGTATAGAGATGGTGCCAAGGAAAAAGCTGTGAAAGCTGCCATGTTGTTGCACTTTTGTACTCCCCTTGGGATGCCTTTCGCAGCTACAGTGTGCCTGGAATTAAAGGCTTCCTAGTTTTAAAAATCCTAGCCCTAGGCCTAAGCCTAACAGTAACCCTGGGAAGGGAAATCAGCCTGGTGTTAGGCTTCTTGCCAAGGAAAAAGCCGTGAAAGCAGCCATGTTGTGGCACTTTTGCACTCCCTTTTGGATGCCTTTCACAGCTCCAGTGTGCCTGGAACTCAGGGCTTCCTGATTTTAAAAATCCTAGCCCTAGGCCGAACCCCAACCCTAAGACGAGAAAGGCAAATCAGCCAGGAATTAGGCATGTCCCCAAGGAAAAAGCTGTGGAGGCGGGCATGTTGTGGTACTTTTGCGCTCTTCTTGGCTAGTCCTTTTCAGCTGCTGTGTTCTTGGAACTCAGGGCTTTCTGGTTAATAGAACCCTTAACCTAGGCGTAACTCAAACCTTAACCCTAGGAAGGAAAATCAGCCTATGGTTCGGGATGGTCTCATGGAAATATCAGTGGTGGCAGCCAAGTTGTGTCACTTTTGCGCTCCCCTTGGGATGCCTTTCGCAGCTGCAGTGTGCCTGGAGCCCAGGGCTTCCTGGTTTTAAAAGTCCTAGCCCTAAGCCTAACAGTAACCCTAGGAAGGTAAATCAGCCGCGTATTAGGGTTCTTCCTAAGGGAAAAGCCGTGAAAGCAGCCATGTTGTGGCACTTTTGCACACCCTGTGGGATGCCTTTGGCAGATGAAGTAAGCCTGGAACTCAGGGCTTCCTAGTTAAAAATATCCTAGCCCTAGGCCGAACCCCAACCCTAAGACGAGAAAGGCAAATCAGCCAGGAATTAGGCATGTCCCCAAGGAAAAAGCTGTGGAGGCAGGCATGTTGTGGTACTTTTGCGCTCTTCTTGGCTAGTCCTTCGCAGCTGCTGTGTTCTTGGAACTCAGGTCTTTCTTGTTAATAGCACTCTTACCCTAGGCGAAACTCAAACCTTAACCCTAGGAAGGAAATCAGCCTATGGTTCAGGATGGTCTCATGAGAATCGAAGCAGAGGCAAGCCAAGTTGTGTCACTTCTGCGGCCCTCTTGGGATGCCTTTAACAGCTGCAGTGTGCCTGGAGCCCAGGGCTTCCTGGTTTTAAAAGTCCTAGGCCTAAGCCTAACAGTAACCCTAGGAAGGTAAATCAGCCGGGTATTAGGGTTCTTCCTAAGGGAAAAGCTGTGAAAGCAGCCATGTTGTGGCACTTTTGCACTCCCTTTGGGATGCCTTTGGCAGATGCAGTAAGCCTGGAACTCAGGGTTTCCTGGTTAAAAAACTCCAAGCCCTAGGCTGAACCCTAACCCTAACCCTCGGCAGATAAAACAGCCTAGGTATAGGGATGGTGCCAAGGAAAAAGCTGTGAAAGCTGCCATGTTGTTGCACTTTTGTACTCCCCTTGGGATGCCTTTCGCAGCTGCAGTGTGCCTGGATCTAAGGGCTTCCTAGTTTTAAAAATCCTAGCCCTAGACCTAAGCCTAACAGAAACCCTGGGAAGGGAAATCAACCTGGTGTTAAGCTTCTTGCCAAGGAAAAAGCCGTGAAAGCAACCATGTTGTGGCACTTTTGCACTCCCTTTTGGATGCCTTTCACAGCTCCAGTGTGCCTGGAACTCAGGGCTTCCTGATTTTAAAAATCCTAGCCCTAGGCCGAACCCCAACCCTAAGACGAGAAAGGCAAATCAGCCAGGAATTAGGCATGTCCCCAAGGAAAAAGCTGTGGAGGCAGGCATGTTGTGGTACTTTTGCGCTCTTCTTGGGTAGTCCTTCGCAGCTGCTGTGTTCTTGGAACTCAGGTCTTTCTGGTTAATAGAACTCTTACCCTAGGCGTAACTCAAACCTTAACCCTAGGAAGGAAATCAGCCTATGTTTCAGGATGGTCTCATGAGAATAGAAGCAGAGGCAAGCCAAGTTGTGTCACTTTGCGCTCCCCTTGGGATGCCTTTCGCAGCTGCAGTGTGCCTGGAGCCCAGGGCTTCCTGGTTTTAAAAGTCCTAGGCCTAAGCCTAACAGTAACCCTAGGAAGGTAAATCAGCCGGGTATTAGGGTTCTTCCTAAGGGAAAAGCCGTGAAAGCAGCCATGTTGTGGCACTTCTGCATTCCCTTTGGGATGCCTTTGGCAGATGCAGTAAGCCTGGAACTCAGGGCTTCCTGGTTAAAATCTCCAAGCCCTAGGCTGAACCCTAACCCTAACCCTAGGCAGATAAATCAGCCTAGGTATAGGGATGGTGCCAAGGAAAAAGCTGTGAAAGCTGCCATGTTGTTGCACTTTTGTACTCCCCTTGGGATGCCTTGAACAGCTGCAGTGTGCCTGGAGCTAAGGGCTTCCTAGTTTTAAAAATCCTAGCGCTAGGCCTAAGCCTTACAGTAACCCTGGGAAGGGAAATCAGCCTGGTGTTAGGCTTCTTGCCAAGGAAAAAGCCGTGAAAGCAGCCATGTTGTGGAACTTTTTCACTCCCTTTTGGATGCCTTTCACAGCTCCAGTGTGCCTGGAACTCAGGGCTTCCTGATTTTAAAAATCCTAGCCCTAGGCCGAACCCCAACCCTAAGACGAGAAAGGCAAATCAGCCAGGAATTAGGCATGTCCCCAAGGAAAAAGCTGTGGAGGCAGGCATGTTGTGGTACTTTTGCGCTCTTCTTGGGTAGTCCTTCGCAGCTGCTGTGTTCTTGGAACTCAGGGCTTTCTGGTTAATAGAACCCTTACCCCAGGCGTAACTCAAACCTTAACCCTAGGAAGGAAAATCAGCCTATGGTTCGGGATGGTCTCATGGAAATATCAGTGGTGGCAGCCAAGTTGTGTCACTTTTGCGCTCCCCTTGGGATGCCTTTCGCAGCTGCAGTGTGCCTGGAGCCCAGGGCTTCCTGGTTTTAAAAGTCCTAGGCCTAAGCCTAACAGTAACCCTAGGAAGGTAAATCAGCCGCGTATTAGGGTTCTTCCTAAGGGAAAAGCCGTGAAAGCAGCCATGTTGTGGCACTTCTGCACTCCCTTTGGGATGCCTTTGGCAGATGAAGTAAGCCTGGAACTCAGGGCTTCCTAGTTAAAAATATCCTAGCCCTAGGCCGAACCCCATCCCTATGACGAGAAAGGCAAATCAGCCAGGAATTAGGCATGTCCCCAAGGAAAAAGCTGTGGAGGCAGGCATGTTGTGGTACTTTTGCGCTCTTCTTGGGAAGTCCTTCACAGCTGCTGTGTTCTTGGAACTCAGGGCTTTCTGGTTAATAGAACTCTTACGCTAGGCGAAACTTAAACCTTAACCCTAGGAAGGAAAATCAGCCTATGGTTCAGGATGGTCTCATGAGAATAGAAGCAGAGGCAGCCAAGTTGTGTCACTTTTGCGCTCCCCTTGGGATGCCTTTCGCAGCTGCAGTGTGCCTGGAGCCCAGGGCTTCCTGGTTTTAAAAGTCCTAGGCCTAAGCCTAACAGTAACCCTAGGAAGGTAAATCAGCCGGGTATTAGGGTTCTTCCTAAGGGAAAAGCCGTGAAAGCAGCCATGTTGTGGCACTTCTGCACTCCCTTTGGGATGCCTTTGGCAGATGCAGTAAGCCTGGAACTCAGGGCTTCCTGGTTAAAAAACTCCAAGACCTAGGCGGAAGCCTAACCCTAACCCTAGGCAGAAAAATCAGCCTAGGTATAGAGATGGTGCCAAGGAAAAAGCTGTGAAAGCTGCCATGTTGTTGCACTTTTGTACTCCCCTTGGGATGCCTTTCGCAGCTACAGTGTGCCTGGAATTAAAGGCTTCCTAGTTTTAAAAATCCTAGCCCTAGGCCTAAGCCTAACAGTAACCCTGGGAAGGGAAATCAGCCTGGTGTTAGGCTTCTTGCCAAGGAAAAAGCCGTGAAAGCAGCCATGTTGTGGCACTTCTGCACTCCCTTTGGGATGCCTTTGGAAGATGCAGTAAGCCTGGAACTCAGGGCTTCCTGATTTTAAAAATCCTAGCCCTAGGCCGAACCCCAACCCTAAGACGAGAAAGGCAAATCAGCCAGGAATTAGGCATGTCCCCAAGGAAAAAGCTGTGGAGGCAGGCATGTTGTGGTACTTTTGCGCTCTTCTTGGCTAGTCCTTCGCAGCTGCTGTGTTCTTGGAACTCAGGGCTTTCTGGTTAATAGAACCCTTACCCTAGGCGTAACTCAAACCTTAACCCTAGGAAGGAAAATCAGCCTATGGTTCGGGATGGTCTCATGGAAATATCAGTGGTGGCAGCCAAGTTGTGTCACTTTTGCGCTCCCCTTGGGATGCCTTTCGCAGCTGCAGTGTGCCTGGAGCCCAGGGCTTCCTGGTTTTAAAAGTCCTAGGCCTAAGCCTAACAGTAACCCTAGGAAGGTAAATCAGCCGCGTATTAGGGTTCTTCCTAAGGGAAAAGCCGTGAAAGCAGCCATGTTGTGGCACTTTTGCACACCCTGTGGGATGCCTTTGGCAGATGAAGTAAGCCTGGAACTCAGGGCTTCCTAGTTAAAAATATCCTAGCCCTAGGCCGAACCCCAACCCTAAGACGAGAAAGGCAAATCAGCCAGGAATTAGGCATGTCCCCAAGGAAAAAGCTGTGGAGGCAGGCATGTTGTGGTACTTTTGCGCTCTTCTTGGCTAGTCCTTCGCAGCTGCTGTGTTCTTGGAACTCAGGTCTTTCTTGTTAATAGCACTCTTACCCTAGGCGAAACTCAAACCTTAACCCTAGGAAGGAAATCAGCCTATGGTTCAGGATGGTCTCATGAGAATCGAAGCAGAGGCAAGCCAAGTTGTGTCACTTCTGCGGCCCTCTTGGGATGCCTTTAACAGCTGCAGTGTGCCTGGAGCCCAGGGCTTCCTGGTTTTAAAAGTCCTAGGCCTAAGCCTAACAGTAACCCTAGGAAGGTAAATCAGCCGGGTATTAGGGTTCTTCCTAAGGGAAAAGCTGTGAAAGCAGCCATGTTGTGGCACTTTTGCACTCCCTTTGGGATGCCTTTGGCAGATGCAGTAAGCCTGGAACTCAGGGTTTCCTGGTTAAAAAACTCCAAGCCCTAGGCTGAACCCTAACCCTAACCCTCGGCAGATAAATCAGCCTAGGTATAGGGATGGTGCCAAGGAAAAAGCTGTGAAAGCTGCCATGTTGTTGCACTTTTGTACTCCCCTTGGGATGCCTTTCGCAGCTGCAGTGTGCCTGGATCTAAGGGCTTCCTAGTTTTAAAAATCCTAGCCCTAGACCTAAGCCTTACAGAAACCCTGGGAAGGGAAATCAACCTGGTGTTAAGCTTCTTGCCAAGGAAAAAGCCGTGAAAGCAACCATGTTGTGGCACTTTTGCACTCCCTTTTGGATGCCTTTCACAGCTCCAGTGTGCCTGGAACTCAGGGCTTCCTGATTTTAAAAATCCTAGCCCTAGGCCGAACCCCAACCCTAAGACGAGAAAGGCAAATCAGCCAGGAATTAGGCATGTCCCCAAGGAAAAAGCTGTGGAGGCAGGCATGTTGTGGTACTTTTGCGCTCTTCTTGGCTAGTCCTTCGCAGCTGCTGTGTTCTTGGAACTCAGGGCTTTCTGGTTAATAGAACCCTTACCCTAGGCGTAACTCAAACCTTAACCCTAGGAAGGAAAATCAGCCTATGGTTCGGGATGGTCTCATGGAAATATCAGTGGTGGCAGCCAAGTTGTGTCACTTTTGCGCTCCCCTTGGGATGCCTTTCGCAGCTGCAGTGTGCCTGGAGCCCAGGGCTTCCTGGTTTTAAAAGTCCTAGGCCTAAGCCTAACAGTAACCCTAGGAAGGTAAATCAGCCGGGTATTAGGGTTCTTCCTAAGGGAAAAGCCGTGAAAGCAGCCATGTTGTGGCACTTCTGCATTCCCTTTGGGATGCCTTTGGCAGATGCAGTAAGCCTGGAACTCAGGGCTTCCTGGTTAAAATACTCCAAGCCCTAGGCTGAAGCCTAACCCTATCCCCAGGAAGGAAAATCAGCCTAAATATAGGGATCGTGCAACGTCTAGAACACGATGGAAGATGTTTTCTGTGCTGGCACAGTTTTTCCTCGCCAGACAAAGTGGAAAAGCTTTTTGCTAAGATGTAGACGAGAAGAGACGCTAAAGACGAAGGTACGATGCTCTCCGGAGCTAAGAGCCGCTCCCGGGCATCTTTCGGCAGAAGCCGCGCTAAAGAGTGCACAGTGAGCCGCACAATCGTCTTTGCGCGAAGAAGCCGCTTCTTCGCCTCCGGGAGCCGGAGAGAGCGGCACCTTCGGAAAGGTGAAGAAGAAAGCTGTACAACACTGGGATTGTGTGCGCAGCTTGCCAACTGCTAGAAAACAGTACCTTTGCACTCTCCTGACTTTTCCAATCACATGAACATTTGATTGGAAGCTGTTTTGGACAACTTTTCTTTTCTTCATGCCAAACACTCGGCACACCTCCGTGCAACGTCTAGAACACGATGGCAGATGTTTTCTGTGCTGGCACAGTTTTTCCTCGCCAGACATAGTGGAAAAGCTTTTTGCTAAGATGTAGACGAGAAGGGACGCTAAAGACGAAGGTACGATGCTCTCCGGAGCTAAGAGCCGCTCCCGGGCGTCTTTCGGCAGAAGCCGCGCTAAGGAGTGCACAGTGAGCGGCACAATCGTCTTTGCGCGAAGAAGCCGCTTCTTCGCCTCCGGGAGCCGGAGAGAGCGGCACCTTCGGAAAGGTGAAGAAGGAAGCTGTACAACACTGGGATTGTGTGCGCAGCTTGCCAACTGCTAGAAAACAGTACCTTTGCACTCCCCTGACTTTTCCAATCACATTAACATTCGATTGGAAGCTGTTTTGGACAAGTTTTCTTTTCTTCATGCCAAACACTTGGCACACCTCCGTGCAACGTCTAGAACACGATAGGAGATGTTTTCTGTGCTCGTACAATTTCTCCTTGCCAGACATAGTGGAAAAGCTTTTTGCTAAGATGTAGACGACAAGAGAGGCTAAGGACTGGATGTAAGCAAATGACACTCATCTTCAAAAAAGGCAATTAGGTGGACTCGCAATCGTACAAACCAGCCAGCCTCTTTTTTATACCCAGGAAGTTGATGAAGCAGCTCTTCCTGGAAATTCTTGCCAGGCACATGAAAGATGACACAATAATGTAGTTAGCATGATTTTTCAGGGGCATTTCATGCTGAACATAACTTTAAACTCCTCTGATGAATCAACTTGACTGGTAGATGAAGGGAATATTATCTGCCTGGGCTTCAGGGAGGTTTTTGACATATCTCTACATGGCAGCACACATCCATATGGAAGCAATAGTGCAAAGGGGAGGGAATCAGTGTCTTTTCAGTGATGCTGAGTGAAAAGACAAGAGGCAGTGGGCACACACTGAAATACAGGAACATCAGTAAATGATTCTTTACTGTGAGGGTGAGTGAACCACGGCACAGACTGCCCAGAAAGATTGTGGAGCCTGGATCTTTGAAGACATTAAAAGTACACCCAGATAGAATCCTGGGCAAGAGGCTCTAGGTATCCTGGTTTAGGCAGGGGGTTTGGGCCTGGTTAGCCCCACCAACCCCTTCCACTCTCATTCATTCTGTGCTAGTGAATTCTCTTCAAGATGCATTTCAAGCACTGGCATGACAAAGTTCTGTGCAGACACAGATCCAAATGGACATGGCATCTAAGTTCCTTAAGCAGTCTTCAAGAAGAATGTAAACCTCTGGGGCAAGTGTCTCTTCCCTAACTGAATCCCTTTCATGGGAAAATTCCCAGCTCTAGAAAGATCTTCTGATACGCATGCTTAAGACTGACACTGGCTGAGCAAATTTCTCCCTATGTGTATCTAAGACCAGTTAGGATCTTCACCCAAAGTGCTGTCAACATAGTCACAGAATGCCTATTGTTAAGAAGTGACAACTTCCATCAGAATGGCAACCATTGGTCCACCAAATGGATGAATGGATGGGAATTATCTGCTTGGGTTAAAAACAAAAAGAAAGAGTTGGTCTTTACTTATCAATTTCATTGCAATATTGATAAGGGAAGAAAAAGACCTAAGTCCTTGACTTTCTTAACTGGAGGAAAGATTTTAAAAATTCCTTGTAAAAATGTATGATCACAATCAGACTATTGAAACCATTTGAGTTGGGAAAAAAGTTCCAAAATTGTCTAGAGAGTGGCAAAGAAGCCAAGAAAATAGGAAAGAAACAAAAAGAGGGCAAAAGAGTAAGCTTCAGTGTACAAGCTCGTTCTAGAAGTAGTCTGCCGGGGAAAGGAAGCCCCAGTTGAATTTCCAATGTATTCCTGCGCTTGATTCAGTAACTGGTCAATGTAAAAACCAATCCTTTTGTATAACTTCTTCCAGCAACAAAAACTCCAACAGGTTGACACTACCATCATGCCTGTTCCAGACATATTTCAAAGAGAAATGATGATTTTCTTGAAAACCTACTTGCATAAAAGTTGCAAGATGGTGGAGGGATTGCCACATCCTCCTTCCTCCATCTGGCTTGAAAGTAGATTTGATAAAATATGCAACAAAGCACATGATTTATAAGGTAGAGTCAAATGGATGATTTGGGAATTGATCTCTTGTTGATAGTAAACTTCACATCCACTCTGTGTGACCTTTCTAAAGCAAAATGTGGAGCTGAGGCATGAATCTGCCACAACAATTGTAAAGCAAACATACACACTCCCCTTCACATGCCCCCCCTTCCACACACACCTAGGCACACACAGAGATCAGCATAGCAGATCATGAACACCTTGGAAAAGACTGAAATGCTAAACGCCTCTCTTGATGGGCAAAAGAGCTGGTGCAGTAATTCAAATGCCTGGTACAAAAATTCTGTTTCATATTTAGCTCCTATTTAAAACACAGCTTTTCATTTCATTCTATTTACAGAATATTTTCTTTTCATTTGTTTCTTTAAAATTACTTAGTTCTCACCTGTTGTATGTCTAGGAATATTTTCTTCCAAAAATAGAAAAAAATAGATGCTATCTTTTCAGCAGAAAACATTGGTTGATACAATTTTAAACCATCATGATATGGAAGAATTGTTCTGTCCCTCTCGAAGGTGGAAGAAGCATTTGGATCACAGATCATCTACAATGAAATACTTGACATGTTTAAGATGCTTTCAATCAAGTTTGATCGTCAATTGCTTCTTCGTTGTAAACAGTCATTTTTCAGTGAAGGGCAAGTGTGTGTGGTATATCTACATGACGTGTTCAAACCCAGTTCCTACTAATGGCCAGGCTGAATTCCAGGAAATAACGTCCCGAATGATATTTTGCCGCCTTCTTTGGCACTTCATGAAATCTTACCATGATGAAGTGCTGAAACACAGAGATTTTCTCTTAGAGAGTGTCTCATGTTGTAACCCATCCCATGGATTTTATGCTGTAATTCTTATCTCTTTTAAAATTTGCTATCTTCTGTACAGTTTTCATGAACATTTCTGTTACAGTAGTGAATAGCACAGATAAATGTAATTTTGTACAACTTTGAATTTACCCCAAGAGCTGAGAGAAAACTTGCTCCTATACTTCAATCCCAGTTTCTTCTATAGTCCAACTTTGTTTCTCTACCATCAAGCTTCTCCTTTGTTGCTGCTCCAAGCCCCGTCCAAGCTGACCTTGAATACTTTCAGGGATGGGACACCCACAACTTCCCTGGGCAACCTGTTCCAGTGTTCCAGCACTCCCACAGTAAAAAAGGCCTTCCTTTCATCTAATATGTGTAGGAAATCATAAATCTAGGCATAGAAATTTGGAGTGCAAATTTGAAATTCTTTTGATTTGAAGCACATTTTATATGAATACTGACTTACAGATGACTAAAAGATGTTGATGGGCATTTGAGCTGACAAGTTTTGAAAAAGTGTACGGAAATTAACATTGAAACCACTAAAATTAAAAACTTCTTCCCATTTTCTTTCTCCTCTCCTATTCAAAATTGCAAATGTCAGATATCAGTGCTTCATGCAAACCTCTCAGATGCTCTCAGGGAAAAAGCATTTATTTCAGACTAAGTTGCGGTTGACGTAGAACACTGCCTTTAACAGCTGCAGTGTGCCTGGAATTCAGGGCTTCCGGTTTGAAAAAATCCTATCTCTAGGCTGAACCCTAACCCTAAGCCTAGGCAGATAAATCAGCCTGGGTATAGGGATGTTCCCAAGGAAAAAAGCACTGGAAGGAGCATGTTGAGGCAATTTTTGGCTGCCCTTGGGAAGCCTTTTGCAGCTGCACTGGGTCTGGAGCTCAGGGTTTACTGATTTAAAATCCCTATCTCTTGGCGTGACCATAGGTGCAACTGGAGGCAAGTAAATCAGCCTAGGTTCAATGATGGTCCCAAGGAAAAAGCTGTGGAGGCAGGCATGTTGTGGCACTTTTCCCCTCCTCTTGGGTAGTCCTTGGCAGCAGCTGTGTTCTTGGAACTCAGGGCTTTCTGGTTAAAAAAACACTAACCCTAGGCGTAACTCTAACCCTCACCCTAGGAAGGAAAATCAGCCTATGGTTCGGGATGGACTCATGAGAATAGCAGCAGAGGCAGCCAAGTTGTGTCAGTTCTGCGGCCCTCTTGGGATGCCTAGAACAGCTGCAGTGTGCCTGGAGCTAAGGGCTTCCTAGTTTTAAAAATCCTAGCCCTAGGCCTAAGCCTTACAGTAACCCTAGGAAGGTAAATCAGCCTGGTGTTAGGCTTCTTGCCAAGGAAAAAGCCGTGAAAGCAACCATGTTGTGGCACTTTTGCACTCCCTTTTGGATGCCTTTCACAGCTCCAGTGTGCCTGGAACTCAGGGCTTCCTGATTTTAAAAAACCTAGCCCTAGGCCGAACCCCAACCCTAAGACGAGAAAGGCAAATCAGCCAGGAATTAGGCATGTCCCCAAGGAAAAAGCTGTGGAGGCAGGCATGTTGTGGTACTTTTGCGCTCTTCTTGGGAAGTCCTTCGCAGCTGCTGTGTTCTTGGAACTCAGGGCTTTCTGGTTAATAGAACCCTTACCCTAGGCGTAACTCAAACCTTAACCCTAGGAAGGAAAATCAGCCTATGGTTCGGGATGGTCTCATGAGAATAGCAGCAGAGGCAGCAAAGTTGTGTCACTTCTGCAGCCCTCTTCGGATGCCTTTAACAGCTGCATGTGCCTGGAGCCCAGGGCTTCCTGGTTTTAAAAGTCCTAGGCCTAAGCCTAACAGTAACCCTAGGAAGGTAAATCAGCCGGGTATTAGGGTTCTTCCTAAGGGAAAAGCCGTGAAAGCAGCCATGTTGTGGCACTTTTGCACTCCCTTTGGGATGCCTTTGGCAGATGCAGTAAGCCTGGAACTCAGGGCTTCCTGGTTAAAAAACTCCAAGACCTAGGCGGAAGCCTAACCCTAACCCTAGGCAGATAAATCAGCCTAGGTATAGAGATGGTGCCAAGGAAAAAGCTGTGAAAGCTGCCATGTTGTTGCACTTTTGTACTCCCCTTGGGATGCCTTTCGCAGCTACAGTGTGCCTGGAATTAAAGGCTTCCTAGTTTTAAAAATCCTAGCCCTAGGCCTAAGCCTAACAGTAACCCTGGGAAGGGAAATCAGCCTGGTGTTAGGCTTCTTGCCAAGGAAAAAGCCGTGAAAGCAGCCATGTTGTGGCACTTTTGCACTCCCTTTTGGATGCCTTTCACAGCTCCAGTGTGCCTGGAACTCAGGGCTTCCTGATTTTAAAAATCCTAGCCCTAGGCCGAACCCCAACCCTAAGACGAGAAAGGCAAATCAGCCAGGAATTAGGCATGTCCCCAAGGAAAAAGCTGTGGAGGCGGGCATGTTGTGGTACTTTTGCGCTCTTCTTGGCTAGTCCTTTTCAGCTGCTGTGTTCTTGGAACTCAGGGCTTTCTGGTTAATAGAACCCTTAACCTAGGCGTAACTCAAACCTTAACCCTAGGAAGGAAAATCAGCCTATGGTTCGGGATGGTCTCATGGAAATATCAGTGGTGGCAGCCAAGTTGTGTCACTTTTGCGCTCCCCTTGGGATGCCTTTCGCAGCTGCAGTGTGCCTGGAGCCCAGGGCTTCCTGGTTTTAAAAGTCCTAGCCCTAAGCCTAACAGTAACCCTAGGAAGGTAAATCAGCCGCGTATTAGGGTTCTTCCTAAGGGAAAAGCCGTGAAAGCAGCCATGTTGTGGCACTTTTGCACACCCTGTGGGATGCCTTTGGCAGATGAAGTAAGCCTGGAACTCAGGGCTTCCTAGTTAAAAATATCCCAGCCCTAGGCCGAACCCCAACCCTAAGACGAGAAAGGCAAATCAGCCAGGAATTAGGCATGTCCCCAAGGAAAAAGCTGTGGAGGCAGGCATGTTGTGGTACTTTTGCGCTCTTCTTGGCTAGTCCTTCGCAGCTGCTGTGTTCTTGGAACTCAGGTCTTTCTTGTTAATAGCACTCTTACCCTAGGCGAAACTCAAACCTTAACCCTAGGAAGGAAATCAGCCTATGGTTCAGGATGGTCTCATGAGAATCGAAGCAGAGGCAAGCCAAGTTGTGTCACTTCTGCGGCCCTCTTGGGATGCCTTTAACAGCTGCAGTGTGCCTGGAGCCCAGGGCTTCCTGGTTTTAAAAGTCCTAGGCCTAAGCCTAACAGTAACCCTAGGAAGGTAAATCAGCCGGGTATTAGGGTTCTTCCTAAGGGAAAAGCTGTGAAAGCAGCCATGTTGTGGCACTTTTGCACTCCCTTTGGGATGCCTTTGGCAGATGCAGTAAGCCTGGAACTCAGGGTTTCCTGGTTAAAAAACTCCAAGCCCTAGGCTGAACCCTAACCCTAACCCTCGGCAGATAAAACAGCCTAGGTATAGGGATGGTGCCAAGGAAAAAGCTGTGAAAGCTGCCATGTTGTTGCACTTTTGTACTCCCCTTGGGATGCCTTTCGCAGCTGCAGTGTGCCTGGATCTAAGGGCTTCCTAGTTTTAAAAATCCTAGCCCTAGACCTAAGCCTAACAGAAACCCTGGGAAGGGAAATCAACCTGGTGTTAAGCTTCTTGCCAAGGAAAAAGCCGTGAAAGCAACCATGTTGTGGCACTTTTGCACTCCCTTTTGGATGCCTTTCACAGCTCCAGTGTGCCTGGAACTCAGGGCTTCCTGATTTTAAAAATCCTAGCCCTAGGCCGAACCCCAACCCTAAGACGAGAAAGGCAAATCAGCCAGGAATTAGGCATGTCCCCAAGGAAAAAGCTGTGGAGGCAGGCATGTTGTGGTACTTTTGCGCTCTTCTTGGCTAGTCCTTCGCAGCTGCTGTGTTCTTGGAACTCAGGGCTTTCTGGTTAATAGAACCCTTACCCTAGGCGTAACTCAAACCTTAACCCTAGGAAGGAAAATCAGCCTATGGTTCGGGATGGTCTCATGGAAATATCAGTGGTGGCAGCCAAGTTGTGTCACTTTTGCGCTCCCCTTGGGATGCCTTTCGCAGCTGCAGTGTGCCTGGAGCCCAGGGCTTCCTGGTTTTAAAAGTCCTAGGCCTAAGCCTAACAGTAACCCTAGGAAGGTAAATCAGCCGGGTATTAGGGTTCTTCCTAAGGGAAAAGCCGTGAAAGCAGCCATGTTGTGGCACTTCTGCATTCCCTTTGGGATGCCTTTGGCAGATGCAGTAAGCCTGGAACTCAGGGCTTCCTGGTTAAAAAACTCCAAGCCCTAGGCTGAAGCCTAACCCTATCCCCAGGAAGGAAAATCAGCCTAAATATAGGGATCGTGCAACGTCTAGAACACGATGGAAAATGTTTTCTGTGCTGGCACAGTTTTTCCTCGCCAGACAAAGTGGAAAAGCTTTTTGCTAAGATGTAGACGAGAAGAGACGCTAAAGACGAAGGTACGATGCTCTCCGGAGCTAAGAGCCGCTCCCGGGCGTCTTTCGGCAGAAGCCGCGCTAAGGAGTGCACAGTGAGCGGCACAATCGTCTTTGCGCGAAGAAGCCGCTTCTTCGCCTCCGGGAGCCGGAGAGAGCGGCACCTTCGGAAAGGTGAAGAAGGAAGCTGTACAACACTGGGATTGTGTGCGCAGCTTGCCAACTGCTAGAAAACAGTACCTTTGCACTCTCCTGACTTTTCCAATCACATGAACATTTGATTGGAAGCTGTTTTGGACAACTTTTCTTTTCTTCATGCCAAACACTCGGCACACCTCCGTGCAACGTCTAGAACACGATGGGAGATGTTTTCTGTGCTGGCACAGTTTTTCCTCGCCAGACATAGTGGAAAAGCTTTTTGCTAAGATGTAGACGAGAAGGGACGCTAAAGACGAAGGTACGATGCTCTCCGGAGCTAAGAGCCGCTCCCGGGCGTCTTTCGGCAGAAGCCGCGCTAAGGAGTGCACAGTGAGCGGCACAATCGTCTTTGCGCGAAGAAGCCGCTTCTTCGCCTCCGGGAGCCGGAGAGAGCGGCACCTTCGGAAAGGTGAAGAAGGAAGCTGTACAACACTGGGATTGTGTGCGCAGCTTGCCAACTGCTAGAAAACAGTACCTTTGCACTCCCCTGACTTTTCCAATCACATTAACATTCGATTGGAAGCTGTTTTGGACAAGTTTTCTTTTCTTCATGCCAAACACTTGGCACACCTCCGTGCAACGTCTAGAACACGATAGGAGATGTTTTCTGTGCTCGTACAATTTCTCCTTGCCAGACATAGTGGAAAAGCTTTTTGCTAAGATGTAGACGACAAGAGAGGCTAAGGACTGGATGTAAGCAAATGACACTCATCTTCAAAAAAGGCAATTAGGTGGACTCGCAATCGTACAAACCAGCCAGCCTCTTTTTTATACCCAGGAAGTTGATGAAGCAGCTCTTCCTGGAAATTCTTGCCAGGCACATGAAAGATGACACAATAATGTAGTTAGCATGATTTTTCAGGGGCATTTCATGCTGAACATAACTTTAAACTCCTCTGATGAATCAACTTGACTGGTAGATGAAGGGAATATTATCTGCCTGGGCTTCAGGGAGGTTTTTGACATATCTCTACATGGCAGCACACATCCATATGGAAGCAATAGTGCAAAGGGGAGGGAATCAGTGTCTTTTCAGTGATGCTGAGTGAAAAGACAAGAGGCAGTGGGCACACACTGAAATACAGGAACATCAGTAAATGATTCTTTACTGTGAGGGTGAGTGAACCACGGCACAGACTGCCCAGAAAGATTGTGGAGCCTGGATCTTTGAAGACATTAAAAGTACACCCAGATAGAATCCTGGGCAAGAGGCTCTAGGTATCCTGGTTTAGGCAGGGGGTTTGGGCCTGGTTAGCCCCACCAACCCCTTCCACTCTCATTCATTCTGTGCTAGTGAATTCTCTTCAAGATGCATTTCAAGCACTGGCATGACAAAGTTCTGTGCAGACACAGATCCAAATGGACATGGCATCTAAGTTCCTTAAGCAGTCTTCAAGAAGAATGTAAACCTCTGGGGCAAGTGTCTCTTCCCTAACTGAATCCCTTTCATGGGAAAATTCCCAGCTCTAGAAAGATCTTCTGATACGCATGCTTAAGACTGACACTGGCTGAGCAAATTTCTCCCTATGTGTATCTAAGACCAGTTAGGATCTTCACCCAAAGTGCTGTCAACATAGTCACAGAATGCCTATTGTTAAGAAGTGACAACTTCCATCAGAATGGCAACCATTGGTCCACCAAATGGATGAATGGATGGGAATTATCTGCTTGGGTTAAAAACAAAAAGAAAGAGTTGGTCTTTACTTATCAATTTCATTGCAATATTGATAAGGGAAGAAAAAGACCTAAGTCCTTGACTTTCTTAACTGGAGGAAAGATTTTAAAAATTCCTTGTAAAAATGTATGATCACAATCAGACTATTGAAACCATTTGAGTTGGGAAAAAAGTTCCAAAATTGTCTAGAGAGTGGCAAAGAAGCCAAGAAAATAGGAAAGAAACAAAAAGAGGGCAAAAGAGTAAGCTTCAGTGTACAAGCTCGTTCTAGAAGTAGTCTGCCGGGGAAAGGAAGCCCCAGTTGAATTTCCAATGTATTCCTGCGCTTGATTCAGTAACTGGTCAATGTAAAAACCAATCCTTTTGTATAACTTCTTCCAGCAACAAAAACTCCAACAGGTTGACACTACCATCATGCCTGTTCCAGACATATTTCAAAGAGAAATGATGATTTTCTTGAAAACCTACTTGCATAAAAGTTGCAAGATGGTGGAGGGATTGCCACATCCTCCTTCCTCCATCTGGCTTGAAAGTAGATTTGATAAAATATGCAACAAAGCACATGATTTATAAGGTAGAGTCAAATGGATGATTTGGGAATTGATCTCTTGTTGATAGTAAACTTCACATCCACTCTGTGTGACCTTTCTAAAACAAAATGTGGAGCTGAGGCATGAATCTGCCACAACAATTGTAAAGCAAACATACACACTCCCCTTCACATGCCCCCCCTTCCACACACACCTAGGCACACACAGAGATCAGCATAGCAGATCATGAACACCTTGGAAAAGACTGAAATGCTAAACGCCTCTCTTGATGGGCAAAAGAGCTGGTGCAGTAATTCAAATGCCTGGTACAAAAATTCTGTTTCATATTTAGCTCCTATTTAAAACACAGCTTTTCATTTCATTCTATTTACAGAATATTTTCTTTTCATTTGTTTCTTTAAAATTACTTAGTTCTCACCTGTTGTATGTCTAGGAATATTTTCTTCCAAAAATAGAAAAAAATAGATGCTATCTTTTCAGCAGAAAACATTGGTTGATACAATTTTAAACCATCATGATATGGAAGAATTGTTCTGTCCCTCTCGAAGGTGGAAGAAGCATTTGGATCACAGATCATCTACAATGAAATACTTGACATGTTTAAGATGCTTTCAATCAAGTTTGATCGTCAATTGCTTCTTCGTTGTAAACAGTCATTTTTCAGTGAAGGGCAAGTGTGTGTGGTATATCTACATGACGTGTTCAAACCCAGTTCCTACTAATGGCCAGGCTGAATTCCAGGAAATAACATCCCGAATGATATTTTGCCGCCTTCTTTGGCACTTCATGAAATCTTACCATGATGAAGTGCTGAAACACAGAGATTTTCTCTTAGAGAGTGTCTCATGTTGTAACCCATCCCATGGATTTTATGCTGTAATTCTTATCTCTTTTAAAATTTGCTATCTTCTGTACAGTTTTCATGAACATTTCTGTTACAGTAGTGAATAGCACAGATAAATGTAATTTTGTACAACTTTGAATTTACCCCAAGAGCTGAGAGAAAACTTGCTCCTATACTTCAATCCCAGTTTCTTCTATAGTCCAACTTTGTTTCTCTACCATCAAGCTTCTCCTTTGTTGCTGCTCCAAGCCCCGTCCAAGCTGACCTTGAATACTTTCAGGGATGGGACACCCACAACTTCCCTGGGCAACCTGTTCCAGTGTTCCAGCACTCCCACAGTAAAAAAGGCCTTCCTTTCATCTAATATGTGTAGGAAATCATAAATCTAGGCATAGAAATTTGGAGTGCAAATTTGAAATTCTTTTGATTTGAAGCACATTTTATATGAATACTGACTTACAGATGACTAAAAGATGTTGATGGGCATTTGAGCTGACAAGTTTTGAAAAAGTGTACGGAAATTAACATTGAAACCACTAAAATTAAAAACTTCTTCCCATTTTCTTTCTCCTCTCCTATTCAAAATTGCAAATGTCAGATATCAGTGCTTCATGCAAACCTCTCAGATGCTCTCAGGGAAAAAGCATTTATTTCAGACTAAGTTGCGGTTGATGTAGAACACTGCCTTTAACAGCTGCAGTGTGCCTGGAATTCAGGGCTTCCTGTTTGAAAAAATCCTATCTCTAGGCTGAACCCTAACCCTAAGCCTAGGCAGATAAATCAGCCTGGGTATAGGGATGTTCCCAAGGAAAAAAGCACTGGAAGGAGCATGTTGAGGCAATTTTTGGCTGCCCTTGGGAAGCCTTTTGCAGCTGCACTGGGTCTGGAGCTCAGGGTTTACTGATTTAAAATCCCTATCTCTTGGCGTGACCATAGGTGCAACTGGAGGCAAGTAAATCAGCCTAGGTTCAATGATGGTCCCAAGGAAAAAGCTGTGGAGGCAGGCATGTTGTGGCACTTTTCCCCTCCTCTTGGGTAGTCCTTGGCAGCAGCTGTGTTCTTGGAACTCAGGGCTTTCTGGTTAAAAAAACACTAACCCTAGGCGTAACTCTAACCCTCACCCTAGGAAGGAAAATCAGCCTATGGTTCGGGATGGACTCATGAGAATAGCAGCAGAGGCAGCCAAGTTGTGTCAGTTCTGCGGCCCTCTTGGGATGCCTAGAACAGCTGCAGTGTGCCTGGAGCTAAGGGCTTCCTAGTTTTAAAAATCCTAGCCCTAGGCCTAAGCCTTACAGTAACCCTAGGAAGGTAAATCAGCCTGGTGTTAGGCTTCTTGCCAAGGAAAAAGCCGTGAAAGCAACCATGTTGTGGCACTTTTGCACTCCCTTTTGGATGCCTTTCACAGCTCCAGTGTGCCTGGAACTCAGGGCTTCCTGATTTTAAAAAACCTAGCCCTAGGCCGAACCCCAACCCTAAGACGAGAAAGGCAAATCAGCCAGGAATTAGGCATGTCCCCAAGGAAAAAGCTGTGGAGGCAGGCATGTTGTGGTACTTTTGCGCTCTTCTTGGGAAGTCCTTCGCAGCTGCTGTGTTCTTGGAACTCAGGGCTTTCTGGTTAATAGAACCCTTACCCTAGGCGTAACTCAAACCTTAACCCTAGGAAGGAAAATCAGCCTATGGTTCGGGATGGTCTCATGAGAATAGCAGCAGAGGCAGCAAAGTTGTGTCACTTCTGCAGCCCTCTTGGGATGCCTTTAACAGCTGCATGTGCCTGGAGCCCAGGGCTTCCTGGTTTTAAAAGTCCTAGGCCTAAGCCTAACAAGAACCCTAGGAAGGTAAATCAGCCGCGTATTAGGGTTCTTCCTAAGGGAAAAGCCGTGAAAGCAGCCATGTTGTGGCACTTCTGCACTCCCTTTGGGATGCCTTTGGCAGATGAAGTAAGCCTGGAACTCAGGGCTTCCTAGTTAAAAAAAACCTAGCCCTAGGCCGAACCCCAACCCTAAGACGAGAAAGGCAAATCAGCCAGGAATTAGGCATGTCCCCAAGGAAAAAGCTGTGGAGGCAGGCATGTTGTGGTACTTTTGCGCTCTTCTTGGCTAGTCCTTCGCAGCTGCTGTGTTCTTGGAACTCAGGGCTTTCTGGTTAATGGAACCCTTACCCCAGGAGTAACTCAAACCTTAACCCTAGGAAGGAAAATCAGCCTATGGTTCGGGATGGTCTCATGGAAATATCAGTGGTGGCAGCCAAGTTGTGTCACTTTTGCGCTCCCCTTGGGATGCCTTTCGCAGCTGCAGTGTGCCTGGAGCCCAGGGCTTCCTGGTTTTAAAAGTCCTAGGCCTAAGCCTAACAGTAACCCTAGGAAGGTAAATCAGCCGCGTATTAGGGTTCTTCCTAAGGGAAAAGCCGTGAAAGCAGCCATGTTGTGGCACTTCTGCACTCCCTTTGGGATGCCGTTGGCAGATGCAGTAAGCCTGGAACTCAGGGCTTCCTGGTAAAAAATCTCCAAGCCCTAGGCTGAACCCTAACCCTAACCCTAGGCAGATAAATCAGCCTAGGTATAGGGATGGTGCCAAGGAAAAAGATGTGAAAGCTGCCATGTTGTTGCACTTTTTTACTCCACTTGGGATGCCTTGAACAGATGCAGTGTGCCTGGAGCCCAGAGATTCCTAGTTTTAAAAATCCTATCCCTAAGCGTAAGCCTTATAGTAACCCTGGGAAGGTAAATCAGCCTGGTGTTAGGCTTCTTGCCAAGGAAAAAGCCGTGAAAGCAGCCATGTTGTGGCACTTTTGCACTCCCTTTTGGATGCCTTTCACAGCTCCAGTGTGCCTGGAACTCAGGGCTTCCTGATTTTAAAAATCCTAGCCCTAGGCCGAACCCCAACCCTAAGACGAGAAAGGCAAATCAGCCAGGAATTAGGCATGTCCCCAAGGAAAAAGCTGTGGAGGCAGGCATGTTGTGGTACTTTTGCGCTCTTCTTGGGTAGTCCTTCGCAGCTGCTGTGTTCTTGGAACTCAGGGCTTTCTGGTTAATAGAACCCTTACCCTAGGCGTAACTCAAACCTTAACCCTAGGAAGGAAAATCAGCCTATGGTTCGGGATGGTCTCATGGAAATATCAGTGGTGGCAGCCAAGTTGTGTCACTTTTGCGCTCCCCTTGGGATGCCTTTCGCAGCTGCAGTGTGCCTGGAGCCCAGGGCTTCCTGGTTTTAAAAGTCCTAGGCCTAAGCCTAACAGTAACCCTAGGAAGGTAAATCAGCCGGGTATTAGGGTTCTTCCTAAGGGAAAAGCCGTGAAAGCAGCCATGTTGTGGCACTTCTGCATTCCCTTTGGGATGCCTTTGGCAGATGCAGTAAGCCTGGAACTCAGGGCTTCCTGGTTAAAAAACTCCAAGCCCTAGGCTGAAGCCTAACCCTATCCCCAGGAAGGAAAATCAGCCTAAATATAGGGATCGTGCAACGTCTAGAACACGATGGAAGATGTTTTCTGTGCTGGCACAGTTTTTCCTCGCCAGACAAAGTGGAAAAGCTTTTTGCTAAGATGTAGACGAGAAGAGACGCTAAAGACGAAGGTACGATGCTCTCCGGAGCTAAGAGCCGCTCCCGGGCGTCTTTCGGCAGAAGCCGCGCTAAGGAGTGCACAGTGAGCGGCACAATCGTCTTTGCGCGAAGAAGCCGCTTCTTCGCCTCCGGGAGCCGGAGAGAGCGGCACCTTCGGAAAGGTGAAGAAGGAAGCTGTACAACACTGGGATTGTGTGCGCAGCTTGCCAACTGCTAGAAAACAGTACCTTTGCACTCTCCTGACTTTTCCAATCACATGAACATTCGATTGGAAGCTGTTTTGGACAACTTTTCTTTTCTTCATGCCAAACACTCGGCACACCTCCGTGCAACGTCTAGAACACGATGGGAGATGTTTTCTGTGCTGGCACAGTTTTTCCTCGCCAGACATAGTAGAAAAGCTTTTTGCTAAGATGTAGACGAGAAGAGACGCTAAAGACGAAGGTACGATGCTGTCCGGAGCTAAGAGCCGCTCCCGGGCGTCTTTCGGCAGAAGCCGCGCTAAGGAGTGCACAGTGAGCGGCACAATCGTCTTTGCGCGAAGAAGCCGCTTCTTCGCCTCCGGGAGCCGGAGAGAGCGGCACCTTCGGAAAGGTGAAGAAGGAAGCTGTACAACACTGGGATTGTGTGCGCAGCTTGCCAACTGCTAGAAAACAGTACCTTTGCACTCCCCTGACTTTTCCAATCACATTAACATTCGATTGGAAGCTGTTTTGGACAAGTTTTCTTTTCTTCATGCCAAACACTTGGCACACCTCCGTGCAACGTCTAGAACACGATAGGAGATGTTTTCTGTGCTCGTACAATTTCTCCTTGCCAGACATAGTGGAAAAGCTTTTTGCTAAGATGTAGACGACAAGAGAGGCTAAGGACTGGATGTAAGCAAATGACACTCATCTTCAAAAAAGGCAATTAGGAGGACTCGCAATCGTACAAACCAGCCAGCCTCTTTTTTATACCCAGGAAGTTGATGAAGCAGCTCTTCCTGGAAAACCTTGCCAGGCACATGAAAGACGACACAATAATGTAGTTAGCATGATTTTTCAGGGGCATTTCATGCTGAACATAACTTTAAACTCCTCTGATGAATCAACTTGACTGGTAGATGAAGGGAATATTATCTGCCTGGGCTTCAGGGAGGTTTTTGACATATCTCTACATGGCAGCACACATCCATATGGAAGCAATAGTGCAAAGGGGAGGGAATCAGTGTCTTTTCAGTGATGCTGAGTGAAAAGACAAGAGGCAGTGGGCACACACTGAAATACAGGAACATCAGTAAATGATTCTTTACTGTGAGGGTGAGTGAACCACGGCACAGACTGCCCAGAAAGATTGTGGAGCCTGGATCTTTGAAGACATTAAAAGTACACCCAGATAGAATCCTGGGCAAGAGGCTCTAGGTATCCTGGTTTAGGCAGGGGGGTTGGGCCTGGTTAGCCCCACCAACCCCTTCCACTCTCATTCATTCTGTGCTAGTGAATTCTCTTCAAGATGCATTTCAAGCACTGGCATGACAAAGTTCTGTGCAGACACAGATCCAAATGGACATGGCATCTAAGTTCCTTAAGCAGTCTTCAAGAAGAATGTAAACCTCTGGGGCAAGTGTCTCTTCCCTAACTGAATCCCTTTCATGGGAAAATTCCCAGCTCTAGAAAGATCTTCTGATACGCATGCTTAAGACTGACACTGGCTGAGCAAATTTCTCCCTATGTGTATCTAAGACCAGTTAGGATCTTCACCCAAAGTGCTGTCAACATAGTCACAGAATGCCTATTGTTAAGAAGTGACAACTTCCATCAGAATGGCAACCATTGGTCCACCAAATGGATGAATGGATGGGAATTATCTGCTTGGGTTAAAAACAAAAAGAAAGAGCTGGTCTTTACTTATCAATTTCATTGCAATATTTATAAGGGAAGAAAAAGACCTAAGTTCTTGACTTTCTTAACTGGAGGAAAGATTTTAAAAATTCCTTGTAAAAATGTATGATCACAATCAGACTATTGAAACCATTTGAGTTGGGAAAATGTTCCAAAATTGTCTAGAGAGTGGCAAAGAAGCCAAGAAAATAGGAAAGAAACAAAAAGAGGGCAAAAGAGTAAGCTTCAGTGTACAAGCTCGTTCTAGAAGTAGTCTGCCGGGGAAAGGAAGCCCCAGTTGAATTTCCAATGTATTCCTGAGCTTGATTCAGTAACTGGTCAATGTAAAAACCAATCCTTTTGTATAACTTCTTCCAGCAACAAAAACTCCAACAGGTTGACACTACCATCATGCCTGTTCCAGACATATTTCCAAGAGAAATGATGATTTTCTTGAAAACCTACTTGCATAAAAGTTGCAAGATGGTGGAGGGATTGCCACATCCTCCTTCCTCCATCTGGCTTGAAAGTAGATTTGATAAAATATGCAACAAAGCACATGATTTATAAGGTAGAGTGAAATGGATGATTTGGGAATTGATCTCTTGTTGATAGTAAACTTCACATCCACTCTGTGTGACCTTTCTAAAACAAAATGTGGAGCTGAGGCATGAATCTGCCACAACAATTGTAAAGCAAACATACACACTCCCCTTCACATGCCCCCCCCTTCCACACACACCTAGGCACACACAGAGATCAGCATAGCAGATCATGAACACCTTGGAAAAGACTGAAATGCTAAACGCCTCTCTTGATGGGCAAAAGAGCTGGTGCAGTAATTCAAATGCCTGGTACAAAAATTCTGTTTCATATTTAGCTCCTATTTAAAACACAGCTTTTCATTTCATTCTATTTACAGAATATTTTCTTTTCATTTGTTTCTTTAAAATTACTTAGTTCTCACCTGTTGTATGTCTAGGAATATTTTCTTCCAAAAATAGAAAAAAATAGATGCTATCTTTTCAGCAGAAAACATTGGTTGATACAATTTTAAACCATCATGATATGGAAGAATTGTTCTGTCCCTCTCGAAGGTGGAAGAAGCATTTGGATCACAGATCATCTACAATGAAATACTCGACATGTTTAAGATGCTTTCAATCAATTTTGATTGTCAATTGCTTCTTCGTTGTAAACAGTCATTTTTCAGTGAAGGGCAAGTGTGTGTGGTATATCTACATGATGTGTTCAAACCCAGTTCCTACTAATGGCCAGGCTGAATTCCAGGAAATAACGTCCCGAATGATATTTTGCCGCCTTCTTTGGCACTTCATGAAATCTTACCATGATGAAGTGCTGAAACACAGAGATTTTCTCTTAGAGAGTGTCTCATGTTGTAACCCATCCCATGGATTTTATGCTGTAATTCTTATCTCTTTTAAAATTTGCTATCTTCTGTACAGTTTTCATGAACATTTCTGTTACAGTAGTGAATAGCACAGATAAATGTAATTTTGTACAACTTTGAATTTACCCCAAGAGCTGAGAGAAAACTTGCTCCTATACTTCAATCCCAGTTTCTTCTATAGTCCAACTTTGTTTCTCTACCATCAAGCTTCTCCTTTGTTGCTGCTCCAAGCCCCGTCCAAGCTGACCTTGAATACTTTCAGGGATGGGACACCCACAACTTCCCTGGGCAACCTGTTCCAGTGTTCCAGCACTCCCATAGTAAAAAAGGCCTTCCTTTCATCTAATATGTGTAGGAAATCATAAATCAAGGCATAGAAATTTGGAGTGCAAATTTGAAATTCTTTTGATTTGAAGCACATTTTATATGAATACTGACTTACAGATGACTAAAAGATGTTGATGGGCATTTGAGCTGACAAGTTTTGAAAAAGTGTACGGAAATTAACATTGAAACCACTAAAATTAAAAACTTCTTCCCATTTTCTTTCTCCTCTCCTATTCAAAATTGCAAATGTCAGATATCAGTGCTTCATGCAAACCTCTCAGATGCTCTCAGGGAAAAAGCATTTATTTCAGACTAAGTTGCGGTTGACGTAGAACACTGCCTTTAACAGCTGCAGTGTGCCTGGAATTCAGGGCTTCCGGTTTGAAAAAATCCTATCTCTAGGCTGAACCCTAACCCTAAGCCTAGGCAGATAAATCAGCCTGGGTATAGGGATGTTCCCAAGGAAAAAAGCACTGGAAGGAGCATGTTGAGGCAATTTTTGGCTGCCCTTGGGAAGCCTTTTGCAGCTGCACTGGGTCTGGAGCTCAGGGTTTACTGATTTAAAATCCCTGTCCCTTGGCGTGACCATAGGTGCAACTGGAGGCAAGTAAATAAGCCTAGGTTCAATGATGGTCCCAAGGAAAAAGCTGTGGAGGCAGGCATGTTGTGGCACTTTTCCCCTCCTCTTGGGTAGTCCTTGGCAGCTGCTGTGTTCTTGGAACTCAGGGCTTTCTGGTTAAAAAAACACTAACCCTAGGCGTAACTCTAACCCTCACCCTAGGAAGGAAAATCAGCCTATGGTTCGGGATGGACTCATGAGAATAGCAGCAGAGGCAGCCAAGTTGTGTCACTTCTGCAGCCCTCTTGGGATGCCTTTAACAGCTGCATGTGCCTGGAGCTAAGGGCTTCCTAGTTTTAAAAATCCTAGCCCTAGGCCTAAGCCTTACAGTAACCCTAGGAAGGTAAATCAGCCTGGTGTTAGGCTTCTTGCCAAGGAAAAAGCCGTGAAAGCAACCATGTTGTGGCACTTTTGCACTCCCTTTTGGATGCCTTTCACAGCTCCAGTGTGCCTGGAACTCAGGGCTTCCTAGTTAAAAAAATCCTAGCCCTAGGCCGAACCCCAACCCTAAGACGAGAAAGGCAAATCAGCCAGGAATTAGGCATGTCCCCAAGGAAAAAGCTGTGGAGGCAGGCATGTTGTGGTACTTTTGCGTTCTTCTTTGGAAGTCCTTCGCAGCTGCTGTGTTCTTGGAACTCAGGGCTTTCTGCTTAATAGAACCCTTACCCTAGGCGTAACTCAAACCTTAACCCTAGGAAGGAAAATCAGCCTATCGTTCGGGATGGTCTCATGGAAATATCAGTGGTGGCAGCCAAGTTGTGTCACTTCTGCGGCCCTCTTGGGATGCCTTTAACAGCTGCATGTGCCTGGAGCCCAGGGCTTCCTGGTTTTAAAAGTCCTAGGCCTAAGCCTAACAGTAACCCTAGGAAGGTAAATCAGCCGCGTATTAGGGTTCTTCCTAAGGGAAAAGCCGTGAAAGCAGCCAAGTTGTGGCACTTCTGCACTCCCTTTGGGATGCCTTTGGCAGATGAAGTAAGCCTGGAACTCAGGGCTTCCTGGTTAAAAAACTCCACGCCCTAGGCGGAAGCCTAACCTTAACCCTAGGCAGATAAATCAGCCTAGGTATAGGGATGGTGCCAAGGAAAAAGCTGTGAAAGCTGCCATGTTGTTGCACTTTTGTACTCCCCTTGGGATGCCTTGAACAGCTGCAGCGTACCTGGAGCTAAGGGCTTCCTAGTTTTAAAAATCCTAGCGCTAGGCCTAAGCCTTACAGTAACCCTGGGAAGGGAAATCAGCTTGGTGTTAGGCTTCTTGCCAAGGAAAAAGCCGTGAATGCAGCCATGTTGTGGCACTTTTGCACTCCCTTTTGGATGCCTTTCACAGCTCCAGTGTGCCTGGAACTCAGGGCTTCCTGATTTTAAAAATCCTAGCCCTAGGCCGAACCCCAACCCTAAGACGAGAAAGGCAAATCAGCCAGGAATTAGGCATGTCCCCAAGGAAAAACTGTGGAGGCAGGCACGTTGTGGTACTTTTGAGCTCTTCTTGGGTAGTCCTTCGCAGCTGCTGTGTTCTTGGAACTCAGGGCTTTCTGGTTAATAGAACTCTTACCCTAGGCGTAACTCAAACCTTAACCCTAGGAAGGAAAATCAGCCTATGGTTCGGGATGGTCTCATGAGAATAAAAGCAGAGGCAGCCAAGTAGCGTCACTTTTGCGCTCCCCTTGGGATGCCTTTCGCAGCTGCAGTGTGCCTGGAGCCCAGGGCTTCCTGGTTTTAAAAGTCCTAGGCCTAAGCCTAACAGTAACCCTAGGAAGGTAAATCAGCCGCGTATTAGGGTTCTTCCTAAGGGAAAAGCCGTGAAAGCAGCCATGTTGTGGCACTTCTGCACACCCTTTGGGATGCCTTTGGCAGATGAAGTAAGCCTGGAACTCAGGGCTTCCTAGTTAAAACAATCCTAGCCCTAGGCCGAACCCCAACCCTAAGACGAGAAAGGCAAATCAGCCAGGAATTAGGCATGTCCCCAAGGAAAAAGCTGTGGTGGCAGGCATGTTGTGGTACTTTTGCGCTCTTCTTGGGTAGTCCTTCGCAGCTGCTGTGTTCTTGGAACTCAGGGCTTTCTGGTTAATAGAACTCTTACCCTAGGCGTAACTCAAACCTTAACCCTAGGAAGGAAAATCAGCCTATGATTCGGGATGGTCTCATGGAAATATCAGTGGTGGCAACCAAGTAGCGTCACTTTTGCGCTCCCCTTGGGATGCCTTTCGCAGCTGCAGTGTGCCTGGATCCCAGGGCTTCCTGGTTTTAAAAGTCCTAGGCCTAAGCCTAACAGTAACCCTAGGAAGGTAAATCAGCCGCGTATTAGGGTTCTTCCTAAGGGAAAAGCCGTGAAAGCAGCCATGTTGTGGCACTTTTGCACACCCTTTGGGATGCCTTTGGCAGATGAAGTAAGCCTGGAACTCAGGGCTTCCTAGTTAAAAAAATCCTAGCCCTAGGCCGAACCCCAACCCTAAGACGAGAAAGGCAAATCAGCCAGGAATTAGGCATGTCCCCAAGGAAAAAGCTGTGGAGGCAGGCATGTTGTGGAACTTTTGCGCTCTTCTTGGGTAGTCCTTCGCAGCTGCTGTGTTCTTGGAACTCAGGGCTTTCTGGTTAATAGAACTCTTACCCTAGGCGTAACTCAAACCTTAACCCTAGGAAGGAAAATCAGCCTATGCTTCGGGATGGTCTCATGAGAATAGCAGCAGAGGCAGCCAAGTTGTGTCACTTCTGCGGCCCTCTTGGGATGCCTTTAACAGCTGCATGTGCCTGGAGCCCAGGGCTTCCTGGTTTTAAAAGTCCTAGGCCTAAGCCTAACAGTAACCCTAGGAAGGTAAATCAGCCGCGTATTAGGGTTCTTCCTAAGGGAAAAGCCGTGAAAGCAGCCATGTTGTGGCACTTCTGCACTCCCTTTGGGATGCCTTTGGCAGATGCAGTAAGCCTGGAACTCAGGGCTTCCTGGTTAAAAAACTCCAAGCCCTAGGCGGAAGCCTAACCCTAACCCTAGGCAGATAAATCAGCCTAGGTAAAAGGATGGTGCCAAGGAAAAAGCTGTGAAAGCTGCCATGTTGTTGCACTTTTGTACTCCCCTTGGGATGCCTTGAACAGCTGCAGTGTGCCTGGAGCTAAGGGCTTCCTAGTTTTAAAAATCCTAGCCCTAGGCCTAAGCCTAACAGTAACCCTGGGAAGGGAAATCAGCCTGGTGTTAGGCTTCTTGCCAAGGAAAAAGCCGTGAAAGCAACCATGTTGTGGCACTTTTGCACTCCCTTTTGGATGCCTTTCACAGCTCCAGTGTGCCTGGAACTCAGGGCTTCCTGATTTTAAAAATCCTAGCCCTAGGCCGAACCCCAACCCTAAGACAAGAAAGGCAAATCAGCCAGGAATCAGGCATGTCCCCAAGGAAAAAGCTGTGGAGGCAGGCATGTTGTGGTACTTTTGCGCTCTTCTTGGCTAGTCCTTCGCAGCTGCTGTGTTCTTGGAACTCAGGGCTTTCTGGTTAATAGAACCCTTACCCCAGGCGTAACTCAAACCTTAACCCTAGGAAGGAAAATCAGCCTATGGTTCGGGATGGTCTCATGGAAATATCAGTGGTGGCAGCCAAGTTGTGTCACTTTTGCGCTCCCCTTGGGATGCCTTTCGCAGCTGCAGTGTGCCTGGAGCCCAGGGCTTCCTGGTTTTAAAAGTCCTAGGCCTAAGCCTAACAGTAACCCTAGGAAGGTAAATCAGCCGCGTATTAGGGTTCTTCCTAAGGGAAAAGCCGTGAAAGCAGCCATGTTGTGGCACTTCTGCACTTCCTTTGGGATGCCTTTGGCAGATGAAGTAAGCCTGGAACTCAGGGCTTCCTAGTTAAAAATATCCTAGCCCTAGGCCGAACCCCAACCCTAAGACGAGAAAGGCAAATCAGCCAGGAATGAGGCATGTCCCCAAGGAAAAAGCCGTGGAGGCAGGCATGTTGTGGTACTTTTGTGCTCTTCTTGGGTAGTCCTTCGCAGCTGCTGTGTTCTTGGAACTCAGGGCTTTCTGGTTAATAGAACCCTTACCCCAGGCGTAACTCAAACCTTAACCCTAGGAAGGAAAATCAGCCTATGGTTCGGGATGGTCTCATGGAAATATCAGTGGTGGCAGCCAAGTTGTGTCACTTTTGCGCTCCCCTTGGGATGCCTTTCGCAGCTGCAGTGTGCCTGGAGCCCAGGGCTTCCTGGTTTAAAAAGTCCTAGGCCTAAGCCTAACAGTAACCCTAGGAAGGTAAATCAGCCGCGTATTAGGGTTCTTCCTAAGGGAAAAGCCGTGAAAGCAGCCATGTTGTGGCACTTCTGCACTCCCTTTGGGATGCCTTTGGCAGATGAAGTAAGCCTGGAACTCAGGGCTTCCTAGTTAAAAAAATCCTAGCCCTAGGCCGAACCCCAACCCTAAGACGAGAAAGGCAAATCAGCCAGGAATTAGGCATGTCCCCAAGGAAAAAGCTGTGGAGGCAGGCATGTTGTGGTACTTTTGCGCTCTTCTTGGCTAGTCCTTCGCAGCTGCTGTGTTCTTGGAACTCAGGGCTTTCTGGTTAATAGAACTCTTACGCTAGGCGAAACTCAAATCTTAACCCTAGGAAGGAAAATCTGCCTATGGTTCAGGATGGTCTCATGAGAATAGAAGCAGAGGCAGCCATGTTGTGTCACTTCTGCGGCCCTCTTGGGATGCCTTTAACAGCTGCATATGCCTGGAGCCCAGGGCTTCCTGGTTTTAAAAGTCCTAGGCCTAAGCCTAACAGTAACCCTAGGAAGGTAAATCAGCCGGATATTAGGGTTCTTCCTAAGGGGAAAGCCGTGAAAGCAGCCATGTTGTGGCACTTCTGCACTCCCTTTGGGATGCCTTTGGCAGATGCAGTAAGCCTGGAACTCAGGGCTTCCTAGTTAAAAAAATCCTAGCCCTAGGCCGAACCCCAACCCTAAGACGAGAAAGGCAAATCAGCCAGGAATTAGGCATGTCCCCAAGGAAAAAGCTGTGGAGGCAGGCACGTTTTGGTACTTTTGCGCTCTTCTTGGGTAGTCCTTCGCAGCTGCTGTGTTCTTGGAACTCAGGGCTTTCTGGTTAATAGAACCCTTACCCTAGGCGTAACTCAAACCTTAACCCTAGGAAGGAAAATCAGCCTATGGTTCGGGATGGTCTCATGGAAATATCAGTGGTGGCAATCAAGTAGCGTCACTTTTGCGCTCCCCTTGGGATGCCTTTCGCAGCTGCAGAGTGCCTTGAGCCCAGGGCTTCCTGGTTTTAAAAGTCCTAGGCCTAAGCCTAACAGTAACCCTAGGAAGGTAAATCAGCCGCGTATTAGGGTTCTTCCTAAGGGAAAAGCCGTGAAAGCAGCCATGTTGTGGCACTTCTGCACTCCCTTTGGGATGCCTTTGGCAGATGAAGTAAGCCTGGAACTCAGGGCTTCCTAGTTAAAAAAATCCTAGCCCTAGGCCGAACCCCAACCCTAAGACGAGAAAGGCAAATCAGCCAGGAATTAGGCATGTCCCCAAGGAAAAAGCTGTGGAGGCAGGCATGTTGTGGTACTTTTGCGCTCTTCTTGGCTAGTCCTTCGCAGCTGCTGTGTTCTTGGAACTCAGGGCTTTCTGGTTAAAAGAACTCTTAACCTAGGCGTAACTCAAAACTTAACCCTAGGAAGGAAAATCAGCCTATTGTTCAGGATGGTCTCATGAGAATAGCAGCAGAGGCAGCCAAGTTGTGTCACTTCTGCGGATCCTCTTGGGATGCGTTTCGCAGCTGCATGTGCCTGGAGCTCAGGGCTTCCTGGTTTTTAAAGTCCTAGGCATAAGCCAAACAGTAACCCTAGGAATGTAAATCAGCCGCGTATAAGGGTTCTTCCTAAGGGAAAAGCCGTGAAAGCAGCCATGTTGTGGCACTTCTGCACTCCCTTTGGGATGCTTTTTGCAGATGAAGTAAGCCTGGAACTCAGGGCTTCCTAGTTAAAAAAAACCTAGCACTAGGCCGAACCCCAACCCTAAGACGAGAAAGGCAAATCAGCCAGGAATTAGGCATGTCCCCAAGGAAAAAGCTGTGGAGGCAGGCATGTTGTGGTACTTTTGCATTCTTCTTGGGTAGTCCTTCGCAGCTGCTGTGTTCTTGGAACTCAGGGCTTTCTGGTTAATAGAACCCTTACCCCAGGCGTAACTCAAACCTAAATCCTAGGAAGGAAAATCAGCCTATGGTTCGGGATGGTCTCATGGAAATATCAGTGGTGGCAGCCAAGTTGTGTCACTTTTGCGCTCCCCTTGGGATGCCTTTCGCAGCTGCAGTGTGCCTGGCGCCCAGGGCTTCCTGGTTTTAAAAGTCCTAGGCCTAAGCCTAACAGTAACCCTAGGAAGGTAAATCAGCCGGGTATTAGGGATCTTCCTAAGGGAAAAGCTGTGAAAGCAGCCATGTTGTGGCACTTCTGCACTCCCTTTGGGATGCCTTTGGCAGATGCAGTAAGCCTGGAACTCAGGGCTTCCTGGTTAAAAACTCCAAGCCCTCGGCTGAAGCCTAACCCTATCCCCAGGAAGGAAAATCAGCCTATGTATAGGGATCGTGCAACGTCTAGAACACGATGGGAGATGTTTCCTGTGCTGGCACAGTTTTTCCTCGCCAGACATAGTAGAAAAGCTTTTTGCTAAGATGTAGACGAGAAGAGACGCTAAAGACGAAGGTACGATGCTGTCCGGAGCTAAGAGCCGCTCCCGGGCGTCTTTCGGCAGAAGCCGCGCTAAGGAGTGCACAGTGAGCGGCACAATCGTCTTTGCGCGAAGAAGCCGCTTCTTCGCCTCCGGGAGCCGGAGAGAGCGGCACCTTCGGAAAGGTGAAGAAGGAAGCTGTACAACACTGGGATTGTGTGCGCAGCTTGCCAACTGCTAGAAATCAGTACCTTTGCACTCTCCTGACTTTTCCAATCACATGAACATTCGATTGGAAGCTGTTTTGGACAACTTTTCTTTCCTTCATGCCAAACACTCGGCACACCTCCGTGCAACGTCTAGAACACGATGGGAGATGTTTTCTGTGCTGGCACAGTTTTTCCTCGCCAGACATAGTAGAAAAGCTTTTTGCTAAGATGTAGACGAGAAGAGACGCTAAAGACGAAGGTACGATGCTCTCCGGAGCTAAGAGCCGCTCCCGGGCGTCTTTCGGCAGAAGCCGCGCTAAGGAGTGCACAGTGAGCGGCACAATCGTCTTTGCGCGAAGAAGCCGCTTCTTCGCCTCCGGGAGCCGGAGAGAGCGGCACCTTCGGAAAGGTGAAGAAGGAAGCTGTACAACACTGGGATTGTGTGCGCAGCTTGCCAACTGCTAGAAAACAGTACCTTTGCACTCTCCTGACTTTTCCAATCACATGAACATTCGATTGGAAGCTGTTTTGGACAACTTTTCTTTCCTTCATGCCAAACACTCGGCACACCTCCGTGCAACGTCTAGAACACGATGGGAGATGTTTCCTGTGCTGGCACAGTTTTTCCTCGCCAGACATAGTAGAAAAGCTTTTTGCTAAGATGTAGACGAGAAGAGACGCTAAAGACGAAGGTACGATGCTGTCCGGAGCTAAGAGCCGCTCCCGGGCGTCTTTCGGCAGAAGCCACGCTAAGGAGTGCACAGTGAGCGGCACAATCGTCTTTGCACGAAGAAGCCTCTTCTTCGCCTCCGGGAGCCGGAGAGAGCGGCACCTTCGGAAAGGTGAAGAAGGAAGCTGTACAACACTGGGATTGTGTGCGCAGCTTGCCAACTGCTAGAAATCAGTACCTTTGCACTCTCCTGACTTTTCCAATCACATGAACATTCGATTGGAAGCTGTTTTGGACAACTTTTCTTTCCTTCATGCCAAACACTCGGCACACCTCCGTGCAACGTCTAGAACACGATGGGAGATGTTTTCTGTGCTGGCACAGTTTTTCCTCGCCAGACATAGTAGAAAAGCTTTTTGCTAAGATGTAGACGAGAAGAGACGCTAAAGACGAAGGTACGATGCTGTCCGGAGCTAAGAGCCGCTCCCGGGCGTCTTTCGGCAGAAGCCGCGCTAAGGAGTGCACAGTGAGCGGCACAATCGTCTTTGCGCGAAGAAGCCGCTTCTTCGCCTCCGGGAGCCGGAGAGAGCGGCACCTTCGGAAAGGTGAAGAAGGAAGCTGTACAACACTGGGATTGTGTGCGCAGCTTGCCAACTGCTAGAAAACAGTACCTTTGCACTCTCCTGACTTTTCCAATCACATGAACATTCGATTGGAAGCTGTTTTGGACAACTTTTCTTTCCTTCATGCCAAACACTCGGCACACCTCCGTGCAACGTCTAGAACACGATGGGAGATGTTTCCTGTGCTGGCACAGTTTTTCCTCGCCAGACTTAGTAGAAAAGCTTTTTGCTAAGATGTAGACGAGAAGAGACGCTAAAGACGAAGGTACGATGCTGTCCGGAGCTAAGAGCCGCTCCCGGGCGTCTTTCGGCAGAAGCCGCGCTAAGGAGTGCAGAGTGAGCGGCACAATCGTCTTTGCGCGAAGAAGCCGCTTCTTCGCCTCCGGGAGCCGGAGAGAGCGGCACCTTCGGAAAGGTGAAGAAGGAAGCTGTACAACACTGGGATTGTGTGCGCAGCTTGCCAACTGCTAGAAAACAGTACCTTTGCACTCTCCTGACTTTTCCAATCACATGAACATTCGATTGGAAGCTGTTTTGGACAACTTTTCTTTCCTTCATGCCAAACACTCGGCACACCTCCGTGCAACGTCTAGAACACGATGGGAGATGTTTTCTGTGCTGGCACAGTTTTTCCTCGCCAGACATAGTAGAAAAGCTTTTTGCTAAGATGTAGACGAGAAGAGACGCTAAAGACGAAGGTACGATGCTGTCCGGAGCTAAGAGCCGCTCCCGGGCGTCTTTCGGCAGAAGCCGCGCTAAGGAGTGCACAGTGAGCGGCACAATCGTCTTTGCGCGAAGAAGCCGCTTCTTCGCCTCCGGGAGCCGGAGAGAGCGGCACCTTCGGAAAGGTGAAGAAGGAAGCTGTACAACACTGGGATTGTGTGCGCAGCTTGCCAACTGATAGAAAACAGTACCTTTGCACTCTCCTGACTTTTCCAATCACATGAACATTCGATTGGAAGCTGTTTTGGACAACTTTTCTTTCCTTCATGCCAAACACTCGGCACACCTCCGTGCAACGTCTAGAACACGATGGGAGATGTTTTCTGTGCTGGCACAGTTTTTCCTTGCCAGACATAGTAGAAAAGCTTTTTGCTAAGATGTAGACGAGAAGAGACGCTAAAGACGAAGGTACGATGCTGTCCGGAGCTAAGAGCCGCTCCCGGGCGTCTTTCGGCAGAAGCCGCGCTAAGGAGTGCACAGTGAGCGGCACTATCGTCTTTGCGCGAAGAAGCCGCTTCTTCGCCTCCGGGAGCCGGAGAGAGCGGCACCTTCGGAAAGGTGAAGAAGGAAGCTGTACAACACTGGGATTGTGTGCGCAGCTTGCCAACTGCTAGAAAACAGTACCTTTGCACTCTCCTGACTTTTCCAATCACATGAACATTCGATTGGAAGCTGTTTTGGACAACTTTTCTTTCCTTCATGCCAAACACTCGGCACACCTCCGTGCAACGTCTAGAACACGATGGGAGATGTTTTCTGTGCTGGCACAGTTTTTCCTCGCCAGACATAGTAGAAAAGCTTTTTGCTAAGATGTAGACGAGAAGAGACGCTAAAGACGAAGGTACGATGCTCTCCGGAGCTAAGAGCCGCTCCCGGGCGTCTTTCGGCAGAAGCCGCGCTAAGGAGTGCACAGTGAGCGGCACAATCGTCTTTGCGCGAAGAAGCCGCTTCTTCGCCTCCGGGAGCCGGAGAGAGCGGCACCTTCGGAAAGGTGAAGAAGGAAGCTGTACAACACTGGGATTGTGTGCGCAGCTTGCCAACTGCTAGAAATCAGTACCTTTGCACTCTCCTGACTTTTCCAATCACATGAACATTCGATTGGAAGCTGTTTTGGACAACTTTTCTTTCCTTCATGCCAAACACTCGGCACACCTCCGTGCAACGTCTAGAACACGATGGGAGATGTTTTCTGTGCTGGCACAGTTTTTCCTCGCCAGACATAGTAGAAAAGCTTTTTGCTAAGATGTAGACGAGAAGAGACGCTAAAGACGAAGGTACGATGCTCTCCGGAGCTAAGAGCCGCTCCCGGGCGTCTTTCGGCAGAAGCCGCGCTAAGGAGTGCACAGTGAGCGGCACAATCGTCTTTGCGCGAAGAAGCCGCTTCTTCGCCTCCGGGAGCCGGAGAGAGCGGCACCTTCGGAAAGGTGAAGAAGGAAGCTGTACAACACTGGGATTGTGTGCGCAGCTTGCCAACTGCTAGAAAACAGTACCTTTGCACTCTCCTGACTTTTCCAATCACATGAACATTCGATTGGAAGCTGTTTTGGACAACTTTTCTTTCCTTCATGCCAAACACTCGGCACACCTCCGTGCAACGTCTAGAACACGATGGGAGATGTTTCCTGTGCTGGCACAGTTTTTCCTCGCCAGACATAGTAGAAAAGCTTTTTGCTAAGATGTAGACGAGAAGAGACGCTAAAGACGAAGGTACGATGCTGTCCGGAGCTAAGAGCCGCTCCCGGGCGTCTTTCGGCAGAAGCCGCGCTAAGGAGTGCACAGTGAGCGGCACAATCGTCTTTGCACGAAGAAGCCGCTTCTTCGCCTCCGGGAGCCGGAGAGAGCGGCACCTTCGGAAAGGTGAAGAAGGAAGCTGTACAACACTGGGATTGTGTGCGCAGCTTGCCAACTGCTAGAAATCAGTACCTTTGCACTCTCCTGACTTTTCCAATCACATGAACATTCGATTGGAAGCTGTTTTGGACAACTTTTCTTTCCTTCATGCCAAACACTCGGCACACCTCCGTGCAACGTCTAGAACACGATGGGAGATGTTTTCTGTGCTGGCACAGTTTTTCCTCGCCAGACATAGTAGAAAAGCTTTTTGCTAAGATGTAGACGAGAAGAGACGCTAAAGACGAAGGTACGATGCTGTCCGGAGCTAAGAGCCGCTCCCGGGCGTCTTTCGGCAGAAGCCGCGCTAAGGAGTGCACAGTGAGCGGCACAATCGTCTTTGCGCGAAGAAGCCGCTTCTTCGCCTCCGGGAGCCGGAGAGAGCGGCACCTTCGGAAAGGTGAAGAAGGAAGCTGTACAACACTGGGATTGTGTGCGCAGCTTGCCAACTGCTAGAAAACAGTACCTTTGCACTCTCCTGACTTTTCCAATCACATGAACATTCGATTGGAAGCTGTTTTGGACAACTTTTCTTTCCTTCATGCCAAACACTCGGCACACCTCCGTGCAACGTCTAGAACACGATGGGAGATGTTTCCTGTGCTGGCACAGTTTTTCCTCGCCAGACATAGTAGAAAAGCTTTTTGCTAAGATGTAGACGAGAAGAGACGCTAAAGACGAAGGTACGATGCTGTCCGGAGCTAAGAGCCGCTCCCGGGCGTCTTTCGGCAGAAGCCGCGCTAAGGAGTGCACAGTGAGCGGCACAATCGTCTTTGCACGAAGAAGCCGCTTCTTCGCCTCCGGGAGCCGGAGAGAGCGGCACCTTCGGAAAGGTGAAGAAGGAAGCTGTACAACACTGGGATTGTGTGCGCAGCTTGCCAACTGCTAGAAATCAGTACCTTTGCACTCTCCTGACTTTTCCAATCACATGAACATTCGATTGGAAGCTGTTTTGGACAACTTTTCTTTCCTTCATGCCAAACACTCGGCACACCTCCGTGCAACGTCTAGAACACGATGGGAGATGTTTTCTGTGCTGGCACAGTTTTTCCTCGCCAGACATAGTAGAAAAGCTTTTTGCTAAGATGTAGACGAGAAGAGACGCTAAAGACGAAGGTACGATGCTGTCCGGAGCTAAGAGCCGCTCCCGGGCGTCTTTCGGCAGAAGCCGCGCTAAGGAGTGCACAGTGAGCGGCACAATCGTCTTTGCGCGAAGAAGCCGCTTCTTCGCCTCCGGGAGCCGGAGAGAGCGGCACCTTCGGAAAGGTGAAGAAGGAAGCTGTACAACACTGGGATTGTGTGCGCAGCTTGCCAACTGCTAGAAAACAGTACCTTTGCACTCTCCTGACTTTTCCAATCACATGAACATTCGATTGGAAGCTGTTTTGGACAACTTTTCTTTCCTTCATGCCAAACACTCGGCACACCTCCGTGCAACGTCTAGAACACGATGGGAGATGTTTCCTGTGCTGGCACAGTTTTTCCTCGCCAGACTTAGTAGAAAAGCTTTTTGCTAAGATGTAGACGAGAAGAGACGCTAAAGACGAAGGTACGATGCTGTCCGGAGCTAAGAGCCGCTCCCGGGCGTCTTTCGGCAGAAGCCGCGCTAAGGAGTGCAGAGTGAGCGGCACAATCGTCTTTGCGCGAAGAAGCCGCTTCTTCGCCTCCGGGAGCCGGAGAGAGCGGCACCTTCGGAAAGGTGAAGAAGGAAGCTGTACAACACTGGGATTGTGTGCGCAGCTTGCCAACTGCTAGAAAACAGTACCTTTGCACTCTCCTGACTTTTCCAATCACATGAACATTCGATTGGAAGCTGTTTTGGACAACTTTTCTTTCCTTCATGCCAAACACTCGGCACACCTCCGTGCAACGTCTAGAACACGATGGGAGATGTTTTCTGTGCTGGCACAGTTTTTCCTCGCCAGACATAGTAGAAAAGCTTTTTGCTAAGATGTAGACGAGAAGAGACGCTAAAGACGAAGGTACGATGCTGTCCGGAGCTAAGAGCCGCTCCCGGGCGTCTTTCGGCAGAAGCCGCGCTAAGGAGTGCACAGTGAGCGGCACAATCGTCTTTGCGCGAAGAAGCCGCTTCTTCGCCTCCGGGAGCCGGAGAGAGCGGCACCTTCGGAAAGGTGAAGAAGGAAGCTGTACAACACTGGGATTGTGTGCGCAGCTTGCCAACTGATAGAAAACAGTACCTTTGCACTCTCCTGACTTTTCCAATCACATGAACATTCGATTGGAAGCTGTTTTGGACAACTTTTCTTTCCTTCATGCCAAACACTCGGCACACCTCCGTGCAACGTCTAGAACACGATGGGAGATGTTTTCTGTGCTGGCACAGTTTTTCCTCGCCAGACATAGTAGAAAAGCTTTTTGCTAAGATGTAGACGAGAAGAGACGCTAAAGACGAAGGTACGATGCTGTCCGGAGCTAAGAGCCGCTCCCGGGCGTCTTTCGGCAGAAGCCGCGCTAAGGAGTGCACAGTGAGCGGCACTATCGTCTTTGCGCGAAGAAGCCGCTTCTTCGGCTCCGGGAGCCGGAGAGAGCGGCACCTTCGGAAAGGTGAAGAAGGAAGCTGTACAACACTGGGATTGTGTGCGCAGCTTGCCAACTGCTAGAAAACAGTACCTTTGCACTCTCCTGACTTTTCCAATCACATGAACATTCGATTGGAAGCTGTTTTGGACAACTTTTCTTTCCTTCATGCCAAACACTCGGCACACCTCCGTGCAACGTCTAGAACACGATGGGAGATGTTTTCTGTGCTGGCACAGTTTTTCCTCGCCAGACATAGTAGAAAAGCTTTTTGCTAAGATGTAGACGACAAGAGAGGCTAAGGACTGGATGTAAGCAAATGACACTCATCTTCAAAAAAGGCAATTCGGAGGACTCGCAATCGTACAAACCAGCCAGCCTCTTTTTTATATCCAAAAAATTGATGAAGCAGCTCTTCCTGGAAAACCTTGCCAGGCACATGAAAGACGACACAATAATGTAGTTAGCATGATTTTTCAGGGTCATTTAATGCTGAACATAACTTTAAACTCCTCTGATGAATCAACTTGACTGGTAGATGAAGGGAATATTATCTGCCTGGGCTTCAGGGAGGTTTTTGACATATCTCTACATGGCAGCACACATCCATATGGAAGCAATAGTGCAAAGGGGAGGGAATCAGTGTCTTTTCAGTGATGCTGAGTGAAAAGACAAGAGGCAGTGGGCACACACTGAAATACAGGAACATCAGGAAATGATTCTTTACTGTGAGGGTGAGTGAACCACGGCACAGACTGCCCAGAAAGATTGTGGAGCCTGGATCTTTGAAGACATTAAAAGTACACCCAGATAGAATCCTGGGCAAGAGGCTCTAGGTATCCTGGTTTAGGCAG
The DNA here is from genome assembly GCA_036010785.1 of Ammospiza maritima maritima. Classification (NCBI taxonomy): domain Eukaryota; kingdom Metazoa; phylum Chordata; class Aves; order Passeriformes; family Passerellidae; genus Ammospiza; species Ammospiza maritima. The sequence goes on from JAYKTQ010000246.1 coordinate 363,104, forward strand.
GGGGGTTGGGCCTGGTTAGCCCCACCAACCCCTTCCACTCTCATTCATTCTGTGCTAGTGAATTCTCTTCAAGATGCATTTCAAGCACTGGCATGACAAAGTTCTGTGCAGACACAGATCCAAATGGACATGGCATCTAAGTTCCTTAAGCAGTCTTCAAGAAGAATGTAAACCTCTGGGGCAAGTGTCTCTTCCCTAACTGAATCCCTTTCATGGGAAAATTCCCAGCTCTAGAAAGATCTTCTGATACGCATGCTTAAGACTGACACTGGCTGAGCAAATTTCTCCCTATGTGTATCTAAGACCAGTTAGGATCTTCACCCAAAGTGCTGTCAACATAGTCACAGAATGCCTATTGTTAAGAAGTGACAACTTCCATCAGAATGGCAACTATTGGTCCACCAAATGGATGAATGGATGGGAATTATCTGCTTGGGTTAAAAACAAAAAGAAAGAGTTGGTCTTTACTTATCAATTTCATTGCAATATTGATAAGGGAAGAAAAAGACCTAAGTCCTTGACTTTCTTAACTGGAGGAAAGATTTTAAAAATTCCTTGTAAAAATGTATGATCACAATCAGACTATTGAAACCATTTGAGTTGGGAAAAAAGTTCCAAAATTGTCTAGAGAGTGGCAAAGAAGCCAAGAAAATAGGAAAGAAACAACAAGAGGGCAAAAGAGTAAGCTTCAGTGTACAAGCTCGTTCTAGAAGTAGTCTGCCGGGGAAAGGAAGCCCCAGTTGAATTTCCAATGTATTCCTGCGCTTGATTCAGTAACTGGTCAATGTAAAAACCAATCCTTTTGTATAACTTCTTCCAGCAACAAAAACTCCAACAGGTTGACACTACCATCATGCCTGTTCCAGACATATTTCAAAGAGAAATGATGATTTTCTTGAAAACCTACTTGCATAAATTTGCAAGATGGTGGAGGGATTGCCACATCCTCCTTCCTCCATCTGGCTTGAAAGTAGATTTGATAAAATATGCAACAAAGCACATGATTTATAAGGTAGAGTCAAATGGATGATTTGGGAATTGATCTCTTGTTGATAGTAAACTTCACATCCACTCTGTGTGACCTTTCTAAAACAAAATGTGGAGCTGAGGCATGAATCTGCCACAACAATTGTAAAGCAAACATACACACTCCCCTTCACATGCCCCCCCTTCCACACACACCTAGGCACACACAGAGATCAGCATAGCAGATCATGAACACCTTGGAAAAGACTGAAATGCTAAACGCCTCTCTTGATGGGCAAAAGAGCTGGTGCAGTAATTCAAATGCCTGGTACAAAAATTCTGTTTCATATTTAGCTCCTATTTAAAACACAGCTTTTCATTTCATTCTATTTACAGAATATTTTCTTTTCATTTGTTTCTTTAAAATTACTTAGTTCTCACCTGTTGTATGTCTAGGAATATTTTCTTCCAAAAATAGAAAAAAATAGATGCTATCTTTTCAGCAGAAAACATTGGTTGATACAATTTTAAACCATCATGATATGGAAGAATTGTTCTGTCCCTCTCGAAGGTGGAAGAAGCATTTGGATCACAGATCATCTACAATGAAATACTCGACATGTTTAAGATGATTTCAATCAATTTTGGTTGTCAATTGCTTCTTCGTTGTAAACAGTCATTTTTCAGTGAAGGGCAAGTGTGTGTGGTATATCTACATGATGTGTTCAAACCCAGTTCCTACTAATGGCCAGGCTGAATTCCAGGAAATAACGTCCCGAATGATATTTTGCCGCCTTCTTTGGCACTTCATGAAATCTTACCATGATGAAGTGCTGAAACACAGAGATTTTCTCTTAGAGAGTGTCTCATGTTGTAACCCATCCCATGGATTTTATGCTGTAATTCTTATCTCTTTTAAAATTTGCTATCTTCTGTACAGTTTTCATGAACATTTCTGTTACAGTAGTGAATAGCACAGATAAATGTCATTTTGTACAACTTTGAATTTACCCCAAGAGCTGAGAGAAAACTTGCTCCTATACTTCAATCCCAGTTTCTTCTATAGTCCAACTTTGTTTCTCTACCATCAAGCTTCTCCTTTGTTGCTGCTCCAAGCCCCGTCCAAGCTGACCTTGAATACTTTCAGGGATGGGACACCCACAACTTCCCTGGGCAACCTGTTCCAGTGTTCCAGCACTCCCATAGTAAAAAAGGCCTTCCTTTCATCTAATATGTGTAGGAAATCATAAATCTAGGCATAGAAATTTGGAGTGCAAATTTGAAATTCTTTTGATTTGAAGCACATTTTATATGAATACTGACTTACAGATGACTAAAAGATGTTGATGGGCATTTGAGCTGACAAGTTTTGAAAAAGTGTACGGAAATTAACATTGAAACCACTAAAATTAAAAACTTCTTCCCATTTTCTTTCTCCTCTCCTATTCAAAATTGCAAATGTCAGATATCAGTGCTTCATGCAAACCTCTCAGATGCTCTCAGGGAAAAAGCATTTATTTCAGACTAAGTTGCGGTTGACGTAGAACACTGCCTTTAACAGCTGCAGTGTGCCTGGAATTCAGGGCTTCCGGTTTGAAAAAATCCTATCTCTAGGCTGAACCCTAACCCTAACCCTAGGCAGATAAATCAGCCTGGGTATAGGGATGTTCCCAAGGAAAAAAGCACTGGAAGGAGCATGTTGAGGCAATTTTTGGCTGCCCTTGGGAAGCCTTTTGCAGCTGCACTGGGTCTGGAGCTCAGGGTTTACTGATTTAAAATCCCTGTCCCTTGGCGTGACCATAGGTGCAACTGGAGGCAAGTAAATCAGCCTAGGTTCAATGATGGTCCCAAGGAAAAAGCTGTGGAGGCAGGCATGTTGTGGCACTTTTCCCCTCCTCTTGGGTAGTCCTTGGCAGCTGCTGTGTTCTTGGAACTCAGGGCTTTCTGGTTAAAAAAACACTAACCCTAGGCGTAACTCTAACCCTCACCCTAGGAAGGAAAATCAGCCTATGGTTCGGGATGGACTCATGAGAATAGCAGCAGAGGCAGCCAAGTTGTGTCAGTTCTGCGGCCCTCTTGGGATGCCTTGAACAGCTGCAGTGTGCCTGGAGCTAAGGGCTTCCTAGTTTTAAAAATCCTAGCCCTAGGCCTAAGCCTTACAGTAACCCTAGGAAGGTAAATCAGCCTGGTGTTAGGCTTCTTGCCAAGGAAAAAGCCGTGAAAGCAACCATGTTGTGGAACTTTTGCACTCCCTTTTGGATGCCTTTCACAGCTCCAATGTGCCTGGAACTCAGGGCTTCCTAGTTAAAAATATCCTAGCCCTAGGCCGAACCCCAACCCTAAGACGAGAAAGGCAAATCAGCCAGGAATTAGGCATGTCCCCAAGGAAAAAGCCGTGGAGGCAGGCATGTTGTGGTACTTTTGCGCTCTTCTTGGGTAGTCCTTCGCAGCTGCTGTGTTCTTGGAACTCAGGTCTTTCTGGTTAATAGAACTCTTACCCTAGGCGTAACTCAAACCTTAACCCTAGGAAGGAAATCAGCCTATGTTTCAGGATGGTCTCATGAGAATAGAAGCAGAGGCAAGCCAAGTTGTGTCACTTCTGCGGCCCTCTTGGGATGCGTTTAACAGCTGCAGTGTGCCTGGAGCCCAGGGCTTCCTGATTTTAAAAGTCCTAGGCCTAAGCCTAACAGTAACACTAGGAAGGTAAATCAGCCGGGTATTAGGGTTTTCCTACGGGGAAAGCTGTGAAACAGCCATCTTGTGGCACTTTTGCACTCCCTTTGGGATGCCTTTGGCAGATGCTGTAAGCCTGGAACTCAGGGCTTCCTGGTTAAAAAACTCCAAGCCCAGGGCTGAACCCTAACCCTAACCCTAGGCAAATAAAACAGCCTAGGTATAGGGATGGTGCCAAGGAAAAAGATGTGAAAGCTGCCATGTTGTTGCACTTTTTTACTCCACTTGGGATGCCTTGAACAGATGCAGTGTGCCTGGAGCTAAGGGCTTCCTAGTTTTAAAAATCCTAGCCCTAAGCCTAAGCCTTACAGTAACCCTGGGAAGGTAAATCAATCTGGTGTTAGGATTCTTGCCAAGGAAAAAGCCGTGAAAGCAACCATGTTGTGGCACTTTTGCACTCCCTTTTGGATGCCTTTCACAGCTCCAGTGTGCCTGGAACTCAGGGCTTCCTGATTTTAAAAATCCTAGCCCTAGGCCGAACCCCAACCCTAAGACGAGAAAGGCAAATCAGCCAGGAATTAGGCATGTCCCCAAGGAAAAAGCTGTGGAGGCAGGCACGTTGTGGTACTTTTGCGCTCTTCTTGGGTAGTCCTTCGCAGCTGCTGTGTTCTTGGAACTCAGGGCTTTCTGGTTAATAGAACTCTTACCCTAGGCGTAACTCAAACCTTAACCCTAGGAAGGAAAATCAGCCTATGGTTCAGGATGGTCTCATGAGAATAGTAGCAGAGGCAGCCAAGTTGTGTCACTTTTGTGCTCCCCTTGGGATGCCTTTCGCAGCTGCAGTGTGCCTGGAGCCCAGGGCTTCCTGGTTTTAAAAGTCCTAGGCCTAAGCCTAACAGTAACCCTAGGAAGGTAAATCAGCCGCGTATTAGGGTTCTTCCTAAGGGAAAAGCCGTGAAAGCAGCCATGTTGTGGCACTTCTGCACTCCCTTTGGGATGCCTTTGGCAGATGCAGTAAGCCTGGAACTCAGGGCTTCCTGGTTAAAAAACTCCAAGCCCTAGGCTGAAGCCTAACCCTATCCCCAGAAAGGAAAATCAGCCTAAGTATAGGGATCGTGCAACGTCTAGAAGACGATGGGAGATGTTTTCTGTGCTGGCACAGTTTTTCCTCGCCAGACATAGTAGAAAAGCTTTTTGCTAAGATGTAGACGAGAAGAGACGGTAAATACGAAGGTACGATGCTGTCCGGAGCTAAGAGCCGCTCCCGGGCGTCTTTCGGCAGAAGCCGCGCTAAGGAGTGCACAGTGAGCGGCACTATCGTCTTTGCGCGAAGAAGCCGCTTCTTCGCCTCTGGGAGCCGGAGAGAGCGGCACCTTCGGAAAGGTGAAGAAGGAAGCTGTACAACACTGGGATTGTGTGCGCAGCTTGCCAACTGCTAGAAAACAGTACCTTTGCACTCTCCTGACTTTTCCAATCACATGAACATTAGATTGGAAGCTGTTTTGGACAACTTTTCTTTCCTTCATGCCAAACACTCGGCACACCTCCGTGCAACGTCTAGAACACGATGGGAGATGTTTTCTGTGCTGGCACAGTTTTTCCTCGCCAGACATAGTAGAAAAGCTTTTTGCTAAGATGTAGACGAGAAGAGACGCTAAAGACGAAGGTACGATGCTCTCCGGAGCTAAGAGCCGCTCCCGGGCGTCTTTCGGCAGAAGCCGCGCTAAGGAGAGCACAGTGAGCGGCACAATCGTCTTTGCGCGAAGAAGCCGCTTCTTCGCCTCCGGGAGCCGGAGAGAGCGGCACCTTCGGAAAGGTGAAGAAGGAAGCTGTACAACACTGGGATTGTGTGCGCAGCTTGCCAACTGCTAGAAAACAGTACCTTTGCACTCTCCTGACTTTTCCAATCACATGAACATTCGATTGGAAGCTGTTTTGGACAAGTGTTCTTTTCTTCATGCCAAACACTCGGCACACCTCCGTGCAACGTCTAGAACACGATGGGAGATGTTTTCTGTGCTGGCACAGTTTTTCATCGCCAGACATAGTAGAAAAGCTTTTTGCTAAGATGTAGACGAGAAGAGACGCTAAAGACGAAGGTACGATGCTGTCCGGAGCTAAGAGCCGCTCCCGGGCGTCTTTCGGCAGAAGCCGCGCTAAGGAGTGCACAGTGAGCGGCACAATCGTCTTTGCGCGAAGAAGCCGCTTCTTCGGCTCCGGGAGCCGGAGAGAGCGGCACCTTCGGAAAGGTGAAGAAGGAAGCTGTACAACACTGGGATTGTGTGCGCAGCTTGCCAACTGCTAGAAAACAGTACCTTTGCACTCTCCTGACTTTTCCAATCACATGAACATTCGATTGGAAGCTGTTTTGGACAACTTTTCTTTCCTTCATGCCAAACACTCGGCACACCTCCGTGCAACGTCTAGAACACGATGGGAGATGTTTCCTGTGCTGGCACAGTTTTTCCTCGCCAGACATAGTAGAAAAGCTTTTTGCTAAGATGTAGACGAGAAGAGACGCTAAAGACGAAGGTACGATGCTGTCCGGAGCTAAGAGCCGCTCCCGGGCGTCTTTCGGCAGAAGCCGCGCTAAGGAGTGCACAGTGAGCGGCACTATCGTCTTTGCGCGAAGAAGCCGCTTCTTCGCCTCCGGGAGCCGGAGAGAGCGGCACCTTCGGAAAGGTGAAGAAGGAAGCTGTACAACACTGGGATTGTGTGCGCAGCTTGCCAACTGCTAGAAAACAGTACCTTTGCACTCTCCTGACTTTTCCAATCACATGAACATTCGATTGGAAGCTGTTTTGGACAACTTTTCTTTCCTTCATGCCAAACACTCGGCACACCTCCGTGCAACGTCTAGAACACGATGGGAGATGTTTCCTGTGCTGGCACAGTTTTTCCTCGCCAGACATAGTAGAAAAGCTTTTTGCTAAGATGTAGACGAGAAGAGACGCTAAAGATGAAGGTACGATGCTGTCCGGAGCTAAGAGCCGCTCCCGGGCGTCTTTTGGCAGAAGCCGCGCTAAGGAGTGCACAGTGAGCGGCACAATCGTCTTTGCGCGAAGAAGCCGCTTCTTCGCATCCGGGAGCCGGAGAGAGCGGCACCTTCGGAAAGGTGAAGAAGGAAGCTGTACAACACTGGGATTGTGTGCGCAGCTTGCCAACTGCTAGAAAACAGTACCTTTGCACTCTCCTGACTTTTCCAATCACATGAACATTCGATTGGAAGCTGTTTTGGACAACTTTTCTTTTCTTCATGCCAAACACTCGGCACACCTCCGTGCAACGTCTAGAACACGATGGGAGATGTTTTCTGTGCTGGCACAGTTTTTCCTCGCCAGACATAGTAGAAAAGCTTTTTGCTAAGATGTAGACGAGAAGAGACGCTAAAGACGAAGGTACGATGCTGTCCGGAGCTAAGAGCCGCTCCCGGGCGTCTTTCGGCAGAAGCCGCGCTAAGGAGTGCACAGTGAGCGGCACAATCGTCTTTGCGCGAAGAAGCCGCTTCTTCGCCTCCGGGAGCCGGAGAGAGCGGCACCTTCGGAAAGGTGAAGAAGGAAGCTGTACAACACTGGGATTGTGTGCGCAGCTTGCCAACTGCTAGAAAACAGTACCTTTGCACTCCCCTGACTTTTCCAATCACATGAACATTCGATTGGAAGCTGTTTTGGACAACTTTTCTTTCCTTCATGCCAAACACTCGGCACACCTCCGTGCAACGTCTAGAACACGATGGGAGATGTTTTCTGTGCTGGCACAGTTTTTCCTCGCCAGACATAGTAGAAAAGCTTTTTGCTAAGATGTAGACGAGAAGAGACGCTAAAGACGAAGGTACGATGCTCTCCGGAGCTAAGAGCCGCTCCCGGGCGTCTTTCGGCAGAAGCCGCGCTAAGGAGTGCACAGTGAGCGGCACAATCGTCTTTGCGCGAAGAAGCCGCTTCTTCGCCTCCGGGAGCCGGAGAGAGCGGCACCTTCGGAAAGGTGAAGAAGGAAGCTGTACAACACTGGGATTGTGTGCGCAGCTTGCCAACTGCTAGAAAACAGTACCTTTGCACTCTCCTGACTTTTCCAATCACATGAACATTTGATTGGAAGCTGTTTTGGACAACTTTTCTTTCCTTCATGCCAAACACTCGGCACACCTCCGTGCAACGTCTAGAACACGATGGGAGATGTTTTCTGTGCTGGCTCAGTTTTTCCCCGCCAGACATAGTGGAAAAGCTTTTTGCTAAGATGTAGACGACAAGAGAGGCTAAGGACTGGATGTAAGCAAATGACACTCATCTTCAAAAAAGGCAATTCGGAGGACTCGCAATCGTACAAACCAGCCAGCCTCTTTTTTATATCCAAAAAATTGATGAAGCAGCTCTTCCTGGAAAACCTTGCCAGGCACATGAAAGACGACACAATAATGTAGTTAGCATGATTTTTCAGGGGCATTTCATGCTGAACATAACTTTAAACTCCTCTGATGAATCAACTTGACTGGTAGATGAAGGGAATATTATCTGCCTGGGCTTCAGGGAGGTTTTTGACATATCTCTACATGGCAGCACACATCCATATGGAAGCAATAGTGCAAAGGGGAGGGAATCAGTGTCTTTTCAGTGATGCTGAGTGAAAAGACAAGAGGCAGTGGGCACACACTGAAATACAGGAACATCAGGAAATGATTCTTTACTGTGAGGGTGAGTGAACCACGGCACAGACTGCCCAGAAAGATTGTGGAGCCTGGATCTTTGAAGACATTCAAAGTACACCCAGATAGAATCCTGGGCAAGAGGCTCTAGGTATCCTGGTTTAGGCAGGGGGGTTGGGCCTGGTTAGCCCCACCAACCCCTTCCACTCTCATTCATTCTGTGCTAGTGAATTCTCTTCAAGATGCATTTCAAGCACTGGCATGACAAAGTTCTGTGCAGACACAGATCCAAATGGACATGGCATCTAAGTTCCTTAAGCAGTCTTCAAGAAGAATGTAAACCTCTGGGGCAAGTGTCTCTTCCCTAACTGAATCCCTTTCATGGGAAAATTCCCAGCTCTAGAAAGATCTTCTGATACGCATGCTTAAGACTGACACTGGCTGAGCAAATTTCTCCCTATGTGTATCTAAGACCAGTTAGGATCTTCACCCAAAGTGCTGTCAACATAGTCACAGAATGCCTACTGTTAAGAAGTGACAACTTCCATCAGAATGGCAACTATTGGTCCACCAAATGGATGAATGGATGGGAATTATCTGCTTGGGTTAAAAACAAAAAGAAAGAGTTGGTCTTTACTTATCAATTTCATTGCAATATTGATAAGGGAAGAAAAAGACCTAAGTCCTTGACTTTCTTAACTGGAGGAAAGATTTTAAAAATTCCTTGTAAAAATGTATGATCACAATCAGACTATTGAAACCATTTGAGTTGGGAAAAAAGTTCCAAAATTGTCTAGAGAGTGGCAAAGAAGCCAAGAAAATAGGAAAGAAACAAAAAGAGGGCAAAAGAGTAAGCTTCAGTGTACAAGCTCGTTCTAGAAGTAGTCTGCCGGGGAAAGGAAGCCCCAGTTGAATTTCCAATGTATTCCTGCGCTTGATTCAGTAACTGGTCAATGTAAAAACCAATCCTTTTGTATAACTTCTTCCAGCAACAAAAACTCCAACAGGTTGACACTACCATCATGCCTGTTCCAGACATATTTCAAAGAGAAATGATGATTTTCTTGAAAACCTACTTGCATAAAAGTTGCAAGATGGTGGAGGGATTGCCACATCCTCCTTCCTCCATCTGGCTTGAAAGTAGATTTGATAAAATATGCAACAAAGCACATGATTTATAAGGTAGAGTGAAATGGATGATTTGGGAATTGATCTCTTGTTGATAGTAAACTTCACATCCACTCTGTGTGACCTTTCTAAAACAAAATGTGGAGCTGAGGCATGAATCTGCCACAACAATTGTAAAGCAAACATACACACTCCCCTTCACATGCCCCCCCTTCCACACACACCTAGGCACACACAGAGATCAGCATAGCAGATCATGAACACCTTGGAAAAGACTGAAATGCTAAACGCCTCTCTTGATGGGCAAAAGAGCTGGTGCAGTAATTCAAATGCCTGGTACAAAAATTCTGTTTCATATTTAGCTCCTATTTAAAACACAGCTTTTCATTTCATTCTATTTACAGAATATTTTCTTTTCATTTGTTTCTTTAAAATTACTTAGTTCTCACCTGTTGTATGTCTAGGAATATTTTCTTCCAAAAATAGAAAAAAATAGATGCTATCTTTTCAGCAGAAAACATTGGTTGATACAATTTTAAACCATCATGATATGGAAGAATTGTTCTGTCCCTCTCGAAGGTGGAAGAAGCATTTGGATCACAGATCATCTACAATGAAATACTCGACATGTTTAAGATGATTTCAATCAATTTTGATTGTCAATTGCTTCTTCGTTGTAAACAGTCATTTTTCAGTGAAGGGAAAGCGTGTGTGGTATATCTACATGATGTGTTCAAACCCAGTTCCTACTAATGGCCAGGCTGAATTCCAGGAAATAACGTCCCGAATGATATTTTGCCGCCTTCTTTGGCACTTCATGAAATCTTACCATGATGAAGTGCTGAAACACAGAGATTTTCTCTTAGAGAGTGTCTCATGTTGTAACCCATCCCATGGATTTTATGCTGTAATTCTTATCTCTTTTAAAATTTGCTATCTTCTGTACAGTTTTCATGAACATTTCTGTTACAGTAGTGAATAGCACAGATAAATGTAATTTTGTACAACTTTGAATTTACCCCAAGAGCTGAGAGAAAACTTGCTCCTATACTTCAATCCCAGTTTCTTCTATAGTCCAACTTTGTTTCTCTACCATCAAGCTTCTCCTTTGTTGCTGCTCCAAGCCCCGTCCAAGCTGACCTTGAATACTTTCAGGGATGGGACACCCACAACTTCCCTGGGCAACCTGTTCCAGTGTTCCAGCACTCCCACAGTAAAAAAGGCCTTCCTTTCATCTAATATGTGTAGGAAATCATAAATCTAGGCATAGAAATTTGGAGTGCAAATTTGAAACTCTTTTGATTTGAAGCACATTTTATATGAATACTGACTTACAGATGACTAAAAGATGTTGATGGGCATTTGAGCTGACAAGTTTTGAAAAAGTGTACGGAAATTAACATTGAAACCACTAAAATTAAAAACTTCTTCCCATTTTCTTTCTCCTCTCCTATTCAAAATTGCAAATGTCAGATATCAGTGCTTCATGCAAACCTCTCAGATGCTCTCAGAGAAAAAGCATTTATTTCAGACTAAGTTGCGGTTGACGTAGAACACTGCCTTTAACAGCTGCAGTGTGCCTGGAATTCAGGGCTTCCGGTTTGAAAAAATCCTATCTCTAGGCTGAACCCTAACCCTAACCCTAGGCAGATAAATCAGCCTGGGTATAGGGATGTTCCCAAGGAAAAAAGCACTGGAAGGAGCATGTTGAGGCAATTTTTGGCTGCCCTTGGGAAGCCTTTTGCAGCTGCACTGGGTCTGGAGCTCAGGGTTTACTGATTTAAAATCCCTATCCCTTGGCGTGACCATAGGTGCAACTGGAGGCAAGTAAATCAGCCTAGGTTCAATGAGGGTCCCAAGGAAAAAGCTGTGGAGGCAGGCATGTTGTGGCACTTTTCCCCTCCTCTTGGGTAGTCCTTCGCAGCTGCTGTGTTCTTGGAACTCAGGGCTTTCTGGTTAAAAATACACTAACCCTAGGCGTAACTCTAACCCTCACCCTAGGAAGGAAAATCAGCCTCTGGTTCGGGATGGACTCATGAGAATAGCAGCAGAGGCAGCCAAGTTGTGTCAGTTCTGCGGCCCTCTTGGGATGCCTTGAACAGCTGCAGTGTGCCTGGAGCTAAGGGCTTCCTAGTTTTAAAAATCCTAGCCCTAGGCCTAAGCCTTACAGTAACCCTAGGAAGGTAAATCAGCCTGGTGTTAGGCTTCTTGCCAAGGAAAAAGCCGTGAAAGCAACCATGTTGTGGAACTTTTGCACTCCCTTTGGGATGCCTTTGGCAGATGCAGTAAGCCTGGAACTCAGGGCTTCCTGGTTAAAAAACTCCAAGCCCTAAGCTGAACCCTAACCCTAACCCTAGGCAGATAAATCAGCCCATGTATAGGGATGGTGCCAAGGAAAAAGCTGTGAAAGCTGCCATGTTGTGGTACTTTAGTATTCCCCTTGGGATGCCTTGAACAGCTGCAGTGTGCCTGGAGCTAAGGGCTTCCTGGTTTTAAAAGTCCTAGGCCTAAGCCTAACAGTAACCCTAGGAAGGTAAATCAGCCGGATATTAGGGTTCTTCCTAAGGGAAAAGCCGTGAAAGCAGCCATGTTGTGGCACTTCTGCACTCCCTTTGGGATGCCTTTGGCAGATGCAGTAAGCCTGGAACTCAGGGCTTCCTAGTTAAAACAATCCTAGCCCTAGACCGAACCCCAACCCTAAGACGAGAAAGGCAAATCAGCCAGGAATTAAGCATGTCCCCAAGGAAAAAGCTGTGATGGCAGGCATGTTTTGGTACTTTTGCGCTCTTCTTGGGAAGTCCTTCGCAGCTGCTGTGTTCTTGGAACTCAGGGCTTTCTGGTTAATAGAACTCTTACCCTAGGCGTAACTCAAACCTTAACCCTTGGAAGGAAAATCAGCCTATGGTTCAGGATGGTCTCATGAGAATAGAAGCAGAGGCAGCCAAGTTGTGTCACTTCTGCGGCCCTCTTGGGATGCCTTTCGCAGCTGCATGTGCCTGGAGCCCAGGGCTTCCTGGTTTTAAAAGTCCTAGGCCTAAGCCTAACAGTAACCCTAGGAAGGTAAATCAGCCGCGTATTAGGGTTCTTCCTAAGGGAAAAGCCGTGAAAGCAGCCATGTTGTGGCACTTTTGTACTCCCCTTGGGATGCCTTGAACAGCTGCAGTGTGCCTGGATCTAAGGGCTTCCTACTTTTAAAAATCCTAGCCCTAGGCCTAAGCCTAACAGTAACCCTGGGAAGGGAAATCAGCCTGGTGTTAAGCTTCTTGCCAAGGAAAAAGCCGTGAAAGCAACCATGTTGTGGCACTTTTGCACTCCCTTTTGGATGCCTTTCACAGCTCCAGTGTGCCTGGAACTCAGGGCTTCCTGATTTTAAAAATCCTAGCCCTAGGCCGAACCCCAACCCTAAGACGAGAAAGGCAAATCAGCCAGGAATTAGGCATGTCCCCAAGGAAAAAGCTGTGGAGGCAGGCATGTTGTGGTACTTTTGCGCTCTTCTTGGGTAGTCCTTCGCAGCTGCTGTGTTCTTGGAACTCAGGGCTTTCTGGTTAATAGAACCCTTACCCCAGGCGTAACTCAAACCTTAACCCTAGGAAGGAAAATCAGCCTATGGTTCAGGATGGTCGAATGGAAATATCAGTGGTGGCAGCCAAGTTGTGTCACTTTTGCGCTCCCCTTGGGATGCCTTTCGCAGCTGCAGTGTGGCTCGATCTAAGGGCTTCCAAGTTTTAAAATTCCTAGGCCTAATCCTAACAGTAACCCAAGGAAGGTAAATCAGCCGCGTATTAGGGTTCTTCCTAAGGGAAAAGCCGTGAAAGCAGCCATGTTGTGGCACTTCTGCACTCCCTTTGGGATGCCTTTGGCAGATGCAGTAAGCCTGGAACTCAGGGCTTCCTAGTTAAAAATATCCTAGCCCTAGGCCGAACCCCAACCCTAAGACGAGAAAGGCAAATCAGCCAGGAATTAGGCATGTCCCCAAGGAAAAAGCTGTGGAGGCAGGCATGTTGTGGTACTTTTGCGCTCTTCTTGGGTAGTCCTTCGCAGCTGCTGTGTTCTTGGAACTCAGGGCTTTCTGGTTAATAGAACTCTTACCCTAGACGTAACTCAAACCTTAACCCTAGGAAGGAAAATCAGCCTATGGTTCGGGATGGTCTCATGGAAATATCAGTGGTGGCAGCCAAGTTGTGTCACTTTTGCGCTCCCCTTGGGATGCCTTTCGCAGCTGCATGTGCCTGGAGCCCAGGGCTTCCTGGTTTTAAAAGTCCTAGGCATAAGCCTAACAGTACCCCTAGGAAGGCAAATCAGCCGCGTATTAGGGTTCTTCCTAAGGGAAAAGCCGTGAAAGCAGCCATGTTGTGGCACTTCTGCACTCCCTTTGGGATGCTTTTTGCAGATGAAGTAAGGCTGGAACTCAGGGCTTCCGAGTTAAAAAAAACCTAGCCCTAGGCCGAACCCCAACCCTAAGACGAGAAAGGCGAATCAGCCAGGAATTAGGCATGTCCCCAAGGAAAAAGCTGTGGAGGCAGGCATGTTGTGGTACTTTTGCGCTCTTCTTTGGTAGTCCTTCGCAGCTGCTGTGTTCTTGGAACTCAGGGCTTTCTGGTTAATAGAACCCTTACCCTAGGCGTAACTCAAACCTTAACCCTAGGAAGGAAAATCAGCCTATGATTCAGGATGGTCTCATGGAAATATCAGTGGTGGCAGCCAAGTTGTGTCACTTTTGCGCTCCCCTTGGGATGCCTTTCGCAGCTGCAGTGTGCCTGGAGCCCAGGGCTTCCTGGTTTTAAAAGTCCTAGGCCTAAGCCTAACAGTAACCCTAGGAAGGTAAATCAGCCGCGTATTAGGGTTCTTCCTAATGGAAAAGCCGTGAAAGCAGCCATGTTGTGGCACTTCTGCACTCCCTTTGGGATGCCTTTGGCAGATGAAGTAAGCCTGGAACTCAGGGCTTCCTAGTTAAAAATATCCTAGCCCTAGGCCGAACCCCAACCCTAAGACGAGAAAGGCAAATCAGCCAGGAATTAGGCATGTCCCCAAGGAAAAAGCTGTGGAGGCAGGCACGTTGTGGTACTTTTGCGCTCTTCTTGGGTAGTCCTTCGCAGCTGCTGTGTTCTTGGAACTCAGGGCTTTCTGGTTAATAGAACCCTTACCCTAGGCGTAACTCAAACCTTAACCCTAGGAAGGAAAATCAGCCTATGGTTCGGGATGGTCTCATGGAAATATCAGTGGTGGCAGCCAAGTTGTGTCACTTTTGCGCTCCCCTTGGGATGCCTTTCGCAGCTGCAGAGTGCCTGGAACCCAGGGCTTCCTGGTTTTAAAAGTCCTAGGCCTATGCCTAACAGTAACCCTAGGAAGGTAAATCAGCCGCGTATTAGGGTTCTTCCTAATGGAAAAGCCGTTAAAGCAGCCATGTTGTGGCACTTTTGCACTCCCTTTGGGATGCCTTTGGCAGATGCAGTAAGCCTGGAACTCAGGGCTTCCTGGTTAAAAAACTCCAAGCCCTAGGCTGAACCCTAACCCTAACCCTAGGCAGATAAATCAGCCAATGTATAGGGATGGTGCCAAGGAAAAAGCTGTGAAAGCTGCCATGTTGTGGTACTTTAGTATTCCCCTTGGGATGCCTTGAACAGCTGCAGTGTGCCTGGAGCTTAGGGCTTCCTGGTTTTAAAAGTCCTAGGCCTAAGCCTAACAGTAACCCTAGGAAGGTAAATCAGCCGGATATTAGGGTTCTTCCTAAGGGAAAAGCCGTGAAAGCAGCCATGTTGTGGCACTTCTGCACTCCCTTTGGGATGCCTTTGGCAGATGCAGTAAGCCTGGAACTCAGGGCTTCCTAGTTAAAAAAATCCTAGCCCTAGGCCTAAGCCTAACAGTAACCCTGGGAAGGGAAATCAGCCTGGTGTTAAGCTTCTTGCCAAGGAAAAAGCCGTGAAAGCAACCATGTTGTGGCACTTTTGCACTCCCTGTTGGATGCCTTTCACAGCTCCAGTGTGCCTGGAACTCAGGGCTTCCTGATTTTAAAAATCCTAGCCCTAGGCCGAACCCCAAGCCTAAGACGAGAAAGGCAAATCAGCCAGGAATTAGGCATGTCCCCAAGGAAAAAGCTGTGGAGGCAGGCATGTTGTGGTACTTTTGCGCTCTTCTTGGGTAGTCCTTCACAGCTGCTGTGTTCTTGGAACTCAGGGCTTTCTGGTTAATAGAACCCTTACCCCAGGCGTAACTCAAACCTTAACCCTAGGAAGGAAAATCAGCCTATGGTTCAGGATGGTCTAATGGAAATATCAGTGGTGGCAGCCAAGTTGTGTCACTTTTGCGCTCCCCTTGGGATGCCTTTCGCAGCTGCATGTGCCTGGAGCCCAGGGCTTCCTGGTTTTAAAAGTCCTAGGCCTAAGCCTAACAGTAACCCTAGGAAGGTAAATCAGCCGCGTATTAGGGTTCTTCCTAAGGGAAAAGCCGTGAAAGCAGCCATGTTGTGGCACTTCTGCACTCCCTTTGGGATGCTTTTTGCAGATGAAGTAAGCCTGGAACTCAGGGCTTCCTAGTTAAAAAAATCCTAGCCCTAGGCCGAACCCCAACCCTAAGACGAGAAAGGCAAATCAGCCAGGAATTAGGCATGTCCCCAAGGAAAAAGCTGTGGAGGCAGGCATGTTTTGGTACTTTTGCGCTCTTCTTGGGAAGTCCTTCGCAGCTGCTGTGTTCTTGGAACTCAGGGCTTTCTGGTTAATAGAACCCTTACCCTAGGCGTAACTCAAACCTTAACCCTAGGAAGGAAAATCAGCCTATGGTTCGGGATGGTCTCATGGAAATATCAGTGGTGGCAGCCAAGTTGTGTCACTTTTGCGCTCCCCTTGGGATGCCTTTCGCAGCTGCATGTGCCTGGAGCCCAGGGCTTCCTGGTTTTAAAAGTCCTAGGCCTAAGCCTAACAGTACCCCTAGGAAGGTAAATCAGACGCGTATTAGGGTTCTTCCAAAGGGAAAAGCCGTGAAAGCAGCCATGTTGTGGCACTTCTGCACTCCCTTTGGGATGCTTTTTGCAGATGAAGTAAGCCTGGAACTCAGGGCTTCCTAGTTAAAAAAAACCTATCCCCCAAGGCCGAACCCCAACCTTAAGACGAGAAAGGCAAATCAGCCAGGAATCAGGCATGTCCCCAAGGAAAAAGCTGTGGAGGCAGGCATGTTGTGGTACTTTTGCGCTCTTCTTTGGTAGTCCTTCGCAGCTGCTGTGTTCTTGGAACTCAGGGCTTTCTGGTTAATAGAACCCTCACCCTAGGCGTAACTCAAACCTTAACCCTAGGAAGGAAAATCAGCCTATGGTTCAGGATGGTCTCATGAGAATAGAAGCAGAGGCAGCCAAGTTGTGTCACTTCTGCGGCCCTCTTGGGATGCCTTTCGCAGCTGCATGTGCCTGGAGCCCAGGGCTTCCTGGTTTTAAAAGTCCTAGGCCTATGCCTAACAGTAACCCTAGGAAGGTAAATCAGCCGGGTATTAGGGTTCTTCCTAAGGGAAAAGCCGTGAAAGCAGCCATGTTTTGGCACTTTTGCACTCCCTTTGGGATGCATTTGGCAGATGCAGTAAGCCTGGAACTCAGGGCTTCCTGGTTAAAAAACTCCAAGCCCTAGGCTGAACCCTAACCCTAACCCTAGGCAGATAAATCAGCCTATGTATAGGGATGGTGCCAAGGAAAAAGCTGTGAAAGCTGCCCTGTTGTGGTACTTTAGTACTCCCCTTGGGATGCCTTGAACAGCTGCAGTGTGCCTGGAGCTAAGGGATTCCTAGTTTTAAAAGTCCTAGGCCTAAGCCTAACAGTAACACTAGGAAGGTAAATCAGCCGGATATTAGGGTTCTTCCTAAGGGAAAAGCCGTGAAAGCAGCCATGTTGTGGCACTTCTGCACTCCCTTTGGGATGCCTTTGGCAGATGAAGTAAGCCTGGAACTCAGGGCTTCCTGGTTAAAAATATCCCAGCCCTAGGCCGAACCCCAACCCTAAGACGAGAAAGGCAAATCAGCCAGGAATTAGGCATGTCCCCAAGGAAAAAGCTGTGGAGGCAGGCACGTTGTGGTACTTTTGCGCTCTTCTTGGGTAGTCCTTCGCAGCTGCTCTGTTCTTGGAACTCAGGGCTTTCTGGTTAATAGAACTCTTACCCTAGGCGTAACTCAAACCTTAACCCTAGGAAGGAAAATCAGCCTATGGTTCGGGATGGTCTCATGGAAATAGCAGCAGAGGCAGCCAAGTTGTGTCACTTCTGCGGCCCTCTTGGGATGCCTTTAACAGCTGCATGTGCCTGGAGCCCAGGGCTTCCTGGTTTTAAAAGTCCTAGGCCTAAGCCTAACAGTAACCCTAGGAAGGTAAATCAGCCGGGTATTAGGGTTCTTCCTAAGGGAAAAGCTGTGAAAGCAGCCATGTTGTGGAACTTCTGCACTCCCTTTGGGATGCCTTTGGCAGATGCAGTAAGCCTGGAACTCAGGGCTTCCTGGTTAAAAATCTCCAAGCCCTAGGCTGAACCCTAACCCTAACCCTAGGCAGATAAAACAGCCTAGGTATAGGGATGGTGCCAAGGAAAAAGCTGTGAAAGCTGCCATGTTGTTGCACTTTTGTACTCCCCTTGGGATGCCTTTAACAGCTGCAGTGTGCCTGGATCTAAGGGCTTCCTAGTTTTAAAAATCCTAGCCCTAGGCCTAAGCCTAACTGTAACCCTGGGAAGGGAAATCAGCCTGGTGTTAAGCTTCTTGCCAAGGAAAAAGCCGTGAAAGCAACCATGTTGTGGCACTTTTGCACTCCCTTTTGGATGCCTTTCACAGCTCCAGTGTGCCTGGAACTCAGGGCTTCCTGATTTTAAAAATCCTAGCCCTAGGCCGAACCCCAACCCTAAGACAAGAAAGGCAAATCAGCCAGGAATTAGGCATGTCCCCAAGGAAAAAGCTGTGGAGGCAGGCATGTTGTGGTACTTTTGCACTCTTCTTGGCTAGTCCTTCGCAGCTGCTGTGTTCTTGGAACTCAGGTCTTTCTGGTTAATAGAACTCTTACCCTAGGCGTAACTCAAACCTTAACCCTAGGAAGCAAAATCAGCCTATGGTTCAGGATGGTCTCATGAGAATAGAAGCAGAGGCAGCCAAGTTGTGTCACTTCTGCGGCCCTCTTGGGATGCCTTTAACAGCTGCATATGCCTGGAGCCCAGGGCTTCCTGGTTTTAAAAGTCCTAGGCATAAGCCTAACAGTACCCCTAGGAAGGCAAATCAGCCGCGTATTAGGGTTCTTCCTAAGGGAAAAGCCGTGAAAGCAGCCATGTTGTGGCACTTCTGCACTCCCTTTGGGATGCTTTTTGCAGATGAAGTAAGGCTGGAACTCAGGGCTTCCGAGTTAAAAAAAACCTAGCCCTAGGCCGAACCCCAACCCTAAGACGAGAAAGGCGAATCAGCCAGGAATTAGGCATGTCCCCAAGGAAAAAGCTGTGGAGGCAGGCATGTTGTGGTACTTTTGCGCTCTTCTTTGGTAGTCCTTCGCAGCTGCTGTGTTCTTGGAACTCAGGGCTTTCTGGTTAATAGAACCCTTACCCTAGGCGTAACTCAAACCTTAACCCTAGGAAGGAAAATCAGCCTATGATTCAGGATGGTCTCATGGAAATATCAGTGGTGGCAGCCAAGTTGTGTCACTTTTGCGCTCCCCTTGGGATGCCTTTCGCAGCTGCAGTGTGCCTGGAGCCCAGGGCTTCCTGGTTTTAAAAGTCCTAGGCCTAAGCCTAACAGTAACCCTAGGAAGGTAAATCAGCCGCGTATTAGGGTTCTTCCTAATGGAAAAGCCGTGAAAGCAGCCATGTTGTGGCACTTCTGCACTCCCTTTGGGATGCCTTTGGCAGATGAAGTAAGCCTGGAACTCAGGGCTTCCTAGTTAAAAATATCCTAGCCCTAGGCCGAACCCCAACCCTAAGACGAGAAAGGCAAATCAGCCAGGAATTAGGCATGTCCCCAAGGAAAAAGCTGTGGAGGCAGGCACGTTGTGGTACTTTTGCGCTCTTCTTGGGTAGTCCTTCGCAGCTGCTGTGTTCTTGGAACTCAGGGCTTTCTGGTTAATAGAACCCTTACCCTAGGCGTAACTCAAACCTTAACCCTAGGAAGGAAAATCAGCCTATGGTTCGGGATGGTCTCATGGAAATATCAGTGGTGGCAGCCAAGTTGTGTCACTTTTGCGCTCCCCTTGGGATGCCTTTCGCAGCTGCAGAGTGCCTGGAACCCAGGGCTTCCTGGTTTTAAAAGTCCTAGGCCTATGCCTAACAGTAACCCTAGGAAGGTAAATCAGCCGCGTATTAGGGTTCTTCCTAATGGAAAAGCCGTTAAAGCAGCCATGTTGTGGCACTTTTGCACTCCCTTTGGGATGCCTTTGGCAGATGCAGTAAGCCTGGAACTCAGGGCTTCCTGGTTAAAAAACTCCAAGCCCTAGGCTGAACCCTAACCCTAACCCTAGGCAGATAAATCAGCCAATGTATAGGGATGGTGCCAAGGAAAAAGCTGTGAAAGCTGCCATGTTGTGGTACTTTAGTATTCCCCTTGGGATGCCTTGAACAGCTGCAGTGTGCCTGGAGCTTAGGGCTTCCTGGTTTTAAAAGTCCTAGGCCTAAGCCTAACAGTAACCCTAGGAAGGTAAATCAGCCGGATATTAGGGTTCTTCCTAAGGGAAAAGCCGTGAAAGCAGCCATGTTGTGGCACTTCTGCACTCCCTTTGGGATGCCTTTGGCAGATGCAGTAAGCCTGGAACTCAGGGCTTCCTAGTTAAAAAAATCCTAGCCCTAGGCCTAAGCCTAACAGTAACCCTGGGAAGGGAAATCAGCCTGGTGTTAAGCTTCTTGCCAAGGAAAAAGCCGTGAAAGCAACCATGTTGTGGCACTTTTGCACTCCCTGTTGGATGCCTTTCACAGCTCCAGTGTGCCTGGAACTCAGGGCTTCCTGATTTTAAAAATCCTAGCCCTAGGCCGAACCCCAAGCCTAAGACGAGAAAGGCAAATCAGCCAGGAATTAGGCATGTCCCCAAGGAAAAAGCTGTGGAGGCAGGCATGTTGTGGTACTTTTGCGCTCTTCTTGGGTAGTCCTTCACAGCTGCTGTGTTCTTGGAACTCAGGGCTTTCTGGTTAATAGAACCCTTACCCCAGGCGTAACTCAAACCTTAACCCTAGGAAGGAAAATCAGCCTATGGTTCAGGATGGTCTAATGGAAATATCAGTGGTGGCAGCCAAGTTGTGTCACTTTTGCGCTCCCCTTGGGATGCCTTTCGCAGCTGCATGTGCCTGGAGCCCAGGGCTTCCTGGTTTTAAAAGTCCTAGGCCTAAGCCTAACAGTAACCCTAGGAAGGTAAATCAGCCGCGTATTAGGGTTCTTCCTAAGGGAAAAGCCGTGAAAGCAGCCATGTTGTGGCACTTCTGCACTCCCTTTGGGATGCTTTTTGCAGATGAAGTAAGCCTGGAACTCAGGGCTTCCTAGTTAAAAAAATCCTAGCCCTAGGCCGAACCCCAACCCTAAGACGAGAAAGGCAAATCAGCCAGGAATTAGGCATGTCCCCAAGGAAAAAGCTGTGGAGGCAGGCATGTTTTGGTACTTTTGCGCTCTTCTTGGGAAGTCCTTCGCAGCTGCTGTGTTCTTGGAACTCAGGGCTTTCTGGTTAATAGAACCCTTACCCTAGGCGTAACTCAAACCTTAACCCTAGGAAGGAAAATCAGCCTATGGTTCGGGATGGTCTCATGGAAATATCAGTGGTGGCAGCCAAGTTGTGTCACTTTTGCGCTCCCCTTGGGATGCCTTTCGCAGCTGCATGTGCCTGGAGCCCAGGGCTTCCTGGTTTTAAAAGTCCTAGGCCTAAGCCTAACAGTACCCCTAGGAAGGTAAATCAGACGCGTATTAGGGTTCTTCCAAAGGGAAAAGCCGTGAAAGCAGCCATGTTGTGGCACTTCTGCACTCCCTTTGGGATGCTTTTTGCAGATGAAGTAAGCCTGGAACTCAGGGCTTCCTAGTTAAAAAAAACCTATCCCCCAAGGCCGAACCCCAACCTTAAGACGAGAAAGGCAAATCAGCCAGGAATCAGGCATGTCCCCAAGGAAAAAGCTGTGGAGGCAGGCATGTTGTGGTACTTTTGCGCTCTTCTTTGGTAGTCCTTCGCAGCTGCTGTGTTCTTGGAACTCAGGGCTTTCTGGTTAATAGAACCCTCACCCTAGGCGTAACTCAAACCTTAACCCTAGGAAGGAAAATCAGCCTATGGTTCAGGATGGTCTCATGAGAATAGAAGCAGAGGCAGCCAAGTTGTGTCACTTCTGCGGCCCTCTTGGGATGCCTTTCGCAGCTGCATGTGCCTGGAGCCCAGGGCTTCCTGGTTTTAAAAGTCCTAGGCCTATGCCTAACAGTAACCCTAGGAAGGTAAATCAGCCGGGTATTAGGGTTCTTCCTAAGGGAAAAGCCGTGAAAGCAGCCATGTTTTGGCACTTTTGCACTCCCTTTGGGATGCATTTGGCAGATGCAGTAAGCCTGGAACTCAGGGCTTCCTGGTTAAAAAACTCCAAGCCCTAGGCTGAACCCTAACCCTAACCCTAGGCAGATAAATCAGCCTATGTATAGGGATGGTGCCAAGGAAAAAGCTGTGAAAGCTGCCCTGTTGTGGTACTTTAGTACTCCCCTTGGGATGCCTTGAACAGCTGCAGTGTGCCTGGAGCTAAGGGATTCCTAGTTTTAAAAGTCCTAGGCCTAAGCCTAACAGTAACACTAGGAAGGTAAATCAGCCGGATATTAGGGTTCTTCCTAAGGGAAAAGCCGTGAAAGCAGCCATGTTGTGGCACTTCTGCACTCCCTTTGGGATGCCTTTGGCAGATGAAGTAAGCCTGGAACTCAGGGCTTCCTGGTTAAAAATATCCCAGCCCTAGGCCGAACCCCAACCCTAAGACGAGAAAGGCAAATCAGCCAGGAATTAGGCATGTCCCCAAGGAAAAAGCTGTGGAGGCAGGCACGTTGTGGTACTTTTGCGCTCTTCTTGGGTAGTCCTTCGCAGCTGCTCTGTTCTTGGAACTCAGGGCTTTCTGGTTAATAGAACTCTTACCCTAGGCGTAACTCAAACCTTAACCCTAGGAAGGAAAATCAGCCTATGGTTCGGGATGGTCTCATGGAAATAGCAGCAGAGGCAGCCAAGTTGTGTCACTTCTGCGGCCCTCTTGGGATGCCTTTAACAGCTGCATGTGCCTGGAGCCCAGGGCTTCCTGGTTTTAAAAGTCCTAGGCCTAAGCCTAACAGTAACCCTAGGAAGGTAAATCAGCCGGGTATTAGGGTTCTTCCTAAGGGAAAAGCTGTGAAAGCAGCCATGTTGTGGAACTTCTGCACTCCCTTTGGGATGCCTTTGGCAGATGCAGTAAGCCTGGAACTCAGGGCTTCCTGGTTAAAAATCTCCAAGCCCTAGGCTGAACCCTAACCCTAACCCTAGGCAGATAAAACAGCCTAGGTATAGGGATGGTGCCAAGGAAAAAGCTGTGAAAGCTGCCATGTTGTTGCACTTTTGTACTCCCCTTGGGATGCCTTTAACAGCTGCAGTGTGCCTGGATCTAAGGGCTTCCTAGTTTTAAAAATCCTAGCCCTAGGCCTAAGCCTAACTGTAACCCTGGGAAGGGAAATCAGCCTGGTGTTAAGCTTCTTGCCAAGGAAAAAGCCGTGAAAGCAACCATGTTGTGGCACTTTTGCACTCCCTTTTGGATGCCTTTCACAGCTCCAGTGTGCCTGGAACTCAGGGCTTCCTGATTTTAAAAATCCTAGCCCTAGGCCGAACCCCAACCCTAAGACAAGAAAGGCAAATCAGCCAGGAATTAGGCATGTCCCCAAGGAAAAAGCTGTGGAGGCAGGCATGTTGTGGTACTTTTGCACTCTTCTTGGCTAGTCCTTCGCAGCTGCTGTGTTCTTGGAACTCAGGGCTTTCTGGTTAATAGAAACCTTACCCCAGGCGTAACTCAAACCTTAACCCCAGGAAGGAAAATCAGCCTATGGTTCGGGATGGTCTCATGGAAATATCAGTGGTGGCAGCCAAGTTGTGTCACTTTTGCGCTCCCCTTGGGATGCCTTTCGCAGCTGCAGTGTGCCTGGAGCCCAGGGCTTCCTGGTTTTAAAAGTCCTAGGCCTAAGCCTAACAGTAACCCTAGGAAGGTAAATCAGCCGCGTATTAGGGTTCTTCCTAAGGGAAAAGCCGTGAAAGCAGCCATGTTGTGGAACTTTTTCACTCCCTTTGGGATGCCTTTGGCAGATGCAGTAAGCCTGGCACTCAGGGCTTCCTGGTTAAAAAACTCCAAGCCCTAGGCTGAACCCTAACCCTAACCCTAGGCAGATAAATCAGCCAATGTATAGGGATGGTGCCAAGGAAAAAGCTGTGAAAGCTGCCATGTTGTGGTACTTTAGTACTCCCCTTGGGATGCCTTTCGCAGCTGCAGTGTGCCTGGAGCTAAGGGCTTCCTAGTTTTAAATGTCCTAGGCCTAAGCCTAACAGTAACCCTAGGAAGGTAAATCAGCCGGATATTAGGGTTCTTCCTAAGGGAAAAGCCGTGAAAGCAGCCATGTTGTGGCACTTCTGCACTCCCTTTGGGATGCCTTTGGCAGATGAAATAAGCCTGGAACTCAGGGCTTCCTGGTTAAAAATATCCTAGCCCTAGGCCGAACCCCAACCCTAAGACGAGAAAGGCAAATCAGCCAGGAATTAGGCATGTCCCCAAGGAAAAAGCTGTGGAGGCAGGCACGTTGTGGTACTTTTGCGCTCTTCTTGGGTAGTCCTTCGCAGCTGCTGTGTTCTTGGAACTCAGGGCTTTCTGGTTAATAGAACTCTTACCCTAGGCGTAACTCAAACCTTAACCCTAGGAAGGAAAATCAGCCTATGGTTCGGGATGGTCTCATGGAAATATCAGTGGTGGCAGCCAAGTTGTGTCACTTTTGCGCTCCCCTTGGGATGCCTTTCGCAGCTGCATGTGCCTGGAGCCCAGGGCTTCCTGGTTTTAAAAGTCCTAGGCATAAGCCTAACAGTACCCCTAGGAAGGCAAATCAGCCGCGTATTAGGGTTCTTCCTAAGGGAAAAGCCGTGAAAGCAGCCATGTTGTGGCACTTCTGCACTCCCTTTGGGATGCTTTTTGCAGATGAAGTAAGGCTGGAACTCAGGGCTTCCGAGTTAAAAAAAACCTAGCCCTAGGCCGAACCCCAACCCTAAGACGAGAAAGGCGAATCAGCCAGGAATTAGGCATGTCCCCAAGGAAAAAGCTGTGGAGGCAGGCATGTTGTGGTACTTTTGCGCTCTTCTTTGGTAGTCCTTCGCAGCTGCTGTGTTCTTGGAACTCAGGGCTTTCTGGTTAATAGAACCCTTACCCTAGGCGTAACTCAAACCTTAACCCTAGGAAGGAAAATCAGCCTATGATTCAGGATGGTCTCATGGAAATATCAGTGGTGGCAGCCAAGTTGTGTCACTTTTGCGCTCCCCTTGGGATGCCTTTCGCAGCTGCAGTGTGCCTGGAGCCCAGGGCTTCCTGGTTTTAAAAGTCCTAGGCCTAAGCCTAACAGTAACCCTAGGAAGGTAAATCAGCCGCGTATTAGGGTTCTTCCTAATGGAAAAGCCGTGAAAGCAGCCATGTTGTGGCACTTCTGCACTCCCTTTGGGATGCCTTTGGCAGATGAAGTAAGCCTGGAACTC
Organism: Ammospiza maritima maritima; assembly: GCA_036010785.1. Taxonomy (NCBI): domain Eukaryota; kingdom Metazoa; phylum Chordata; class Aves; order Passeriformes; family Passerellidae; genus Ammospiza; species Ammospiza maritima. The sequence goes on from JAYKTQ010000246.1 coordinate 388,180, forward strand.
AGGGCTTCCTAGTTAAAAATATCCTAGCCCTAGGCCGAACCCCAACCCTAAGACGAGAAAGGCAAATCAGCCAGGAATTAGGCATGTCCCCAAGGAAAAAGCTGTGGAGGCAGGCACGTTGTGGTACTTTTGCGCTCTTCTTGGGTAGTCCTTCGCAGCTGCTGTGTTCTTGGAACTCAGGGCTTTCTGGTTAATAGAACCCTTACCCTAGGCGTAACTCAAACCTTAACCCTAGGAAGGAAAATCAGCCTATGGTTCGGGATGGTCTCATGGAAATATCAGTGGTGGCAGCCAAGTTGTGTCACTTTTGCGCTCCCCTTGGGATGCCTTTCGCAGCTGCAGAGTGCCTGGAACCCAGGGCTTCCTGGTTTTAAAAGTCCTAGGCCTATGCCTAACAGTAACCCTAGGAAGGTAAATCAGCCGCGTATTAGGGTTCTTCCTAATGGAAAAGCCGTTAAAGCAGCCATGTTGTGGCACTTTTGCACTCCCTTTGGGATGCCTTTGGCAGATGCAGTAAGCCTGGAACTCAGGGCTTCCTGGTTAAAAAACTCCAAGCCCTAGGCTGAACCCTAACCCTAACCCTAGGCAGATAAATCAGCCAATGTATAGGGATGGTGCCAAGGAAAAAGCTGTGAAAGCTGCCATGTTGTGGTACTTTAGTATTCCCCTTGGGATGCCTTGAACAGCTGCAGTGTGCCTGGAGCTTAGGGCTTCCTGGTTTTAAAAGTCCTAGGCCTAAGCCTAACAGTAACCCTAGGAAGGTAAATCAGCCGGATATTAGGGTTCTTCCTAAGGGAAAAGCCGTGAAAGCAGCCATGTTGTGGCACTTCTGCACTCCCTTTGGGATGCCTTTGGCAGATGCAGTAAGCCTGGAACTCAGGGCTTCCTAGTTAAAAAAATCCTAGCCCTAGGCCTAAGCCTAACAGTAACCCTGGGAAGGGAAATCAGCCTGGTGTTAAGCTTCTTGCCAAGGAAAAAGCCGTGAAAGCAACCATGTTGTGGCACTTTTGCACTCCCTGTTGGATGCCTTTCACAGCTCCAGTGTGCCTGGAACTCAGGGCTTCCTGATTTTAAAAATCCTAGCCCTAGGCCGAACCCCAAGCCTAAGACGAGAAAGGCAAATCAGCCAGGAATTAGGCATGTCCCCAAGGAAAAAGCTGTGGAGGCAGGCATGTTGTGGTACTTTTGCGCTCTTCTTGGGTAGTCCTTCACAGCTGCTGTGTTCTTGGAACTCAGGGCTTTCTGGTTAATAGAACCCTTACCCCAGGCGTAACTCAAACCTTAACCCTAGGAAGGAAAATCAGCCTATGGTTCAGGATGGTCTAATGGAAATATCAGTGGTGGCAGCCAAGTTGTGTCACTTTTGCGCTCCCCTTGGGATGCCTTTCGCAGCTGCATGTGCCTGGAGCCCAGGGCTTCCTGGTTTTAAAAGTCCTAGGCCTAAGCCTAACAGTAACCCTAGGAAGGTAAATCAGCCGCGTATTAGGGTTCTTCCTAAGGGAAAAGCCGTGAAAGCAGCCATGTTGTGGCACTTCTGCACTCCCTTTGGGATGCTTTTTGCAGATGAAGTAAGCCTGGAACTCAGGGCTTCCTAGTTAAAAAAATCCTAGCCCTAGGCCGAACCCCAACCCTAAGACGAGAAAGGCAAATCAGCCAGGAATTAGGCATGTCCCCAAGGAAAAAGCTGTGGAGGCAGGCATGTTTTGGTACTTTTGCGCTCTTCTTGGGAAGTCCTTCGCAGCTGCTGTGTTCTTGGAACTCAGGGCTTTCTGGTTAATAGAACCCTTACCCTAGGCGTAACTCAAACCTTAACCCTAGGAAGGAAAATCAGCCTATGGTTCGGGATGGTCTCATGGAAATATCAGTGGTGGCAGCCAAGTTGTGTCACTTTTGCGCTCCCCTTGGGATGCCTTTCGCAGCTGCATGTGCCTGGAGCCCAGGGCTTCCTGGTTTTAAAAGTCCTAGGCCTAAGCCTAACAGTACCCCTAGGAAGGTAAATCAGACGCGTATTAGGGTTCTTCCAAAGGGAAAAGCCGTGAAAGCAGCCATGTTGTGGCACTTCTGCACTCCCTTTGGGATGCTTTTTGCAGATGAAGTAAGCCTGGAACTCAGGGCTTCCTAGTTAAAAAAAACCTATCCCCCAAGGCCGAACCCCAACCTTAAGACGAGAAAGGCAAATCAGCCAGGAATCAGGCATGTCCCCAAGGAAAAAGCTGTGGAGGCAGGCATGTTGTGGTACTTTTGCGCTCTTCTTTGGTAGTCCTTCGCAGCTGCTGTGTTCTTGGAACTCAGGGCTTTCTGGTTAATAGAACCCTCACCCTAGGCGTAACTCAAACCTTAACCCTAGGAAGGAAAATCAGCCTATGGTTCGGGATGGTCTCATGAGAATAGAAGCAGAGGCAGCCAAGTTGTGTCACTTCTGCGGCCCTCTTGGGATGCCTTTCGCAGCTGCATGTGCCTGGAGCCCAGGGCTTCCTGGTTTTAAAAGTCCTAGGCCTATGCCTAACAGTAACCCTAGGAAGGTAAATCAGCCGGGTATTAGGGTTCTTCCTAAGGGAAAAGCCGTGAAAGCAGCCATGTTTTGGCACTTTTGCACTCCCTTTGGGATGCATTTGGCAGATGCAGTAAGCCTGGAACTCAGGGCTTCCTGGTTAAAAAACTCCAAGCCCTAGGCTGAACCCTAACCCTAACCCTAGGCAGATAAATCAGCCTATGTATAGGGATGGTGCCAAGGAAAAAGCTGTGAAAGCTGCCCTGTTGTGGTACTTTAGTACTCCCCTTGGGATGCCTTGAACAGCTGCAGTGTGCCTGGAGCTAAGGGATTCCTAGTTTTAAAAGTCCTAGGCCTAAGCCTAACAGTAACACTAGGAAGGTAAATCAGCCGGATATTAGGGTTCTTCCTAAGGGAATAGCCGTGAAAGCAGCCATGTTGTGGCACTTCTGCACTCCCTTTGGGATGCCTTTGGCAGATGAAGTAAGCCTGGAACTCAGGGCTTCCTGGTTAAAAATATCCCAGCCCTAGGCCGAACCCCAACCCTAAGACGAGAAAGGCAAATCAGCCAGGAATTAGGCATGTCCCCAAGGAAAAAGCTGTGGAGGCAGGCACGTTGTGGTACTTTTGCGCTCTTCTTGGGTAGTCCTTCGCAGCTGCTCTGTTCTTGGAACTCAGGGCTTTCTGGTTAATAGAACTCTTACCCTAGGCGTAACTCAAACCTTAACCCTAGGAAGGAAAATCAGCCTATGGTTCGGGATGGTCTCATGGAAATAGCAGCAGAGGCAGCCAGGTTGTGTCACTTCTGCGGCCCTCTTGGGATGCCTTTAACAGCTGCATGTGCCTGGAGCCCAGGGCTTCCTGGTTTTAAAAGTCCTAGACCTAAGCCTAACAGTAACCCTAGGAAGGTAAATCAGCCGCGTATTAGGGTTCTTCCTAAGGGAAAAGCTGTGAAAGCAGCCATGTTGTGGAACTTCTGCACTCCCTTTGGGATGCCTTTGGCAGATGCAGTAAGCCTGGAACTCAGGGCTTCCTGGTTAAAAATCTCCAAGCCCTAGGCTGAACCCTAACCCTAACCCTAGGCAGATAAAACAGCCTAGGTATAGGGATGGTGCCAAGGAAAAAGCTGTGAAAGCTGCCATGTTGTTGCACTTTTGTACTCCCCTTGGGATGCCTTTAACAGCTGCAGTGTGCCTGGATCTAAGGGCTTCCTAGTTTTAAAAATCCTAGCCCTAGGCCTAAGCCTAACTGTAACCCTGGGAAGGGAAATCAGCCTGGTGTTAAGCTTCTTGCCAAGGAAAAAGCCGTGAAAGCAACCATGTTGTGGCACTTTTGCACTCCCTTTTGGATGCCTTTCACAGCTCCAGTGTGCCTGGAACTCAGGGCTTCCTGATTTTAAAAATCCTAGCCCTAGGCCGAACCCCAACCCTAAGACAAGAAAGGCAAATCAGCCAGGAATTAGGCATGTCCCCAAGGAAAAAGCTGTGGAGGCAGGCATGTTGTGGTACTTTTGCACTCTTCTTGGCTAGTCCTTCGCAGCTGCTGTGTTCTTGGAACTCAGGGCTTTCTGGTTAATAGAAACCTTACCCCAGGCGTAACTCAAACCTTAACCCCAGGAAGGAAAATCAGCCTATGGTTCGGGATGGTCTCATGGAAATATCAGTGGTGGCAGCCAAGTTGTGTCACTTTTGCGCTCCCCTTGGGATGCCTTTCGCAGCTGCAGTGTGCCTGGAGCCCAGGGCTTCCTGGTTTTAAAAGTCCTAGGCCTAAGCCTAACAGTAACCCTAGGAAGGTAAATCAGCCGCGTATTAGGGTTCTTCCTAAGGGAAAAGCCGTGAAAGCAGCCATGTTGTGGAACTTTTTCACTCCCTTTGGGATGCCTTTGGCAGATGCAGTAAGCCTGGCACTCAGGGCTTCCTGGTTAAAAAACTCCAAGCCCTAGGCTGAACCCTAACCCTAACCCTAGGCAGATAAATCAGCCAATGTATAGGGATGGTGCCAAGGAAAAAGCTGTGAAAGCTGCCATGTTGTGGTACTTTAGTACTCCCCTTGGGATGCCTTTCGCAGCTGCAGTGTGCCTGGAGCTAAGGGCTTCCTAGTTTTAAAAGTCCTAGGCCTAAGCCTAACAGTAACCCTAGGAAGGTAAATCAGCCGGATATTAGGGTTCTTCCTAAGGGAAAAGCCGTGAAAGCAGCCATGTTGTGGCACTTCTGCACTCCCTTTGGGATGCCTTTGGCAGATGAAATAAGCCTGGAACTCAGGGCTTCCTGGTTAAAAATATCCTAGCCCTAGGCCGAACCCCAACCCTAAGACGAGAAAGGCAAATCAGCCAGGAATTAGGCATGTCCCCAAGGAAAAAGCTGTGGAGGCAGGCACGTTGTGGTACTTTTGCGCTCTTCTTGGATAGTCCTTCGCAGCTGCTGTGTTCTTGGAACTCAGGGCTTTCTGGTTAATAGAACTCTTACCCTAGGCGTAACTCAAACCTTAACCCTAGGAAGGAAAATCAGCCTAAGGTTCGGGATGGTCTCATGGAAATATCAGTGGTGGCAGCCAAGTTGTGTCACTTTTGCGCTCCCCTTGGGATGCCTTTCGCAGCTGCATGTGCCTGGAGCCCAGGGCTTCCTGGTTTTAAAAGTCCTAGGCCTAAGCCTAACAGTAACCCTAGGAAGGTAAATCAGCCGGGTATTAGGGTTCTTCCTAAGGGAAAAGCCGTGAAAGCAGCCATGTTGTGGCACTTCTGCACTCCCTTTGGGATGCTTTTTGCAGATGAAGTAAGCCTGGAACTCAGGGCTTCCTAGTTAAAAAAATCCTAGCCCTAGGCCGAACCCCAACCCTAAGACGAGAAAGGCAAATCAGCCAGGAATTAGGCATGTCCCCAAGGAAAAAGCTGTGGAGGCAGGCATGTTGTGGTACTTTTGCGCTCTTCTTGGGAAGTCCTTCGCAGCTGCTGTGTTCTTGGAACTCAGGGCTTTCTGGTTAATAGAACCCTTACCCCAGGCGTAACTCAAACCTTAACCCTAGGAAGGAAAATCAGCCTATGGTTCGGGATGGTCTCATGGAAATATCAGTGGTGGCAGCCAAGTTGTGTCACTTTTGCGCTCCCCTTGGGATGCCTTTCGCAGCTGCATGTGCCTGGAGCCCAGGGCTTCCTGGTTTTAAAAGTCCTAGGCATAAGCCTAACAGTACCCCTAGGAAGGTAAATCAGCCGCGTATTAGGGTTCTTCCTAAGGGAAAAGCCGTGAAAGCAGCCATGTTGTGGCACTTCTGCACTCCCTTTGGGATGCTTTTTGCAGATGAAGTAAGCCTGGAACTCAGGGCTTCCTAGTTAAAAAAAACCTAGCCCTAGGCCGAACCCCAACCCTAAGACGAGAAAGGCAAATCAGCCAGGAATCAGGCATGTCCCCAAGGAAAAAGCTGTGGAGGCAGGCATGTTGTGGTACTTTTGCGCTCTTCTTTGGTAGTCCTTCGCAGCTGCTGTGTTCTTGGAACTCAGGGCTTTCTGGTTAATAGAACCCTCACCCTAGGCGTAACTCAAACCTTAACCCTAGGAAGGAAAATCAGCCTATGGTTCGGGATGGTCTCATGGAAATATCAGTGGTGGCAGCCAAGTTGTGTCACTTTTGCGCTCCCCTTGGGATGCCTTTCGCAGCTGCAGTGTGCCTGGAGCCCAGGGCTTCCTGGTTTTAAAAGTCCTAGGCCTAAGCCTAACAGTAACCCTAGGAAGGTAAATCAGCCGCGTATTAGGGTTCTTCCTAAGGGAAAAGCCGTGAAAGCAGCCATGTTGTGGCACTTCTGCACTCCCTTTGGGATGCCTTTGGCAGATGAAGTAAGCCTGGAACTCAGGGCTTCCTAGTTAAAAATATCCTAGCCCTAGGCCGAACCCCAACCCTAAGACGAGAAAGGCAAATCAGCCAGGAATGAGGCATGTCCCCAAGGAAAAAGCCGTGGAGGCAGGCATGTTGTGGTACTTTTGCGCTCTTCTTGGGTAGTCCTTCGCAGCTGCTGTGTTCTTGGAACTCAGGGCTTTCTGGTTAATAAAACTCTTACCCTAGGCGTAACTCAAACCTTAACCCTAGGAAGGAAAATCAGCCTATGATTCAGGATGGTCTCATGAGAATAGAAGCAGAGGCAGCCAAGTTGTGTCACTTCTGCGGCCCTCTTGGGATGCCTTTCGCAGCTGCATGTGCCTGGAGCCCAGGGCTTCCTGGTTTTAAAAGTCCTAGGCCTATGCCTAACAGTAACCCTAGGAAGGTAAATCAGCCGGGTATTAGGGTTCTTCCTAAGGGAAAAGCCGTGAAAGCAGCCATGTTGTGGCACTTTTGCACTCCCTTTGGGATGCATTTGGCAGATGCAGTAAGCCTGGAACTCAGGGCTTCCTGGTTAAAAAACTCCATGCCCTAGGCTGAACCCTAACCCTAACCCTAGGCAGATAAATCAGCCTATGTATAGGGATGGTGCCAAGGAAAAAGCTGTGAAAGCTGCCATGTTGTGGTACTTTAGTACTGCCCTTGGGATGCCTTTCGCAGCTGCAGTGTGCCTGGAGCTAAGGGCTTCCTAGTTTTAAAAGTCCTAGGCCTAAGCCTAACAGTAACCCTAGGAAGGTAAATCAGCCGGATATTAGGGTTCTTCCTAAGGGAAAAGCCGTGAAAGCAGCCATGTTGTGGCACTTCTGCACTCCCTTTGGGATGCCTTTGGCAGATGAAATAAGCCTGGAACTCAGGGCTTCCTGGTTAAAAATATCCTAGCCCTAGGCCGAACCCCAACCCTAAGACGAGAAAGGCAAATCAGCCAGGAATTAGGCATGTCCCCAAGGAAAAAGCTGTGGAGGCAGGCACGTTGTGGTACTTTTGCGCTCTTCTTGGGTAGTCCTTCGCAGCTGCTGTGTTCTTGGAACTCAGGGCTTTCTGGTTAATAGAACTCTTACCCTAGGCGTAACTCAAACCTTAACCCTAGGAAGGAAAATCAGCCTATGGTTCGGGATGGTCTCATGGAAATATCAGTGGTGGCAGCCAAGTTGTGTCACTTTTGCGCTCCCCTTGGGATGCCTTTCGCAGCTGCATGTGCCTGGAGCCCAGGGCTTCCTGGTTTTAAAAGTCCTAGGCATAAGCCTAACAGTACCCCTAGGAAGGCAAATCAGCCGCGTATTAGGGTTCTTCTTAAGGGAAAAGCCGTGAAAGCAGCCATGTTGTGGCACTTCTGCACTCCCTTTGGGATGCTTTTTGCAGATGAAGTAAGGCTGGAACTCAGGGCTTCCGAGTTAAAAAAAACCTAGCCCTAGGCCGAACCCCAACCATAAGACGAGAAAGGCGAATCAGCCAGGAATCAGGCATGTCCCCAAGGAAAAAGCTGTGGAGGCAGGCATGTTGTGGTACTTTTGCGCTCTTCTTTGGTAGTCCTTCGCAGCTGCTGTGTTCTTGGAACTCAGGGCTTTCTGGTTAATAGAACCCTTACCCTAGGCGTAACTCAAACCTTAACCCTAGGAAGGAAAATCAGCCTATGATTCAGGATGGTCTCATGGAAATATCAGTGGTGGCAGCCAAGTTGTGTCACTTTTGCGCTCCCCTTGGGATGCCTTTCGCAGCTGCAGTGTGCCTGGAGCCCAGGGCTTCCTGGTTTTAAAAGTCCTAGGCCTAAGCCTAACAGTAACCCTAGGAAGGTAAATCAGCCGCGTATTAGGGTTCTTCCTAATGGAAAAGCCGTGAAAGCAGCCATGTTGTGGCACTTCTGCACTCCCTTTGGGATGCCTTTGGCAGATGAAGTAAGCCTGGAACTCAGGGCTTCCTAGTTAAAAATATCCTAGCCCTAGGCCGAACCCCAACCCTAAGACGAGAAAGGCAAATCAGCCAGGAATTAGGCATGTCCCCAAGGAAAAAGCTGTGGAGGCAGGCACGTTGTGGTACTTTTGCGCTCTTCTTGGGTAGTCCTTCGCAGCTGCTGTGTTCTTGGAACTCAGGGCTTTCTGGTTAATAGAACCCTTACCCTAGGCGTAACTCAAACCTTAACCCTAGGAAGGAAAATCAGCCTATGGTTCGGGATGGTCTCATGGAAATATCAGTGGTGGCAGCCAAGTTGTGTCACTTTTGCGCTCCCCTTGGGATGCCTTTCGCAGCTGCAGAGTGCCTGGAGCCCAGGGCTTCCTGGTTTTAAAAGTCCTAGGCCTAAGCCTAACAGTAACCCTAGGAAGGTAAATCAGCCGGGTATTAGGGTTCTTCCTAAGGGAAAAGCCGTTAAAGCAGCCATGTTGTGGCACTTTTGCACTCCCTTTGGGATGCCTTTGGCAGATGCAGTAAGCCTGGAACTCAGGGCTTCCTGGTTAAAAAACTCCAAGCCCTAGGCTGAACCCTAACCCTAACCCTAGGCAGATAAATCAGCCAATGTATAGGGATGGTGCCAAGGAAAAAGCTGTGAAAGCTGCCATGTTGTGGTACTTTAGTATTCCCCTTGGGATGCCTTGAACAGCTGCAGTGTGCCTGGAGCTTAGGGCTTCCTGGTTTTAAAAGTCCTAGGCCTAAGCCTAACAGTAACCCTAGGAAGGTAAATCAGCCGGATATTAGGGTTCTTCCTAAGGGAAAAGCCGTGAAAGCAGCCATGTTGTGGCACTTCTGCACTCCCTTTGGGATGCCTTTGGCAGATGCAGTAAGCCTGGAACTCAGGGCTTCCTAGTTAAAAAAATCCTAGCCCTAGGCCTAAGCCTAACAGTAACCCTGGGAAGGGAAATCAGCCTGGTGTTAAGCTTCTTGCCAAGGAAAAAGCCGTGAAAGCAACCATGTTGTGGCACTTTTGCACTCCCTGTTGGATGCCTTTCACAGCTCCAGTGTGCCTGGAACTCAGGGCTTCCTGATTTTAAAAATCCTAGCCCTAGGCCGAACCCCAAGCCTAAGACGAGAAAGGCAAATCAGCCAGGAATTAGGCATGTCCCCAAGGAAAAAGCTGTGGAGGCAGGCATGTTGTGGTACTTTAGCGCTCTTCTTGGGTAGTCCTTCACAGCTGCTGTGTTCTTGGAACTCAGGGCTTTCTGGTTAATAGAACCCTTACCCCAGGCGTAACTCAAACCTTAACCCTAGGAAGGAAAATCAGCCTATGGTTCAGGATGGTCTAATGGAAATATCAGTGGTGGCAGCCAAGTTGTGTCACTTTTGCGCTCCCCTTGGGATGCCTTTCGCAGCTGCATGTGCCTGGAGCCCAGGGCTTCCTGGTTTTAAAAGTCCTAGGCCTAAGCCTAACAGTAACCCTAGGAAGGTAAATCAGCCGCGTATTAGGGTTCTTCCTAAGGGAAAAGCCGTGAAAGCAGCCATGTTGTGGCACTTCTGCACTCCCTTTGGGATGCTTTTTGCAGATGAAGTAAGCCTGGAACTCAGGGCTTCCTAGTTAAAAAAATCCTAGCCCTAGGCCGAACCCCAACCCTAAGACGAGAAAGGCAAATCAGCCAGGAATTAGGCATGTCCCCAAGGAAAAAGCTGTGGAGGCAGGCATGTTTTGGTACTTTTGCGCTCTTCTTGGGAAGTCCTTCGCAGCTGCTGTGTTCTTGGAACTCAGGGCTTTCTGGTTAATAGAACCCTTACCCTAGGCGTAACTCAAACCTTAACCCTAGGAAGGAAAATCAGCCTATGGTTCGGGATGGTCTCATGGAAATATCAGTGGTGGCAGCCAAGTTGTGTCACTTTTGCGCTCCCCTTGGGATGCCTTTCGCAGCTGCATGTGCCTGGAGCCCAGGGCTTCCTGGTTTTAAAAGTCCTAGGCCTAAGCCTAACAGTACCCCTAGGAAGGTAAATCAGCCGCGTATTAGGGTTCTTCCAAAGGGAAAAGCCGTGAAAGCAGCCATGTTGTGGCACTTCTGCACTCCCTTTGGGATGCTTTTTGCAGATGAAGTAAGCCTGGAACTCAGGGCTTCCTAGTTAAAAAAAACCTATCCCCCAAGGCCGAACCCCAACCTTAAGACGAGAAAGGCAAATCAGCCAGGAATCAGGCATGTCCCCAAGGAAAAAGCTGTGGAGGCAGGCATGTTGTGGTACTTTTGCGCTCTTCTTTGGTAGTCCTTCGCAGCTGCTGTGTTCTTGGAACTCAGGGCTTTCTGGTTAATAGAACCCTCACCCTAGGCGTAACTCAAACCTTAACCCTAGGAAGGAAAATCAGCCTATGGTTCGGGATGGTCTCATGGAAATATCAGTGGTGGCAGCCAAGTTGTGTCACTTTTGCGCTCCCCTTGGGATGCCTTTCGCAGCTGCAGTGTGCCTGGAGCCCAGGGCTTCCTGGTTTTAAAAGTCCTAGGCCTAAGCCTAACAGTAACCCTAGGAAGGTAAATCAGCCGGGTATTAGGGTTCTTCCTAAGGGAAAAGCCGTGAAAGCAGCCATGTTGTGGCACTTTTGCACTCCCTTTGGGATGCCTTTGGCAGATGAAGTAAGCCTGGAACTCAGGGCTTCCTAGTAAAAAATATCCTAGCCCTAGGCCGAACCCCAACCCTAAGACGAGAAAGGCAAATCAGCCAGGAATTAGGCATGTCCCCAAGGAAAAAGCCGTGGAAGCAGGCATGTTGTGGTACTTTTGCGCTCTTCTTGGGTAGTCCTTCGCAGCTGCTGTGTTCTTGGAACTCAGGTCTTTCTGGTTAATAGAACTCTTACCCTAGGCGTAACTCAAACCTTAACCCTAGGAAGGAAAATCAGCCTATGGTTCAGGATGGTCTCATGAGAATAGAAGCAGAGGCAGCCAAGTTGTGTCACTTCTGCGGCCCTCTTGGGATGCCTTTCGCAGCTGCATGTGCCTGGAGCCCAGGGCTTCCTGGTTTTAAAAGTCCTAGGCCTATGCCTAACAGTAACCCTAGGAAGGTAAATCAGCCGGGTATTAGGGTTCTTCCTAAGGGAAAAGCCGTGAAAGCAGCCATGTTTTGGCACTTTTGCACTCCCTTTGGGATGCATTTGGCAGATGCAGTAAGCCTGGAACTCAGGGCTTCCTGGTTAAAAAACTCCAAGCCCTAGGCTGAACCCTAACCCTAACCCTAGGCAGATAAATCAGCCTATGTATAGGGATGGTGCCAAGGAAAAAGCTGTGAAAGCTGCCCTGTTGTGGTACTTTAGTACTCCCCTTGGGATGCCTTGAACAGCTGCAGTGTGCCTGGAGCTAAGGGATTCCTAGTTTTAAAAGTCCTAGGCCTAAGCCTAACAGTAACACTAGGAAGGTAAATCAGCCGGATATTAGGGTTCTTCCTAAGGGAAAAGCCGTGAAAGCAGCCATGTTGTGGCACTTCTGCACTCCCTTTGGGATGCCTTTGGCAGATGAAGTAAGCCTGGAACTCAGGGCTTCCTGGTTAAAAATATCCCAGCCCTAGGCCGAACCCCAACCCTAAGACGAGAAAGGCAAATCAGCCAGGAATTAGGCATGTCCCCAAGGAAAAAGCTGTGGAGGCAGGCACGTTGTGGTACTTTTGCGCTCTTCTTGGGTAGTCCTTCGCAGCTGCTCTGTTCTTGGAACTCAGGGCTTTCTGGTTAATAGAACTCTTACCCTAGGCGTAACTCAAACCTTAACCCTAGGAAGGAAAATCAGCCTATGGTTCGGGATGGTCTCATGGAAATAGCAGCAGAGGCAGCCAAGTTGTGTCACTTCTGCGGCCCTCTTGGGATGCCTTTAACAGCTGCATGTGCCTGGAGCCCAGGGCTTCCTGGTTTTAAAAGTCCTAGGCCTAAGCCTAACAGTAACCCTAGGAAGGTAAATCAGCCGCGTATTAGGGTTCTTCCTAAGGGAAAAGCTGTGAAAGCAGCCATGTTGTGGAACTTCTGCACTCCCTTTGGGATGCCTTTGGCAGATGCAGTAAGCCTGGAACTCAGGGCTTCCTGGTTAAAAATCTCCAAGCCCTAGGCTGAACCCTAACCCTAACCCTAGGCAGATAAAACAGCCTAGGTATAGGGATGGTGCCAAGGAAAAAGCTGTGAAAGCTGCCATGTTGTTGCACTTTTGTACTCCCCTTGGGATGCCTTTAACAGCTGCAGTGTGCCTGGATCTAAGGGCTTCCTAGTTTTAAAAATCCTAGCCCTAGGCCTAAGCCTAACAGTAACCCTGGGAAGGGAAATCAGCCTGGTGTTAAGCTTCTTGCCAAGGAAAAAGCCGTGAAAGCAACCATGTTGTGGCACTTTTGCACTCCCTTTTGGATGCCTTTCACAGCTCCAGTGTGCCTGGAACTCAGGGCTTCCTGATTTTAAAAATCCTAGCCCTAGGCCGAACCCCAACCCTAAGACGAGAAAGGCAAATCAGCCAGGAATTAGGCATGTCCCCAAGGAAAAAGCTGTGGAGGCAGGCATGTTGTGGTACTTTTGCGCTCTTCTTGGGAAGTCCTTCGCAGCTGCTGTGTTCTTGGAACTCAGGGCTTTCTGGTTAATAGAACCCTTACCCCAGGCGTAACTCAAACCTTAACCCTAGGAAGGAAAATCAGCCTATGGTTCGGGATGGTCTCATGGAAATATCAGTGGTGGCAGCCAAGTTGTGTCACTTTTGCGCTCCCCTTGGGATGCCTTTCGCAGCTGCATGTGCCTGGAGCCCAGGGCTTCCTGGTTTTAAAAGTCCTAGGCATAAGCCTAACAGTACCCCTAGGAAGGTAAATCAGCCGCGTATTAGGGTTCTTCCTAAGGGAAAAGCCGTGAAAGCAGCCATGTTGTGGCACTTCTGCACTCCCTTTGGGATGCTTTTTGCAGATGAAGTAAGCCTGGAACTCAGGGCTTCCTAGTTAAAAAAAACCTAGCCCTAGGCCGAACCCCAACCCTAAGACGAGAAAGGCAAATCAGCCAGGAATCAGGCATGTCCCCAAGGAAAAAGCTGTGGAGGCAGGCATGTTGTGGTACTTTTGCGCTCTTCTTTGGTAGTCCTTCGCAGCTGCTGTGTTCTTGGAACTCAGGGCTTTCTGGTTAATAGAACCCTCACCCTAGGCGTAACTCAAACCTTAACCCTAGGAAGGAAAATCAGCCTATGGTTCGGGATGGTCTCATGGAAATATCAGTGGTGGCAGCCAAGTTGTGTCACTTTTGCGCTCCCCTTGGGATGCCTTTCGCAGCTGCAGTGTGCCTGGAGCCCAGGGCTTCCTGGTTTTAAAAGTCCTAGGCCTAAGCCTAACAGTAACCCTAGGAAGGTAAATCAGCCGCGTATTAGGGTTCTTCCTAAGGGAAAAGCCGTGAAAGCAGCCATGTTGTGGCACTTCTGCACTCCCTTTGGGATGCCTTTGGCAGATGAAGTAAGCCTGGAACTCAGGGCTTCCTAGTTAAAAATATCCTAGCCCTAGGCCGAACCCCAACCCTAAGACGAGAAAGGCAAATCAGCCAGGAATTAGGCATGTCCCCAAGGAAAAAGCCGTGGAGGCAGGCATGTTGTGGTACTTTTGCGCTCTTCTTGGGTAGTCCTTCGCAGCTGCTGTGTTCTTGGAACTCAGGGCTTTCTGGTTAATAAAACTCTTACCCTAGGCGTAACTCAATCCTTAACCCTAGGAAGGAAAATCAGCCTATGATTCAGGATGGTCTCATGAGAATAGAAGCAGAGGCAGCCAAGTTGTGTCACTTCTGCGGCCCTCTTGGGATGCCTTTCGCAGCTGCATGTGCCTGGAGCCCAGGGCTTCCTGGTTTTAAAAGTCCTAGGCCTATGCCTAACAGTAACCCTAGGAAGGTAAATCAGCCGGGTATTAGGGTTCTTCCTAAGGGAAAAGCCGTGAAAGCAGCCATGTTGTGGCACTTTTGCACTCCCTTTGGGATGCATTTGGCAGATGCAGTAAGCCTGGAACTCAGGGCTTCCTGGTTAAAAAACTCCATGCCCTAGGCTGAACCCTAACCCTAACCCTAGGCAGATAAATCAGCCTATGTATAGGGATGGTGCCAAGGAAAAAGCTGTGAAAGCTGCCATGTTGTGGTACTTTAGTACTGCCCTTGGGATGCCTTTCGCAGCTGCAGTGTGCCTGGAGCTAAGGGCTTCCTAGTTTTAAAAGTCCTAGGCCTAAGCCTAACAGTAAACCTAGGAAGGTAAATCAGCCGGATATTAGGGTTCTTCCTAAGGGAAAAGCCGTGAAAGCAGCCATGTTGTGGCACTTCTGCACTCCCTTTGGGATGCCTTTGGCAGATGAAATAAGCCTGGAACTCAGGGCTTCCTGGTTAAAAATATCCTAGCCCTAGGCCGAACCCCAACCCTAAGACGAGAAAGGCAAATCAGCCAGGAATTAGGCATGTCCCCAAGGAAAAAGCTGTGGAGGCAGGCACGTTGTGGTACTTTTGCGCTCTTCTTGGGTAGTCCTTCGCAGCTGCTGTGTTCTTGGAACTCAGGGCTTTCTGGTTAATAGAACTCTTACCCTAGGCGTAACTCAAACCTTAACCCTAGGAAGGAAAATCAGCCTAAGGTTCGGGATGGTCTCATGGAAATATCAGTGGTGGCAGCCAAGTTGTGTCACTTTTGCGCTCCCCTTGGGATGCCTTTCGCAGCTGCATGTGCCTGGAGCCCAGGGCTTCCTGGTTTTAAAAGTCCTAGGCCTAAGCCTAACAGTAACCCTAGGAAGGTAAATCAGCCGGGTATTAGGGTTCTTCCTAAGGGAAAAGCCGTGAAAGCAGCCATGTTGTGGCACTTCTGCACTCCCTTTGGGATGCTTTTTGCAGATGAAGTAAGCCTGGAACTCAGGGCTTCCTAGTTAAAAAAATCCTAGCCCTAGGCCGAACCCCAACCCTAAGACGAGAAAGGCAAATCAGCCAGGAATTAGGCATGTCCCCAAGGAAAAAGCTGTGGAGGCAGGCATGTTGTGGTACTTTTGCGCTCTTCTTGGGAAGTCCTTCGCAGCTGCTGTGTTCTTGGAACTCAGGGCTTTCTGGTTAATAGAACCCTTACCCTAGGCGTAACTCAAACCTTAACCCTAGGAAGGAAAATCAGCCTATGGTTCGGGATGGTCTCATGGAAATATCAGTGGTGGCAGCCAAGTTGTGTCACTTTTGCGCTCCCCTTGGGATGCCTTTCGCAGCTGCATGTGCCTGGAGCCCAGGGCTTCCTGGTTTTAAAAGTCCTAGGCATAAGCCTAACAGTACCCCTAGGAAGGTAAATCAGCCGCGTATTAGGGTTCTTCCTAAGGGAAAAGCCGTGAAAGCAGCCATGTTGTGGCACTTCTGCACTCCCTTTGGGATGCTTTTTGCAGATGAAGTAAGCCTGGAACTCAGGGCTTCCTAGTTAAAAAAAACCTAGCCCTAGGCCGAACCCCAACCCTAAGACGAGAAAGGCAAATCAGCCAGGAATCAGGCATGTCCCCAAGGAAAAAGCTGTGGAGGCAGGCATGTTGTGGTACTTTTGCGCTCTTCTTTGGTAGTCCTTCGCAGCTGCTGTGTTCTTGGAACTCAGGGCTTTCTGGTTAATAGAACCCTCACCCTAGGCGTAACTCAAACCTTAACCCTAGGAAGGAAAATCAGCCTATGGTTCGGGATGGTCTCATGGAAATATCAGTGGTGGCAGCCAAGTTGTGTCACTTTTGCGCTCCCCTTGGGATGCCTTTCGCAGCTGCAGTGTGCCTGGAGCCCAGGGCTTCCTGGTTTTAAAAGTCCTAGGCCTAAGCCTAACAGTAACCCTAGGAAGGTAAATCAGCCGCGTATTAGGGTTCTTCCTAAGGGAAAAGCCGTGAAAGCAGCCATGTTGTGGCACTTCTGCACTCCCTTTGGGATGCCTTTGGCAGATGAAGTAAGCCTGGAACTCAGGGCTTCCTAGTTAAAAATATCCTAGCCCTAGGCCGAACCCCAACCCTAAGACGAGAAAGGCAAATCAGCCAGGAATTAGGCATGTCCCCAAGGAAAAAGCCGTGGAGGCAGGCATGTTGTGGTACTTTTGCGCTCTTCTTGGGTAGTCCTTCACAGCTGCTGTGTTCTTGGAACTCAGGGCTTTCTGGTTAATAAAACTCTTACCCTAGGCGTAACTCAAACCTTAACCCTAGGAAGGAAAATCAGCCTATGATTCAGGATGGTCTCATGAGAATAGAAGCAGAGGCAGCCAAGTTGTGTCACTTCTGCGGCCCTCTTGGGATGCCTTTCGCAGCTGCATGTGCCTGGAGCCCAGGGCTTCCTGGTTTTAAAAGTCCTAGGCCTATGCCTAACAGTAACCCTAGGAAGGTAAATCAGCCGCGTATTAGGGTTCTTCCTAAGGGAAAAGCCGTGAAAGCAGCCATGTTGTGGCACTTTTGCACTCCCTTTGGGATGCATTTGGCAGATGCAGTAAGCCTGGAACTCAGGGCTTCCTGGTTAAAAAACTCCATGCCCTAGGCTGAACCCTAACCCTAACCCTAGGCAGATAAATCAGCCTATGTATAGGGATGGTGCCAAGGAAAAAGCTGTGAAAGCTGCCATGTTGTGGTACTTTAGTACTCCCCTTGGGATGCCTTGAACAGCTGCAGTGTGCCTGGAGCTAAGGGCTTCCTAGTTTTAAAAGTCCTAGGCCTAAGCCTAACAGTAACCCTAGGAAGGTAAATCAGCCGGATATTAGGGTTCTTCCTAAGGGAAAAGCCGTGAAAGCAGCCATGTTGTGGCACTTCTGCACTCCCTTTGGGATGCCTTTGGCAGATGAAATAAGCCTGGAACTCAGGGCTTCCTGGTTAAAAATATCCCAGCCCTAGGCCGAACCCCAACCCTAAGACGAGAAAGGCAAATCAGCCAGGAATTAGGCATGTCCCCAAGGAAAAAGCTGTGGAGGCAGGCACGTTGTGGTACTTTTGCGCTCTTCTTGGGTAGTCCTTCGCAGCTGCTGTGTTCTTGGAACTCAGGGCTTTCTGGTTAATAGAACTTTTACCCTAGGCGTAACTCAAACCTTAACCCTAGGAAGGAAAATCAGCCTATGGTTCGGGATGGTCTCATGGAAATAGCAGCAGAGGCAGCCAAGTTGTGTCACTTCTGCGGCCCTCTTGGGATGCCTTTAACAGCTGCATGTGCCTGGAGCCCAGGGCTTCCTGGTTTTAAAAGTCCTAGGCCTAAGCCTAACAGTAACCCTAGGAAGGTAAATCAGCCGCGTATTAGGGTTCTTCCTAAGGGAAAAGCTGTGAAAGCAGCCATGTTGTGGAACTTCTGCACTCCCTTTGGGATACCTTTGGCAGATGCAGTAAGCCTGGAACTCAGGGCTTCCTGGTTAAAAATCTCCAAGCCCTAGGCTGAACCCTAACCCTAACCCTAGGCAGATAAAACAGCCTAGGTATAGGGATGGTGCCAAGGAAAAAGCTGTGAAAGCTGCCATGTTGTTGCACTTTTGTACTCCCCTTGGGATGCCTTGAACAGCAGCAGTGTGCCTGGATCTAAGGGCTTCCTAGTTTTAAAAATCCTAGCCCTAGGCCTAAGCCTAACAGTAACCCTGGGAAGGGAAATCAGCCTGGTGTTAAGCTTCTTGCCAAGGAAAAAGCCGTGAAAGCAACCATGTTGTGGCACTTTTGCACTCCCTTTTGGATGCCTTTCACAGCTCCAGTGTGCCTGGAACTCAGGGCTTCCTGATTTTAAAAATCCTAGCCCTAGGCCGAACCCCAACCCTAAGACGAGAAAGGCAAATCAGCCAGGAATTAGGCATGTCCCCAAGGAAAAAGCTGTGGAGGCAGGCATGTTGTGGTACTTTTGCGCTCTTCTTGGGTAGTCCTTCGCAGCTGCTGTGTTCTTGGAACTCAGGGCTTTCTGGTTAATAGAACCCTTACCCCAGGCGTAACTCAAACCTTAACCCTAGGAAGGAAAATCAGCCTATGGTTCGGGATGGTCTCATGGAAATATCAGTGGTGGCAGCCAAGTTGTGTCACTTTTGCGCTCCCCTTGGGATGCCTTTCGCAGCTGCAGTGTGCCTGGAGCCCAGGGCTTCCTGGTTTTAAAAGTCCTAGGCCTAAGCCTAACAGTAACCCTAGGAAGGTAAATCAGCCGCGTATTAGGGTTCTTCCTAAGGGAAAAGCCGTGAAAGCAGCCATGTTGTGGAACTTTTTCACTCCCTTTGGGATGCCTTTGGCAGATGCAGTAAGCCTGGCACTCAGGGCTTCCTGGTTAAAAAACTCCAAGCCCTAGGCTGAACCCTAACCCTAACCCTAGGCAGATAAATCAGCCTATGTATAGGGATGGTGCCAAGGAAAAAGCTGTGAAAGCTGCCATGTTGTGGTACTTTAGTACTCCCCTTGGGATGCCTTTCGCAGCTGCAGTGTGCCTGGAGCTAAGGGCTTCCTAGTTTTAAAAGTCCTAGGCCTAAGCCTAACAGTAACCCTAGGAAGGTAAATCAGCCGGATATTAGGGTTCTTCCTAAGGGAAAAGCCGTGAAAGCAGCCATGTTGTGGCACTTCTGCACTCCCTTTGGGATGCCTTTGGCAGATGAAATAAGCCTGGAACTCAGGGCTTCCTGGTTAAAAATATCCTAGCCCTAGTCCGAACCCCAACCCTAAGACGAGAAAGGCAAATCAGCCAGGAATTAGGCATGTCCCCAAGGAAAAAGCTGTGGAGGCAGGCACGTTGTGGTACTTTTGCGCTCTTCTTGGCTAGTCCTTCGCAGCTGCTGTGTTCTTGGAACTCAGGGCTTTCTGGTTAATAGAACTCTTACCCTAGGCGTAACTCAAACCTTAACCCTAGGAAGGAAAATCAGCCTAAGGTTCGGGATGGTCTCATGGAAATAGCAGCAGAGGCAGCCAAGTTGTGTCACTTCTGCGGCCCTCTTGGGATGCCTTTAACAGCTGCATGTGCCTGGAGCCCAGGGCTTCCTGGTTTTAAAAGTCCTAGGCCTAAGCCTAACAGTAACCCTAGGAAGGTAAATCAGCCGGGTATTAGGGTTCTTCCTAAGGGAAAAGCCGTGAAAGCAGCCATGTTGTGGCACTTCTGCACTCCCTTTTGGATGCTTTTGGAAGATGAAGTAAGCCTGGAACTCAGGGCTTCCTAGTTAAAAAAATCCTAGCCCTAGGCCGAACCCCAACCCTAAGACGAGAAAGGCAAATCAGCCAGGAATTAGGCATGTCCCCAAGGAAAAAGCTGTGGAGGCAGGCATGTTGTGGTACTTTTGCGCTCTTCTTGGGTAGTCCTTCGCAGCTGCTGTGTTCTTGGAACTCAGGGCTTTCTGGTTAATAGAACCCTTACCCCAGGCATAACTCAAACCTTAACCCTAGGAAGGAAAATCAGCCTATGGTTCGGGATGGTGTCATGGAAATATCAGTGGTGGCAGCCAAGTTGTGTCACTTTTGCGCTCCCCTTGGGATGCCTTTCTCCGCTGCAGTGTGCCTGGAGCCCAGGGCTTCCTGGTTTTAAAAGTCCTAGGCCTAAGCCTAACAGTAACCCTAGGAAGGTAAATCAGCCGGGTATTAGGGTTCTTCCTAAGGGAAAAGCCGTGAAAGCAGCCATGTTGTGGCACTTCTGCACTCCCTTTGGGATGCCTTTGGCAGATGCAGTATGCCTGGAACTCAGGGCTTCCTAGTTAAAAATATCCTAGCCCTAGGCCGAACCCCAGCCCTAGGATGAGAAAGGCAAATCAGCCAGGAATTAGGCATGTCCCCAAGGAAAAAGCTGTGGAGGCAGGCATGTTGTGGTACTTTTGCGCTCTTCTTGGGAAGTCCTTCGCAGCTGCTGTGTTCTTGGAACTCAGGGCTTTCTGTTTAATAGAACCCTTACCCTAGGCGTAACTCAAAACTTAACCCTAGGAAGGAAAATCAGCCTATGGTTCGGGATGGTCTCATGGAAATATCAGTGGTGGCAGCCAAGTTGTGTCACTTTTGCGCTCCCCTTGGGATGCCTTTCGCAGCTGCAGTGTGCCTGGAGCCCAGGGCTTCCTGGTTTTAAAAGTCCTAGGCCTAAGCCTAACAGTAACCCTAGGAAGGTAAATCAGCCGGGTATTAGGGTTCTTCCTAAGGGAAAAGCTGTGAAAGCAGCCATGTTGTGGCACTTTTGCACTCCCTTTGGGATGCCTTTGGCAGATGCAGTAAGCCTGGAACTCAGGGCTTCCTGGTTAAAAAACTCCAAGCCCTAGGCTGAACCCTAACCCTAACCCTAGGCAGATAAATCAGCCTATGTATAGGGATGGTGCCAAGGAAAAAGCTGTGAAAGCTGCCATGTTGTGGTACTTTAGTACTGCCCTTGGGATGCCTTGAACAGCTGCAGTGTGCCTGGAGCTAAGGGCTTCCTAGTTTTAAAAGTCCTAGGCCTAAGCCTAACAGTAACCCTGGGAAGGTAATTAAGCCGGATATTAGGTTTCTTCCTAAGGGAAAAGCAGTGAAAGCAGCCATGTTGTGGCACTTCTGCACTCCCTTTGGGATGCCTTTGGCAGATGAAGTAAGCCTGGAACTCAGGGCTTCCTGGTTAAAAATATCCCAGCCCTAGGCCGAACCCCAACCCTAAGACGAGAAAGGCAAATCAGCCAGGAATTAGGCATGTCCCCAAGGAAAAAGCTGTGGAGGCAGGCACGTTGTGGTACTTTTGCGCTCTTCTTGGGTAGTCCTTCGCAGCTGCTGTGTTCTTGGAACTCAGGGCTTTCTGGTTAATAGAACTCTTACGCTAGGCGAAACTCAAACCTTAACCCTAGGAAGGAATATCAGACTATGGTTCAGGATGGTCTCCTGAGAATAGAAGCAGAGGCAGCCAAGTTGTGTCACTTCTGCGGCCCTCTTGGGATGCCTTTAACAGCTGCATATGCCTGGAGCCCAGGGCTTCCTGGTTTTAAAAGTCCTAGGCCTAAGCCTAACAGTAACCCTAGGAAGGTAAATCAGCCGGGTATTAGGGTTCTTCCTAAGGGAAAAGCCGTGAAAGCAGCCATGTTGTGGCACTTCTGCACTCCCTTTGGGATGCCTTTGGCAGATGCAGTAAGCCTGGAACTCAGGGTTTCCTGGTTAAAAAACTCCAAGCCCTAGGCTGAACCCTAACCCTAACCCTAGGCAGATAAAACAGCCTAGGTATAGGGATGGTGCCAAGGAAAAAGCTGTGAAAGCTGCCATGTTGTTGCACTTTTTTACTCCTCTTGGGATGCCTTGAACAGCTGCAGTTTGCCTGGACCCCAGTGCTTCCCAGTTTTAAAAATCCTAGCGCTAGGCTTAAGCCTTACTGTAACCCTGGGAAGGGAATTCAGCCTGGTGTTAGGCTTCTTGCCAAGGAAAAAGCCGTGAAAGCAGCCATGTTGTGGCACTTTTGCACTCCCTTTGGGATGCCTTTCACAGCTCCAGTGTGCCTGGAACTCAGGGCTTCCTGATTTTAAAAATCCTAGCCCTAGGCCGAACCCCAACCCTAAGATGAGAAAGGCAAATCAGCCAGGAATTAGGCATGTCCCCAAGGAAAAAGCTGTGGAGGCAGGCATGTTGTGGTACTTTTGCGCTCTTCTTGGGAAGTCCTTCGCAGCTGCTGTGTTCTTGGAACTCAGGGCTTTCTGTTTAATAGAACCCTAACCCTAGGCGTAACTCAAACCTTAACCCTAGGAAGGAAAATCAGCCTATGGTTCGGGATGGTCTCATGGAAATATCAGTGGTGGCAGCCAAGTTGTGTCACTTTTGCGCTCCCCTTGGGATGCCTTTCGCAGCTGCAGTGTGCCTGGAGCCCAGGGCTTCCTGGTTTTAAAAGTCCTAGGCCTAAGCCTAACAGTAACCCTAGGAAGGTAAATCAGCCGGGTATTAGGGTTCTTCCTAAGGGAAAAGCTGTGAAAGCAGCCATGTTGTGGCACTTTTGCACTCCCTTTGGGATGCCTTTGGCAGATGCAGTAAGCCTGGAACTCAGGGCTTCCTGGTTAAAAAACTCCAAGCCCTAGGCTGAACCCTAACCCTAACCCTAGGCAGATAAATCAGCCTATGTATAGGGATGGTGCCAAGGAAAAAGCTGTGAAAGCTGCCATGTTGTGGTACTTTAGTACTGCCCTTGGGATGCCTTGAACAGCTGCAGTGTGCCTGGAGCTAAGGGCTTCCTAGTTTTAAAAGTCCTAGGCCTAAGCCTAACAGTAACCCTGGGAAGGTAAATCAGCCGGATATTAGGTTTCTTCCTAAGGGAAAAGCAGTGAAAGCAGCCATGTTGTGGCACTTCTGCACTCCCTTTGGGATGCCTTTGGCAGATGAAGTAAGCCTGGAACTCAGGGCTTCCTGGTTAAAAATATCCCAGCCCTAGGCCGAACCCCAACCCTAAGACGAGAAAGGCAAATCAGCCAGGAATTAGGCATGTCCCCAAGGAAAAAGCTGTGGAGGCAGGCACGTTGTGGTACTTTTGCGCTCTTCTTGGGTAGTCCTTCGCAGCTGCTGTGTTCTTGGAACTCAGGGCTTTCTGGTTAATAGAACTCTTACGCTAGGCGAAACTCAAACCTTAACCCTAGGAAGGAAAATCACACTATGGTTCAGGATGGTCTCCTGAGAATAGAAGCAGAGGCAGCCAAGTTGTGTCACTTCTGCGGCCTTCTTGGGATGCCTTTAACAGCTGCATATGCCTGGAGCCCAGGGCTTCCTGGTTTTAAAAGTCCTAGGCCTAAGCCTAACAGTAACCCTAGGAAGGTAAATCAGCCGGGTATTAGGGTTCTTCCTAAGGGAAAAGCCGTGAAAGCAGCCATGTTGTGGCACTTCTGCACTCCCTTTGGGATGCCTTTGGCAGATGCAGTAAGCCTGGAACTCAGGGTTTCCTGGTTAAAAAACTCCAAGCCCTAGGCTGAACCCTAACCCTAACCCTAGGCAGATAAAACAGCCTAGGTATAGGGATGGTGCCAAGGAAAAAGCTGTGAAAGCTGCCATGTTGTTGCACTTTTTTACTCCTCTTGGGATGCCTTGAACAGCTGCAGTTTGCCTGGACCCCAGTGCTTCCTAGTTTTAAAAATCCTAGCGCTAGGCCTAAGCCTTACTGTAACCCTGGGAAGGGAAATCAGCCTGGTGTTAGGCTTCTTGCCAAGGAAAAAGCCGTGAAAGCAGCCATGTTGTGGCACTTTTGCACTCCCTTTGGGATGTCTTTCACAGCTCCAGTGTGCCTGGAACTCAGGGCTTCCTGATTTTAAAAATCCTAGCCCTAGGCCGAACCCCAACCCTAAGATGAGAAAGGCAAATCAGCCAGGAATTAGGCATGTCCCCAAGGAAAAAGCTGTGGAGGCAGGCATGTTGTGGTACTTTTGCGCTCTTCTTGGGAAGTCCTTCGCAGCTGCTGTGTTCTTGGAACTCAGGGCTTTCTGTTTAATAGAACCCTTACCCTAGGCGTAACTCAAACCTTAACCCTAGGAAGGAAAATCAGCCTATGGTTCGGGATGGTCTCATGGAAATATCAGTGGTGGCAGCCAAGTTGTGTCACTTTTGCGCTCCCCTTGGGATGCCTTTCGCAGCTGCAGTGTGCCTGGAGCCCAGGGCTTCCTGGTTTTAAAAGTCCTAGGCCTAAGCCTAACAGTAACCCTAGGAAGGTAAATCAGCCGCGTATTAGGGTTCTTCCTAAGGGAAAAGCCGTGAAAGCAGCCATGTTGTGGCACTTTTTCACTCCCTTTGGGATGCCTTTGGCAGATGCAGTAAGCCTGGAACTCAGGGCTTCCTGGTTAAAAAACTCCAAGCCCTAGGCTGAACCCTAACCCTAACCCTAGGCAGATAAATCAGCCTATGTATAGGGGTGGTGCCAAGGAAAAAGCTGTGAAAGCTGCCATGTTGTGGTACTTTAGTACTCCCCTTGGGATGCCTTTCGCAGCTGCAGTGTGCCTGGAGCCCAGGGCTTCCTAGTTTTAAAAGTCCTAGGCCTAAGCCTAACAGTAACCCTAGGAAGGTAAATCAGCCGGATATTAGGGTTCTTCCTAAGGGAAAAGCCGTGAAAGCAGCCATGTTGTGGCACTTCTGCACTCCCTTTGGGATGCCTTTGGCAGATGAAATAAGCCTGGAACTCAGGGCTTCCTGGTTAAAAATATCCCAGCCCTAGGCCGAACCCCAACCCTAAGACGAGAAAGGCAAATCAGCCAGGAATTAGGCATGTCCCCAAGGAAAAAGCTGTGGAGGCAGGCACGTTGTGGTACTTTTGCGCTCTTCTTGGGTAGTCCTTCGCAGCTGCTGTGTTCTTGGAACTCAGGGCTTTCTGGTTAATAGAACTCTTACCCTAGGCGTAACTCAAACCTTAACCCTAGGAAGGAAAATCAGCCTAAGGTTCGGGATGGTCTCATGGAAATAGCAGCAGAGGCAGCCAAGTTGTGTCACTTCTGCGGCCCTCTTGGGATGCCTTTAACAGCTGCATGTGCCTGGAGCCCAGGGCTTCCTGGTTTTAAAAGTCCTAGGCCTAAGCCTAACAGTAACCCTAGGAAGGTAAATCAGCCGGGTATTAGGGTTCTTCCAAAGGGAAAAGCCGTGAAAGCAGCTATGTTGTGGCACTTCTGCACTCCCTTTTGGATGCTTTTGGAAGATGAAGTAAGCCTAGAATTCAGGGCTTCCTAGTTAAAAAAATCCTAGCCCTAGGCCGAACCCCAACCCTAAGACGAGAAAGGCAAATCAGCCAGGAATTAGGCATGTCCCCAAGGAAAAAGCTGTGGAGGCAGGCACGTTGTGGTACTTTTGCGCTCTTCTTGGCTAGTCCTTCGCAGCTGCTGTGTTCTTGGATCTCAGGTCTTTCTGGTTAATAGAAATCTTACCCTAGGCATAACTCAAACCTTAACCCTAGGAAGGAAAATCAGCCTATGGTTCGGGATGGTCTCATGGAAATATCAGTGGTGGCAGCCAAGTTGTGTCACTTTTGCGCTCCCCTTGGGATGCCTTTCGCAGCTGCAGTGTGCCTGGAGCCCAGGGCTTCCTGGTTTTAAAAGTCCTAGGCCTAAGCCTAACAGTAACCCTAGGAAGGTAAATCAGCCGGGTATTAGGGTTCTTCCTAAGGGAAAAGCTGTGAAAGCAGCCATGTTGTGGCACTTTTGCACTCCCTTTGGGATGCATTTGGCAGATGCAGTAAGCCTGGAACTCAGGGCTTCCTGGTTAAAAAACTCCAAGCCCTAGGCTGAACCCTAACCCTAACCCTAGGCAGATAAATCAGCCTATGTATAGGGATGGTGCCAAGGATAAAGCTCTGAAAGCTGCCATGTTGTGGTACTTTAATACTCCCCTTGGGATGCCTTGAACAGCTGCAGTGTGCCTGGAGCTAAGGGCTTCCTAGTTTTAAATGTCCTAGGCCTAAGCCTAACAGTAACCCTAGGAAGGTAAATCAGCCGCGTATTAGGGTTCTTCCTAAGGGAAAAGCCGTGAAAGCAGCCATGTTGTGGCACTTCTGCACTCCCTTAGGGATGCCTTTGGCAGATGAAGTAAGCCTGGAACTCAGGGCTTCCTGGTTAAAAATATCCCAGCCCTAGGCCGAACCCCAACCCTAAGACGAGAAAGGCAAATCAGCCAGGAATTAGGCATGTCCCCAAGGAAAAAGCTGTGGAGGCAGGCACGTTGTGGTACTTTTGCGCTCTTCTTGGGTAGTCCTTCGCAGCTGCTGTGTTCTTGGAACTCAGGGCTTTCTGGTTAATAGAACTCTTACCCTAGGCGTAACTCAAACCTTAACCCTAGGAAGGAAAATCAGCCTATGGTTCGGGATGGTCTCATGGAAATAGCAGCAGAGGCAGCCAAGTTGTGTCACTTCTGCGGCCCTCTTGGGATGCCTTTAACAGCTGCATGTGCCTGGAGCCCAGGGCTTCCTGGTTTTAAAAGTCCTAGGCCTAAGCCTAACAGTAACCCTAGGAAGGTAAATCAGCCGGGTATTAGGGTTCTTCCTAAGGGAAAAGCCGTGAAAGCAGCCATGTTGTGGCACTTCTGCACTCCCTTTGGGATGCCTTTGGCAGATGCAGTAAGCCTGGAACTCAGGGCTTCCTAGTTAAAAAAATCCTAGCCCTAGGCCAAAGCCCAACCCTAAGACGAGAAAGGCAAATCAGCCAGGAATCAGGCATGTCCCCAAGGAAAAAGCTGTGGAGGCAGGCATGTTGTGGTACTTTTGCGCTCTTCTTGGGAAGTCCTTCGCAGCTGCTGTGTTCTTGGAACTCAGGGCTTTCTGGTTAATAGGACCCTTACCCTAGGCGTAACTCAAACCTTAACCCTAGGAAGGAAAATCAGCCTATGGTTCGGGATGGTCTCATGGAAATATCAGTGGTGGCAGCCAAGTTGTGTCACTTTTGCGCTCCGCTTGGGATGCCTTTCGCAGCTGCAGTGTGCCTGGAGCCCAGGGCTTCCTGGTTTTAAAAGTCCTAGGCCTAAGCCTAACAGTAACCCTAGGAAGGTAAATCAGCCGGGAATTAGGGTTCTTCCTAAGGGAAAAGCTGTGAAAGCAGCCATGTTGTGGCACTTTTGCACTCCCTTTGGGATGCCTTTGGCAGATGCAGTAAGCCTGGAACTCAGGGCTTCCTGGTTAAAAAACTCCAAGCCCTAGGCTGAACCCTAACCCTAACCCTAGGCAGATAAAACAGCCTAGGTATAGGGATGGTGCCAAGGAAAAAGCTGTGAAAGCTGCCATGTTGTTGCACTTTTGTACTCCCCTTGGGATGCCTTGAACAGCTGCAGTGTGCCTGGATCTAAGGGCTTCCTAGTTTTAAAAATCCTAGCCCTAGGCCTAAGCCTAACAGTAACCCTGGGAAGGGAAATCAGCCTGGTGTTAAGCTTCTTGCCAAGGAAAAAGCCGTGAAAGCAACCATGTTGTGGCACTTTTGCACTCCCTTTTGGATGCCTTTCACAGCTCCAGTGTGCCTGGAACTCAGGGCTTCCTGATTTTAAAAATCCTAGCCCTAGGCCGAACCCCAACCCTAAGACGAGAAAGGCAAATCAGCCAGGAATTAGGCATGTCCGCAAGGAAAAAGCTGTGGAGGCAGGCATGTTGTGGTACTTTTGCGCTCTTCTTGGGTAGTCCTTCGCAGCTGCTGTGTTCTTGGAACTCAGGGCTTTCTGGTTAATAGAACCCTTACCCCAGGCGTAACTCAAACCTTAACCCTAGGAAGGAAAATCAGCCTATGGTTCGGGATGGTCTCATGGAAATATCAGTGGTGGCAGCCAAGTTGTGTCACTTTTGCGCTCCCCTTGGGATGCCTTTCGCAGCTGCAGTGTGCCTGGAGCCCAGGGCTTCCTGGTTTTAAAAGTCCTAGGCCTAAGCCTAACAGTAACCCTAGGAAGGTAAATCAGCCGCGTATTAGGGTTCTTCCTAAGGGAAAAGCCGTGAAAGCAGCCATGTTGTGGAACTTTTTCACTCCCTTTGGGATGCCTTTGGCAGATGCAGTAAGCCTGGCACTCAGGGCTTCCTGGTTAAAAAACTCCAAGCCCTAGGCTGAACCCTAACCCTAACCCTAGGCAGATAAATCAGCCTATATATAGGGATGGTGCCAAGGAAAAAGCTGTGAAAGCTGCCATGTTGTGGTACTTTAGTACTCCCCTTGGGATGCCTTGAACAGCTGCAGTGTGCCTGGAGCTAAGGGCTTCCTAGTTTTAAAAGTCCTAGGCCTAAGCCTAACAGTAAACCTAGGAAGGTAAATCAGCCGGATATTAGGGTTCTTCCTAAGGGAAAAGCCGTGAAAGCAGCCATGTTGTGGCACTTCTGCACTCCCTTTGGGATGCCTTTGGCAGATGAAATAAGCCTGGAACTCAGGGCTTCCTGGTTAAAAATATCCTAGCCCTAGGCCGAACCCAAGCCTAAGACGAGAAAGGCAAATCAGCCAGGAATTAGGCATGTCACCAAGGAAAAAGCTGAGGAGGCAGGCATGTTTTGGTACTTTTGCGCTCTTCTTGGGAAGTCCTTCGCAGCTGCTGTATTCTTGGAACTCAGGGCTTTCTGGTTAATAGAACCCTTACCCTAGGCGTAACTCAAACCTTAACCCTAGGAAGGAAAATCAGCCTATGGTTCGGGATGGTCTCATGAGAATAGAAGCAGAGGCAGCCAAGTTGTGTCACTTCTGCGGCCCTCTTGGGATGCCTTTCGCAGCTGCATGTGCCTGGAGCCCAGGGCTTCCTGGTTTTAAAAGTCCTAGGCCTAAGCCTAACAGTAACCCTAGGAAGGTAAATCAGCCGCGTATTAGGGTTCTTCCTAAGGGAAAAGCCGTGAAAGCAGCCATGTTGTGGCACTTTTGCACTCCGTTTGGGATGCCTTTGGCAGATGAAGTAAGCCTTGAACTCAGGGCTTCCTATTTAAAAAATCCTAGCCCTAGGCCGAACCCCAACCCTAAGACGAGAAAGGCAAATCAGCCAGGAATTAGGCATGTCCCCAAGGAAAAAGCTGTGGAGGCAGGCACGTTGTGGTACTTTTGCGCTCTTCTTGGGTAGTCCTTCGCAGCTGCTGTGTTCTTGGAACTCAGGGCTTTCTGGTTAATAGAACTCTTACCCTAGGCGTAACTCAAACCTTAACCCTAGGAAGGAAAATCAGCCTATGGTTCAGGATGGTCTCATGAGAATAGCAGCACAGGCAGCCAAGTTGTGTCACTTCTGCGGCCCTCTTGGGATGCCTTTCGCAGCTGCATGTGCCTGGAGCCCAGGGCTTCCTGGTTTTAAAAGTCCTAGGCCTAAGCCTAACAGTAACCCTAGGAAGGTAAATCAGCCGCGTATTAGGGTTCTTCCTAAGGGAAAAGCCGTGAAAGCAGCCATGTTGTGGCACTTCTGCACTCCCTTTTGGATGCTTTTGGAAGATGAAGTAAGCCTGGAACTCAGGGCTTCCTAGTTAAAAAAATCCTAGCCCTAGGCCGAACCCCAACCCTAAGACGAGAAAGGCAAATCAGCCAGGAATTAGGCATGTCCCCAAGGAAAAAGCTGTGGAGGCAGGCATGTTGTGGTACTTTTGCGCTCTTCTTGGGTAGTCCTTCGCAGCTGCTGTGTTCTTGGAACTCAGGGCTTTCTGGTTAATAGAACCCTTACCCCAGGCGTAACTCAAACCTTAACCCTAGGAAGGAAAATCAGCCTATGGTTTGGGATGGTCTCATGGAAATATCAGTGGTGGCAGCCAAGTTTTGTCACTTTTGCGCTCCCCTTGGGATGCCTTTCGCAGCTGCAGTGTGCCTGGAGCCCAGGGCTTCCTGGTTTTAAAAGTCCTAGGCCTAAGCCTAACAGTAACCCTAGGAAGGTAAATCAGCCGCGTATTAGGGTTCTTCCTAAGGGAAAAACCGTGAAAGCAGCCATGTTGTTGCACTTCTGCACTCCCTTTTGGATGCTTTTTGCAGATGAAGTAAGCCTGGAACTCAGGGCTTCCTAGTTAAAAATATCCTAGCCCTAGGCCGAACCCCAACCCTAAGACGAGAAAGGCAAATCAGCCAGGAATTAGGCATGTCCCCAAGGAAAAAGCTGTGGAGGCAGGCATGTTGTGGTACTTTTGCGCTCTTCTTGGGTAGTCCTTCGCAGCTGCTGTGTTCTTGGAACTCAGGGCTTTCTGGTTAATAGAACCCTTACCCTAGGCGTAACTCAAACCTTAACCCTAGGAAGGAAAATCAGCCTATGGTTCGGGATGGTCTCATGGAAATATCAGTGGTGGCAGCCAAGTTGTGTCACTTTTGCGCTCCCCTTGGGATGCCTTTCGCAGCTGCAGTGTGCCTGGAGCCCAGGGCTTCCTGGTTTTAAAAGTCCTAGGCCTAAGCCTAACAGTAACCCTAGGAAGGTAAATCAGCCACGTATTAGGGTTCTTCCTAAGGGAAAAGCTGTGAAAGCAGCCATGTTGTGGCACTTTTGCACTCCCTTTGGGATGCCTTTGGCAGATGCAGTAAGCCTGGAACTCAGGGCTTCCTGGTTAAAAAACTCCAAGCCCTAGGCTGAACCCTAACCCTAACCCTAGGCAGATAAATCAGCCTAGGTATAGGGATGGTGCCAAGGAAAAAGCTGTGAAAGCTGCCATGTTGTTGCACTTTTTTACTCCTCTTGGGATGCCTTGAACAGCTGCAGTTTGCCTGGACCCCAGTGCTTCCTAGTTTTAAAAATCCTAGCGCTAGGCCTAAGCCTTACCGTAACCCTGGGAAGGGAAATCAGCCTGGTGTTAGGCTTCTTGCCAAGGAAAAAGCCGTGAAAGCAGCCATGTTGTGGCACTTTTGCAATCCCTTTGGGATGCCTTTGGCAGATGAAATAAGCCTGGAACTCAGGGCTTCCTAGTTAAAAAAATCCTAGCCCTAGGCCGAACCCCAACCCTAAGACGAGAAAGGCAAATCAGCCAGGAATTAGGCATGTCCCCAAGGAAAAAGCTGTGGAGGCAGGCACGTTGTGGTTCTTTTGCGCTCTTCTTGGCTAGTCCTTCGCAGCTGCTGTGTTCTTGGAACTCAGGGCTTTCTGGTTAATAGAACTCTTACCCTAGGCGTAACTCAAACCTTAACCCTAGGAAGGAAAATCTGCCTATGGTTCGGGATGGTCTCATGAGAATAGAAGCAGAGGCAGCCAAGTTGTGTCACTTCTGCGGCCCTCTTGGGATGCCTTTCGCAGCTGCATGTGCCTGGAGCCCAGGGCTTCCTGGTTTTAAAAGTCCTAGGCCTAAGCCTAACAGTAACCCTAGGAAGGTAAATCAGCCGCGTATTAGGGTTCTTCCTAAGGGAAAAGCCGTGAAAGCAGCCATGTTGTGGCACTTCTGCACTCCCTTTGGGATGCTTTTTGCAGATGAAGTAAGCCTGGAACTCAGGGCTTCCTAGTTAAAAATATCCTAGCCCTAGGCCGAACCCCAACCCTAAGACGAGAAAGGCAAATCAGCCAGGAATTAGGCATGTCCCCAAGGAAAAAGCTGTGGAGGCAGGCATGTTGTGGTACTTTTGCGCTCTTCTTGGGTAGTCCTTCGCAGCTGCTGTGTTCTTGGAACTCAGGGCTTTCTGGTTAATAGAACCCTTACCCCAGGCGTAACTCAAACCTTAACCCTAGGAAGGAAAATCAGCCTATGGTTCGGGATGGTCTCATGGAAATATCAGTGGTGGCAGCCAAGTTGTGTCACTTTTGCGCTCCCCTTGGGATGCCTTTCGCAGCTGCAGTGTGCCTGGAGCCCAGGGCTTCCTGGATTTAAAAGTCCTAGGCCTAAGCCTAACAGTAACCCTAGGAAGGTAAATCAGCCGCGTATTAGGGTTCTTCCTAAAGGAAAAGCCGTGAAAGCAACCATGTTGTGGCACTTTTGCACTCCCTTTGGGATGCTTTTTGCAGATGAAGTAAGCCTGGAACTCAGGGCTTCCTAGTTAAAAATATCCTAGCCCTAGGCCGAACCCCAACCCTAAGACGAGAAAGGCAAATCAGCCAGGAATTAGGCGTGTCCCCAAGGAAAAAGCTGTGGAGGCAGGCACGTTGTGGTACTTTTGCGCTCTTCTTGGGTAGTCCTTTGCAGCTGCTGTGTTCTTGGAACTCAGGGCTTTCTGGTTAATAGAACTCTTACCCTAGGCGTAACTCAAACCTTAACCCTAGGAAGGAAAATCAGCCTATGGTTCAGGATGGTCTCATGAGAATAGCAGCACAGGCAGCCAAGTTGTGTCACTTCTGCGGCCCTCTTGGGATGCCTTTCGCAGCTGCATGTGCCTGGAGC
This sequence comes from Ammospiza maritima maritima, assembly GCA_036010785.1. Taxonomy (NCBI): domain Eukaryota; kingdom Metazoa; phylum Chordata; class Aves; order Passeriformes; family Passerellidae; genus Ammospiza; species Ammospiza maritima. The sequence continues at coordinate 420,017 of JAYKTQ010000246.1, forward strand.
CCAGGGCTTCCTGGTTTTAAAAGTCCTAGGCCTAAGCCTAACAGTAACCCTAGGAAGGTAAATCAGCCGCGTATTAGGGTTCTTCCTAAGGGAAAAGCCGTGAAAGCAGCCATGTTGTGGCACTTCTGCACTCCCTTTGGGATGCTTTTTGCAGATGAAGTAAGCCTGGAACTCAGGGCTTCCTAGTTAAAAAAATCCTAGCCCTAGGCCGAACCCCAACCCTAAGACGAGAAAGGCAAATCAGCCAGGAATTAGGCATGTCCCCAAGGAAAAAGCTGTGGAGGCAGGCATGTTGTGGTACTTTTGCGCTATTCTTGTGTAGTCCATCGCAGCTGCTGTGTTCTTGGAACTCTGGGCTTTCTGGTTAATAGAACCCTTACCCCAGGCGTAACTCAAACCTTAACCCTAGGAAGGAAAATCAGCCTATGGTTCGGGATGGTCTCATGGAAATATCAGTGGTGGCAGCCAAGTTGTGTCACTTTTGCGCTCCCCTTGGGATGCCTTTCGCAGCTGCAGTGTGCCTGGAGCCCAGGGCTTCCTGGATTTAAAAGTCCTAGGCCTAAGCCTAACAGTAACCCTAGGAAGGTAAATCAGCCGCGTATTAGGGTTCTTCCTAAGGGAAAAGCCGTGAAAGCAGCCATGTTGTGGCACTTCTGCACTCCCTTTGGGATGCCTTTGGTAGATGCAGTAAGCCTGGAACTCAGGGCTTCCTAGTTAAAAAAATCCTAGCCCTAGGCCGAACCCCAACCCTAAGACGAGAAAGGCAAATCAGCCAGGAATTAGGCATGTCCCCAAGGAAAAAGCTGTGGAGGCAGGCATGTTGTGGTACTTTTGCGCTCTTCTTGGGTAGTCCTTCGCAGCTGCTGTGTTCTTGGAACTCAGGGCTTTCTGGTTAATAGAACCCTTACCCCAGGCGTAACTCAAACCTTAACCCTAGGAAGGAAAATCAGCCTATGTTTTGGGATGGTCTCATGGAAATATCAGTGGTGGCAGCCAAGTTGTGTCACTTTTGCGCTCCCCTTGGGATGCCTTTCGCAGCTGCAGTGTGCCTGGAGCCCAGGGCTTCCTGGTTTTAAAAGTCCTAGGCCTAAGCCTAACAGTAACCCTAGGAAGGTAAATCAGCCGGGTATTAGGGTTCTTCCTAAGGGAAAAGCCGTGAAAGCAGCCATGTTGTGGCACTTCTGCACTCCCTTTGGGATGCCTTTGGCAGATGCAGTAAGCCTGGAACTCAGGGCTTCCGAGTTAAAAATATCCTAGCCCTAGGCCGAACCCCAACCCTAAGACGACAAAGGCAAATCAGCCAGGAATTAGGCATGTCCCCAAGGAAAAAGCTGTGGAGGCAGGCACGTTGTGGTACTTTTGCGCTCTTCTTGGCTAGTCCTTCGCAGCTGCTGTGTTCTTGGAACTCAGGGCTTTCTGGTTAATAGAACTCTTACCCTAGGCGTAACTCAAACCTTAACCCTAGGAAGGAAAATCAGCCTATGATTCAGGATGGTCTCCTGAGAATAGAAGCAGAGGCAGCCAAGTTGTGTCACTTCTGCGGCCCTCTTGGGATGCCTTTCGCAGCTGCATGTGTCTGGAGCCCAGGGCTTCCTGGTTTTAAAAGTCCTAGGCCTAAGCCTAACAGTAACCCTAGGAAGGTAAATCAGCCGCGTATTAGGGTTCTTCCTAAGGGAAAAACCGTGAAAGCAGCCATGTTGTTGCACTTCTGCACTCCCTTTGGGATGCCTTTGGCAGATGAAGTAAGCCTGGAACTCAGGGCTTCCTAGTTAAAACAATCCTAGCCCTAGGCCGAACCCCAACCCTAAGACGAGAAAGGCAAATCAGCCAGGAATTAGGCATGTCCCCAAGGAAAAAGCTGTGGAGGCAGGCATGTTGTGGTACTTTTGCGCTCTTCTTGGGTAGTCCTTCGCAGCTGCTGTGTTCTTGGAACTCAGGGCTTTCTGGTTAATAGAACCCTTACCCTAGGCGTAACTCAAACCTTAACCCTAGGAAGGAAAATCAGCCTATGGTTCGGGATGGTCTCATGGAAATATCAGTGGTGGCAGCCAAGTTGTGTCACTTTTGCGCTCCCCTTGGGATGCCTTTCGCAGCTGCAGTGTGCCTGGAGCCCAGGGCTTCCTGGTTTTAAAAGTCCTAGGCCTAAGCCTAACAGTAACCCTAGGAAGGTAAATCAGCCGCGTATTAGGGTTCTTCCTAAGGGAAAAGCCGTGAAAGCAGCCATGTTGTGGCACTTTTGCACTCACTTTGGGATGCTTTTTGCAGATGAAGTAAGCCTGGAACTCAGGGCTTCCTAGTTAAAAATATCCTAGCCCTAGGCCGAACCCCAACCCTAAGACGAGAAAGGCAAATCAGCCAGGAATTAGGCGTGTCCCCAAGGAAAAAGCTGTGGAGGCAGGCACGTTGTGGTACTTTTGCGCTCTTCTTGGGTAGTCCTTTGCAGCTGCTGTGTTCTTGGAACTCAGGGCTTTCTGGTTAATAGAACTCTTACCCTAGGCGTAACTCAAACCTTAACCCTAGGAAGGAAAATCAGCCTATGGTTCAGGATGGTCTCATGAGAATAGCAGCACAGGCAGCCAAGTTGTGTCACTTCTGCGGCCCTCTTGGGATGCCTTTCGCAGCTGCATGTGCCTGGAGCCCAGGGCTTCCTGGTTTTAAAAGTCCTAGGCCTAAGCCTAACAGTAACCCTAGGAAGGTAAATCAGCCGCGTATTAGGGTTCTTCCTAAGGGAAAAGCCGTGAAAGCAGCCATGTTGTGGCACTTCTGCACTCCCTTTGGGATGCTTTTTGCAGATGAAGTAAGCCTGGAACTCAGGGCTTCCTAGTTAAAAAAATCCTAGCCCTAGGCCGAACCCCAACCCTAAGACGAGAAAGGCAAATCAGCCAGGAATTAGGCATGTCCCCAAGGAAAAAGCTGTGGAGGCAGGCATGTTGTGGTACTTTTGCGCTATTCTTGTGTAGTCCATCGCAGCTGCTGTGTTCTTGGAACTCTGGGCTTTCTGGTTAATAGAACCCTTACCCCAGGCGTAACTCAAACCTTAACCCTAGGAAGGAAAATCAGCCTATGGTTCGGGATGGTCTCATGGAAATATCAGTGGTAGCAGCCAAGTTGTGTCACTTTTGCGCTCCCCTTGGGATGCCTTTCGCAGCTGCAGTGTGCCTGGAGCCCAGGGCTTCCTGGATTTAAAAGTCCTAGGCCTAAGCCTAACAGTAACCCTAGGAAGGTAAATCAGCCGCGTATTAGGGTTCTTCCTAAGGGAAAAGCCGTGAAAGCAGCCATGTTGTGGCACTTCTGCACTCCCTTTGGGATGCCTTTGGTAGATGCAGTAAGCCTGGAACTCAGGGCTTCCTAGTTAAAAAAATCCTAGCCCTAGGCCGAACCCCAACCCTAAGACGAGAAAGGCAAATCAGCCAGGAATTAGGCATGTCCCCAAGGAAAAAGCTGTGGAGGCAGGCATGTTGTGGTACTTTTGCGCTATTCTTGTGTAGTCCATCGCAGCTGCTGTGTTCTTGGAACTCTGGGCTTTCTGGTTAATAGAACCCTTACCCCAGGCGTAACTCAAACCTTAACCCTAGGAAGGAAAATCAGCCTATGGTTCGGGATGGTCTCATGGAAATATCAGTGGTAGCAGCCAAGTTGTGTCACTTTTGCGCTCCCCTTGGGATGCCTTTCGCAGCTGCAGTGTGCCTGGAGCCCAGGGCTTCCTGGATTTAAAAGTCCTAGGCCTAAGCCTAACAGTAACCCTAGGAAGGTAAATCAGCCGCGTATTAGGGTTCTTCCTAAGGGAAAAGCCGTGAAAGCAGCCATGTTGTGGCACTTCTGCACTCCCTTTGGGATGCCTTTGGTAGATGCAGTAAGCCTGGAACTCAGGGCTTCCTAGTTAAAAAAATCCTAGCCCTAGGCCGAACCCCAACCCTAAGACGAGAAAGGCAAATCAGCCAGGAATTAGGCATGTCCCCAAGGAAAAAGCTGTGGAGGCAGGCATGTTGTGGTACTTTTGCGCTCTTCTTGGGTAGTCCTTCGCAGCTGCTGTGTTCTTGGAACTCAGGGCTTTCTGGTTAATAGAACCCTTACCCCAGGCGTAACTCAAACCTTAACCCTAGGAAGGAAAATCAGCCTATGTTTTGGGATGGTCTCATGGAAATATCAGTGGTGGCAGCCAAGTTGTGTCACTTTTGCGCTCCCCTTGGGATGCCTTTCGCAGCTGCAGTGTGCCTGGAGCCCAGGGCTTCCTGGATTTAAAAGTCCTAGGCCTAAGCCTAACAGTAACCCTAGGAAGGTAAATCAGCCGCGTATTAGGGTTCTTCCTAAGGGAAAAGCCGTGAAAGCAGCCATGTTGTGGCACTTCTGCACTCCCTTTGGGATGCCTTTGGTAGATGCAGTAAGCCTGGAACTCAGGGCTTCCTAGTTAAAAAAATCCTAGCCCTAGGCCGAACCCCAACCCTAAGACGAGAAAGGCAAATCAGCCAGGAATTAGGCATGTCCCCAAGGAAAAAGCTGTGGAGGCAGGCATGTTGTGGTACTTTTGCGCTCTTCTTGGGTAGTCCTTCGCAGCTGCTGTGTTCTTGGAACTCAGGGCTTTCTGGTTAATAGAACCCTTACCCCAGGCGTAACTCAAACCTTAACCCTAGGAAGGAAAATCAGCCTATGTTTTGGGATGGTCTCATGGAAATATCAGTGGTGGCAGCCAAGTTGTGTCACTTTTGCGCTCCCCTTGGGATGCCTTTCGCAGCTGCAGTGTGCCTGGAGCCCAGGGCTTCCTGGTTTTAAAAGTCCTAGGCCTAAGCCTAACAGTAACCCTAGGAAGGTAAATCAGCCGGGTATTAGGGTTCTTCCTAAGGGAAAAGCCGTGAAAGCAGCCATGTTGTGGCACTTCTGCACTCCCTTTGGGATGCCTTTGGCAGATGCAGTAAGCCTGGAACTCAGGGCTTCCGAGTTAAAAATATCCTAGCCCTAGGCCGAACCCCAACCCTAAGACGACAAAGGCAAATCAGCCAGGAATTAGGCATGTCCCCAAGGAAAAAGCTGTGGAGGCAGGCACGTTGTGGTACTTTTGCGCTCTTCTTGGCTAGTCCTTCGCAGCTGCTGTGTTCTTGGAACTCAGGGCTTTCTGGTTAATAGAACTCTTACCCTAGGCGTAACTCAAACCTTAACCCTAGGAAGGAAAATCAGCCTATGATTCAGGATGGTCTCCTGAGAATAGAAGCAGAGGCAGCCAAGTTGTGTCACTTCTGCGGCCCTCTTGGGATGCCTTTCGCAGCTGCATGTGTCTGGAGCCCAGGGCTTCCTGGTTTTAAAAGTCCTAGGCCTAAGCCTAACAGTAACCCTAGGAAGGTAAATCAGCCGCGTATTAGGGTTCTTCCTAAGGGAAAAACCGTGAAAGCAGCCATGTTGTTGCACTTCTGCACTCCCTTTGGGATGCCTTTGGCAGATGAAGTAAGCCTGGAACTCAGGGCTTCCTAGTTAAAACAATCCTAGCCCTAGGCCGAACCCCAACCCTAAGACGAGAAAGGCAAATCAGCCAGGAATTAGGCATGTCCCCAAGGAAAAAGCTGTGGAGGCAGGCATGTTGTGGTACTTTTGCGCTCTTCTTGGGTAGTCCTTCGCAGCTGCTGTGTTCTTGGAACTCAGGGCTTTCTGGTTAATAGAACCCTTACCCTAGGCGTAACTCAAACCTTAACCCTAGGAAGGAAAATCAGCCTATGGTTCGGGATGGTCTCATGGAAATATCAGTGGTGGCAGCCAAGTTGTGTCACTTTTGCGCTCCCCTTGGGATGCCTTTCGCAGCTGCAGTGTGCCTGGAGCCCAGGGCTTCCTGGTTTTAAAAGTCCTAGGCCTAAGCCTAACAGTAACCCTAGGAAGGTAAATCAGCCGCGTATTAGGGTTCTTCCTAAGGGAAAAGCCGTGAAAGCAGCCATGTTGTGGCACTTTTGCACTCACTTTGGGATGCTTTTTGCAGATGAAGTAAGCCTGGAACTCAGGGCTTCCTAGTTAAAAATATCCTAGCCCTAGGCCAAAGCCCAACCCTAAGACGAGAAAGGCAAATCAGCCAGGAATTAGGCGTGTCCCCAAGGAAAAAGCTGTGGAGGCAGGCACGTTGTGGTACTTTTGCGCTCTTCTTGGGTAGTCCTTTGCAGCTGCTGTGTTCTTGGAACTCAGGGCTTTCTGGTTAATAGAACTCTTACCCTAGGCGTAACTCAAACCTTAACCCTAGGAAGGAAAATCAGCCTATGGTTCAGGATGGTCTCATGAGAATAGCAGCACAGGCAGCCAAGTTGTGTCACTTCTGCGGCCCTCTTGGGATGCCTTTCGCAGCTGCATGTGCCTGGAGCCCAGGGCTTCCTGGTTTTAAAAGTCCTAGGCCTAAGCCTAACAGTAACCCTAGGAAGGTAAATCAGCCGCGTATTAGGGTTCTTCCTAAGGGAAAAGCCGTGAAAGCAGCCATGTTGTGGCACTTCTGCACTCCCTTTGGGATGCTTTTTGCAGATGAAGTAAGCCTGGAACTCAGGGCTTCCTAGTTAAAAAAATCCTAGCCCTAGGCCGAACCCCAACCCTAAGACGAGAAAGGCAAATCAGCCAGGAATTAGGCATGTCCCCAAGGAAAAAGCTGTGGAGGCAGGCATGTTGTGGTACTTTTGCGCTATTCTTGTGTAGTCCATCGCAGCTGCTGTGTTCTTGGAACTCTGGGCTTTCTGGTTAATAGAACCCTTACCCCAGGCGTAACTCAAAACTTAACCCTAGGAAGGAAAATCAGCCTATGGTTCGGGATGGTCTCATGGAAATATCAGTGGTAGCAGCCAAGTTGTGTCACTTTTGCGCTCCCCTTGGGATGCCTTTCGCAGCTGCAGTGTGCCTGGAGCCCAGGGCTTCCTGGATTTAAAAGTCCTAGGCCTAAGCCTAACAGTAACCCTAGGAAGGTAAATCAGCCGCGTATTAGGGTTCTTCCTAAGGGAAAAGCCGTGAAAGCAGCCATGTTGTGGCACTTCTGCACTCCCTTTGGGATGCCTTTGGTAGATGCAGTAAGCCTGGAACTCAGGGCTTCCTAGTTAAAAAAATCCTAGCCCTAGGCCGAACCCCAACCCTAAGACGAGAAAGGCAAATCAGCCAGGAATTAGGCATGTCCCCAAGGAAAAAGCTGTGGAGGCAGGCATGTTGTGGTACTTTTGCGCTCTTCTTGGGTAGTCCTTCGCAGCTGCTGTGTTCTTGGAACTCAGGGCTTTCTGGTTAATAGAACCCTTACCCCAGGCGTAACTCAAACCTTAACCCTAGGAAGGAAAATCAGCCTATGTTTTGGGATGGTCTCATGGAAATATCAGTGGTGGCAGCCAAGTTGTGTCACTTTTGCGCTCCCCTTGGGATGCCTTTCGCAGCTGCAGTGTGCCTGGAGCCCAGGGCTTCCTGGTTTTAAAAGTCCTAGGCCTAAGCCTAACAGTAACCCTAGGAAGGTAAATCAGCCGGGTATTAGGGTTCTTCCTAAGGGAAAAGCCGTGAAAGCAGCCATGTTGTGGCACTTCTGCACTCCCTTTGGGATGCCTTTGGCAGATGCAGTAAGCCTGGAACTCAGGGCTTCCGAGTTAAAAATATCCTAGCCCTAGGCCGAACCCCAACCCTAAGACGACAAAGGCAAATCAGCCAGGAATTAGGCATGTCCCCAAGGAAAAAGCTGTGGAGGCAGGCACGTTGTGGTACTTTTGCGCTCTTCTTGGGTAGTCTTTCGCAGCTGCTGTGTTCTTGGAACTCAGGGCTTTCTGGTTAATAGAACTCTTACCCTAGGCGTAACTCAAACCTTAACCCTAGGAAGGAAAATCAGCCTATGTTTCAGGATGGTCTCATGAGAATAGAAGCAGAGGCAGCCAAGTTGTGTCACTTCTGTGGCCCTCTTGGGATGCCTTTCGCAGCTGCATGTGCCTGGAGCCCAGGGCTTCCTGGTTTTAAAAGTCCTAGGCCTAAGCCTAACAGTAACCCTAGGAAGGTAAATCAGCCGCGTATTAGGGTTCTTCCTAAGGGAAAGGCCGTGAAAGCAGCCATGTTGTGGCACTTCTGCACTCCCTTTGGGATGCTTTTTGCAGATGAAGTAAGCCTGGAACTCAGGGCTTCCTAGTTAAAAAAATCCTAGCCCTAGGCCGAACCCCAACCCTAAGACGAGAAAGGCAAATCAGCCAGGAATTAGGCATGTCCCCAAGGAAAAAGCTGTGGAGGCAGGCATGTTGTGGTACTTTTGCGCTCTTCTTGGGTAGTCCTTCGCAGCTGCTGTGTTCTTGGAACTCAGGGCTTTCTGGTTAATAGAACCCTTACCCCAGGCGTAACTCAAACCTTAACCCTAGGAAGGAAAATCAGCCTATGGTTCGGGATGGTCTCATGGAAATATCAGTGGTGGCAGCCAAGTTGTGTCACTTTTGCACTCCCCTTGGGATGCCTTTCGCAGCTGCAGTGTGCCTGGAGCCCAGGGCTTCCTGGTTTTAAAAGTCCTAGGCCTAAGCCTAACAGTAACCCTAGGAAGGTAAATCAGCCGCGTATTAGGGTTCTTCCTAAGGGAAAAGCCGTGAAAGCAGCCATGTTGTGGCACTTCTGCACTCCCTTTGGGATGCCTTTGGCAGATGCAGTAAGCCTGGAACTCAGGGCTTCCTAATTAAAAAAATCCTAGCCCTTGGCCGAGCCCCAACCGTAAGACGAGAAAGGCAAATCAGCCAGGAATTAGGCATGTCCCCAAGGAAAAAGCTGTGGAGGCAGGCATGTTGTGGTACTTTTGCGATCTTCTTGGGTAGACCTTCGCAGCTGCTGTGTTCTTTGAACTCAGGTCTTTCTGGTTAATAGAACTCTTACCCTAGGCGTAACTCAAACCTTAACCCTAGGAAGGAAAATCTGCCTATGGTTCAGGATGGTCTCATGAGAATAGAAGCAGAGGCAGCCAAGTTGTGTCACCTCTGAGGCCCTCTTGGGATGCCTTTAACAGCTGCAGTGTGCCTGGAGCCCAGGGCTTCCTGGTTTTAAAAGTCCTAGGCCTAAGCCTAACAGTAACCCTAGGAAGGTAAATCAGCCGCGTATTAGGGTTCTTCCTAAGGGAAAAGCCGTGAAAGCAGCCATGTTGTGGCACTTTTGCACTCCCTTTGGGATGCCTTTGGCAGATGCAGTAAGCCTGGAACTCAGGGCTTTCTGGTTAAAAAACTCCAAGCCCTAGGCTGAACCCTAACCCTAACCCTAGGCAGATAAATCAGCCTAGGTATAGGGATGGTGCCAAGGAAAAAGCTGTGATAGCTGCCATGTTGTTGCACTTTTGTACTCCCCTTGAGATGCCTTGAACAGCTGCAGTGTGCCTGGATCTAAGGGCTTCCTAGTTTTAAAAATCCTAGCCCTAGGCCTAAGCCTAGGAGTAACCCTGGGAAGGGAAATCAGCCTGGTGTTAAGCTTCTTGCCAAGGAAAAAGCCGTGAAAGCAACATGTTGTGGCACTTTTGCACTCCCTTTTGGATGCCTTTCACAGCTCCAGTGTGCCTGGAACTCAGGGCTTCCTGATTTTAAAAATCCTAGCCCTAGGCCGAACCCCAACCGTAAGACTAGAAAGGCAAATCAGCCAGGAATTAGGCATGTCCCCAAGGAAAAAGCTGTGGAGGCAGGCATGTTGTGGTACTTTTGCGCTCTTCTTGGCTAGTCCTTCGCAGCTGCTGTGTTCTTGGAACTCAGGGCTTTCTGGTTAATAGAACCCTTACCCTAGGCGTAACTCAAACCTTAACCCTAGGAAGGAAAATCAGCCTATGGTTCGGGATGGTCTCATGGAAATATCAGTGGTGGCAGCCAAGTTGTGTCACTTTTGCGCTCCCCTTGGGATGCCTTTCGCAGCTGCAGTGTGCCTGGAGCCCAGGGCTTCCTGGTTTTAAAAGTCCTAGGCCTAAGCCTAACAGTAACCCTAGGAAGGTAAATCAGCCGCGTATTAGGGTTCTTCCTAAGGGAAAAGCTGTGAAAGCAGCCATGTTGTGGCACTTTTGCACTCCCTTTGGGATGCCTTTGGCAGATGCAGTAAGCCTGGAACTCAGGGCTTCCTGGTTAAAAAACTCCAAGCCCTAGGCTGAACCCTAACCCTAACCCTAGGCAGATAAATCAGCCTATGTATAGGGATGGTGCCAAGGAAAAAGCTGTGAAAGCTGCCATGTTGTGGTACTTTAGTACTGCCCTTGGGATGCCTTGAACAGCTGCAGTGTGCCTGGAGCTAAGGGCTTCCTAGTTTTAAAAGTCCTAGGCCTAAGCCTAACAGTAACCCTGGGAAGGTAAATCAGCCTGGTGTTAGGCTTCTTGCCAAGGAAAAAGCCGTGAAAGCAGCCATGTTGTGGCACTTCTGCACTCCCTTTGGGATGCCTTTGGCAGATGAAGTAAGCCTGGAACTCAGGGCTTCCTGGTTAAAAATATCCCAGCCCTAGGCCGAACCCCATCCCTAAGACGAGAAAGGCAAATCAGCCAGGAATTAGGCATGTCCCCAAGGAAAAAGCTGTGGAGGCAGGCACGTTGTGGTACTTTTGCGCTCTTCTTGGGTAGTCCTTCGCAGCTGCTGTGTTCTTGGAACTCAGGGCTTTCTGGTTAAAAGAACTCTTACGCTAGGCGAAACTCAAACCTTAACCCTAGGAAGGAAAATCAGCCTATGGTTCAGGATGGTCTCCTGAGAATAGAAGCAGAGGCAGCCAAGTTGTGTCACTTCGGCGGCCCTCTTGGGATGCCTTTAACAGCTGCATATGCCTGGAGCCCAGGGCTTCCTGGTTTTAAAAGTCCTAGGCCTAAGCCTAACAGTAACCCTAGGAAGGTAAATCAGCCGCGTATTAGGGTTCTTCCTAAGGGAAAAGCCGTGAAAGCAGCCATGTTGTGGCACTTCTGCACTCCCTTTGGGATGCCTTTGGCAGATGCAGTAAGCCTGGAACTCAGGGTTTCCTAGTTAAAAAACTCCAAGCCCTAGGCTGAACCCTAACCCTAACCCTAGGCAGATAAAACAGCCTAGGTATAGGGATGGTGCCAAGGAAAAAGCTGTGAAAGCTGCCATGTTGTTGCACTTTTTTACTCCTCTTGGGATGCCTTGAACAGCTGCAGTTTGCCTGGACCACAGTGCTTCCTAGTTTTAAAAATCCTAGCGCTAGGCCTAAGCCTTACAGTAACCCTGGGAAGGGAAATCAGCCTGGTGTTAGGCTTCTTGCCAAGGAAAAAGCCGTGAAAGCAGCCATGTTGTGGCACTTTTGCACTCCCTTTGGGATGCCTTTCACAGCTCCAGTGTGCCTGGAACTCAGGGCTTCCTGATTTTAAAAATCCTAGCCCTAGGCCGAACCCCAACCCTAAGATGAGAAAGGCAAATCAGCCAGGAATTAGGCATGTCCCCAAGGAAAAAGCTGTGGAGGCAGGCATGTTGTGGTACTTTTGCGCTCTTCTTGGGAAGTCCTTCGCAGCTGCTGTGTTCTTGGAACTCAGGGCTTTCTGTTTAATAGAACCCTTACCCTAGGCGTAACTCAAACCTTAACCCTAGGAAGGAAAATCAGCCTATGGTTCGGGATGGTCTCATGGAAATATCAGTGGTGGCAGCCAAGTTGTGTCACTTTTGCGCTCCCCTTGGGATGCCTTTCGCAGCTGCAGTGTGCCTGGAGCCCAGGGCTTCCTGGTTTTAAAAGTCCTAGGCCTAAGCCTAACAGTAACCCTAGGAAGGTAAATCAGCCGCGTATTAGGGTTCTTCCTAAGGGAAAAGCCGTGAAAGCAGCCATGTTGTGGCACTTTTTCACTCCCTTTGGGATGCCTTTGGCAGATGCAGTAAGCCTGGCACTCAGGGCTTCCTGGTTAAAAAACTCCAAGCCCTAGGCTGAACCCTAACCCTAACCCTAGGCAGATAAATCAGCCTATGTATAGGGGTGGTGCCAAGGAAAAAGCTGTGAAAGCTGCCATGTTGTGGTACTTTAGTACTCCCCTTGGGATGCCTTTCGCAGCTGCAGTGTGCCTGGAGCCCAGGGCTTCCTGGTTTTAAAAGTCCTAGGCCTAAGCCTAACAGTAACCCTGGGAAGGTAAATCAGCCTGGTGTTAGGCTTCTTGCCAAGGAAAAAGCCGTGAAAGCAGCCATGTTGTGGCACTTCTGCACTCCCTTTGGGATGCCTTTGGCAGATGAAGTAAGCCTGGAACTCAGGGCTTCCTGGTTAAAAATATCCCAGCCCTAGGCCGAACCCCATCCCTAAGACGAGAAAGGCAAATCAGCCAGGAATTAGGCATGTCCCCAAGGAAAAAGCTGTGGAGGCAGGCACGTTGTGGTACTTTTGCGCTCTTCTTGGGTAGTCCTTCGCAGCTGCTGTGTTCTTGGAACTCAGGGCTTTCTGGTTAATAGAACTCTTACGCTAGGCGAAACTCAAACCTTAACCCTAGGAAGGAAAATCAGCCTATGGTTCAGGATGGTCTCCTGAGAATAGAAGCAGAGGCAGCCAAGTTGTGTCACTTCGGCGGCCCTCTTGGGATGCCTTTAACAGCTGCATATGCCTGGAGCCCAGGGCTTCCTGGTTTTAAAAGTCCTAGGCCTAAGCCTAACAGTAACCCTAGGAAGGTAAATCAGCCGCGTATTAGGGTTCTTCCTAAGGGAAAAGCCGTGAAAGCAGCCATGTTGTGGCACTTCTGCACTCCCTTTGGGATGCCTTTGGCAGATGCAGTAAGCCTGGAACTCAGGGTTTCCTAGTTAAAAAACTCCAAGCCCTAGGCTGAACCCTAACCCTAACCCTAGGCAGATAAAACAGCCTAGGTATAGGGATGGTGCCAAGGAAAAAGCTGTGAAAGCTGCCATGTTGTTGCACTTTTTTACTCCTCTTGGGATGCCTTGAACAGCTGCAGTTTGCCTGGACCACAGTGCTTCCTAGTTTTAAAAATCCTAGCGCTAGGCCTAAGCCTTACAGTAACCCTGGGAAGGGAAATCAGCCTGGTGTTAGGCTTCTTGCCAAGGAAAAAGCCGTGAAAGCAGCCATGTTGTGGCACTTTTGCACTCCCTTTGGGATGCCTTTCACAGCTCCAGTGTGCCTGGAACTCAGGGCTTCCTGATTTTAAAAATCCTAGCCCTAGGCCGAACCCCAACCCTAAGATGAGAAAGGCAAATCAGCCAGGAATTAGGCATGTCCCCAAGGAAAAAGCTGTGGAGGCAGGCATGTTGTGGTACTTTTGCGCTCTTCTTGGGAAGTCCTTCGCAGCTGCTGTGTTCTTGGAACTCAGGGCTTTCTGTTTAATAGAACCCTTACCCTAGGCGTAACTCAAACCTTAACCCTAGGAAGGAAAATCAGCCTATGGTTCGGGATGGTCTCATGGAAATATCAGTGGTGGCAGCCAAGTTGTGTCACTTTTGCGCTCCCCTTGGGATGCCTTTCGCAGCTGCAGTGTGCCTGGAGCCCAGGGCTTCCTGGTTTTAAAAGTCCTAGGCCTAAGCCTAACAGTAACCCTAGGAAGGTAAATCAGCCGCGTATTAGGGTTCTTCCTAAGGGAAAAGCCGTGAAAGCAGCCATGTTGTGGCACTTTTTCACTCCCTTTGGGATGCCTTTGGCAGATGCAGTAAGCCTGGCACTCAGGGCTTCCTGGTTAAAAAACTCCAAGCCCTAGGCTGAACCCTAACCCTAACCCTAGGCAGATAAATCAGCCTATGTATAGGGGTGGTGCCAAGGAAAAAGCTGTGAAAGCTGCCATGTTGTGGTACTTTAGTACTCCCCTTGGGATGCCTTTCGCAGCTGCAGTGTGCCTGGAGCTAAGGGCTTCCTAGTTTTAAAAGTCCTAGGCCTAAGCCTAACAGTAACCCTAGGAATGTAAATCAGCCGGATATTAGGGTTCTTCCTAAGGGAAAAGCCGTGAAAGCAGCCATGTTGTGGCACTTCTGCACTCCCTTTGGGATGCCTTTGGCAGATGAAATAAGCCTGGAACTCAGGGCTTCCTGGTTAAAAATATCCCAGCCCTAGGCCGAACCCCAACCCTAAGACGAGAAAGGCAAATCAGCCAGGAATTAGGCATGTCCCCAAGGAAAAAGCTGTGGAGGCAGGCACGTTGTGGTACTTTTGCGCTCTTCTTGGGTAGTCCTTCGCAGCTGCTGTGTTCTTGGAACTCAGGGCTTTCTGGTTAATAGAACTCTTACCCTAGGCGTAACTCAAACCTTAACCCTAGGAAGGAAAATCAGCCTATGGTTCGGGATGGTCTCATGGAAATAGCAGCAGAGGCAGCCAAGTTGTGTCACTTCTGCGGCCCTCTTGGGATGCCTTTAACAGCTGCATGTGCCTGGAGCCCAGGGCTTCCTGGTTTTAAAAGTCCTAGGCCTAAGCCTAACAGTAACCCTAGGAAGGTAAATCAGCCGGGTATTAGGGTTCTTCCAAAGGGAAAAGCCGTGAAAGCAGCTATGTTTTGGCACTTCTGCACTCCCTTTTGGATGCTTTTGGAAGATGAAGTAAGCCTGGAACTCAGGGCTTCCGAGTTAAAAAAATCCTAGCCCTAGGCCGAACCCCAACCCTAAGACGAGAAAGGCAAATCAGCCAGGAATTAGGCATGTCCCCAAGGAAAAAGCTGTGGAGGCAGGCATGTTGTGGTACTTTTGCGCTCTTCTTGGCTAGTCCTTCGCAGCTGCTGTGTTCTTGGAACTCAGGTCTTTCTGGTTAATAGAACTCTTACCCTAGGCGTATCTCAAACCTTAACCCTAGGAAGGAAAATCAGCCTATGGTTCGGGATGGTCTCATGGAAATATCAGTGGTGGCAGCCAAGTTGTGTCACTTTTGCACTCCCCTTGGGATGCCTTTCGCAGCTGCAGTGTGCCTGGAGCCCAGGGCTTCCTGGTTTTAAAAGTCCTAGGCCTAAGCCTAACAGTAACCCTAGGAAGGTAAATCAGCCGGGTATTAGGGTTCTTCCTAAGGGAAAAGCCGTGAAAGCAGCCATGTTGTGGCACTTTTGCACTCCCTTTGGGATGCATTTGGCAGATGCAGTAAGCCTGGAACTCAGGGCTTCCTAGTTACAAAAATCCTAGCCCTAGGCCGAACCCCAACCCTAAGACGAGAAAGGCAAATCAGCCAGGAATTAGGCATGTCCCCATGGAAAAAGCTGTGGAGGCAGGCACGTTGTGGTACTTTTGCGCTCTTCTTGGCTAGTCCTTCGCAGCTGCTGTGTTCTTGGAACTCAGGTCTTTCTGGTTAATAGAACTCTTACCCTAGGCGTAACTCAAACCTTAACCGTAGGAAGGAAAATCTGCCTAGGGT
The DNA here is from genome assembly GCA_036010785.1 of Ammospiza maritima maritima. NCBI lineage: Eukaryota > Metazoa > Chordata > Aves > Passeriformes > Passerellidae > Ammospiza > Ammospiza maritima. The sequence continues at coordinate 435,228 of JAYKTQ010000246.1, forward strand.
TCAGGATGGTCTCATGAGAATAGAAGCAGAGGCAGCCAAGTTGTGTCACTTCTGCGGCCCTCTTGGGATGCCTTTCGCAGCTGCATGTGCCTGGAGCCCAGGGCTTCCTGGTTTTAAAAGTCCTAGGCCTAAGCCTAACAGTAACCCTAGGAAGGTAAATCAGCCGCGTATTAGGGTTCTTCCTAAGGGAAAAGCCGTGAAAGCAGCCATGTTGTGGCACTTCTGCACTCCCTTTGGGATGCTTTTTGCAGATGAAGTAAGCCTGGAACTCAGGGCTTCCTAGTTAAAAAAATCCTAGCCCTAGGCCGAACCCCAACCCTAAGACGAGAAAGGCAAATCAGCCAGGAATTAGGCATGTCCCCAAGGAAAAAGCTGTGGAGGCAGGCATGTTGTGGTACTTTTGCGCTCTTCTTGGGTAGTCCTTCGCAGCTGCTGTGTTCTTGGAACTCAGGGCTTTCTGGTTAATAGAACCCTTACCCCAGGCGTAACTCAAACCTTAACCCTAGGAAGGAAAATCAGCCTATGGTTCGGGATGGTCTCATGGAAATATCAGTGGTGGCAGCCAAGTTGTGTCACTTTTGCGCTCCCCTTGGGATGCCTTTCGCAGCTGCAGTGTGCCTGGAGCCCAGGGCTTCCTGGATTTAAAAGTCCTAGGCCTAAGCCTAACAGTAACCCTAGGAAGGTAAATCAGCCGGGTATTAGGGTTCTTCCTAAGGGAAAAGCTGTGAAAGCAGCCATGTTGTGGCACTTCTGCACTCCCTTTGGGATGCCTTTGGTAGATGCAGTAAGCATGGAACTCAGGGCTTCCTAGTTAAAAAAATCCTAGCCCTAGGCCGAACCCCAACCCTAAGACGAGAAAGGCAAATCAGCCAGGAATTAGGCATGTCCCCAAGGAAAAAGCTGTGGAGGCAGGCATGTTGTGGTACTTTTGCGCTCTTCTTGGCTAGTCCTTCGCAGCTGCTGTGTTCTTGGAACTCAGGGCTTTCTGGTTAATAGAACCCTTACCCTAGGCGTAACTCAAACCTTAACCCTAGGAAGGAAAATCAGCCTATGGTTCGGGATGGTCTCATGGAAATATCAGTGGTGGCAGCCAAGTTGTGTCACTTTTGCGCTCCCCTTGGGATGCCTTTCGCAGCTGCAGTGTGCCTGGAGCCCAGGGCTTCCTGGTTTTAAAAGTCCTAGGCCTAAGCCTAACAGTAACCCTAGGAAGGTAAATCAGCCGCGTATTAGGGTTCTTCCTAAGGGAAAAGCCGTGAAAGCAGCCATGTTGTGGCACTTTTGCACTCACTTTGGGATGCTTTTTGCAGATGAAGTAAGCCTGGAACTCAGGGCTTCCTAGTTAAAAATATCCTAGCCCTAGGCCGAACCCCAACCCTAAGACGAGAAAGGCAAATCAGCCAGGAATTAGGCATGTCCCCAAGGAAAAAGCTGTGGAGGCAGGCACGTTGTGGTACTTTTGCGCTCTTCTTGGGTAGTCCTTTGCAGCTGCTGTGTTCTTGGAACTCAGGGCTTTCTGGTTAATAGAACTCTTACCCTAGGCGTAACTCAAACCTTAACCCTAGGAAGGAAAATCAGCCTATGGTTCAGGATGGTCTCATGAGAATAGCAGCACAGGCAGCCAAGTTGTGTCACTTCTGCGGCCCTCTTGGGATGCCTTTCGCAGCTGCATGTGCCTGGAGCCCAGGGCTTCCTGGTTTTAAAAGTCCTAGGCCTAAGCCTAACAGTAACCCTAGGAAGGTAAATCAGCCACGTATTAGGGTTCTTCCTAAGGGAAAAGCCGTGAAAGCAGCCATGTTGTGGCACTTCTGCACTCCCTTTGGGATGCTTTTTGCAGATGAAGTAAGCCTGGAACTCAGGGCTTCCTAGTTAAAAAAATCCTAGCCCTAGGCCGAACCCCAACCCTAAGACGAGAAAGGCAAATCAGCCAGGAATTAGGCATGTCCCCAAGGAAAAAGCTGTGGAGGCAGGCATGTTGTGGTACTTTTGCGCTATTCTTGTGTAGTCCTTCGCAGCTGCTGTGTTCTTGGAACTCTGGGCTTTCTGGTTAATAGAACCCTTACCCCAGGCGTAACTCAAACCTTAACCCTAGGAAGGAAAATCAGCCTATGGTTCGGGATGGTCTCATGGAAATATCAGTGGTGGCAGCCAAGTTGTGTCACTTTTGCGCTCCCCTTGGGATGCCTTTCGCAGCTGCAGTGTGCCTGGAGCCCAGGGCTTCCTGGTTTTAAAAGTCCTAGGCCTAAGCCTAACAGTAACCCTAGGAAGGTAAATCAGCCGCGTATTAGGGTTCTTCCTAAGGGAAAAGCCGTGAAAGCAGCCATGTTGTGGCACTTCTGCACTCCCTTTGGGATGCCTTTGGTAGATGCAGTAAGCCTGGAACTCAGGGCTTCCTAGTTAAAAAAATCCTAGCCCTAGGCCCAACCCCAACCCTAAGACGAGAAAGGCAAATCAGCCAGGAATTAGGCATGTCCCCAAGGAAAAAGCTGTGGAGGCAGGCATGTTGTGGTACTTTTGCGCTCTTCTTGGGTAGTCCTTCGCAGCTGCTGTGTTCTTGGAACTCAGGGCTTTCTGGTTAATAGAACCCTTACCCCAGGCGTAACTCAAACCTTAACCCTAGGAAGGAAAATCAGCCTATGTTTTGGGATGGTCTCATGGAAATATCAGTGGTGGCAGCCAAGTTGTGTCACTTTTGCGCTCCCCTTGGGATGCCTTTCGCAGCTGCAGTGTGCCTGGAGCCCAGGGCTTCCTGGTTTTAAAAGTCCTAGGCCTAAGCCTAACAGTAACCCTAGGAAGGTAAATCAGCCGGGTATTAGGGTTCTTCCTAAGGGAAAAGCCGTGAAAGCAGCCATGTTGTGGCACTTCTGCACTCCCTTTGGGATGCCTTTGGCAGATGCAGTAAGCCTGGAACTCAGGGCTTCCGAGTTAAAAATATCCTAGCCCTAGGCCGAACCCCAACCCTAAGACGAGAAAGGCAAATCAGCCAGGAATTAGGCATGTCCCCAAGGAAAAAGCTGTGGAGGCAGGCACGTTGTGGTACTTTTGCGCTCTTCTTGGGTAGTCTTTCGCAGCTGCTGTGTTCTTGGAACTCAGGGCTTTCTGGTTAATAGAACTCTTACCCTAGGCGTAACTCAAACCTTAACCCTAGGAAGGAAAATCAGCCTATGTTTCAGGATGGTCTCATGAGAATAGAAGCAGAGGCAGCCAAGTTGTGTCACTTCTGTGGCCCTCTTGGGATGCCTTTCGCAGCTGCATGTGCCTGGAGCCCAGGGCTTCCTGGTTTTAAAAGTCCTAGGCCTAAGCCTAACAGTAACCCTAGGAAGGTAAATCAGCCGCGTATTAGGGTTCTTCCTAAGGGAAAGGCCGTGAAAGCAGCCATGTTGTGGCACTTCTGCACTCCCTTTGGGATGCTTTTTGCAGATGAAGTAAGCCTGGAACTCAGGGCTTCCTAGTTAAAAAAATCCTAGCCCTAGGCCGAACCCCAACCCTAAGACGAGAAAGGCAAATCAGCCAGGAATTAGGCATGTCCCCAAGGAAAAAGCTGTGGAGGCAGGCATGTTGTGGTACTTTTGCGCTCTTCTTGGGTAGTCCTTCGCAGCTGCTGTGTTCTTGGAACTCAGGGCTTTCTGGTTAATAGAACCCTTACCCCAGGCGTAACTCAAACCTTAACCCTAGGAAGGAAAATCAGCCTATGGTTCGGGATGGTCTCATGGAAATATCAGTGGTGGCAGCCAAGTTGTGTCACTTTTGCACTCCCCTTGGGATGCCTTTCGCAGCTGCAGTGTGCCTGGAGCCCAGGGCTTCCTGGTTTTAAAAGTCCTAGGCCTAAGCCTAACAGTAACCCTAGGAAGGTAAATCAGCCGCGTATTAGGGTTCTTCCTAAGGGAAAAGCCGTGAAAGCAGCCATGTTGTGGCACTTCTGCACTCCCTTTGGGATGCCTTTGGCAGATGCAGTAAGCCTGGAACTCAGGGCTTCCTAATTAAAAAAATCCTAGCCCTTGGCCGAGCCCCAACCGTAAGACGAGAAAGGCAAATCAGCCAGGAATTAGGCATGTCCCCAAGGAAAAAGCTGTGGAGGCAGGCATGTTGTGGTACTTTTGCGATCTTCTTGGGTAGACCTTCGCAGCTGCTGTGTTCTTTGAACTCAGGTCTTTCTGGTTAATAGAACTCTTACCCTAGGCGTAACTCAAACCTTAACCCTAGGAAGGAAAATCTGCCTATGGTTCAGGATGGTCTCATGAGAATAGAAGCAGAGGCAGCCAAGTTGTGTCACCTCTGAGGCCCTCTTGGGATGCCTTTAACAGCTGCAGTGTGCCTGGAGCCCAGGGCTTCCTGGTTTTAAAAGTCCTAGGCCTAAGCCTAACAGTAACCCTAGGAAGGTAAATCAGCCGCGTATTAGGGTTCTTCCTAAGGGAAAAGCCGTGAAAGCAGCCATGTTGTGGCACTTTTGCACTCCCTTTGGGATGCCTTTGGCAGATGCAGTAAGCCTGGAACTCAGGGCTTTCTGGTTAAAAAACTCCAAGCCCTAGGCTGAACCCTAACCCTAACCCTAGGCAGATAAATCAGCCTAGGTATAGGGATGGTGCCAAGGAAAAAGCTGTGATAGCTGCCATGTTGTTGCACTTTTGTACTCCCCTTGAGATGCCTTGAACAGCTGCAGTGTGCCTGGATCTAAGGGCTTCCTAGTTTTAAAAATCCTAGCCCTAGGCCTAAGCCTAGGAGTAACCCTGGGAAGGGAAATCAGCCTGGTGTTAAGCTTCTTGCCAAGGAAAAAGCCGTGAAAGCAGCCATGTTGTGGCACTTCTGCACTCCCTTTGGGATGCCTTTGGCAGATGCAGTAAGCCTGGAACTCAGGGCTTCCTAATTAAAAAAATCCTAGCCCTTGGCCGAGCCCCAACCCTAAGACGAGAAAGGCAAATCAGCCAGGAATTAGGCATGTCCCCAAGGAAAAAGCTGTGGAGGCAGGCATGTTGTGGTACTTTTGCGCTCTTCTTGGGTAGTCCTTCGCAGCTGCTGTGTTCTTTGAACTCAGGTCTTTCTGGTTAATAGAACTCTTACCCTAGGCGTAACTCAAACCTTAACCCTAGGAAGGAAAATCTGCCTATGGTTCAGGATGGTCTCATGAGAATAGAAGCAGAGGCAGCCAAGTTGTGTCACCTCTGAGGCCCTCTAGGGATGCCTTTAACAGCTGCAGTGTGCCTGGAGCCCAGGGCTTCCTGGTTTTAAAAGTCCTAGGCCTAAGCCTAACAGTAACCCTAGGAAGGTAAATCAGCCGCGTATTAGGGTTCTTCCTAAGGGAAAAGCCGTGAAAGCAGCCATGTTGTGGCACTTTTGCACTCCCTTTGGGATGCCTTTGGCAGATGCAGTAAGCCTGGAACTCAGGGCTTCCTGGTTAAAAAACTCCAAGCCCTAGTCTGAACCCTAACCCTAACCCTAGGCAGATAAATCAGCCTAGGTATAGGGATGGTGCCAAGGAAAAAGCAGTGAAAGCTGCCATGTTGTTGCACTTTTTTACTCCCCTTGGGATGCCTTGAACAGCTGCAGTGTGCCTGGATCTAAGGGCTTCCTAGTTTTAAAAATCCTAGCCCTAGGCCTAAGCCTAGGAGTAACCCTGGGAAGGGAAATCAGCCTGGTGTTAAGCTTCTTGCCAAGGAAAAAGCCGTGAAAGCAACATGTTGTGGCACTTTTGCACTCCCTTTGGGATGCCTTTCACAGCTCCAGTGTGCCTGGAACTCAGGGCTTCCTGATTTTAAAAATCCTAGCCCTAGGCCGAACCCCAACCCTAAGATGAGAAAGGCAAATCAGCCAGGAATTAGGCATGTCCCCAAGGAAAAAGCTGTGGAGGCAGGCATGTTGTGGTACTTTTGCGCTCTTCTTGGGAAGTCCTTCGCAGCTGCTGTGTTCTTGGAACTCAGGGCTTTCTGTTTAATAGAACCCTTACCCTAGGCGTAACTCAAACCTTAACCCTAGGAAGGAAAATCAGCCTATGGTTCGGGATGGTCTCATGGAAATATCAGTGGTGGCCGCCAAGTTGTGTCACTTTTGCGCTCCCCTTGGGATGCCTTTCGCAGCTGCAGTGTGCCTGGAGCCCAGGGCTTCCTGGTTTTAAAAGTCCTAGGCCTAAGCCTAACAGTAACCCTAGGAAGGTAAATCAGCCGCGTATTAGGGTTCTTCCTAAGGGAAAAGCCGTGAAAGCAGCCATGTTGTGGCACTTTTTCACTCCCTTTGGGATGCCTTTGGCAGATGCAGTAAGCCTGGCACTCAGGGCTTCCTGGTTAAGAAACTCCAAGCCCTAGGCTGAACCCTAACCCTAACCCTAGGCAGATAAATCAGCCTATGTATAGGGGTGGTGCCAAGGAAAAACCTGTGAAAGCTGCCATGTTGTGGTACTTTAGTACTCCCCTTGGGATGCCTTTCGCAGCTGCATTGTGCCTGGAGCTAAGGGCTTCCTAGTTTTAAAAGTCCTAGGCCTAAGCCTAACAGTAACCCTAGGAAGGTAAATCAGCCGGATATTAGGGTTCTTCCTAAGGGAAAAGCCGTGAAAGCAGCCATGTTGTGGCACTTCTGCACTCCCTTTGGGATGCCTTTGGCAGATGAAATAAGCCTGGAACTCAGGGCTTCCTGGTTAAAAATATCCCAGCCCTAGGCCGAACCCCAACCCTAAGACGAGAAAGGCAAATCAGCCAGGAATTAGGCATGTCCCCAAGGAAAAAGCTGTGGAGGCAGGCACGTTGTGGTACTTTTGCGCTCTTCTTGGGTAGTCCTTCGCAGCTGCTGTGTTCTTGGAACTCAGGGCTTTCTGGTTAATAGAACTCTTACCCTAGGCGTAACTCAAACCTTAACCCTAGGAAGGAAAATCAGCCTAAGGTTCGGGATGGTCTCATGGAAATAGCAGCAGAGGCAGCCAAGTTGTGTCACTTCTGCGGCCCTCTTGGGATGCCTTTAACAGCTGCATGTGCCTGGAGCCCAGGGCTTCCTGGTTTTAAAAGTCCTAGGCCTAAGCCTAACAGTAACCCTAGGAAGGTAAATCAGCCGGGTATTAGGGTTCTTCCAAAGGGAAAAGCCGTGAAAGCAGCTATGTTGTGGCACTTCTGCACTCCCTTTTGGATGCTTTTGGAAGATGAAGTAAGCCTGGAACTCAGGGCTTCCGAGTTAAAAAAATCCTAGCCCTAGGCCGAACCCCAACCCTAAGACGAGAAAGGCAAATCAGCCAGGAATTAGGCATGTCCCCAAGGAAAAAGCTGTGGAGGCAGGCATGTTGTGGTACTTTTGCGCTCTTCTTGGCTAGTCCTTCGCAGCTGCTGTGTTCTTGGAACTCAGGTCTTTCTGGTTAATAGAACTCTTACCCTAGGCGTAACTCAAACCTTAACCCTAGGAAGGAAAATCAGCCTATGGTTCGGGATGGTCTCATGGAAATATCAGTGGTGGCAGCCAAGTTGTGGCACTTTTGCGCTCCCCTTGGGATGCCTTTCGCAGCTGCAGTGTGCCTGGAGCCCAGGGCTTCCTGGTTTTAAAAGTCCTAGGCCTAAGCCTAACAGTAACCCTAGGAAGGTAAATCAGCCGCGTATTAGGGTTCTTCCTAAGGGAAAAGCTGTGAAAGCAGCCATGTTGTGGCACTTTTGCACTCCCTTTGGGATGCATTTGGCAGATGCAGTAAGCCTGGAACTCAGGGCTTCCTGGTTAAAAAACTCCAAGCCCTAGGCTGAACCCTAACCCTAACCCTAGGCAGATAAATCAGCCTATGTATAGGGATGGTGCCAAGGATAAAGCTCTGAAAGCTGCCATGTTGTGGTACTTTAATACTCCCCTTGGGATGCCTTGAACAGCTGCAGTGTGCCTGGAGCCCAGGGCTTCCTGGTTTTAAAAGTCCTAGGCCTAAGCCTAACAGTAACCCTAGGAAGGTAAATCAGCCGCGTATTAGGGTTCTTCCTAAGGGAAAAGCCGTGAAAGCAGCCATGTTGTGGCACTTCTGCACTCCCTTTGGGATGCCTTTGGCAGATGCAGTAAGCCTGGAACTCAGGGCTTCCTAGTTAAAAAAATCCTAGCCCTAGGCCAAAGCCCAACCCTAAGACGAGAAAGGCAAATCAGCCAGGAATCAGGCATGTCCCCAAGGAAAAAGCTGTGGAGGCAGGCATGTTGTGGTACTTTTGCGCTCTTCTTGGGAAGTCCTTCGCAGCTGCTGTGTTCTTGGAACTCAGGGCTTTCTGGTTAATAGGACCCTTACCCTAGGCGTAACTCAAACCTTAACCCTAGGAAGGAAAATCAGCCGATGGTTCGGGATGGTCTCATGGAAATATCAGTGGTGGCAGCCAAGTTGTGTCACTTTTGCGCTCCCCTTGGGATGCCTTTGGCAGCTGCAGTGTACCTGGAGCCCAGGGCTTCCTGGTTTTAAAAGTCCTAGGCCGAAGCCTAACAGTAACCCTAGGAAGGTAAATCAGCCGGGAATTAGGGTTCTTCCTAAGGGAAAAGCTGTGAAAGCAGCCATGTTGTGGCACTTTTGCACTCCCTTTGGGATGCCTTTGGCAGATGCAGTAAGCCTGGAACTCAGGGCTTCCTGGTTAAAAATCTCCAAGCCCTAGGCTGAACCCTAACCCTAACCCTAGGCAGATAAAACAGCCTAGGTATAGGGATGGTGCCAAGGAAAAAGCTGTGAAAGCTGCCATGTTGTTGCACTTTTGTACTCCCCTTGGGATGCCTTGAACAGCTGCAGTGTGCCTGGATCTAAGGGCTTCCTAGTTTTAAAAATCCTATCCCTAGGCCTAAGCCTAACAGTAACCCTGGGAAGGGAAATCAGCCTGGTGTTAAGCTTCTTGCCAAGGAAAAAGCCGTGAAAGCAGCCATGTTGTGGCACTTTTGCACTCCCTTTTGGATGCCTTTCACAGCTCCAGTGTGCCTGGAACTCAGGGCTTCCTGATTTTAAAAATCCTAGCCCTAGGCCGAACCCCAACCCTAAGACGAGAAAGGCAAATCAGCCAGGAATTAGGCATGTCCCCAAGGAAAAAGCTGTGGAGGCAGGCATGTTGTGGTACTTTTGCGCTCTTCTTGGCTAGTCCTTCGCAGCTGCTGTGTTCTTGGAACTCAGGGCTTTCTGGTTAATAGAACCCTTACCCCAGGCGTAACTCAAACCTTAACCCTAGGAAGGAAAATCAGCCTATGGTTCGGGATGGTCTCATGGAAATATCAGTGGTGGCAGCCAAGTTGTGTCACTTTTGCGCTCCCCTTGGGATGCCTTTCGCAGCTGCAGTGTGCCTGGAGCCCAGGGCTTCCTGGTTTTAAAAGTCCTAGGCCTAAGCCTAACAGTAACCCTAGGAAGGTAAATCAGCCGCGTATTAGGGTTCTTCCTAAGGGAAAAGCCGTGAAAGCAGCCATGTTGTGGCACTTTTTCACTCCCTTTGGGATGCCTTTGGCACATGCAGTAAGCCTGGCACTCAGGGCTTCCTGGTTAAAAAACTCCAAGCCCTAGGCTGAACCCTAACCCTAACCCTAGGCAGATAAATCAGCCTATATATAGGGATGGTGCCAAGGAAAAAGCTGTGAAAGCTGCCATGTTGTGGTACTTTAGTACTCCCCTTGGGATGCCTTGAACAGCTGTAGTGTGCCTGGAGCTAAGGGCTTCCTAGTTTTAAAAGTCCTAGGCCTAAGCCTAACAGTAAACCTAGGAAGGTAAATCAGCCGGATATTAGGGTTCTTCCTAAGGGAAAAGCCGTGAAAGCAGCCATGTTGTGGCACTTCTGCACTCCCTTTGGGATGCCTTTGGCAGATGAAATAAGCCTGGAACTCAGGGCTTCCTGGTTAAAAATATGCTAGCCATAGGCCGAACCCAACCCTAAGACGAGAAAGGCAAATCAGCCAGGAATTAGGCACGTCCCCAAGGAAAAAGCTGAGGAGGCAGGCATGTTTTGGTACTTTTGCGCTCTTCTTGGGAAGTCCTTCGCAGCTGCTGTATTCTTGGAACTCAGGGCTTTCTGGTTAATAGAACCCTTACCCTAGGCGTAACTCAAACCTTAACCCTAGGAAGGAAAATCAGCCTATGGTTCGGGATGGTCTCATGAGAATAGAAGCAGAGGCAGCCAAGTTGTGTCACTTCTGCGGCCCTCTTGGGATGCCTTTCGCAGCTGCATGTTCCTGGAGCCCAGGGCTTCCTGGTTTTAAAAGTCCTAGGCCTAAGCCTAACAGTAACCCTAGGAAGGTAAATCAGCCGCGTATTAGGGTTCTTCCTAAGGGAAAAGCCGTGAAAGCAGCCATGTTGTGGCACTTTTGCACTCCCTTTGGGATGCCTTTGGCAGATGAAGTAAGCCTTGAACTCAGGGCTTCCTATTTAAAAAAATCCAAGCCCTAGGCCGAACCCCAACCCTAAGACGAGAAAGGCAAATCAGCCAGGAATTAGGCATGTCCCCAAGGAAAAAGCTGTGGAGGCAGGCACGTTGTGGTACTTTTGCGCTCTTCTTGGGTAGTCCTTCGCAGCTGCTGTGTTCTTGGAACTCAGGGCTTTCTGGGTAATAGAACTCTTACCCTAGGCGTAACTCAAACCTTAACCCTAGGAAGGAAAATCAGCCTATGGTTCAGGATGGTCTCATGAGAATAGAAGCAGAGGCAGCCAAGTTGTGTCACTTCTGCGGCCCTCTTGGGATGCCTTTCGCAGCTGCATGTGCCTGGAGCCCAGGGCTTCCTGGTTTTAAAAGTCCTAGGCCTAAGCCTAACAGTAACCCTAGGAAGGTAAATCAGCCGCGTATTAGGGTTCTTCCTAAGGGAAAAGCCGTGAAAGCAGCCATGTTGTGGCACTTCTGCACTCCCTTTTGGATGCTTTTGGAAGATGAAGTAAGCCTGGAACTCAGGGCTTCCTAGTTAAAAAAATCCTAGCCCTAGGCCGAACCCCAACCCTAAGACGAGAAAGGCAAATCAGCCAGGAATTAGGCATGTCCCCAAGGAAAAAGCTGTGGAGGCAGGCATGTTGTGGTACTTTTGCGCTCTTCTTGGGTAGTCCTTCGCAGCTGCTGTGTTCTTGGAACTCAGGGCTTTCTGGTTAATAGAACCCTTACCCCAGGCGTAACTCAAACCTTAACCCTAGGAAGGAAAATCAGCCTATGGTTTGGGATGGTCTCATGGAAATATCAGTGGTGGCAGCCAAGTTTTGTCACTTTTGCGCTCCCCTTGAGATGCCTTTCGCAGCTGCAGTGTGCCTGGAGCCCAGGGCTTCCTGGTTTTAAAAGTCCTAGGCCTAAGCCTAACAGTAACCCTAGGAAGGTAAATCAGCCGCGTATTAGGGTTCTTCCTAAGGGAAAAACCGTGAAAGCAGCCATGTTGTTGCACTTCTGCACTCCCTTTTGGATGCCTTTGGCAGATGAAGTAAGCCTGGAACTCAGGGCTTCCTAGTTAAAAAAATCCTAGCCCTAGGCCAAACCCCAACCCTAAGACGAGAAAGGCAAATCAGCCAGGAATTAGGCATGTCCCCAAGGAAAAAGCTGTGGAGGCAGGCATGTTGTGGTACTTTTGCGCTCTTCTTGGGTAGTCCTTCGCAGCTGCTGTGTTCTTGGAACTCAGGGCTTTCTGGTTAATAGAACCCTTACCCTAGGCGTAACTCAAACCTTAACCCTAGGAAGGAAAATCAGCCTATGGTTCGGGATGGTCTCATGGAAATATCAGTGGTGGCAGCCAAGTTGTGTCACTTTTGCGCTCCCCTTGGGATGCCTTTCGCAGCTGCAGTGTGCCTGGAGCCCAGGGCTTCCTGGTTTTAAAAGTCCTAGGCCTAAGCCTAACAGTAACCCTAGGAAGGTAAATCAGCCACGTATTAGGGTTCTTCCTAAGGGAAAAGCTGTGAAAGCAGCCATGTTGTGGCACTTTTGCACTCCCTTTGGGATGCCTTTGGCAGATGCAGTAAACCTGGAACTCAGGGCTTCCTGGTTAAAAAACTCCAAGCCCTAGGCTGAACCCTAACCCTAACCCTAGGCAGATAAATCAGCCTAGGTATAGGGATGGTGCCAAGGAAAAAGCTGTGAAAGCTGCCATGTTGTTGCACTTTTTTACTCCTCTTGGGATGCCTTGAACAGCTGCAGTTTGCCTGGACCCCAGTGCTTCCTAGTTTTAAAAATCCTAGCGCTAGGCCTAAGCCTTACCGTAACCCTGGGAAGGGAAATCAGCCTGGTGTTAGGCTTCTTGCCAAGGAAAAAGCCGTGAAAGCAGCCATGTTGTGGCACTTTTGCAATCCCTTTGGGATGCCTTTGGCAGATGAAATAAGCCTGGAACTCAGGGCTTCCTAGTTAAAAAAATCCTAGCCCTAGGCCGAACCCCAACCCTAAGACGAGAAAGGCAAATCAGCCAGGAATTAGGCATGTCCCCAAGGAAAAACTGTGGAGGCAGGCACGTTGTGGTTCTTTTGCGCTCTTCTTGGGTAGTCCTTCGCAGCTGCTGTGTTCTTGGAACTCAGGTCTTTCTGGTTAATAGAACTCTTACCCTAGGCGTAACTCAAACCTTAACCCTAGGAAGGAAAATCAGCCTATGGTTCAGGATGGTCTCATGAGAATAGAAGCAGAGGCAGCAAGTTGTGTCACTTCTGCGGCCCTCTTGGGATGCCTTTCGCAGCTGCATGTGCCTGGAGCCCAGGGCTTCCTGGTTTTAAAAGTCCTAGGCCTAAGCCTAACAGTAACCCTAGGAAGGTAAATCAGCCGCGTATTAGGGTTCTTCCTAAGGGAAAAGCTGTGAAAGCAGCCATGTTGTGGCACTTCTGCACTCCCTTTGGGATGCTTTTGGCAGATGAAGTAAGCCTGGAACTCAGGGCTTCCTAGTTAAAAAAATCCTAGCCCTAGGCCGAACCCCAACCCTAAGACGAGAAAGGCAAATCAGCCAGGAATTAGGCATGTCCCCAAGGAAAAAGCTGTGGAGGCAGGTATGTTGTGGTACTTTTGCACTCTTCTTGGGTAGTCCTTCGCAGCTGCTGTGTTCTTGGAACTCAGGGCTTTCTGGTTAATAGAACTCTTACCCCAGGCGTAACTCAAACCTTAACCCTAGGAAGGAAAATCAGCCTATGGTTCGGGATGGTCTCATGGAAATATCAGTGGTGGCAGCCAAGTTGTGTCACTTTTGCGCTCCCCTTGGGATGCCTTTCGCAGCTGCAGTGTGCCTGGAGCCCAGGGCTTCCTGGTTTTAAAAGTCCTAGGCCTAAGCCTAACAGCAACCCTAGGAAGGTAAATCAGCCACGTATTAGGGTTCTTCCTAAGGGAAAAACCGTGAAAGCAGCCATGTTGTGGCACTTCTGCACTCCCTCTGGGATGCTTTTTGCAGATGAAGTAAGCCTGGAACTCAGGGCTTCCTAGTTAAAACAATCCTAGCCCTAGGCCGAACCCCAACCTTAAGATGAGAAAGGCAAATCAGCCAGGAATTAGGCATGTCCCCAAGGAAAAAGCTGTGGAGGCAGGCATGTTGTGGTACTTTTGCGCTCTTCTTGGGTAGTCCTTCGCAGCTGCTGTGTTCTTGGAACTCAGGGCTTTCTGGTTAATAGAACCCTTACCCTAGGCGTAACTCAAACCTTAACCCTAGGAAGGAAAATCAGCCTATGGTTCGGGATGGTCTCATGGAAATATCAGTGGTGGCAGCCAAGTTGTGTCACTTTTGCGCTCCCCTTGGAATGCCTTTCGCAGCTGCAGTGTGCCTGGAGCCCAGGGCTTCCTGGTTTAAAAAGTCCTAGGCCTAAGCCTAACAGTAACCCTAGGAAGGTAAATCAGCCGGGTATTAGGGTTCTTCCTAAAGGAAAAGCCGTGAAAGCAACCATGTTGTGGCACTTTTGCACACCCTTTGGGATGCCTTTGGCAGATGCAGTAAGCCTGGAACTCAGGGCTTCCTAGTTAAAAAAATCCTAGCCCTAGGCCGAACCCCAACCCTAAGACGAGAAAGGCAAATCAGCCAGGAATTAGGCATGTCCCCAAGGAAAAAGCTGTGGAGGCAGGCACGTTGTGGTACTTTTGCGCTCTTCTTGGCTAGTCCTTCGCAGCTGCTGTGTTCTTGGAACTCAGGGCTTTCTGGTTAATAGAACTCTTACCCTAGGCGTAACTCAAACCTTAACCCTAGGAAGGAAAATCAGCCTATGATTCAGGATGGTCTCATGAGAATAGAAGCAGAGGCAGCCAAGTTGTGTCACTTCTGCGGCCCTCTTAGGATGCCTTTCGCAGCTGCATGTGTCTGGAGCCCAGGGCTTCCTGGTTTTAAAAGTCCTAGGCCTAAGCCTAACAGTAACCCTAGGAAGGTAAATCAGCCGCGTATTAGGGTTCTTCCTAAGGGAAAAACCGTGAAATCAGCCATGTTGTTGCACTTCTGCACTCCCTTTGGGATGCCTTTGACAGATGAAGTAAGCCTGGAACTCAGGGCTTCCTAGCTAAAACAATCCTAGCCCTAGGCCGAACCCCAACCCTAAGACGAGAAAGGCAAATCAGCCAGGAATTAGGCATGTCCCCAAGGAAAAAGCTGTGGAGGCAGGCATGTTGTGGTACTTTTGCGCTCTTCTTGGGTAGTCCTTCGCAGCTGCTGTGTTCTTGGAACTCAGGGCTTTCTGGTTAATAGAACCCTTACCCTAGGCGTAACTCAAACCTTAACCCTAGGAAGGAAAATCAGCCTATGGTTCGGGATGGTCTCATGGAAATATCAGTGGTGGCAGCCAAGTTGTGTCACTTTTGCGCTCCCCTTGGGATGCCTTTCGCAGCTGCAGTGTGCCTGGAGCCCAGGGCTTCCTGGTTTTAAAAGTCCTAGGCCTAAGCCTAACAGTAACCCTAGGAAGGTAAATCAGCCGGGTATTAGGGTTCTTCCTAAGGGAAAAGCCGTGAAAGCAACCATGTTGTGGCACTTTTGCACACCCTTTGGGATGCCTTTGGCAGATGAAGTAAGCCTGGAACTCAGGGCTTCCTAGTTAAAAAAATCCTAGCCCTAGGCCGAACCCCAACCCTAAGACGAGAAAGGCAAATCAGCCAGGAATTAGGCATGTCCCCAAGGAAAAAGCTGTGGAGGCAGGCACGTTGTGGTACTTTTGCGCTCTTCTTGGCTAGTCCTTCGCAGCTGCTGTGTTCTTGGGACTCAGGTCTTTCTGGTTAATAGAACTCTTCCCCTAGGCGTAACTCAAACCTTAACCCTAGGAAGGAAAATCAGCCTATGGTTCGGGATGGTCTCATGAGAATAGAAGCAGAGGCAGCCAAGTTGTGTCACTTCTGCGGCCCTCTTGGGATGCCTTTCGCAGCTGCATGTGCCTGGAGCCCAGGGCTTCCTGGTTTTAAAAGTCCTAGGCCTAAGCCTAACAGTAACCCTAGGAAGGTAAATCAGCCACGTATTAGGGTTCTTCCTAAGGGAAAAGCTGTGAAAGCAGCCATGTTGTGGCACTTTTGCACTCCCTTTGGGATGCCTTTGGCAGATGCAGTAAACCTGGAACTCAGGGCTTCCTGGTTAAAAAACTCCAAGCCCAAGGCTGAACCCTAACCCTAACCCTAGGCAGATAAATCAGCCTAGGTATAGGGATGGTGCCAAGGAAAAAGCTGTGAAAGCTGCCATGTTGTTGCACTTTTTTACTCCTCTTGGGATGCCTTGAACAGCTGCAGTTTGCCTGGACCCCAGTGCTTCCTAGTTTTAAAAATCCTAGCGCTAGGCCTAAGCCTTACCGTAACCCTGGGAAGGGAAATCAGCCTGGTGTTAGGCTTCTTGCCAAGGAAAAAGCCGTGAAAGCAGCCATGTTGTGGCACTTTTGCAATCCCTTTGGGATGCCTTTGGCAGATGAAATAAGCCTGGAACTCAGGGCTTCCTAGTTAAAAAAATCCTAGCCCTAGGCCGAACCCCAACCCTAAGACGAGAAAGGCAAATCAGCCAGGAATTAGGCATGTCCCCAAGGAAAAAGCTGTGGAGGCAGGCACGTTGTGGTTCTTTTGCGCTCTTCTTGGGTAGTCCTTCGCAGCTGCTGTGTTCTTTGAACTCAGGTCTTTCTGGTTAATAGAACTCTTACCCTAGGCGTAACTCAAACCTTAACCCTAGGAAGGAAAATCAGCCTATGGTTCAGGATGGTCTCATGTGAATAGAAGCAGAGGCAGCAAGTTGTGTCACTTCTGCGGCCCTCTTGGGATGCCTTTCGCAGCTGCATGTGCCTGGAGCCCAGGGCTTCCTGGTTTTAAAAGTCCTAGGCCTAAGCCTAACAGTAACCCTAGGAAGGTAAATCAGCCGCGTATTAGGGTTCTTCCTAAGGGAAAAGCCGTGAAAGCAGCCATGTTGTGGCACTTCTGCACTCCCTTTGGGATGCTTTTGGCAGATGAAGTAAGCCTGGAACTCAGGGCTTCCTAGTTAAAAAAATCCTAGCCCTAGGCCGAACCCCAACCCTAAGACGAGAAAGGCAAATCAGCCAGGAATTAGGCATGTCCCCAAGGAAAAAGCTGTGGAGGCAGGCATGTTGTGGTACTTTTGCACTCTTCTTGGGTAGTCCTTCGCAGCTGCTGTGTTCTTGGAACTCAGGGCTTTCTGGTTAATAGAACTCTTACCCCAGGCGTAACTCAAACCTTAACCCTAGGAAGGAAAATCAGCCTATGGTTCGGGATGGTCTCATGGAAATATCAGTGGTGGCAGCCAAGTTGTGTCACTTTTGCGCTCCCCTTGGGATGCCTTTCGCAGCTGCAGTGTGCCTGGAGCCCAGGGCTTCCTGGTTTTAAAAGTCCTAGGCCTAAGCCTAACAGCAACCCTAGGAAGGTAAATCAGCCACGTATTAGGGTTCTTCCTAAGGGAAAAACCGTGAAAGCAGCCATGTTGTGGCACTTCTGCACTCCCTCTGGGATGCTTTTTGCAGATGAAGTAAGCCTGGAACTCAGGGCTTCCTAGTTAAAACAATCCTAGCCCTAGGCCGAACCCCAACCTTAAGATGAGAAAGGCAAATCAGCCAGGAATTAGGCATGTCCCCAAGGAAAAAGCTGTGGAGGCAGGCATGTTGTGGTACTTTTGCGCTCTTCTTGGGTAGTCCTTCGCAGCTGCTGTGTTCTTGGAACTCAGGGCTTTCTGGTTAATAGAACCCTTACCCTAGGCGTAACTCAAACCTTAACCCTAGGAAGGAAAATCAGCCTATGGTTCGGGATGGTCTCATGGAAATATCAGTGGTGGCAGCCAAGTTGTGTCACTTTTGCGCTCCCCTTGGAATGCCTTTCGCAGCTGCAGTGTGCCTGGAGCCCAGGGCTTCCTGGTTTAAAAAGTCCTAGGCCTAAGCCTAACAGTAACCCTAGGAAGGTAAATCAGCCGGGTATTAGGGTTCTTCCTAAAGGAAAAGCCGTGAAAGCAACCATGTTGTGGCACTTTTGCACACCCTTTGGGATGCCTTTGGCAGATGCAGTAAGCCTGGAACTCAGGGCTTCCTAGTTAAAAAAATCCTAGCCCTAGGCCGAACCCCAACCCTAAGACGAGAAAGGCAAATCAGCCAGGAATTAGGCATGTCCCCAAGGAAAAAGCTGTGGAGGCAGGCACGTTGTGGTACTTTTGCGCTCTTCTTGGCTAGTCCTTCGCAGCTGCTGTGTTCTTGGAACTCAGGGCTTTCTGGTTAATAGAACTCTTACCCTAGGCGTAACTCAAACCTTAACCCTAGGAAGGAAAATCAGCCTATGATTCAGGATGGTCTCATGAGAATAGAAGCAGAGGCAGCCAAGTTGTGTCACTTCTGCGGCCCTCTTAGGATGCCTTTCGCAGCTGCATGTGTCTGGAGCCCAGGGCTTCCTGGTTTTAAAAGTCCTAGGCCTAAGCCTAACAGTAACCCTAGGAAGGTAAATCAGCCGGGTATTAGGGTTCTTCCTAAGGGAAAAGCCGTGAAAGCAACCATGTTGTGGCACTTTTGCACACCCTTTGGGATGCCTTTGGCAGATGAAGTAAGCCTGGAACTCAGGGCTTCCTAGTTAAAAAAATCCTAGCCCTAGGCCGAACCCCAACCCTAAGACGAGAAAGGCAAATCAGCCAGGAATTAGGCATGTCCCCAAGGAAAAAGCTGTGGAGGCAGACACGTTGTGGTACTTTTGCGCTCTTCTTGGCTAGTCCTTCGCAGCTGCTGTGTTCTTGGGACTCAGGGCTTTCTGGTTAATAGAACTCTTCCCCTAGGCGTAACTCAAACCTTAACCCTAGGAAGGAAAATCAGCCTATGGTTCGGGATGGTCTCATGAGAATAGAAGCAGAGGCAGCCAAGTTGTGTCACTTCTGCGGCCCTCTTGGGATGCCTTTCGCAGCTGCATGTGCCTGGAGCCCAGGGCTTCCTGGTTTTAAAAGTCCTAGGCCTAAGCCTAACAGTAACCCTAGGAAGGTAAATCAGCCACGTATTAGGGTTCTTCCTAAGGGAAAAGCTGTGAAGGCAGCCATGTTGTGGCACTTTTGCACTCCCTTTGGGATGCCTTTGGCAGATGCAGTAAACCTGGAACTCAGGGCTTCCTGGTTTAAAAACTCCAAGCCCTAGGCTGAACCCTAACCCTAACCCTAGGCAGATAAATCAGCCTAGGTATAGGGATGGTGCCAAGGAAAAAGCTGTGAAAGCTGCCATGTTGTTGCACTTTTTTACTCCTCTTGGGATGCCTTGAACAGCTGCAGTTTGCCTGGACCCCAGTGCTTCCTAGTTTTAAAAATCCTAGCGCTAGGCCTAAGCCTTACCGTAACCCTGGGAAGGGAAATCAGCCTGGTGTTAGGCTTCTTGCCAAGGAAAAAGCCGGGAAAGCAGCCATGTTGTGGCACTTTTGCAATCCCTTTGGGATGCCTTTGGCAGATGAAATAAGCCTGGAACTCAGGGCTTCCTAGTTAAAAAAATCCTAGCCCTAGGCCGAACCCCAACCCTAAGACGAGAAAGGCAAATCAGCCAGGAATTAGGCATGTCCCCAAGGAAAAAGCTGTGGAGGCAGGCACGTTGTGGTTCTTTTGCGCTCTTCTTGGGTAGTCCTTCGCAGCTGCTGTGTTCTTGGAACTCAGGTCTTTCTGGTTAATAGAACTCTTACCCTAGGCGTAACTCAAACCTTAACCCTAGGAAGGAAA
The DNA here is from genome assembly GCA_036010785.1 of Ammospiza maritima maritima. Taxonomy (NCBI): domain Eukaryota; kingdom Metazoa; phylum Chordata; class Aves; order Passeriformes; family Passerellidae; genus Ammospiza; species Ammospiza maritima. The sequence goes on from JAYKTQ010000246.1 coordinate 454,224, forward strand.
ATCAGCCTATGGTTCAGGATGGTCTCATGAGAATAGAAGCAGAGGCAGCAAGTTGTGTCACTTCTGCGGCCCTCTTGGGATGCCTTTCGCAGCTGCATGTGCCTGGAGCCCAGGGCTTCCTGGTTTTAAAAGTCCTAGGCCTAAGCCTAACAGTAACCCTAGGAAGGTAAATCAGCCGCGTATTAGGGTTCTTCCTAAGGGAAAAGCCGTGAAAGCAGCCATGTTGTGGCACTTCTGCACTCCCTTTGGGATGCTTTTGGCAGATGAAGTAAGCCTGGAACTCAGGGCTTCCTAGTTAAAAAAATCCTAGCCCTAGGCCAAACCCCAACCCTAAGACGAGAAAGGCAAATCAGCCAGGAATTAGGCATGTCCCCAAGGAAAAAGCTGTGGAGGCAGGCATGTTGTGGTACTTTTGCACTCTTCTTGGGTAGTCCTTCGCAGCTGCTGTGTTCTTGGAACTCAGGGCTTTCTGGTTAATAGAACTCTTACCCCAGGCGTAACTCAAACCTTAACCCTAGGAAGGAAAATCAGCCTATGGTTCGGGATGGTCTCATGGAAATAGCAGCAGAGGCAGCCAAGTTGTGTCACTTCTGCGGCCCTCTTGGGATGCCTTTAACAGCTGCATGTGCCTGGAGCCCAGGGCTTCCTGGTTTTAAAAGTCCTAGGCCTAAGCCTAACAGTAACCCTAGGAAGGTAAATCAGCCGGGTATTAGGGTTCTTCCAAAGGGAAAAACCGTGAAAGCAGCCATGTTGTGGCACTTCTGCACTCCCTCTGGGATGCTTTTTGCAGATGAAGTAAGCCTGGAACTCAGGGCTTCCTAGTTAAAACAATCCTAGCCCTAGGCCGAACCCCAACCTTAAGATGAGAAAGGCAAATCAGCCAGGAATTAGGCATGTCCCCAAGGAAAAAGCTGTGGAGGCAGGCATGTTGTGGTACTTTTGCGCTCTTCTTGGGTAGTCCTTCGCAGCTGCTGTGTTCTTGGAACTCAGGGCTTTCTGGTTAATAGAACCCTTACCCTAGGCGTAACTCAAACCTTAACCCTAGGAAGGAAAATCAGCCTATGGTTCGGGATGGTCTCATGGAAATATCAGTGGTGGCAGACAAGTTGTGTCACTTTTGCGCTCCCCTTGGAATGCCTTTCGCAGCTGCAGTGTGCCTGGAGCCCAGGGCTTCCTGGTTTTAAAAGTCCTAGGCCTAAGCCTAACAGTAACCCTAGGAAGGTAAATCAGCCGCGTATTAGGGTTCTTCCTAAAGGAAAAGCCGTGAAAGCAACCATGTTGTGGCACTTTTGCACACCCTTTGGGATGCCTTTGGCAGATGCAGTAAGCCTGGAACTCAGGGCTTCCTAGTTAAAAAAATCCTAGCCCTAGGCCGAACCCCAACCCTAAGACGAGAAAGGCAAATCAGCCAGGAATTAGGCATGTCCCCAAGGAAAAAGCTGTGGAGGCAGGCACGTTGTGGTACTTTTGCGCTCTTCTTGGCTAGTCCTTCGCAGCTGCTGTGTTCTTGGAACTCAGGGCTTTCTGGTTAATAGAACTCTTACCCTAGGCGTAACTCAAACCTTAACCCTAGGAAGGAAAATCAGCCTATGATTCAGGATGGTCTCATGAGAATAGAAGCAGAGGCAGCCAAGTTGTGTCACTTCTGCGGCCCTCTTAGGATGCCTTTCGCAGCTGCATGTGTCTGGAGCCCAGGGCTTCCTGGTTTTAAAAGTCCTAGGCCTAAGCCTAACAGTAACCCTAGGAAGGTAAATCAGCCGCGTATTAGGGTTCTTCCTAAGGGAAAAACCGTGAAAGCAGCCATGTTGTGGCACTTCTGCACTCCCTTTGGGATGCCTTTGGCAGATGCAGTAAGCCTGGAACTCAGGGCTTCCTGGTTAAAAAACTCCAAGCCCTAGGCTGAACCCTAACCCTAACCCTAGGCAGATAAATCAGCCTAGGTATAGGGATGGTGCCAAGGAAAAAGCTGTGAAAGCTGCCATGTTGTTGCACTTTTTTACTCCTCTTGGGATGCCTTGAACAGCTGCAGTTTGCCTGGACCCCAGTGCTTCCTAGTTTTAAAAATCCTAGCGCTAGGCCTAAGCCTTACCGTAACCCTGGGAAGGGAAATCAGCCTGGTGTTAGGCTTCTTGCCAAGGAAAAAGCCGTGAAAGCAGCCATGTTGTGGCACTTTTGCAATCCCTTTGGGATGCCTTTGGCAGATGAAATAAGCCTGGAACTCAGGGCTTCCTAGTTAAAAAAATCCTAGCCCTAGGCCGAACCCCAACCCTAAGACGAGAAAGGCAAATCAGCCAGGAATTAGGCATGTCCCCAAGGAAAAAGCTGTGGAGGCAGGCACGTTGTGGTTCTTTTGCGCTCTTCTTGGGTAGTCCTTCGCAGCTGCTGTGTTCTTGGAACTCAGGTCTTTCTGGTTAATAGAACTCTTACCCTAGGCGTAACTCAAACCTTAACCCTAGGAAGGAAAATCAGCCTATGGTTCAGGATGGTCTCATGAGAATAGAAGCAGAGGCAGCAAGTTGTGTCACTTCTGCGGCCCTCTTGGGATGCCTTTCGCAGCTGCATGTGCCTGGAGCCCAGGGCTTCCTGGTTTTAAAAGTCCTAGGCCTAAGCCTAACAGTAACCCTAGGAAGGTAAATCAGCCGCGTATTAGGGTTCTTCCTAAGGGAAAAGCCGTGAAAGCAGCCATGTTGTGGCACTTCTGCACTCCCTTTGGGATGCTTTTGGCAGATGAAGTAAGCCTGGAACTCAGGGCTTCCTAGTTAAAAAAATCCTAGCCCTAGGCCGAACCCCAACCCTAAGACGAGAAAGGCAAATCAGCCAGGAATTAGGCATGTCCCCAAGGAAAAAGCTGTGGAGGCAGGCATGTTGTGGTGCTTTTGCACTCTTCTTGGGTAGTCCTTCGCAGCTGCTGTGTTCTTGGAACTCAGGGCTTTCTGGTTAATAGAACTCTTACCCCAGGCGTAACTCAAACCTTAACCCTAGGAAGGAAAATCAGCCTATGGTTCGGGATGGTCTCATGGAAATATCAGTGGTGGCAGCCAAGTTGTGTCACTTTTGCGCTCCCCTTGGGATGCCTTTCGCAGCTGCAGTGTGCCTGGAGCCCAGGGCTTCCTGGTTTTAAAAGTCCTAGGCCTAAGCCTAACAGCAACCCTAGGAAGGTAAATCAGCCACGTATTAGGGTTCTTCCTAAGGGAAAAACCGTGAAAGCAGCCATGTTGTGGCACTTCTGCACTCCCTCTGGGATGCTTTTTGCAGATGAAGTAAGCCTGGAACTCAGGGCTTCCTAGTTAAAACAATCCTAGCCCTAGGCCGAACCCCAACCTTAAGATGAGAAAGGCAAATCAGCCAGGAATTAGGCATGTCCCCAAGGAAAAAGCTGTGGAGGCAGGCATGTTGTGGTACTTTTGCGCTCTTCTTGGGTAGTCCTTCGCAGCTGCTGTGTTCTTGGAACTCAGGGCTTTCTGGTTAATAGAACCCTTACCCTAGGCGTAACTCAAACCTTAACCCTAGGAAGGAAAATCAGCCTATGGTTCGGGATGGTCTCATGGAAATATCAGTGGTGGCAGCCAAGTTGTGTCACTTTTGCGCTCCCCTTGGGATGCCTTTCGCAGCTGCAGTGTGCCTGGAGCCCAGGGCTTCCTGGTTTTAAAAGTCCTAGGCCTGAGCCTAACAGTAACCCTAGGAAGGTAAATCAGCCGGGTATTAGGGTTCTTCCTAAGGGAAAAGCCGTGAAAGCAACCATGTTGTGGCACTTTTGCACACCCTTTGGGATGCCTTTGGCAGATGAAGTAAGCCTGGAACTCAGGGCTTCCTAGTTAAAAAAATCCTAGCCCTAGGCCGAACCCCAACCCTAAGACGAGAAAGGCAAATCAGCCAGGAATTAGGCATGTCCCCAAGGAAAAAGCTGTGGAGGCAGGCACGTTGTGGTACTTTTGCGCTCTTCTTGGCTAGTCCTTCGCAGCTGCTGTGTTCTTGGAACTCAGGGCTTTCTGGTTAATAGAACTCTTACCCTAGGCGTAACTCAAACCTTAACCCTAGGAAGGAAAATCAGCCTATGATTCAGGATGGTCTCATGAGAATAGAAGCAGAGGCAGCCAAGTTGTGTCACTTCTGCGGCCCTCTTAGGATGCCTTTCGCAGCTGCATGTGTCTGGAGCCCAGGGCTTCCTGGTTTTAAAAGTCCTAGGCCTAAGCCTAACAGTAACCCTAGGAAGGTAAATCAGCCGCGTATTAGGGTTCTTCCTAAGGGAAAAACCGTGAAAGCAGCCATGTTGTTGCACTTCTGCACTCCCTTTGGGATGCCTTTGGCAGATGAAGTAAGCCTGGAACTCAGGGCTTCCTAGTTAAAACAATCCTAGCCCTAGGCCGAACCCCAACCCTAAGACGAGAAAGGCAAATCAGCCAGGAATTAGGCATGTCCCCAAGGAAAAAGCTGTGGAGGCAGGCATGTTGTGGTACTTTTGCGCTCTTCTTGGGTAGTCCTTCGCAGCTGCTGTGTTCTTGGAACTCAGGGCTTTCTGGTAATAGAACCCTTACCCTAGGCGTAACTCAAACCTTAACCCTAGGAAGGAAAATCAGCCTATGGTTCGGGATGGTCTCATGGAAATATCAGTGGTGGCAGCCAAGTTGTGTCACTTTTGCGCTCCCCTTGGGATGCCTTTCGCAGCTGCAGTGTGCCTGGAGCCCAGGGCTTCCTGGTTTTAAAAGTCCTAGGCCTAAGCCTAACAGTAACCCTAGGAAGGTAAATCAGCCGGGTATTAGGGTTCTTCCTAAGGGAAAAGCCGTGAAAGCAACCATGTTGTGGCACTTTTGCACACCCTTTGGGATGCCTTTGGCAGATGAAGTAAGCCTGGAACTCAGGGCTTCCTAGTTAAAAAAATCCTAGCCCTAGGCCGAACCCCAACCCTAAGACGAGAAAGGCAAATCAGCCAGGAATTAGGCATGTCCCCAAGGAAAAAGCTGTGGAGGCAGGCACGTTGTGGTACTTTTGCGCTCTTCTTGGCTAGTCCTTCGCAGCTGCTGTGTTCTTGGGACTCAGGTCTTTCTGGTTAATAGAACTCTTCCCCTAGGCGTAACTCAAACCTTAACCCTAGGAAGGAAAATCAGCCTATGGTTCGGGATGGTCTCATGAGAATAGAAGCAGAGGCAGCCAAGTTGTGTCACTTCTGCGGCCCTCTTGGGATGCCTTTCGCAGCTGCATGTGCCTGGAGCCCAGGGCTTCCTGGTTTTAAAAGTCCTAGGCCTAAGCCTAACAGTAACCCTAGGAAGGTAAATCAGCTGCGTATTAGGGTTCTTCCTAAGGGAAAAGCCGTGAAAGCAGCCATGTTGTGGCACTTCAGCACTCCCTTTGGGATGCTTTTTGCAGATGAAGTAAGCCTGGAACTCAGGGCTTCCTAGTTAAAAATATCCTAGCCCTAGGCCGAACCCCAACCCTAAGACGAGAAAGGCAAATCAGCCAGGAATTAGGCATGTCCCCAAGGAAAAAGCTGTGGAGGCAGGCATGTTGTGGTACTTTTGCGCTCTTCTTGGGTAGTCCTTCGCAGCTGCTGTGTTCTTGGAACTCAGGGCTTTCTGGTTAATAGAACCCTTACCCCAGGCGTAACTCAAACCTTAACCCTAGGAAGGAAAATCAGCCTATGTTTCGGGATGGTCTCATGGAAATATCAGTGGTGGCAGCCATGTTGTGGCACTTTTGCAATCCCTTTGGGATGCCTTTCGCAGCTGCAGTGTGCCTGGAGCCCAGGGCTTCCTGGATTTAAAAGTCCTAGGCCTAAGCCTAACAGTAACCCTAGGAAGGTAAATCAGCCGGGTATTAGGGTTCTTCCTAAAGGAAAAGCCGTGAAAGCAACCATGTTGTGGCACTTTTGCACACCCTTTGGTATGCCTTTGGCAGATGCAGTAAGCCTGGAACTCAGGGCTTCCTAGTTAAAAAAATCCTAGCCCTAGGCCGAACCCCAACCCTAAGACGAGAAAGGCAAATCAGCCAGGAATTAGGCATGTCCCCAAGGAAAATGCTGTGGAGGCAGGCACGTTGTGGTACTTTTGCGCTCTTCTTGGCTAGTCCTTCGCAGCTGCTGTGTTCTTGGAACTCAGGGCTTTCTGGTTAATAGAACTCTTACCCTAGGCGTAACTCAAACCTTAACCCTAGGAAGGAAAATCAGCCTATGATTCAGGATGGTCTCATGAGAATAGAAGCAGAGGCAGCCAAGTTGTGTCACTTCTGCGGCCCTCTTGGGATGCCTTTCGCAGCTGCATGTGTCTGGAGCCCAGGGCTTCCTGGTTTTAAAAGTCCTAGGCCTAAGCCTAACAGTAACCCTAGGAAGGTAAATCAGCCGCGTATTAGGGTTCTTCCTAAGGGAAAAACCGTGAAAGCAGCCATGTTGTTGCACTTCTGCACTCCCTTTGGGATGCCTTTTGCAGATGAAGTAAGCCTGGAACTCAGGGCTTCCTAGTTAAAACAATCCTAGCCCTAGGCCGAACCCCAAGCCTAAGACGAGAAAGGCAAATCAGCCAGGAATTAGGCATGTCCCCAAGGAAAAAGCTGTGGAGGCAGGCATGTTGTGGTACTTTTGCGCTCTTCTTGGGTAGTCCTTCGCAGCTGCTGTGTTCTTGGAACTCAGGGCTTTCTGGTTAATAGAACCCTTACCCTAGGCGTAACTCAAACCTTAACCCTAGGAAGGAAAATCAGCCTATGGTTCGGGATGGTCTCATGGAAATATCAGTGGTGGCAGCCAAGTTGTGTCACTTTTGCGCTCCCCTTGGGATGCCTTTCGCAGCTGCAGTGTGCCTGGAGCCCAGGGCTTCCTGGTTTTAAAAGTCCTAGGCCTAAGCCTAACAGTAACCCTAGGAAGGTAAATCAGCCGGGTATTAGGGTTCTTCCTAAGGGAAAAGCCGTGAAAGCAACCATGTTGTGGCACTTTTGCACACCCTTTGGGATGCCTTTGGCAGATGCAGTAAGCCTGGAACTCAGGGCTTCCTAGTTAAAAAAATCCTAGCCCTAGGCCGAACCCCAACCCTAAGACGAGAAAGGCAAATCAGCCAGGAATTAGGCATGTCCCCAAGGAAAAAGCTGTGGAGGCAGGCACGTTGTGGTACTTTTGCGCTCTTCTTGGCTAGTCCTTCGCAGCTGCTGTGTTCTTGGAACTCAGGTCTTTCTGGTTAATAGAACTCTTACCCTAGGCGTAACTCAAACCTTAACCCTAGGAAGGAAAATCTGCCTAGGGTTCAGGATGGTCTCATGAGAATAGAAGCAGAGGCAGCCAAGTTGTGTCACTTCTGCGGCCCTCTTGGGATGCCTTTCGCAGCTGCATGTGTCTGGAGCCCAGGGCTTCCTGGTTTTAAAAGTCCTAGGCCTAAGCCTAACAGTAACCCTAGGAAGGTAAATCAGCCGGGTATTAGGGTTCTTCCTAAGGGAAAAACCGTGAAAGCAGCCATGTTGTTGCACTTCTGCACTCCCTTTGGGATGCCTTTTGCAGATGAAGTAAGCCTGGAACTCAGGGCTTCCTAGTTAAAACAATCCTAGCTCTAGGCCGAACCCCAACCCTAAGACGAGAAAGGCAAATCAGCCAGGAATTAGGCATGTCCCCAAGGAAAAAGCTGTGGAGGCAGGCATGTTGTGGTACTTTTGCGCTCTTCTTGGGTAGTCCTTCGCAGCTGCTGTGTTCTTGGAACTCAGGGCTTTCTGGTTAATAGAACCCTTACCCTAGGCGTAACTCAAACCTTAACCCTAGGAAGGAAAATCAGCCTATGGTTCGGGATGGTCTCATGGAAATATCAGTGGTGGCAGCCAAGTTGTGTCACTTTTGCGCTCCCCTTGGGATGCCTTTCGCAGCTGCAGTGTGCCTGGAGCCCAGGGCTTCCTGGTTTTAAAAGTCCTAGGCCTAAGCCTAACAGTAACCCTAGGAAGGTAAATCAGCCGGGTATTAGGGTTCTTCCTAAGGGAAAAGCCGTGAAAGCAACCATGTTGTGGCACTTTTGCACACCCTTTGGGATGCCTTTGGCAGATGCAGTAAGCCTGGAACTCAGGGCTTCCTAGTTAAAAAAATCCTAGCCCTAGGCCGAACCCCAACCCTAAGACGAGAAAGGCAAATCAGCCAGGAATTAGGCATGTCCCCAAGGAAAAAGCTGTGGAGGCAGGCACGTTGTGGTACTTTTGCGCTCTTCTTGGCTAGTCCTTCGCAGCTGCTGTGTTCTTGGAACTCAGGGCTTTCTGGTTAATAGAACTCTTACCCTAGGCGTAACTCAAACCTTAACCCTAGGAAGGAAAATCTGCCTAGGGTTCAGGATGCTCTCATGAGAATAGAAGCAGAGGCAGCCAAGTTGTGTCACTTCTGCGGCCCTCTTGGGATGCCTTTCGCAGCTGCATGTGCCTGGAGCCCAGGGCTTCCTGGTTTTAAAAGTCCTAGGCCTAAGCCTAACAGTAACCCTAGGAAGGTAAATCAGCCGCGTATTAGGGTTCTTCCTAAGGGAAAAGCCGTGAAAGCAGCCATGTTGTGGCACTTCTGCACTCCCTTTGGGATGCTTTTTGCAGATGAAGTAAGCCTGGAACTCAGGGCTTCCTAGTTAAAAATATCTTAGCCCCAGGCCGAACCCCAACCCTAAGACGAGAAAGGCAAATCAGCCAGGAATTAGGCATGTCCCCAAGGAAAAAGCTGTGGAGGCAGGCATGTTGTGGTACTTTTGCGCTCTTCTTGGGTAGTCCTTCGCAGCTGCTGTGTTCTTGGAACTCAGGGCTTTCTGGTTAATAGAACCCTTACCCCAGGCGTAACTCAAACCTTAACCCTAGGAAGGAAAATCAGCCTATGGTTCGGGATGGTCTCATGGAAATATCAGTGGTGGCAGCCAAGTTGTGTCACTTTTGCGCTCCCCTTGGGATGCCTTTCGCAGCTGCAGTGTGCCTGGAGCCCAGGGCTTCCTGGATTTAAAAGTCCTAGGCCTAAGCCTAACAGTAACCCTAGGAAGGTAAATCAGCCGGGTATTAGGGTTCTTCCTAAGGGAAAAGCTGTGAAAGCAGCCATGTTGTGGCACTTCTGCACTCCCTTTGGGATGCCTTTGGTAGATGCAGTAAGCATGGAACTCAGGGCTTCCTAGTTAAAAAAATCCTAGCCCTAGGCCGAACCCCAACCCTAAGACGAGAAAGGCAAATCAGCCAGGAATTAGGCATGTCCCCAAGGAAAAAGCTGTGGAGGCAGGCATGTTGTGGTACTTTTGCGCTCTTCTTGGCTAGTCCTTCGCAGCTGCTGTGTTCTTGGAACTCAGGGCTTTCTGGTTAATAGAACCCTTACCCTAGGCGTAACTCAAACCTTAACCCTAGGAAGGAAAATCAGCCTATGGTTCGGGATGGTCTCATGGAAATATCAGTGGTGGCAGCCAAGTTGTGTCACTTTTGCGCTCCCCTTGGGATGCCTTTCGCAGCTGCAGTGTGCCTGGAGCCCAGGGCTTCCTGGTTTTAAAAGTCCTAGGCCTAAGCCTAACAGTAACCCTAGGAAGGTAAATCAGCCGCGTATTAGGGTTCTTCCTAAGGGAAAAGCCGTGAAAGCAGCCATGTTGTGGCACTTTTGCACTCCCTTTGGGATGCTTTTTGCAGATGAAGTAAGCCTGGAACTCAGGGCTTCCTAGTTAAAAATATCTTAGCCGTAGGCCGAACCCCAACCCTAAGACGAGAAAGGCAAATCAGCCAGGAATTAGGCATGTCCCCAAGGAAAAAGCTGTGGAGGCAGGCATGTTGTGGTACTTTTGCGCTCTTCTTGGGTAGTCCTTTGCAGCTGCTGTGTTCTTGGAACTCAGGGCTTTCTGGTTAATAGAACTCTTACCCTAGGCGTAACTGAAACCTTAACCCTAGGAAGGAAAATCAGCCTATGGTTCAGGATGGTCTCATGAGAATAGCAGCACAGGCAGCCAAGTTGTGTCACTTCTGCGGCCCTCTTGGGATGCCTTTCGCAGCTGCATGTGCCTGGAGCCCAGGGCTTCCTGGTTTTAAAAGTCCTAGGCCTAAGCCTAACAGTAACCCTAGGAAGGTAAATCAGCCGCGTATTAGGGTTCTTCCTAAGGGAAAAGCCGTGAAAGCAGCCATGTTGTGGCACTTCTGCACTCCCTTTGGGATGCTTTTTGCAGATGAAGTAAGCCTGGAACTCAGGGCTTCCTAGTTAAAAAAATCCTAGCCCTAGGCCGAACCCCAACCCTAAGACGAGAAAGGCAAATCAGCCAGGAATTAGGCATGTCCCCAAGGAAAAAGCTGTGGAGGCAGGCATGTTGTGGTACTTTTGCGCTATTCTTGTGTAGTCCTTCGCAGTTGCTGTGTTCTTGGAACTCAGGGCTTTCTGGTTAATAGAACCCTTACCCCAGGCGTAACTCAAACCTTAACCCTAGGAAGGAAAATCAGCCTATGGTTCGGGATGGTCTCATGGAAATATCAGTGGTGGCAGCCAAGTTGTGTCACTTTTGCGCTCCCCTTGGGATGCCTTTCGCAGCTGCAGTGTGCCTGGAGCCCAGGGCTTCCTGGTTTTAAAAGTCCTAGGCCTAAGCCTAACAGTAACCCTAGGAAGGTAAATCAGCCGCGTATTAGGGTTCTTCCTAAGGGAAAAGCCGTGAAAGCAGCCATGTTGTGGCACTTCTGCACTCCCTTTGGTATGCCTTTGGTAGATGCAGTAAGCCTGGAACTCAGGGCTTCCTAGTTAAAAAAATCCTAGCCCTAGGCCGAACCCCAACCCTAAGACGAGAAAGGCAAATCAGCCAGGAATTAGGCATGTCCCCAAGGAAAAAGCTGTGGAGGCAGGCATGTTGTGGTACTTTCGCCCTCTTCTTGGCTAGTCCTTCGCAGCTGCTGTGTTCTTGGAACTCAGGGCTTTCTGGTTAATAGAACCCTTACCCCCGGCGTAACTCAAACCTTAACCCTAGGAAGGAAAATCAGCCTATGGTTCGGGATGGTCTCATGGAAATATCAGTGGTGGCAGCCAAGTTGCGTCACTTTTGCGCTCCCCTTGGGATGCCTTTCGCAGCTGCAGTGTGCCTGGAGCCCAGGCCTTCCTGGTTTTAAAAGTCCTAGGCCTAAGCCTAACAGTAACCCTAGGAAGGTAAATCAGCCGGGTATTAGGGTTCTTCCTAAGGGAAAAGCCGTGAAAGCAGCCATGTTGTGGCACTTCTGCACTCCCTTTGGGATGCCTTTGGCAGATGCAGTAAGCCTGGAACTCAGGGCTTCCGAGTTAAAAATATCCTAGCCCTAGGCCGAACCCCAACCCTAAGACGACAAAGGCAAATCAGCCAGGAATTAGGCATGTCCCCAAGGAAAAAGCTGTGGAGGCAGGCACGTTGTGGTACTTTTGCGCTCTTCTTGGGTAGTCTTTCGCAGCTGCTGTGTTCTTGGAACTCAGGGCTTTCTGGTTAATAGAACTCTTACCCTAGGCGTAACTCAAACCTTAACCCTAGGAAGGAAAATCAGCCTATGTTTCAGGATGGTCTCATGAGAATAGAAGCAGAGGCAGCCAAGTTGTGTCACTTCTGTGGCCCTCTTGGGATGCCTTTCGCAGCTGCATGTGCCTGGAGCCAAGGGCTTCCTGGTTTTAAAAGTCCTAGGCCTAAGCCTAACAGTAACCCTAGGAAGGTAAATCAGCCGCGTATTAGGGTTCTTCCTAAGGGAAAGGCCGTGAAAGCAGCCATGTTGTGGCACTTTTGCACACCCTTTGGGATGCCTTTGGCAGATGCAGTAAGCCTGGAACTCAGGGCTTCCTAGTTAAAAAAATCCTAGCCCTAGGCCGAACCCCAACCCTAAGACGAGAAAGGCAAATCAGCCAGGAATTAGGCATGTCCCCAAGGAAAAAGCTGTGGAGGCAGGCACGTTGTGGTACTTTTGCGCTCTTCTTGGCTAGTCCTTCGCAGCTGCTGTGTTCTTGGAACTCAGGTCTTTCTGGTTAATAGAACTCTTACCCTAGGCGTAACTCAAACCTTAACCCTAGGAAGGAAAATCTGCCTAGGGTTCAGGATGCTCTCATGAGAATAGAAGCAGAGGCAGCCAAGTTGTGTCACTTCTGCGGCCCTCTTGGGATGCCTTTCGCAGCTGCATGTGCCTGGAGCCCAGGGCTTCCTGGTTTTAAAAGTCCTAGGCCTAAGCCTAACAGTAACCCTAGGAAGGTAAATCAGCCGCGTATTAGGGTTCTTCCTAAGGGAAAAGCCGTGAAAGCAGCCATGTTGTGGCACTTCTGCACTCCCTTTGGGATGCTTTTTGCAGATGAAGTAAGCCTGGAACTCAGGGCTTCCTAGTTAAAAAAATCCTAGCCCTAGGCCGAACCCCAACCCTAAGACGAGAAAGGCAAATCAGCCAGGAATTAGGCATGTCCCCAAGGAAAAAGCTGTGGAGGCAGGCATGTTGTGGTACTTTTGCGCTCTTCTTGGGTAGTCCTTCGCAGCTGCTGTGTTCTTGGAACTCAGGGCTTTCTGGTTAATAGAACCCTTACCCCAGGCGTAACTCAAACCTTAACCCTAGGAAGGAAAATCAGCCTATGGTTCGGGATGGTCTCATGGAAATATCAGTGGTGGCAGCCAAGTTGTGTCACTTTTGCGCTCCCCTTGGGATGCCTTTCGCAGCTGCAGTGTGCCTGGAGCCCAGGGCTTCCTGGTTTTAAAAGTCCTAGGCCTAAGCCTAACAGTAACCCTAGGAAGGTAAATCAGCCGCGTATTAGGGTTCTTCCTAAGGGAAAAGCCGTGAAAGCAGCCATGTTGTGGCACTTTTGCACTCACTTTGGGATGCTTTTTGCAGATGCAGTAAGCCTGGAACTCAGGGCTTCCTAGTTAAAAATATCCTAGCCCTAGGCCGAACCCCAACCCTAAGACGAGAAAGGCAAATCAGCCAGGAATTAGGCATGTCCCCAAGGAAAAAGCTGTGGAGGCAGGCACGTTGTGGTACTTTTGCGCTCTTCTTGGGTAGTCCTTTGCAGCTGCTGTGTTCTTGGAACTCAGGGCTTTCTGGTTAATAGAACTCTTACCCTAGGCGTAACTCAAACCTTAACCCTAGGAAGGAAAATCAGCCTATGGTTCAGGATGGTCTCATGAGAATAGCAGCACAGGCAGCCAAGTTGTGTCACTTCTGCGGCCCTCTTGGGATGCCTTTCGCAGCTGCATGTGCCTGGAGCCCAGGGCTTCCTGGTTTTAAAAGTCCTAGGCCTAAGCCTAACAGTAACCCTAGGAAGGTAAATCAGCCGCGTATTAGGGTTCTTCCTAAGGGAAAAGCCGTGAAAGCAGCCATGTTGTGGCACTTCTGCACTCCCTTTGGGATGCTTTTTGCAGATGAAGTAAGCCTGGAACTCAGGGCTTCCTAGTTAAAAAAATCCTAGCCCTAGGCCGAACCCCAACCCTAAGACGAGAAAGGCAAATCAGCCAGGAATTAGGCATGTCCCCAAGGAAAAAGCTGTGGAGGCAGGCATGTTGTGGTACTTTTGCGCTATTCTTGTGTAGTCCTTCGCAGTTGCTGTGTTCTTGGAACTCTGGGCTTTCTGGTTAATAGAACCCTTACCCCAGGCGTAACTCAAACCTTAACCCTAGGAAGGAAAATCAGCCTATGGTTCGGGATGGTCTCATGGAAATATCAGTGGTGGCAGCCAAGTTGTGTCACTTTTGCGCTCCCCTTGGGATGCCTTTCGCAGCTGCAGTGTGCCTGGAGCCCAGGGCTTCCTGGTTTTAAAAGTCCTAGGCCTAAGCCTAACAGTAACCCTAGGAAGGTAAATCAGCCGCGTATTAGGGTTCTTCCTAAGGGAAAAGCCGTGAAAGCAGCCATGTTGTGGCACTTCTGCACTCCCTTTGGGATGCCTTTGGCAGATGCAGTAAGCCTGGAACTCAGGGCTTCCTGGTTAAAAAACTCCAAGCCCTAGGCTGAAGCCTAACCCTAAGCCTAGGCAGATAAACAGCCTAGGTATAGGGATGGTGCCAAGGAAAAAGCTGTGAAAGCTGCCATGTTGTGGTACTTTAGTATTCCCCTTGGGATGCCTTTAACAGCTTCAGTGTGCCTGGATCTAAGGGCTTCCGAGTTTTAAAAATCCTAGCCCTAGGCCTAAGCCTAACAGTAACCCTGGCAAGGGAAATCAGCCTGGTGTTAAGCTTCTTGCCAAGGAAAAAGCCGTGAAAGCAGCCATGTTGTGGCACTTTTGCACTCCCTTTTGGATGCCTTTCAGAGCTCCAGTGTGCCTGGAACTCAGGGCTTCCTGATTTTAAAAATCCTAGCCCTAGGCCGAACCCTAACCCTAAGACGAGAAAGGCAAATCAGCCAGGAATTAGGCATGTCCCCAAGGAAAAAGCTGTGGAGGCAGGCATGTTGTGGTACTTTTGCGCTCTTCTTGGGATGTCCTTCGCAGCTGCTGTGTTCTTGGAACTCAGGGCTTTCTGGTTAATAGAACCCTTACCCTAGGCGTAACTCAAACCTTAACCCTAGGAAGGAAAATCAGCCTATGGTTCGGGATGGTCTCATGGAAATATCAGTGGTGGCAGCCAAGTTGTGTCACTTTTGCGCTCCCCTTGGGATGCCTTTCGCAGCTGCAGTGTGCCTGGAGCCCAGGGCTTCCTGGTTTTAAAAGTCCTAGGCCTAAGCCTAACAGTAACCCTAGGAAGGTAAATCAGCCGCGTATTAGGGTTCTTCCTAAGGGAAAAGCCGTGAAAGCAGCCATGTTGTGGCACTTCTGCACACCCTTTGGGATGCCTTTGGCAGATGAAGTAAGCCTGGAACTCAGGGCTTCCTAGTTAAAAAAATCCTAGCCCTAGGCCGAACCCCAACCCTAAGACGAGAAAGGCAAATCAGCCAGGAATTAGGCATGTCCCCAAGGAAAAAGCTGTGGAGGCAGGCATGTTGTGGTACTTTTGCGCTCTTCTTGGCTAGTCCTTCGCAGCTGCTGTGTTCTTGGAACTCAGGGCTTTCTGGTTAATAGAACCCTTACCCTAGGCGTAACTCAAACCTTAACCCTAGGAAGGAAAATCAGCCTATGGTTCGGGATGGTCTCATGGAAATATCAGTGGTGGCAGCCAAGTTGTGTCACTTTTGCGCTCCCCTTGGGATGCCTTTCGCAGCTGCAGTGTGCCTGGAGCCCAGGGCTTCCTGGTTTTAAAAGTCCTAGGCCTAAGCCTAACAGTAACCCTAGGAAGGTAAATCAGCCGCGTATTAGGGTTCTTCCTAAGGGAAAAGCTGTGAAAGCAGCCATGTTGTGGCACTTTTGCACTCCCTTTGGGATGCCTTTGGCAGATGCAGTAAGCCTGGAACTCAGGGCTTCCTGGTTAAAAAACTCCAAGCCCTAGGCTGAAGCCTAACCCTAACCCTAGGCAGATAAAACAGCCTAGGTATAGGGATGGTGCCAAGGAAAAAGCTGTGAAAGCTGCCATGTTGTTGCACTTTTGTACTCCCCTTGGGATGCCTTGAACAGCTGCAGTGTGCCTGGATCTAAGGGCTTCCTAGTTTTAAAAATCCTAGCCCTAGGCCTAAGCCTAACAGTAACCCTGGCAAGGGAAATCAGCCTGGTGTTAAGCTTCTTGCCAAGGATAATGCCGTGAAAGCAACCATGTTGTGGCACTTTTGCACTCCCTTTTGGATGCCTTTCACAGCTCCAGTGTGCCTGGAACTCAGGGCTTCCTGATTTTAAAAATCCTAGCCCTAGGCCGAACCCCAACCCTAAGACGAGAAAGGCAAATCAGCCAGGAATTAGGCATGTCCCCAAGGAAAAAGCTGTGGAGGCAGGCATGTTGTGGTACTTTTGCGCTCTTCTTGGGAAGTCCTTCACAGCTGCTGTGTTCTTGGAACTCAGGGCTTTCTGGTTAATAGAACCCTTACCCCAGGCGTAACTCAAACCTTAACCCTAGGAAGGAAAATCAGCCTATGGTTCGGGATGGTCTCATGAGAATAGAAGCAGAGGCAGCCAAGTTGTGTCACTTCTGCAGCCCTCTTGGGATGCCTTTAACAGCTGCATGTGCCTGGAGCCCAGGGCTTCCTGGTTTTAAAAGTCCTAGGCCTAAGCCTAACAGTAACCCTAGGAAGGTAAATCAGCCGGGTATTAGGGTTCTTCCTAAGGGAAAAGCCGTGAAAGCAGCCATGTTGTGGTACTTTTGCACACCCTTTGGGATGCTTTTTGCAGATGAAGTAAGCCTGGAACTCAGGGCTTCCTAGTTAAAAAAATCCTAGCCCTAGGCCGAACCCCAACCCTAAGACGAGAAAGGCAAATCAGCCAGGAATTAGGCATGTCCCCAAGGAAAAAGCTGTGGAGGCAGGCATGTTGTGGTACTTTTGCGCTCTTCTTGGGTAGTCCTTCGCAGCTGCTGTGTTCTTGGAACTCAGGGCTTTCTGGTTAATAGAACTCTTACCCTAGGCGTAACTCAAACCTTAACCCTAGGAAGGAAAATCAGCCTATGGTTCAGGATGGTCTCATGAGAATAGCAGAAGAGGCAGCCAAGTTGTGTCACTTCTGCGGCCCTCTTGGGATGCCTTTCGCAGCTGAATGTGCCTGGAGCCCAGGGCTTCCTGGTTTTAAAAGTCCTAGGCCTAAGCCTAACAGTAACCCTAGGAAGGTAAATCAGCCGCGTATTAGGGTTCTTCCTAAGGGAAAAGCCGTGAAAGCAGCCATGTTGTGGCACTTCTGCACTCCCTTTGGGATGCTTTTTACAGATGAAGTAAGCCTGGAACTCAGGGCTTCCTAGTTAAAAAAATCCTAGCCCTAGGCCAAACCCTAACCCTAAGACGAGAAAGGCAAATCAGCCAGGAATTAGGCATGTCCCCAAGGAAAAAGCTGTGGAGGCAGGCATGTTGTGGTACTTTTGCGCTATTCTTGGGTAGTCCTTCGCAGCTGCTGTGTTCTTGGAACTCAGGGCTTTCTGGTTAATAGAACCCTTACCCCAGGCGTAACTCAAACCTTAACCCGAGGAAGGAAAATCAGCCTATGGTTCGGGATGGTCTCATGGAAATATCAGTGGTGGCAGCCAAGTTGTGTCACTTTTGCGCTCCCCTTGGGATGCCTTTCGCAGCTGCAGTGTGCCTGGAGCCCAGGGCTTCCTGGTTTTAAAAGTCCTAGGCCTAAGCCTAACAGTAACCCTAGGAAGGTAAATCAGCCGCGTATTAGGGTTCTTCCTAAGGGAAAAGCTGTGAAAGCAGCCATGTTGTGGAACTTTTGCACACCCTTTGGGATGCCTTTGGCAGATGAAGTAAGCCTGGAACTCAGGGCTTCCTAGTTAAAAAAATCCTAGCCCTAGGCCGAACCCCAACCCTAAGACGAGAAAGGCAAATCAGCCAGGAATTAGGCATGTCCCCAAGGAAAAAGCTGTGGAGGCAGGCACGTTGTGGTACTTTTGCGCTCTTCTTGGAAAGTCTTTCGCAGCTGCTGTGTTCTTGGAACTCAGGGCTTTCTGGTTAATAGAACTCTTACCCTAGGCGTAACTCAAACCTTAACCCTTTGAAGGAAAATCAGACTAGGGTTCAGGATGGTCTCATGAGAATAGAAGCAGAGGCAGCCAAGTTGTGTCACTTATGCGGCCCTCTTGGGATGCCTTTCGCAGCTGCATGTGCCTGGAGCCCAGGGCTTCCTGGTTTTAAAAGTCCTAGGCCTAAGCCTAACAGTAACCCTAGGAAGGTAAATCAGCCGCGTATTAGGGTTCTTCCTAAGGGAATAGCCGTGAAAGCAGCCATGTTGTGGCACTTCTGCACTCCCTTTGGGATGCTTTTTGCAGATGAAGTAAGCCTGGAACTCAGGGCTTCCTAGTTAAAAAAATGCTAGCCCTAGGCCGAACCCCAACCCTAAGACGAGAAAGGCAAATCAGCCAGGAATTAGGCATGTCCCCAAGGAAAAAGCTGTGGAGGCAGGCACGTTGTGGTACTTTTGCGCTCTTCTTGGGTAGTCCTTCGCAGCTGCTGTGTTCTTGGAACTCAGGGCTTTCTGGTTAATAGAACCCTTACCCCAGGCGTAACTCAAACCTTAACCCTAGGAAGGAAAATCAGCCTATGGTTCGGGATGGTCTCATGGAAATATCAGTGGTGGCAGCCAAGTTGTGTCACTTTTGCGCTCCCCTTGGGATGCCTTTCGCAGCTGCAGTGTGCCTGGAGCCCAGGGCTTCCTGGTTTTAAAAGTCCTAGGCCTAAGCCTAACAGTAACCCTAGGAAGGTAAATCAGCCGCGTATTAGGGTTCTTCCTAAGGGAAAAGCCGTGAAAGCAGCAATGTTGTGGCACTTCTGCACTCCCTTTGGGATGCTTTTTGCAGATGAAGTAAGCCTGGAACTCAGGGCTTCCTAGTTAAAAAAATCCTAGCCCTAGGCCGAACCCCAACCCTAACCCTAGGCAGATAAAACAGGCTAGGTATAGGGATGGTGCCAAGGAATAAGCTGTGAAAGCTGCCATGTTGTTGCACTTTTGTACTCCCCTTGGGATGCCTTGAACAGCTGCAGTGTGCCTGGATCTAAGGGCTTCCGAGTTTTAAAAATCCTAGCCCTAGGCCTAAGCCTAACAGTAACCCTGGGAAGGGAAATCAGCCTGGTGTTAAGCTTCTTGCCAAGGATAATGCCGTGAAAGCAACCATGTTGTGGCACTTTTGCACTCCCTTTGGGATGCTTTTCACAGCTCCAGTGTGCCTGGAACTCAGGGCTTCCTGATTTTAAAAATCCTAGCCCTAGGCCGAACCCCAACCCTAAGACGAGAAAGGCAAATCAGCCAGGAATTAGGCATGTCCCCAAGGAAAAAGCTGTGGAGGCAGGCATGTTGTGGTACTTTTGCGCTCTTCTTGGCTAGTCCTTCGCAGCTGCTGTGTTCTTGGAACTCAGGGCTTTCTGGTTAATAGAACCCTTACCCCAGGCGTAACTCAAACCTTAACCCGAGGAAGGAAAATCAGCCTATGGTTCGGGATGGTCTCATGGAAATATCAGTGGTGGCAGCCAAGTTGTGTCACTTTTGCGCTCCCCTTGGGATGCCTTTCGCAGCTGCAGTGTGCCTGGAGCCCAGGGCTTCCTGGTTTAAAAAGTCCTAGGCCTAAGCCTAACAGTAACCCTAGGAAGGTAAATCAGCCGCGTATTAGGGTTCTTCCTAAGGGAAAAGCCGTGAAAGCAGCCATGTTGTGGCACTTTTGCACTCCCTTTGGGATGCCTTTGGCAGATGAAGTAAGCCTGGAACTCAGGGCTTCCTAGTTAAAAAAATCCTAGCCCTAGGCCGAACCCCAACCCTAAGACGAGAAAGGCAAATCAGCCAGGAATTAGGCATGTCCCCAAGGAAAAAGCTGTGGAGGCAGGCATGTTGTGGTACTTTTGCGCTCTTCTTGGCTAGTCCTTCGCAGCTGCTGTGTTCTTGGAACTCAGGGCTTTCTGGTTAATAGAACCCTTACCCTAGGCGTAACTCAAACCTTAACCCTAGGAAGGAAAATCAGCATATGGTTCAGGATGGTCTCATGGAAATATCAGTGGTGGCAGCCAAGTTGTGTCACTTTTGCGCTCCCCTTGGGATGCCTTTCGCAGCTGCAGTGTGCCTGGAGCCCAGGGCTTCCTGGTTTTAAAAGTCCTAGGCCTAAGCCTAACAGTAACCCTAGGAAGGTAAATCAGCCGCGTATTAGGGTTCTTCCTAAGCGAAAAGCCGTGAAAGCAGCCATGTTGTGGCACTTCTGCACTCCCTTTGGGATGCCTTTGGCAGATGCAGTAAGCCTGGAACTCAGGGCTTCCTAGTTAAAAATATCCTAGCCCTAGGCCGAACCCCAACCCTAAGACGAGAAAGGCAAATCAGCCAGGAATTAGGCATGTCCCCAAGGAAAAAGCTGTGGAGGCAGGCATGTTGTGGTACTTTTGCGCTCTTCTTGGGTAGTCCTTCGCAGCTGCTGTGTTCTTGGAACTCAGGGCTTTCTGGTTAATAGAACCCTTACACCAGGCGTAACTCAAACCTTAATCCTAGGAAGGAAAATCAGCCTATGGTTCGGGATGGTCTCATGAGAATAGCAGCAGAGGCAGCCAAGTTGTGTCACTTTTGCGCTCCCCTTGGGATGCCTTTCGCAGCTGCAGTGTGCCTGGAGCCCAGGGCTTCCTGGTTTTAAAAGTCCTAGGCCTAAGCCTAACAGTAACCCTAGGAAGGTAAATCAGCCGCGTATTAGAATTCTTCCTAAGGGAAAAGCCGTGAAAGCAGCCATGTTGTGGCACTTCTGCACTCCCTTTGGGATGCCTTTGGCAGATGCAGTAAGCCTGGAACTCAGGGCCTCCGAGTTAAAAAAATCCTAGCCCTAGGCCGAACCCCAACCCTAAGACGAGAAAGGCAAATCAGCCAGGAATTAGGCATGTCCCCAAGGAAAAAGCTGTGGAGGCAGGCATGTTGTGGTACTTTTGCGCTCTTCTTGGCTAGTCCTTCGCAGCTGCTGTGTTCTTGGAACTCAGGGCTTTCTGGTTAATAGAACCTTTACCCCAGGCGTAACTCAAACCTTAACCCTAGGAAGGAAAATCAGCCTATGGTTCGGGATGGTCTCATGAGAATAGCAGCAGAGGCAGCCAAGTTGTGTCACTTCTGCGGCCCTCTTGGGATGCCTTTAACAGCTGCAGTGTGCCTGGAGCCCAGGGCTTCCTGGTTTTAAAAGTCCTAGGCCTAAGCCTAACAGTAACCCTAGGAAGGTAAATCAGCCGCGTATTAGGGTTCTTCCTAAGGGAAAAGCTGTGAAAGCAGCCATGTTGTGGCACTTTTGCACTCCCTTTGGGATGCCTTTGGCAGATGCAGTAAGCCTGGAACTCAGGGCTTCCTGGTTAAAAAACTCCAAGCACTAGGCTGAACCCTAACCCTAACCCTAGGCAGATAAAACAGCCTAGGTATAGGGATGGTGCCAAGGAAAAAGCTGTGAAAGCTGCCATGTTGTTGCACTTTTGTACTCCCCTTGGGATGTCTTGAACAGCTGCAGTGTGCCTGGATCTAAGGGCTTCCGAGTTTTAAAAATCCTTGCCCTAGGCCTAAGCCTAACAGTAACCCTGGGAAGGGAAATCAGCCTGGCGTTAAGCTTCTTGCCAAGGAAAAAGCCGTGAAAGCAACCATGTTGTGGCACTTTTGCACTCCCTTTTGGATGCCTTTCACAGCTCCAGTGTGCCTGGAACTCAGGGCTTCCTGATTTTAAAAATCCTAGCCCTAGGCCGAACCCCAAACCTAAGACGAGAAAGGCAAATCAGCCAGGAATTAGGCATGTCCCCAAGGAAAAAGCTGTGGAGGCAGGCATGTTGTGGTACTTTTGCGCTCTTCTTGGGAAGTCCTTCGCAGCTGCTGTGTTCTTGGAACTCAGGGCTTTCTGGTTAATAGAACTCTTACCCTAGGCGTAACTCAAACCTTAACCCTAGGAAGGAAAATCAGCCTATGGTTCGGGATGGTCTCATGAGAATAGCAGCAGAGGCATCCAAGTTGTGTCACTTCTGCAGCCCTCTTGGGATGCCTTTAACAGCTGCATGTGCCTGGAGCCCAGGGCTTCCTGGTTTTAAAAGTCCTAGGCCTAAGCCTAACAGTAACCCTAGGAAGGTAAATCAGCCGCGTATTAGGGTTCTTCCTAAGGGAAAAGCCGTGAAAGCAGCCATGTTGTGGCACTTCTGCACTCCCTTTGGGATGCTTTTTGCAGATGAAGTAAGCCTGGAACTCAGGGCTTCCTAGTTAAAAAAATCCTAGCCCTAGGCCGAACCCCAACCCTAAGACGAGAAAGGCAAATCAGCCAGGAATTAGGCATGTCCCCAAGGAAAATGCTGTGGAGGCAGGCATGTTGTGGTACTTTTGCGCTCTTCTTGGGTAGTCCTTCGCAGCTGCTGTGTTCTTGGAACTCAGGGCTTTCTGGTTAATAGAACCCTTACCCTAGGCGTAACTCAAACCTTAACCCTAGGAAGGAAAATCAGACTATGGTTCGGGATGGTCTCGTGGAAATATCAGTGGTGGCAGCCAAGTTGTGTCACTTTTGCGCTCCCCTTGGGATGCCTTTCGCAGCTGCAGTGTGCCTGGAGCCCAGGGCTTCCTGGTTTTAAAAGTCCTAGGCCTAAGCCTAACAGTAACCCTAGGAAGGTAAATCAGCCGGGTATTAGGGTTCTTCCTAAGGGAAAAGCCGTGAAAGCAGCCATGTTGTGGCACTTTTGCACACCCTTTTGGATGCCTTTGGCAGATGAAGTAAGCCTGGAACTCAGGGCTTCCTAGTTAAAAATATCCTAGCCCTAGGCCGAACCCCAACCCTAAGACGAGAAAGGGAAATCAGCCAGGAATTAGGCATGTCCCCAAGGAAAAAGCTGTGGAGGCAGGCATGTTGTGGTACTTTTGCGCTCTTCTTGGGTAGTCCTTCGCAGCTGCTGTGTTCTTGGAACTCAGGTCTTTCTGGTTAATAGAACTCTTACCCTAGGCGTAACTCAAACCTTAACCCTAGGAAGGAAAATCAGCATATGGTTCAGGATGGTCTCATGGAAATATCAGTGGTGGCAGCCAAGTTGTGTCACTTTTGCGCTCCCCTTGGGATGCCTTTCGCAGCTGCAGTGTGCCTGGAGCCCAGGGCTTCCTGGTTTTAAAAGTCCTAGGCCTAAGCCTAACAGTAACCCTAGGAAGGTAAATCAGCCGCGTATTAGGGTTCTTCCTAAGCGAAAAGCCGTGAAAGCAGCCTTGTTGTGGCACTTCTGCACTCCCTTTGGGATGCCTTTGGCAGATGCAGTAAGCCTGGAACTCAGGGCTTCCTAGTTAAAAATATCCTAGCCCTAGGCCGAACCCCAACCCTAAGACGAGAAAGGCAAATCAGCCAGGAATTAGGCATGTCCCCAAGGAAAAAGCTGTGGAGGCAGGCATGTTGTGGTACTTTTGCGCTCTTCTTGGGTAGTCCTTCGCAGCTGCTGTGTTCTTGGAACTCAGGGCTTTCTGGTTAATAGAACCCTTACACCAGGCGTAACTCAAACCTTAATCCTAGGAAGGAAAATCAGGCTATGGTTCGGGATGGTCTCATGAGAATAGCAGCAGAGGCAGCCAAGTTGTGTCACTTTTGCGCTCCCCTTGGGATGCCTTTCGCAGCTGCAGTGTGCCTGGAGCCCAGGGCTTCCTGGTTTTAAAAGTCCTAGGCCTAAGCCTAACAGTAACCCTAGGAAGGTAAATCAGCCGCGTATTAGAATTCTTCCTAAGGGAAAAGCCGTGAAAGCAGCCATGTTGTGGCACTTCTGCACTCCCTTTGGGATGCCTTTGGCAGATGCAGTAAGCCTGGAACTCAGGGCCTCCGAGTTAAAAAAATCCTAGCCCTAGGCCGAACCCCAACCCTAAGACGAGAAAGGCAAATCAGCCAGGAATTAGGCATGTCCCCAAGGAAAAAGCTGTGGAGGCAGGCATGTTGTGGTACTTTTGCGCTCTTCTTGGCTAGTCCTTCGCAGCTGCTGTGTTCTTGGAACTCAGGGCTTTCTGGTTAATAGAACCTTTACCCCAGGCGTAACTCAAACCTTAACCCTAGGAAGGAAAATCAGCCTATGGTTCGGGATGGTCTCATGAGAATAGCAGCAGAGGCAGCCAAGTTGTGTCACTTCTGCGGCCCTCTTGGGATGCCTTTAACAGCTGCAGTGTGCCTGGAGCCCAGGGCTTCCTGGTTTTAAAAGTCCTAGGCCTAAGCCTAACAGTAACCCTAGGAAGGTAAATCAGCCGCGTATTAGGGTTCTTCCTAAGGGAAAAGCTGTGAAAGCAGCCATGTTGTGGCACTTTTGCACTCCCTTTGGGATGCCTTTGGCAGATGCAGTAAGCCTGGAACTCAGGGCTTCCTGGTTAAAAAACTCCAAGCACTAGGCTGAACCCTAACCCTAACCCTAGGCTGATAAAACAGCCTAGGTATAGGGATGGTGCCAAGGAAAAAGCTGTGAAAGCTGCCATGTTGTTGCACTTTTGTACTCCCCTTGGGATGTCTTGAACAGCTGCAGTGTGCCTGGATCTAAGTGCTTCCGAGTTTTAAAAATCCTTGCCCTAGGCCTAAGCCTAACAGTAACCCTGGGAAGGGAAATCAGCCTGGCGTTAAGCTTCTTGCCAAGGAAAAAGCCGTGAAAGCAACCATGTTGTGGCACTTTTGCACTCCCTTTTGGATGCCTTTCACAGCTCCAGTGTGCCTGGAACTCAGGGCTTCCTGATTTTAAAAATCCTAGCCCTAGGCCGAACCCCAAACCTAAGACGAGAAAGGCAAATCAGCCAGGAATTAGGCATGTCCCCAAGGAAAAAGCTGTGGAGGCAGGCATGTTGTGGTACTTTTGCGCTCTTCTTGGGAAGTCCTTCGCAGCTGCTGTGTTCTTGGAACTCAGGGCTTTCTGGTTAATAGAACTCTTACCCTAGGCGTAACTCAAACCTTAACCCTAGGAAGGAAAATCTGCCTAGGGTTCAGGATGCTCTCATGAGAATAGAAGCAGAGGCAGCCAAGTTGTGTCACTTCTGCGGCCCTCTTGGGATGCCTTTCGCAGCTGCATGTGCCTGGAGCCCAGGGCTTCCTGGTTTTAAAAGTCCTAGGCCTAAGCCTAACAGTAACCCTAGGAAGGTAAATCAGCCGCGTATTAGGGTTCTTCCTAAGGGAAAAGCCGTGAAAGCAGCCATGTTGTGGCACTTCTGCACTCCCTTTGGGATGCTTTTTGCAGATGAAGTAAGCCTGGAACTCAGGGCTTCCTAGTTAAAAAAATCCTAGCCCTAGGCCGAACCCCAACCCTAAGACGAGAAAGGCAAATCAGCCAGGAATTAGGCATGTCCCCAAGGAAAATGCTGTGGAGGCAGGCATGTTGTGGTACTTTTGCGCTCTTCTTGGGTAGTCCTTCGCAGCTGCTGTGTTCTTGGAACTCAGGGCTTTCTGGTTAATAGAACCCTTACCCTAGGCGTAACTCAAACCTTAACCCTAGGAAGGAAAATCAGACTATGGTTCGGGATGGTCTCATGGAAATATCAGTGGTGGCAGCCAAGTTGTGTCACTTTTGCGCTCCCCTTGGGATGCCTTTCGCAGCTGCAGTGTGCCTGGAGCCCAGGGCTTCCTGGTTTTAAAAGTCCTAGGCCTAAGCCTAACAGTAACCCTAGGAAGGTAAATCAGCCGGGTATTAGGGTTCTTCCTAAGGGAAAAGCCGTGAAAGCAGCCATGTTGTGGCACTTTTGCACACCCTTTTGGATGCCTTTGGCAGATGAAGTAAGCCTGGAACTCAGGGCTTCCTAGTTAAAAATATCCTAGCCCTAGGCCGAACCCCAACCCTAAGACGAGAAAGGGAAATCAGCCAGGAATTAGGCATGTCCCCAAGGAAAAAGCTGTGGAGGCAGGCATGTTGTGGTACTTTTGCGCTCTTCTTGGCTAGTCCTTCGCAGCTGCTTTGTTCTTGGAACTCAGGTCTTTCTGGTTAATAGAACTCTTACCCTAGGCGTAACTCAAACCTTAACCCTAGGAAGGAAAATCAGCCTATGGTTCAGGATGGTCTCATGAGAATAGAAGCAGAGGCAGCCAAGTTGTGTCACTTCTGCGGCCCTCTTGGGATGCCTTTCGTAGCTGCATGTGCCTGGAGCCCAGGTCTTCCTGGTTTTAAAAGTCCTAGGCCTAAGCCTAACAGTAACCCTAGGAAGGTAAATCAGCCGCGTATTAGGGTTCTTCCTAAGGGAAAAGCCGTGAAAGCAGCCATGTTGTGGCACTTCTGCACTCCCTTTGGGATGCCTTTGGCAGATGAAGTAAGCCTGGAACTCAGGGCTTCCTAGTTAAAAATATCCTAGCCCTAGGCCGAACCCCAACCCTAAGACGAGAAAGGCAAATCAGCCAGGAATTAGGCATGTCCCCAAGGAAAATGCTGTGGAGGCAGGCATGTTGTGGTACTTTTGCGCTCTTCTTGGGTAGTCCTTCGCAGCTGCTGTGTTCTTGGAACTCAGGGCTTTCTGGTTAATAGAACCCTTACCCCAGGCGTAACTCAAACCTTAACCCTAGGAAGGAAAATCAGCCTATGGTTCGGGATGGTCTCATGAGAATAGCAGCAGAGGCAGCCAAGTTGTGTCACTTTTGCACTCCCCTTGGGATGCCTTTCGCAGCTGCAGTGTGCCTGGAGCCCAGGGCTTCCTGGTTTTAAAAGTCCTAGGCCTAAGCCTAACAGTAACCCTAGGAAGGTAAATCAGCCGCGTATTAGGGTTCTTCCTAAGGGAAAAGCCGTGAAAGCAGCCATGTTGTGGCACTTTTGCACTCCCTTTGGGATGCCTTTGGCAGATGCAGTAAGCCTGGAACTCAGGGCTTCCTGGTTAAAAACTCCAAGCCCTAGGCTGAACCCTAACCCTAACCCTAGGCAGATAAAACAGCGTAGGTATAGGGATGGTGCCAAGGAAAAAGCTGTGAAAGCTGCCATTTTGTTGCACTTTTGTATTCCCCTTGGGATGCCTTGAACAGCTGCAGTGTGCCTGGATCTAAGGGCTTCCTAGTTTTAAAAATCCTAGCCCTAGGCCTAAGCCTAACAGTAACCCTGGGAAGGGAAATGAGCCTGGTGTTAAGCGTCCTGCTAAGGAAAAAGCCGTGAAAGCAGCCATGTTGTGGCACTTTTGCACTCCCTTTTGGATGCCTTTCACAGCTCCAGTGTGCCTGGAACTCAGGGCTTCCTGATTTTAAAAATCCTAGCCCTAGGCCGAACCCCAACCCTAAGACGAGAAAGGCAAATCAGCCAGGAATTAGGCATGTCCCCAAGGAAAAAGCTGTGGAGGCAGGCACGTTGTGGTACTTTTGCGCTCTTCTTGGCTAGTCCTTCGCAGCTGCTGTGTTCTTGGAACTCAGGGCTTTCTGGTTAATAGAACCCTTACCCCAGGCGTAACTCAAACCTTAACCCTAGGAAGGAAAATCAGCCTATGGTTCGGGATGGTCTCATGAGAATAGCAGCAGAGGCAGCCAAGTTGTGTCACTTCTGCGGCCCTCTTGGGATGCCTTTCGCAGCTGCATGTGCCTGGAGCCCAGGGCTTCCTGGTTTTAAAAGTCCTCGGCCTAAGCCTAACAGTAACCCTAGGAAGGTAAATCAGCCGCGTATTAGGGTTCTTCCTAAGGGAAAAGCCGTGAAAGCAGCCATGTTGTGGCACTTCTGCACTCCCTTTGGGGTGCCTTTGGCAGATGCAGTAAGCCCGGAACTCAGGGCTTCCTAGTTAAAAAAATCCTAGCCCTAGGCCGAACCCCAACCCTAAGACGAGAAAGGCAAATCAGCCAGGAATTAGGCATGTCCCCAAGGAAAAAGCTGTGGAGGCAGGCATGTTGTGGTACTTTTGCGCTCTTCTTGGCTAGTCCTTCGCAGCTGCTGTGTTCTTGGAACTCAGGGCTTTCTGGTTAATAGAACTCTTACCCTAGGCGTAACTCAAACCTTAACCCTAGGAAGGAAAATCAGCCTATGGTTCGGGATGGTCTCATGGAAATATCAGTGGTGGCAGCCAAGTTGTGTCACTTTTGCGCTCCCCTTGGGATGCCTTTCGCAGCTGCAGTGTGCCTGGAGCCCAGGGCTTCCTGGTTTTAAAAGTCCTAGGCCTAATCCTAAGAGTAAACCTAGGAAGGTAAATCAGCCGGGTATTAGGGTTCTTCCTAAGGGAAAAGCCATGAAAGCAGCCATGTTGTGGCACTTCTGCACTCCCTTTGGGATGCCTTTGGCAGATGCAGTAAGCCTGGAACTCAGGGCTTCCTAGTTAAAAAAATCCTAGCCCTAGGCCAAACCCCAACCCTAAGACGAGAAAGGCAAATCAGCCAGGAATTAGGCATGTCCCCAAGGAAAAAGCTGTGGAGGCAGGCATGTTGTGGTACTTTTGCGCTCTTCTTGGCTAGTCCTTCGCAGCTGCTGTGTTCTTGGAACTCAGGGCTTTCTGGTTAATAGAACTCTTACCCTAGGCGTAACTCAAACCTTAACCCTAGGAAGGAAAATGAGCCTATGGTTCGGGATGGTCTCATGAGAATAGCAGCACAGGCAGCCATGTTGTATCACTTTTGCGCTCCCCTTGGGATGCCTTTCGCAGCTGCAGTGTGCCGGGAGCCCAGGGCTTCCTGGTTTTAAAAGTCCTAGGCCTAAGCCTAACAGTAACCCTAGGAAGGTAAATCAGCCGCGTATTAGGGTTCTTCCTAAGGGAAAAGCCGTGAAAGCAGCCATGTTGTGGCACTTCTGCACTCCCTTTGGGATGCCTTTGGCAGATGCAGTAAGCCTGGAACTCAGGGCTTCCTAGTTAAAAAAATCCTAGCCCTAGTCCGAACCCCTACCCTAAGACGAGAAAGGCAAATCAGCCAGGAATTAGGCATGTCCCCAAGGAAAAAGCTGTGGAGGCAGGCATGTTGTTGTACTTTTGCGCTCTTCTTGGCTAGTCCTTCGCAGCTGCTGTGTTCTTGGAACTCAGGGCTTTCTGGTTAATAGAACTCTTACCCTAGGCGAAACTCAAACCTTAACCCTAGGAAGGAAAATCTGCCTATGGTTCAGGATGGTCTCATGAGAATAGAAGCAGAGGCAGCCAAGTTGTGTCAGTTCTGCGGCCCTCTTGGGATGCCTTTAACAGCTGCAGTGTGCCTGGAGCCCAGGGCTTCCTGATTTTAAAAGTCCTAGGCCTAAGCCTAACAGTAACCCTAGGAAGGTAAATCAGCCGCGTATTAGGGTTCTTCCTAAGGGAAAAGCTGTGAAAGCAGCCATGTTGTGGCACTTTTGCACTCCCTTTGGGATGCCTTTGGCAGATGCAGTAAGCCTGGAACTCAGGGCTTCCTAGTTAAAAAAATCCTAGCCCTAGGCCGAACCCCAACCCTAAGACGAGAAAGGCAAATCAGCCAGGAATTAGGCATGTCCCCAAGGAAAAAGCTGTGGAGGCAGGCATGTTGTGGTACTTTTGCGCTCTTCTTGGCTAGTCCTTCGCAGCTGCTGTGTTCTTGGAACTCAGGGCTTTCTGGTTAATAGAACTCTTACCCTAGGCGTAACTCAAACCTTAACCCTAGGAAGGAAAATCAGCCTATGGTTCGGGATGGTCTCATGGAAATATCAGTGGTGGCAGCCAAGTTGTGTCACTTTTGCGCTCCCCTTGGGATGCCTTTCGCAGCTGCAGTGTGCCTGGAGCCCAGGGCTTCCTGGTTTTAAAAGTCCTAGGCCTAATCCTAAGAGTAAACCTAGGAAGGTAAATCAGCCGGGTATTAGGGTTCTTCCTAAGGGAAAAGCCATGAAAGCAGCCATGTTGTGGCACTTCTGCACTCCCTTTGGGATGCCTTTGGCAGATGCAGTAAGCCTGGAACTCAGGGCTTCCGAGTTAAAAAAATCCTAGCCCTAGGCCAAACCCCAACCCTAAGACGAGAAAGGCAAATCAGCCAGGAATTAGGCATGTCCCCAATGAAAAAGCTGTGGAGGCAGGCATGTTGTTGTACTTTTGCGCTCTTCTTGGCTAGTCCTTCGCAGCTGCTGTGTTCTTGGAACTCAGGGCTTTCTGGTTAATAGAACTCTTACCCTAGGCCAAACTCAAACCTTAACCCTAGGAAGGAAAATCTGCCTATGGTTCAGGATGGTCTCATGAGAATAGAAGCAGAGGCAGCCAAGTTGTGTCAGTTCTGCGGCCCTCTTGGGATGCCTTTAACAGCTGCAGTGTGCCTGGAGCCCAGGGCTTCCTGGTTTTAAAAGTCCTAGGCCTAAGCCTAACAGTAACCCTAGGAAGGTAAATCAGCCGCGTATTAGGGTTCTTCCTAAGGGAAAAGCTGTGAAAGCAGCCATGTTGTGGCACTTTTGCACTCCCTTTGGGATGCCTTTGGCAGATGCAGTAAGCCTGGAACTCAGGGCTTCCTAGTTAAAAAAATCCTAGCCCTAGGCCGAACCCCAACCCTAAGACGAGAAAGGCAAATCAGCCAGGAATTAGGCATGTCCCCAAGGAAAAAGCTGTGGAGGCAGGCATGTTGTGGTACTTTTGCGCTCTTCTTGGCTAGTCCTTCGCAGCTGCTGTGTTCTTGGAACTCAGGGCTTTCTGGTTAATAGAACTCTTACCCTAGGCGTAACTCAAACCTTAACCCTAGGAAGGAAAATCAGCCTATGGTTCGGGATGGTCTCATGGAAATATCAGTGGTGGCAGCCAAGTTGTGTCACTTTTGCGCTCCCCTTGGGATGCCTTTCGCAGCTGCAGTGTGCCTGGAGCCCAGGGCTTCCTGGTTTTAAAAGTCCTAGGCCTAATCCTAAGAGTAAACCTAGGAAGGTAAATCAGCCGGGTATTAGGGTTCTTCCTAAGGGAAAAGCCATGAAAGCAGCCATGTTGTGGCACTTCTGCACTCCCTTTGGGATGCCTTTGGCAGATGCAGTAAGCCTGGAACTCAGGGCTTCCGAGTTAAAAAAATCCTAGCCCTAGGCCAAACCCCAACCCTAAGACGAGAAAGGCAAATCAGCCAGGAATTAGGCATGTCCCCAATGAAAAAGCTGTGGAGGCAGGCATGTTGTGGTACTTTTGCGCTCTTCTTGGCTAGTCCTTCGCAGCTGCTGTGTTCTTGGAACTCAGGGCTTTCTGGTTAATAGAACTCTTACCCTAGGCGTAACTCAAACCTTAACCCTAGGAAGGAAAATCAGCCTATGTTTCGGGATGGTCTCATGAGAATAGCAGCACAGGCAGCCATGTTGTGTCACTTTTGCGCTGCCCTTGGGATGCCTTTCGCAGCTGCAGTGTGCCGGGAGCCCAGGGCTTCCTGGTTTTAAAAGTTCTAGGCCTAAGCCTAACAGTGACCCTAGGAAGGTAAATCAGCCGGGTATTAGGGTTCTTCCTAAGGGAAAAGCCGTGAAAGCAGCCATGTTGTGGCACTTCTGCACTCCCTTTGGGATGCCTTTGGCAGATGCAGTAAGCCTGGAACTCAGGGCTTCCTAGTTAAAAAAATCCTAGCCCTAGTCCGAACCCCAACCCTAAGACGAGAAAGGCAAATCAGCCAGGAATTAGGCATGTCCCCAAGGAAAAAGCTGTGGAGGCAGGCATGTTGTTGTACTTTTGCGCTCTTCTTGGCTAGTCCTTCGCAGCTGCTGTGTTCTTGGAACTCAGGGCTTTCTGGTTAATAGAACTCTTACCCTAGGCGAAACTCAAACCTTAACCCTAGGAAGGAAAATCTGCCTATGGTTCAGGATGGTCTCATGAGAATAGAAGCAGAGGCAGCCAAGTTGTGTCAGTTCTGCGGCCCTCTTGGGATGCCTTTAACAGCTGCAGTGTGCCTGGAGCCCAGGGCTTCCTGGTTTTAAAAGTCCTAGGCCTAAGCCTAACAGTAACCCTAGGAAGGTAAATCAGCCGCGTATTAGGGTTCTTCCTAAGGGAAAAGCTGTGAAAGCAGCCATGTTGTGGCACTTTTGCACTCCCTTTGGGATGCCTTTGGCAGAGGCAGTAAACCTGGAACTCAGGGCTTCCTGATTTTAAAAATCCTAGCCCTAGGCCGAACCCCAACCCTAAGACGAGAAAGGCAAATCAGCCAGGAATTAGGCATGTCCCCAAGGAAAAAGCTGTGGAGGCAGGCATGTTGTGGTACTTTTGCGCTCTTCTTGGGTAGTCCTTCGCAGCTGCTGTGTTCTTGGAACTCAGGGCTTTCTGGTTTATAGAACTCTTACCCTAGGCGTAACTCAAAACTTAACCCTAGGAAGGAAAATCAACCTATGGTTCGGGATGGTCTCATGGAAATATCAGTGGTGGCAGCCAAGTTGTGTCACTTTTGCGCTCCCCTTGGGATGCCTTTCGCAGCTGCAGTGTGCCTGGAGCCCAGGGCTTCCTGGTTTTAAAAGTCCTAGGCCTAAGCCTAACAGTAACCCTAGGAAGGTAAATCAGCCGCGTATTAGGGTTCTTCCTAAGGGAAAAGCCGTGAAAGCAGCCATGTTGTGGCACTTTTGCACACCCTTTTGGATGCCTTTGGCAGATGAAGTAAGCCTGGAACTCAGGGCTTCCTAGTTAAAAATATCCTAGCCCTAGGCCGAACCCCAACCCTAAGACGAGAAAGGCAAATCAGCCAGGAATTAGGCATGTCCCCAAGGAAAAAGCTGTGGAGGCAGGCATGTTGTGGTACTTTTGCGCTCTTCTTGGCTAGTCCTTCGCAGCTGCTGTGTTCTTGGAACTCAGGTCTTTCTGGTTAATAGAACTCTTACCCTAGGCGTAACTCAAACCTTAACCCTAGGAAGGAAAATCAGCCTATGGTTCAGGATGGTCTCATGAGAATAGAAGCAGAGGCAGCCAAGTTGTGTCACTTCTGCGGCCCTCTTGGGATGCCTTTCGTAGCTGCATGTGCCTGGAGCCCAGGTCTTCCTGGTTTTAAAAGTCCTAGGCCTAAGCCTAACAGTAACCCTAGGAAGGTAAATCAGCCGCGTATTAGGGTTCTTCCTAAGGGAAAAGCCGTGAAAGCAGCCATGTTGTGGCACTTCTGCACTCCCTTTGGGATGCCTTTGGCAGATGAAGTAAGCCTGGAACTCAGGGCTTCCTAGTTAAAAATATCCTAGCCCTAGGCCGAACCCCAACCCTAAGACGAGAAAGGCAAATCAGCCAGGAATTAGGCATGTCCCCAAGGAAAATGCTGTGGAGGCAGGCATGTTGTGGTACTTTTGCGCTCTTCTTGGGTAGTCCTTCGCAGCTGCTGTGTTCTTGGAACTCAGGGCTTTCTGGTTAATAGAACCCTTACCCCAGGCGTAACTCAAACCTTAACCCTAGGAAGGAAAATCAGACTATGGTTCGGGATGGTCTCATGAAAATAGCAGCAGAGGCAGCCTAGTTGTGTCACTTTTGCACTCCCCTTGGGATTCCTTTCGCAGCTGCAGTGTGCCTGGAGCCCAGGGCTTCCTGGTTTTAAAAGTCTTAGGCCTAAGCCTAACAGTAACCCTAGGAAGGTAAATCAGCCGGGTATTAGGGTTCTTCCTAAGGGAAAAGCCGTGAAAGCAGCCATGTTGTGGCACTTCTGCACTCCCTTTGGGATGCCTTTGGCAGATGCAGTAAGCCTGGAACTCAGGGCTTCCTAGTTAAAAAAATCCTAGCCCTAGGCCGAACCCCAACCCTAAGACGAGAAAGGCAAATCAGCCAGGAATTAGGCATGTCCCCAAGGAAAAAGCTGTGGAGGCAGGCATGTTGTGGTACTTTTGCGCTCTTCTTGGCTAGTCCTTCGCAGCTGCTGTGTTCTTGGAACTCAGGGCTTTCTGGTTAATAGAACCCTTACCCCAGGCGTAACTCAAACCTTAACCCTAGGAAGGAAAATCAGCCTATGGTTCGGGACGGTCTCATGAGAATAGCAGCAGAGGCAGCCAAGTTGTGTCACTTTTGCACTCCCCTTGGGATGCCTTTCGCAGCTGCAGTGTGCCTGGAGCCCAGGGCTTCCTGGTTTTAAAAGTCCTAGGCCTAAGCGTAACAGTAACCCTAGGAAGGTAAATCAGACGGGTATTAGGGTTCTTCCTAAGGGAAAAGCTGTGAAAGCAGCCATGTTGTGGCACTTTTGCACTCCCTTTGGGATGCCTTTGGCAAAGAAAGTAAGCCTGGAACTCAGGGCTTCCTGGTTAAAAAACTCCAAGCCCTTGGCTGAACCCTAACCCTAACCCTAGGCAGATAAAACAGCCTAGGTATAGGGATGGTGCCAAGGAAAAAGCTGTGAAAGCTGCCATGTTGTTGCACTTTTGTACTCCCCTTGAGATGCCTTGAACAG
This sequence comes from Ammospiza maritima maritima, assembly GCA_036010785.1. Classification (NCBI taxonomy): domain Eukaryota; kingdom Metazoa; phylum Chordata; class Aves; order Passeriformes; family Passerellidae; genus Ammospiza; species Ammospiza maritima. The sequence goes on from JAYKTQ010000246.1 coordinate 487,757, forward strand.
CTGCAGTTTGCCTGGATCTAAGGGCTTCCGAGTTTTAATAATCCTAGCCCTAGGCCTAAGCCTAACAGTAACCCTGGCAAGGGAAATCAGCCTGGTGTTAAGCTTCTTGCCAAGGAAAAAGCCGTGAAAGCAACCATGTTGTGGCACTTTTGCACTCCCTTTTGGATGCCTTTCACAGCTCCAGTGTGCCTGGAACTCAGGGCTTCCTGATTTTAAAAATCCTAGCCCTAGGCCGAACCCCAACCCTAAGACGAGAAAGGCAAATCAGCCAGGAATTAGGCATGTCCCCAAGGAAAAAGCTGTGGAGGCAGGCATGTTGTGGTACTTTTGCGCTCTTCTTGGCAAGTCCTTCGCAGCTGCTGTGTTCTTGGAACTCAGGGCTTTCTGGTTAATAGAACCCTTACCCTAGGCGTAACTCAAACCTTAACCCTAGGAAGGAAAATCAGCCTATGGTTCGGGATGGTCTCATGAGAATAGAAGCAGAGGCAGCCAAGTTGTGTCACTTCTGCGGCCCTCTTGGGATGCCTTTCGCAGCTGCATGTGCCTGGAGCCCAGGGCTTCCTGGTTTTAAAAGTCCTAGGCATAAGCCTAACAGTAACCCTAGGAAGGTAAATCAGCCGCGTATTAGGGTTCTTCCTAAGGGAAAAGCCGTGAAAGCAGCCATGTTGTGGCACTTCTGCACTCCCTTTGGGATGCCTTTGGCAGATGCAGTAAGCCTGGAACTCAGGGCTTCCTAGTTAAAAAAATCCTAGCCCTAGGCCGAACCCCAACCCTAAGACGAGAAAGGCAAATCAGCCAGGAATTAGGCATGTCCCCAAGGAAAAAGCTGTGGAGGCAGGCATGTTGTGGTACTTTTGCGCTCTTCTTGGGTAGTCCTTCGCAGCTGCTGTGTTCTTGGAACTCAGGGCTTTCTGTTTTATAGAACTCTTACCCTAGGCGTAACTCAAAACTTAACCCTAGGAAGGAAAATCAGCCTATGGTTGGGGATGGTCTCATGGAAATATCAGTGGTGGCAGCCAAGTTGTGTCACTTTTGCGCTCCCCTTGGGATGCCTTTCGCAGCTGCAGTGTGCCTGGAGCCCAGGGCTTCCTGGTTTTAAAAGTCCTAGGCCTAAGCCTAACAGTAACCCTAGGAAGGTAAATCAGCCGCGTATTAGGGTTCTTCCTAAGGGAAAAGCCGTGAAAGCAGCCATGTTGTGGCACTTCTGCACTCCCTTTGGGATGCCTTTGGCAGATGAAGTAAGCCTGGAACTCAGGGCTTCCTAGTTAAAAAAATCCTAGCCCTAGGCCGAACCCCTACCCTAAGACGAGAAAGGCAAATCAGCCAGGAATTAGGCATGTCCCCAAGGAAAAAGCTGTGGAGGCAGGCACGTTGTGGTACTTTTGCGCTCTTCTTGGCTAGTCCTTCGCAGCTGCTGTGTTCTTGGAACTCAGGGCTTTCTGGTTAATAGAACTCTTACCCGAGGCGTAACTCAAACCTTAACCCTAGGAAGGAAAATCAGACTATGGTTCAGGATGGTCTCATGAGAATAGAAGCAGAGGCAGCCAAGTTGTGTCACTTCTGCGGCCCTCTTGGGATGCCTTTCGCAGCTGCATGTGCCTGGAGCCCAGGGCTTCCTGGTTTTAAAAGTCCTAGGCCTAAGCCTAACAGTAACCCTAGGAAGGTAAATCAGCCGCGTATTAGGGTTCTTCCTAAGGGAAAAGCCGTGAAAGCAGCCATGTTGTGGCACTTCTGCACTCCCTTTGGGATGCTTTTTGCAGATGAAGTAAGCCTGGAACTCAGGGCTTCCTAGTTAAAAATATCCTAGCCCTAGGCCGAACCCCAACCCTAAGACGAGAAAGGCAAATCAGCCAGGAATTAGGCATGTCCCCAAGGAAAAAGCTGTGGAGGCAGGCATGTTGTGGTACTTTTGCGCTCTTCTTGGGTAGTCCTTCGCAGCTGCTGTGTACTTGGAACTCAGGGCTTTCTGGTTAAAAGAACCCTTACCCCAGGCGTAACTCAAACCTTAACCCTAGGAAGGAAAATCAGCCTATGGTTCGGGATGGTCTCATGGAAATATCAGTGGTGGCAGCCAAGTTGTGTCACTTTTGCGCTCCCCTTGGGATGCCTTTCGCAGCTGCAGTGTGCCTGGAGCCCAGGGCTTCCTGGTTTTAAAAGTCCTAGGCCTAAGCCTAACAGTAACCCTAGGAAGGTAAATCAGCCGCGTATTAGGGTTCTTCCTAAGGGAAAAGCCGTGAAAGCAGCCATGTTGTGGCACTTCTGCACTCCCTTTGGGATGCCTTTGGCAGATGCAGTAGACCTGGAACTCAGGGCTTCCTGATTTTAAAAATCCTAGCCCTAGGCCGAACCCCAACCCTAAGACGAGAAAGGCAAATCAGCCAGGAATTAGGCATGTCCCCAAGGAAAAAGCTGTGGAGGCAGGCATGTTGTGGTACTTTTGCGCTCTTCTTGGGTAGTCCTTCGCAGCTGCTGTGTTCTTGGAACTCAGGGCTTTCTGGTTAATAGAACCCTTACCCTAGGCGTAACTCAAACCTTAACCCTAGGAAGGAAAATCAGCCTATGGTTCGGGATGGTCTCATGGAAATATCAGTGGTGGCAGCCAAGTTGTGTCACTTTTGCGCTCCGCTTGGGATGCCTTTTCCAGCTGCAGTGTGCCTGGAGCCCAGGGCTTCCTGGTTTTAAAAGTCCTAGGCCTAAGCCTAACAGTAACCCTAGGAAGGTAAATCAGCCGGATATTAGGGTTCTTCCTAAGGGAAAAGCCGTGAAAGCAGCCATGTTGTGGCACTTCTGCACTCCCTTTGGGATGCCTTTGGCAGGTGCAGTAAGCCTGGAACTCAGGGCTTCCTAGTTAAAAAAATCCTAGCCCTAGGCCGAACCCCAACCCTAAGACGAGAAAGGCAAATCAGCCAGGAATTAGGCATGTCCCCAAGGAAAAAGCTGTGGAGGCAGGCATGTTGTGGTACTTTTGCGCTCTTCTTGGCTAGTCCTTCGCAGCTGCTGTGTTCTTGGAACTCAGGGCTTTCTGGTTTATAGAACCCTTACCCTAGGCGTAACTCAAAACTTAACCCTAGGAAGGAAAATCAGCCTATGGTTCGTGATGGTCTCATGGAAATATCAGTGGTGGCAGCCAAGTTGTGTCACTTTTGCGCTCCCCTTGGGATGCCTTTCGCAGCTGCAGTGTGCCTGGAGCCCAGGGCTTCCTGGTTTTAAAAGTCCTAGGCCTAAGCCTAACAGTAACCCTAGAAAGGTAAATCAGCCGCGTATTAGGGTTCTTCCTAAGGGAAAAGCCATGAAAGCAGCCATGTTGTGGCACTTCTGCACTCCCTTTGGGATGCCTTTGGCAGATGCAGTAAGCCTGGAACTCAGGGCTTCCGAGTTAAAAAAATCCTAGCCCTAGGCCGAACCCCAACCCTAAGACGAGAAAGGCAAATCAGCCAGGAATTAGGCATGTCCCCAAGGAAAAAGCTGTGGAGGCAGGCATGTTGTGGTACTTTTGCGCTCTTCTTGGGTAGTCCTTCGCAGCTGCTGTGTTCTTGGAACTCAGGGCTTTCTGGTTAATAGAACACTTACCCCAGGCGTAACTCAAACCTTAACCCTAGGAAGGAAAATCAGCCTATGGTTCGGGATGGTCTCATGAGAATAGCAGCACAGGCAGCCAAGTTGTGTCACTTTTGCGCTCCCCTTGGGATGCCTTTCGCAGCTGCAGTGTGCCTGGAGCCCAGGGCTTCCTGGTTTAAAAAGTCCTAGGCCTAAGCCTAACAGTAACCCTAGGAAGGTAAATCAGCCGCGTATTAGGGTTCTTCCTAAGGGAAAAGCCGTGAAAGCAGCCATGTTGTGGCACTTCTGCACTCCCTTTGGGATGCTTTTTGCAGATGAAGTAAGCCTGGAACTCAGGGCTTCCTAGTTAAAAAAATCCTAGCCCTAGGCCGAACCCCAACCCTAAGACGAGAAAGGCAAATCAGCCAGGAATTAGGCATGTCCCCAAGGAAAAAGCTGTGGAGGCAGGCATGTTGTGGTACTTTTGCGCTCTTCTTGGCTAGTCCTTCGCGGCTGCTGTGTTCTTGGAACTCAGGGCTTTCTGGTTAATAGAACCCTTACCCCATGCGTAACTCAAACCTTAACCCTAGGAAGGAAAATCAGCCTATGGTTCGGGATGGTCTCATGGAAATATCAGTGGTGGCAGCCAAGTTGTGTCACTTTTGCGCTCCCCTTGGGATGCCTTTCGCAGCTGCAGTGTGCCTGGAGCCCAGGGCTTCCTGGTTTTAAAAGTCCTAGGCCTAAGCCTAACAGTAACCCTAGGAAGGTAAATCAGCCGCGTATTAGGGTTCTTCCTAAGGGAAAAGCCGTGAAAGCAGCCATGTTGTGGCATTTCTGCACTCCCTTTGGGATGCCTTTGGCAGATGCAGTAAACCTGGAACTCAGGGCTTCATGATTTTAAAAATCCTAGCCCTAGGCCGAACCCCAACCCTAAGACGAGAAAGGCAAATCAGCCAGGAATTAGGCATGTCCCCAAGGAAAAAGCTGTGGAGGCAGGCATGTTGTGGTACTTTTGCGCTCTTCTTGGCTAGTCCTTCGCAGCTGCTGTGTTCTTGGAACTCAGGGCTTTCTGGTTAATAGAACCCTTACCCTAGGCCTAACTCAAAACTTAACCCTAGGAAGGAAAATCAGCCTATGGTTCGGGATGGTCTCATGGAAATATCAGTGGTGGCAGCCAAGTTGTGTCACTTCTGCAGCCCTCTTGGGATGCCTTTCGCAGCTGCAGTGTGCCTGGAGCCCAGGGCTTCCTGGTTTTAAAAGTCCTACGCCTAAGCCTAACAGTAACCCTAGGAAGGTAAATCAGCCGGATATTAGGGTTCTTCCTAAGGGAAAAGCCGTGAAAGCAGCCATGTTGTGGCACTTTTGCACTCCCTTTGGGATGCCTTTGGCAGGTGCAGTAAGCCTGGAACTCAGGGCTTCCTAGTTAAAAAAATCCTAGCCCTAGGCCGAACCCCAACCCTAAGACGAGAAAGGCAAATCAGCCAGGAATTAGGCATGTCCCCAAGGAAAAAGCTGTCGACGCAGGCATGTTGTGGTACTTTTGCGCTCTTCTTGGCTAGTCCTTCGCAGCTGCTGTGTTCTTGGAACTCAGCGCTTTCTGGTTTATAGAACCCTTACCCTAGGCGTAACTCAAAACTTAACCCTAGGAAGGAAAATCAGCCTATGGTTCGTGATGGTCTCATGGAAATATCAGTGGTGGCAGCCAAGTTGTGTCACTTTTGCGCTCCCCTTGGGATGCCTTTCGCAGCTGCAGTGTGCCTGGAGCCCAGGGCTTCCTGGTTTTAAAAGTCCTAGGCCTAAGCCTAACAGTAACCCTAGAAAGGTAAATCAGCCGCGTATTAGGGTTCTTCCTAAGGGAAAAGCCATGAAAGCAGCCATGTTGTGGCACTTCTGCACTCCCTTTGGGATGCCTTTGGCAGATGCAGTAAGCCTGGAACTCAGGGCTTCCGAGTTAAAAAAATCCTAGCCCTAGGCCAAACCCCAACCCTAAGACGAGAAAGGCAAATCAGCCAGGAATTAGGCATGTCCCCAAGGAAAAAGCTGTGGAGGCAGGCATGTTGTGGTACTTTTGCGCTCTTCTTGGGTAGTCCTTCGCAGCTGCTGTGTTCTTGGAACTCAGGGCTTTCTGGTTAATAGAACACTTACCCCAGGCGTAACTCAAACCTTAACCCTAGGAAGGAAAATCAGCCTATGGTTCGGGATGGTCTCATGAGAATAGCAGCACAGGCAGCCAAGTTGTGTCACTTTTGCGCTCCCCTTGGGATGCCTTTCGCAGCTGCAGTGTGCCTGGAGCCCAGGGCTTCCTGGTTTAAAAAGTCCTAGGCCTAAGCCTAACAGTAACCCTAGGAAGGTAAATCAGCCGCGTATTAGGGTTCTTCCTAAGGGAAAAGCCGTGAAAGCAGCCATGTTGTGGCACTTCTGCACTCCCTTTGGGATGCTTTTTGCAGATGAAGTAAGCCTGGAACTCAGGGCTTCCTAGTTAAAAAAATCCTAGCCCTAGGCCGAACCCCAACCCTAAGACGAGAAAGGCAAATCAGCCAGGAATTAGGCATGTCCCCAAGGAAAAAGCTGTGGAGGCAGGCATGTTGTGGTACTTTTGCGCTCTTCTTGGCTAGTCCTTCGCGGCTGCTGTGTTCTTGGAACTCAGGGCTTTCTGGTTAATAGAACCCTTACCCCATGCGTAACTCAAACCTTAACCCTAGGAAGGAAAATCAGCCTATGGTTCGGGATGGTCTCATGGAAATATCAGTGGTGGCAGCCAAGTTGTGTCACTTTTGCGCTCCCCTTGGGATGCCTTTCGCAGCTGCAGTGTGCCTGGAGCCCAGGGCTTCCTGGTTTTAAAAGTCCTAGGCCTAAGCCTAACAGTAACCCTAGGAAGGTAAATCAGCCGCGTATTAGGGTTCTTCCTAAGGGAAAAGCCGTGAAAGCAGCCATGTTGTGGCATTTCTGCACTCCCTTTGGGATGCCTTTGGCAGATGCAGTAAACCTGGAACTCAGGGCTTCATGATTTTAAAAATCCTAGCCCTAGGCCGAACCCCAACCCTAAGACGAGAAAGGCAAATCAGCCAGGAATTAGGCATGTCCCCAAGGAAAAAGCTGTGGAGGCAGGCATGTTGTGGTACTTTTGCGCTCTTCTTGGCTAGTCCTTCGCAGCTGCTGTGTTCTTGGAACTCAGGGCTTTCTGGTTAATAGAACCCTTACCCTAGGCCTAACTCAAAACTTAACCCTAGGAAGGAAAATCAGCCTATGGTTCGGGATGGTCTCATGGAAATATCAGTGGTGGCAGCCAAGTTGTGTCACTTCTGCAGCCCTCTTGGGATGCCTTTCGCAGCTGCAGTGTGCCTGGAGCCCAGGGCTTCCTGGTTTTAAAAGTCCTACGCCTAAGCCTAACAGTAACCCTAGGAAGGTAAATCAGCCGGATATTAGGGTTCTTCCTAAGGGAAAAGCCGTGAAAGCAGCCATGTTGTGGCACTTTTGCACTCCCTTTGGGATGCCTTTGGCAGGTGCAGTAAGCCTGGAACTCAGGGCTTCCTAGTTAAAAAAATCCTAGCCCTAGGCCGAACCCCAACCCTAAGACGAGAAAGGCAAATCAGCCAGGAATTAGGCATGTCCCCAAGGAAAAAGCTGTCGACGCAGGCATGTTGTGGTACTTTTGCGCTCTTCTTGGCTAGTCCTTCGCAGCTGCTGTGTTCTTGGAACTCAGCGCTTTCTGGTTTATAGAACCCTTAACCTAGGCGTAACTCAAAACTTAACCCTAGGAAGGAAAATCAGCCTATGGTTCGGGATGGTCTCATGGAAATATCAGTGGTGGCAGCCAAGTTGTGTCACTTTTGCGCTCCCCTTGGGATGCCTTTCGCAGCTGCAGTGTGCCTGGAGCCCAGGGCTTCCTGGTTTTAAAAGTCCTAGGCCTAAGCCTAACAGTAACCCTAGGAAGGTAAATCAGCCGCGTATTAGGGTTCTTCCTAAGGGAAAAGCCATGAAAGCAGCCATGTTGTGGCACTTCTGCACTCCCTTTGGGATGCCTTTGGCAGATGCAGTAAGCCTGGAACTCAGGGCTTCCGAGTTAAAAAAATCCTAGCCCTAGGCCAAACCCCAACCCTAAGACGAGAAAGGCAAATCAGCCAGGAATTAGGCATGTCCCCAAGGAAAAAGCTGTGGAGGCAGGCATGTTGTGGTACTTTTGCGCTCTTCTTGGCTAGTCCTTCGCAGCTGCTGTGTTCTTGGAACTCAGGGCTTTCTGGTTAATAGAACTCTTACCCTAGGCGTAACTCAAACCTTAACCCTAGGAAGGAAAATCAGCCTATGGTTCGGGATGGTCTCATGAGAATAGCAGCACAGGCAGCCAAGTTGTGTCACTTTTGCGCTCCCCTTGGGATGCCTTTCGCAGCTGCAGTGTGCCTGGAGCCCAGGGCTTCCTGGTTTTAAAAGTCCTAGGCCTAAGCCTAACAGTAACCCTAGGAAGGTAAATCAGCCGGGTATTAGGGTTCTTCCTAAGGGAAAAGCTGTGAATGCAGCCATGTTGTGGCACTTCTGCACTCCCTTTGGGATGCCTTTGGCAGATGCAGTAAGCCTGGAACTCAGGGCTTCCTAGTTAAAAAAATCCTAGCCCTAGGCCGAACCCCAACCCTAAGACGAGAAAGGCAAATCAGCCAGGAATTAGGCATGTCCCCAAGGAAAAAGCTGTGGAGGCAGGCATGTTGTGGTACTTTTGCGCTCTTCTTGGCTAGTCCTTCGCAGCTGCTGTGTTCTTGGAACTCAGGGCTTTCTGGTTAATAGAACCCTTACCCCAGGCGTAACTCAATCCTTAACCCTAGGAAGGAAAATCAGCCTATGGTTCGGGATGGTCTCATGAGAATAGCAGCAGAGGCAGCCAAGTTGTGTCACTTTTGCACGCCCCTTGGGATGCCTTTCGCAGCTGCAGTGTGCCTGGAGCCCAGGGCTTCCTGGTTTTAAAAGTCCTAGGCCTAAGCCTAACAGTAACCCTAGGAAGGTAAATCAGACGGGTATTAGGGTTCTTCCTAAGGGAAAAGCCGTGAAAGCAGCCATGTTGTGGCACTTTTGCACTCCCTTTGGGATGCCTTTGGCAGATGCAGTAAGCCTGGAACTCAGGGCTTCCTGGTTAAAAAACTCCAAGCCCTTGGCTGAACCCTAACCCTAACCCTAGGCAGATAAAACAGCCTAGGTATAGGGATGGTGCCAAGGAAAAAGCTGTGAAAGCTGCCATGTTGTTGCACTTTTGTACTCCCCTTGGGATGCCTTGAACAGCTGCAGTTTGCCTGGATCTAAGGGCTTCCGAGTTTTAAAAATCCTAGCCCTAGGCCTAAGCCTAACAGTAACTCTGGCAAGGGAAATAAGCCTGGTGTTAAGCTTCTTGCCAAGGAAAAAGCCGTGAAAGCAACCATGTTGTGGCACTTTTGCACTCCCTTTTGGATGCCTTTCACAGCTCCAGTGTGCCTGGAACTCAGGGCTTCCTGATTTTAAAAATCCTAGCCCTAGGCCGAACCCCAACCCTAAGACGAGAAAGGCAAATCAGCCAGGAATTAGGCATGTCCCCAAGGAAAAAGCTGTGGAGGCAGGCATGTTGTGGTACTTTTGCGCTCTTCTTGGCAAGTCCTTCACAGCTGCTGTGTTCTTGGAACTCAGGGCTTTCTGGTTTATAGAACTCTTACCCTAGGCGTAACTCAAAACTTAACCATAGGAAGGAAAATCAGCCTATGGTTCGGGATGGTCTCATGGAAATATCAGTGGTGGCAGCCAAGTTGTGTCACTTTTGCGCTCCCCTTGGGATGCCTTTCGCAGCTGCAGTGTGCCTGGAGCCCAGGGCTTCCTGGTTTTAAAAGTCCTAGGCCTAAGCCTAACAGTAACCCTAGGAAGGTAAATCAGCCGGGTATTAGGGTTCTTCCTAAGGGAAAAGCCGTGAAAGCAGCCATGTTGTGGCACTTCTGCACTCCCTTTGGGATGCCTTTGGCAGATGCAGTAAGCCTGGAACTCAGGGCTTCCTAGTTAAAAAAATCCTAGCCCTAGGCCGAACCCCTACCCTAAGACGAGAAAGGCAAATCAGCCAGGAATTAGGCATGTCCCCAAGGAAAAAGCTGTGGAGGCAGGCATGTTGTGGTACTTTTGCGCTCTTCTTGGCTAGTCCTTCGCAGCTGCTGTGTTCTTGGAACTCAGGTCTTTCTGGTTAATAGAACTCTTACCCTAGGCGAAACTCAAACCTTAACCCTAGGAAGGAAAATCAGCCTATGGTTCAGGATGGTCTCATGAGAATAGAAGCAGAGGCAGCCAAGTTGTGTCACTTCTGCGGCCCTCTTGGGATGCCTTTAACAGCTGCAGTGTGCCTGGAGCCCAGGGCTTCCTGGTTTTAAAAGTCCTAGCCCTAAGCCTAACAGTAACCCTAGGAAGGTAAATCAGCCGCGTATTAGGGTTCTTCCTAAGGGAAAAGCCGTGAAAGCAGCCATGTTGTGGCACTTCTGCACTCCCTTTGGGATGCCTTTGGCAGATGCAGTAAACCTGGAACTCAGGGCTTCCTGATTTTAAAAATCCTAGCCCTAGGCCGAACCCCAACCCTAAGACGAGAAAGGCAAATCAGCCAGGAATTAGGCATGTCCCCAAGGAAAAAGCTGTGGAGGCAGGCATGTTGTGGTACTTTTGCGCTCTTCTTGGCTAGTCCTTCGCAGCTGCTGTGTTCTTGGAACTCAGGGCTTTCTGGTTAATAGAACCCTTACCCTAGGCGTAACTCAAAACTTAACCCTAGGAAGGAAAATCAGCCTATGGTTCGGGATGGTCTCATGGAAATATCAGTGGTGGCAGCCAAGTTGTGTCACTTTTGCGCTCCGCTTGGGATGCCTTTCGCAGCTGCAGTGTGCCTGGAGCCCAGGGCTTCCTGGTTTTAAAAGTCCTAGGCCTAAGCCTAACAGTAACCCTAGGAAGGTAAATCAGCCGGATATTGGGGTTCTTCCTAAGGGAAAAGCCGTGAAAGCAGCCATGTTGTGGCACTTCTGCACTCCCTTTGGGATGCCTTTGGCAGATGCAGTAAGCCTGGAACTCAGGGCTTCCTAGTTAAAAAAATCCTAGCCCTAGGCCGAACCCCAACCCTAAGACGAGAAAGGCAAATCAGCCAGGAATTAGGCATGTCCCCAAGGAAAAAGCTGTGGAGGCAGGCATGTTGTGGTACTTTTGCGCTCTTCTTGGCTAGTCCTTCGCAGCTGCTGTGTTCTTGGAACTCAGGGCTTTCTGGTTTATAGAACTCTTACCCTAGGCGTAACTCAAAACTTAACCCTAGGAAGGAAAATCAGCCTATGGTTCGGGATGGTCTCATGGAAATATCAGTGGTGGCAGCCAAGTTGTGTCACTTTTGCGCTCCCCTTGGGATGCCTTTTGCAGCTGCAGTGTGCCTGGAGCCCAGGGCTTCCTGGTTTTAAAAGTCCTAGGCCTAAGACTAACAGTAACCCTAGGAAGGTAAATCAGCCGCGTATTAGAATTCTTCCTAAGGGAAAAGCCATGAAAGCAGCCATGTTGTGGCACTTCTGCACACCCTTTGGGATGCCTTTGGCAGATGCAGTAAGCCTGGAACTCAGGGCTTCCGAGTTAAAAAAATCCTAGCCCTAGGCCAAACCCCAACCCTAAGACGAGAAAGGCAAATCAGCCAGGAATTAGGCATGTCCCCAAGGAAAAAGCTGTGGAGGCAGGCATGTTGTGGTACTTTTGCGCTCTTCTTGGCTAGTCCTTCGCAGCTGCTGTGTTCTTGGAACTCAGGGCTTTCTGGTTAATAGAACTCTTACCCTAGGCGTAACTCAAACCTTAACCCTAGGAAGGAAAATCAGCCTATGGTTCGGGATGGTCTCATGAGAATAGCAGCACAGGCAGCCAAGTTGTGTCACTTTTGTGCTCCCCTTGGGATGCCTTTCGCAGCTGCAGTGTGCCTGGAGCCCAGGGCTTCCTGGTTTTAAAAGTCTTAGGCCTAAGCCTAACAGTAACCCTAGGAAGGTAAATCAGCCGGGTATTAGGGTTCTTCCTAAGGGAAAAGCCGTGAAAGCAGCCATGTTGTGGCACTTCTGCACTCCCTTTGGGATGCCTTTGGCAGATGCAGTAAGCCTGGAACTCAGGGCTTCCTGGTTTAAAATCACCAAGCACTAGGCTGAAGCCTAACCCTAACCCTAGGCAGATAAAACAGCCTAGGTATAGGGATGGTGCCAAGGAAAAAGCTGTGAAAGCTGCCATGTTGTTGCACTTTTGTACTCCCCTTGGGATGCCTTTAACAGCTGCAGTGTGCCTGGATCAAAGGGCTTCCGAGTTTTAAAAATCCTTGCCCTAGGCCTAAGCCTTACAGTAACCCTGGGAAGGGAAATCAGCCTGGTGTTAAGCTTCTTGCCAAGGAAAAAGCCGTGAAAGCCACCATGTTGTGGCACTTTTGCACTCCCTTTTGGATGCCTTTCACAGCTCCAGTGTGCCTGGAACTCAGGGCTTCCTGATTTTAAAAATCCTAGCCCTAGGCCGAACCCCAACCCTAAGACGAGAAAGGCAAATCAGCCAGGAATTAGGCATGTCCCCAAGGAAAAAGCTGTGGAGGCAGGCATGTTGTGGTACTTTTGCGCTCTTCTTGGCTAGTCCTTCGCAGCTGCTGTGTTCTTGGAACTCAGGGCTTTCTGGTTAATAGAACTCTTACCCTAGGCGTAACTCAAACCTTAACCCTAGGAAGGAAAATCAGCCTATGGTTCGGGATGGTCTCATGAGAATAGCAGCAGAGGCAGCCAAGTTGTGTCACTTTTGCGCTCCCCTTGGGATGCCTTTCGCAGCTGCAGTGTGCCGGGAGCCCAGGGCTTCCTGGTTTTAAAAGTCCTAGGCCTAAGCCTAACAGTAACCCTAGGAAGGTAAATCAGCCGCGTATTAGGGTTCTTCCTAAGGGAAAAGCCGTGAAAGCAGCCATGTTGTGGCACTTCTGCACTCCCTTTGGGATGCCTTTGGCAGATGCAGTAAGCCTGGAACTCAGGGCTTCCTGATTTTAAAAATCCTAGCCCTAGGCCGAACCCCAACCCTAAGACGAGAAAGGCAAATCAGCCAGGAATTAGGCATGTCCCCAAGGAAAAAGCTGTGGAGGCAGGCATGTTGTGGTACTTTTGCGCTCTTCTTGGCTAGTCCTTCGCAGCTGCTGTGTTCTTGGAACTCAGGTCTTTCTGGTTAATAGAACTCTTACCCTAGGCGAAACTCAAACCTTAACCCTAGGAAGGAAAATCTGCTTATGGTTCAGGATGGTCTCATGAGAATAGAAGCAGAGGCAGCCAAGTTGTGTCACTTCTGCGGCCCTCTTGGGATGCCTTTAACAGCTGCAGTGTGCCTGGAGCCCAGGGCTTCCTGGTTTTAAAAGTCCTAGGCCTAAGCCTAACAGTAACCCTAGGAAGGTAAATCAGCCGCGTATTAGGGTTCTTCCTAAGGGAAAAGCTGTGAAAGCAGCCATGTTGTGGCACTTTTGCACTCCCTTTGGGATGCCTTTGGCAGATGCAGTAAGCCTGGAACTCAGGGCTTCCTGGTTAAAAATCTCCAAGCACTAGGCTGAACCCTAACCCTAACCCTAGGCAGATAAAACAGCCTAGGTATAGGGATGGTGCCAGGGAAAAAGCTGTGAAAGCTGCCATGTTGTTGCACTTTTGTACTCCCCTTGGGATGCCTTTAACAGCTGCAGTGTGCCTGTATCAAAGGGCTTCCTAGTTTTAAAAATCCTTGCCCTAGGCCTAAGCCTAACAGTAACCCTGGGAAGGGAAATCAGCCTGGTGTTAAGCTTCTTGCCAAGGAAAAAGCCGTGAAAGCAACCATGTTGTGGCACTTTTGCACTCCCTTTTGGATGCCTTTCACAGCTCCAGTGTGCCTGGAACTCAGGGCTTCCTGATTTTAAAAATCCTAGCCCTAGGCCGAACCCCAACCCTAAGACGAGAAAGGCAAATCAGCCAGGAATTAGGCATGTCCCCAAGGAAAAAGCTGTGGAGGCAGGCATGTTGTGGTACTTTTGCGCTCTTCTTGGGAAGTCCTTCGCAGCTGCTGTGTTCTTGGAACTCAGGGCTTTCTGGTTAATAGAACCCTTACCCTAGGCGTAACTCAAACCTTAACCCTAGGAAGGAAAATCAGCCTATGGTTCGGGATGGTCTCATGAGAATAGCAGCAGAGGCAGCCAAGTTGTGTCACTTCTGCAGCCCTCTTGGGATGCCTTTAACAGCTGCATGTGCCTGGAGCCCATGGCGTCCTGGTTTTAAAAGTCCTAGGCCTAAGCCTAACAGTAACCCTAGGAAGGTAAATCAGCCGCGTATTAGGGTTCTTCCTAAGGGAAAAGCCGTGAAAGCAGCCATGTTGTGGCACTTCCGCACTCCCTTTGGGATGCTTTTTGCAGATGAAGTAAGCCTGGAACTCAAGGCTTCCTAGTTAAAAAAATCCTAGCCCTAGGCCAAACCCCACCCCTAAGACGAGAAAGGCAAATCAGCCAGGAATTAGGCATGTCCCCAAGGAAAAAGCTGTGGAGGCAGGCATGTTGTGGTACTTTTGCGCTCTTCTTGGGTAGTCCTTCGCAGCTGCTGTGTTCTTGGAACTCAGGGCTTTCTGGTTAATAGAACTCTTACCCTAGGCGTAACTCAAACCTTAACCCTAGGAAGGAAAATCAGCCTATGGTTCGGGATGGTCTCATGGAAATATCAGTGGTGGCAGCCAAGTTGTGTCACTATTGCGCTCCCCTTGGGATGCCTTTCACAGCTGCAGTGTGCCTGGAGCCCAGGGCTTCCTGGTTTTAAAAGTCCTAGGCCTAAGCCTAACAGTAACCCTAGGAAGGTAAATCAGCCGCGTATTAGGGTTCTTCCTAAGGGAAAAGCCGTGAAAGCAGCCATGTTGTGGCAATTCTGCACTCCCTTTGGGATGCCTTTGGCAGATGCAGTAAACCTGGAACTCAGGGCTTCCTGATTTTAAAAATCCTAGCCCTAGGCCGAACCCCAACCCTAAGACGAGAATTGCAAATCAGCCAGGAATTAGGCATGTCCCCAAGGAAAAAGCTGTGGAGGCAGGCATGTTGTGGTACTTTTGCGCTCTTCTTGGGTAGTCCTTCGCAGCTGCTGTGTTCTTGGAACTCAGGGCTTTCTGGTTAATAGAACCCTTACCCTAGGCGTAACTCAAAACTTAACCATAGGAAGGAAAATCAGCCTATGGTTCGGGATGGTCTCATGGAAATATCAGTGGTGGCAGCCAAGTTGTGTCACTTTTGCGCTCCGCTTGGGTTGCCTTTCGCAGCTGCAGTGTGCCTGGAGCCCAGGGCTTCCTGGTTTTAAAAGTCCTAGGCCTAAGCCAAACAGTAACCCTAGGAAGGTAAATCAGCCGGGTATTAGGGTTCTTCCTAAGGGAAAAGCCGTGAAAGCAGCCATGTTGTGGCACTTCTGCACTCCCTATGGGATGCCTTTGGCAGATGCAGTAAGCCTGGAACTCAGGGCTTCCTAGTTAAAAAAATCCTAGCCCTAGGCCGAACCCCAACCCTAAGACGAGATAGGCAAATCAGCCAGGAATTAGGCATGTCCCCAAGGAAAAAGCTGTGGAGGCAGGCATGTTGTGGTACTTTTGCGCTCTTCTTGGCTAGTCCTTCGCAGCTGCTGTGTTCTTGGAACTCAGGTCTTTCTGGTTAAAAGAACTCTTACCCTAGGCGTAACTCAAACCTTAACCCTAGGAAGGAAAATCAGACTATGGTTCAGGATGGTCTCATGAGAATAGAAGCAGAGGCAGTCAAGTTGTGTCACTTCTGCGGCCCTCTTGGGATGCCTTTCGCAGCTGCATGTGCCTGGAGCCCAAGGCTTCCTGGTTTTAAAAGTCCTAGGCCTAAGCCTAACAGTAACCCTAGGAAGGTAAATCAGCCGCGTATTAGAATTCTTCCTAAGGGAAAAGCCGTGAAAGCAGCCATGTTGTGGCACTTCTGCACTCCCTTTGGGATGCCTTTGGCAGATGCAGTAAGCCTGGAACTCAGGGCTTCCGAGTTAAAAAAATCCTAGCCCTAGGCCGAACCCCAACCCTAAGACGAGAAAGGCAAATCAGCCAGGAATTAGGCATGTCCCCAAGGAAAAAGCTCTGGAGGCAGGCATGTTGTGGTACTTTTGCGCTCTTCTTGGGTAGTCCTTCGCAGCTGCTGTGTTCTTGGAACTCAGGGCTTTCTGGTTAATAGAACCCTTACCCCAGGCGTAACTCAAACCTTAACCCTAGGAAGGAAAATCAGCCTATGGTTCGGGATGGTCTCATGGAAATATCAGTGGTGGCAGCCAAGTTGTGTCACTTTTGCGCTCCCCTTGGGATGCCTTTCGCAGCTGCAGTGTGCCTGGAGCCCAGGGCTTCCTGGTTTTAAAAGTCCTAGGCCTAAGCCTAACAGTAACCCTAGGAAGGTAAATCAGCCGCGTATTAGGGTTCTTCCTAAGGGAAAAGCCGTGAAAGCAGCCATGTTGTGGCACTTCTGCACTCCCTTTGGGATGCCTTTGGCAGATGAAGTAAGCCTGGAACTCAGGGCTTCCTGGTTAAAAAACTCCAAGCCGTAGGCTGAACCCTAACCCTAACCCTAGGCAGATAAAACAGCCTAGGTATAGGGATGGTGCCAAGGAAAAAGCTGTGAAAGCTGCCATGTTGTTGCAGTTTTTTACTCCCCTTGGGATGCCTTTCGCAGCTGCAGTGTGCCTGGATCTAAGGGCTTCCTAGTTTTAAAAATCCTAGCCCTAGGCCTAAGCGTAACAGTAACCCTGGCAAGGGAAATCAGCCTGGTGTTAAGCTTCTTGCCAAGGAAAAAGCCGTGAAAGCAACCATGTTTTGGCACTTTTGCACTCCCTTTTGGATGCCTTTCACAGCTCCAGTGTGCCTGGAACTCAGGGCTTCCTGATTTTAAAAATCCTAGCCCTAGGCCGAACCCCAACCCTAAGACGAGAAAGGCAAATCAGCCAGGAATTAGGCATGTCCCCAAGGAAAAAGCTGTGGAGGCAGGCATGTTGTGGTACTTTTGCGCTCTTCTTGGCAAGTCCTTCGCAGCTGCTGTGTTCTTGGAACTCAAGGCTTTCTGGTTAATAGAATCCTTACCCCAGGCGTAACTCAAACCTTAACCCTAGGAAGGAAAATCAGCCTATGGTTCGGGATGGTCTCATGGAAATATCAGTGGTGGCAGCCAAGTTGTGTCACTTTTGCGCTCCCCTTGGGATGCCTTTCGCAGCTGCAGTGTGCCTGGAGCCCAGGGCTTCCTGGTTTAAAAAGTCCTAGGCCTAAGCCTAACAGTAACCCTAGGAAGGTAAATCAGCCGCGTATTAGGGTTCTTCCTAAGGGAAAAGCCGTGAAAGCAGCCATGTTGTGGCACTTCTGCACTCCCTTTGGGATGCCTTTGGCAGATGCAGTAAGCCTGGAACTCAGGGCTTCCGAGTTTAAAAAATCCTAGCCCTAGGCTGAAGCCCAACCCTAAGACGAGAAAGGCAAATCAGCCAGGAATTAGGCATGTCCCCAAGGAAAAAGCTGTGGAGGCAGGCACGTTGTGGTACTTTTGCGCTCTTCTTGGGTAGTCCTTCGCAGCTGCTGTGTTCTTGGAACTCAGGGCTTTCTGGTTAATAGAACTCTTACCCTAGGCGAAACTCAAACCTTAACCCTAGGACGGAAAATCAGCCTATGGTTTGGGATGGTCTCATGAGAATAGAAGCAGAGGCAGCAAAGTTGTGTCACTTTTGCGCCCCGCTTGGGATGCCTTTAACAGCTGCATATGCCTGGAGCCCAGGGCTTCCTGGTTTTAAAAGTCCTAGGCCTAAGCCTAACAGTAACCCTAGGAAGGTAAATCAGCCGGGTATTAGGGTTCTTCCTAAGGGAAAAGCCGTGAAAGCAGCCATGTTGTGGCACTTTAGCACTCCCTTTGGGATGCCTTTGGCAGATGCAGTAAGCCTGGAACTCAGGGCTTCCTGGTTAAAAAACTCCAAGCGCTAGGAGGAAGCCTAACCCTAACCCTAGGCAGATAAATCAGCCTAGGTATAGGGATGGTTCCAAGGAAAAAGCTGTGAAAGCTGCCATGTTGTTGCTCTTTTTTACTCCTCTTGGGATGCCTTGAACAGATGCAGTGTGCCTGGAACTCAGGGCTACCTGATTTTAAAAATCCTAGCCCTAGGCCGAACCCCAACCCTAAGATGAGAAAGGCAAATCAGCCAGGAATTAGGCATGTCCCCAAGGAAAAAGCTGTGGAGGCAGGCATGTTGTGGTACTTTTGCGCTCTTCTTGGGAAGTCCTTCGCAGCTGCTGTGTTCTTGGAACTCAGGGCTTTCTGGTTAATAGAACCCTTACCCTAGGCGTAACTCAAACCTTAACCCTAGGAAGGAAAATCAGGCTATGGTTCGGGATGGTCTCATGGAAATATCAGTGGTAGCAACCAAGTAGTGTCACTTTTGCGCTCCCCTTGGGATGCCTTTGGCAGATGCAGTAAGCCTGGAACTCAGGGATTCCTGGTTAAAAAACTCCAAGCCCTAGGCTGAAGCCTAACCCTATCCCCAGGAAGGAAAATCAGCCTAAGTGTAGGGATCGTGCAACGTCTAGAACACGATGGGAGATGTTTTCTGTGCTGGCACAGTTTTTCCTCGCCAGACATAGTAGAAAAGCTTTTTGCTGAGATGTAGACGAGAAGAGACGCTAAAGACGAAGGTACGATGCTGTCCGGAGCTAAGGGCCGCTCCCGGGCGTCTTTCGGCAGAAGCCGCGCTAAGGAGAGCACAGTGAGCGGCACAATCGTCTTTGCGCGAAGAAGCCGCTTCTTCGCCTCCGGGAGCCGGAGAGAGCGGCACCTTCGGAAAGGTGAAGAAGGAAGCTGTACAACACTGGGATTGTGTGCGCAGCTTGCCAACTGCTAGAAAACAGTACCTTTGCACTCTCCTGACTTTTCCAATCACATGAACATTCGATTGGAAGCTGTTTTGGACAACTTTTCTTTCCTTCATGCCAAACACTCGGCACACCTCCGTGCAACGTCTAGAACACGATGGGAGATGTTTTCTGTGCTGGCACAGTTTTTCCTCGCCAGACATAGTGGAAAAGCTTTTTGCTAAAATGTAGACGAGAAGAGACGCTAAAGACGAAGGTACGATGCTGTCCGGAGCTAAGAGCCGCTCCCGGGCGTCTTTCGGCAGAAGCCGCGCTAAGGAGTGCACAGTGAGCGGCACAATCGTCTTTGCGCGAAGAAGCCGCTTCTTCGCCTCCGGGAGCCGGAGAGAGCGGCACCTTCGGAAAGGTGAAGAAGGAAGCTGTACAACACTGGGATTGTGTGCGCAGCTTGCCAACTGATAGAAAACAGTACCTTTGCACTCCCCTGACTTTTCCAATCACATGAACATTCGATTGGAAGCTGTTTTGGACAAGTTTTCTTTTCTTCATTCCAAACACTCGGCACACCTCCGTGCAACGTCTAGAACACGATGGGAGATGTTTTCTGTGCTGGCACAGTTTTTCCTCGCCAGACATAGTAGAAAAGCTTTTTGCTAAGATGTAGACGAGAAGAGACGCTAAAGACGAAGGTACGATGCTGTCCGGAGCTAAGAGCCGCTCCCGGGCGTCTTTCGGCAGAAGCCGCGCTAAGGAGAGCACAGTGAACGGCACAATCGTCTTTGCGCGAAGAAGCCGCTTCTTCGCCTCCGGGAGCCGGAGAGAGCGGCACCTTCGGAAAGGTGAAGAAGGAAGCTGTACAACACTGGGATTGTGTGCGCAGCTTGCCAACTGCTAGAAAACAGTACCTTTGCACTCTCCTGACTTTTCCAATCACATGAACATTCGATTGGAAGCTGTTTTGGACAAGTTTTCTTTTCTTCATGCCAAACACTCGGCACACCTCCGTGCAACGTCTAGAACACGATGGGAGATGTTTTCTGTGCTGGCACAGTTTTTCCTCGCCAGACATAGTAGAAAAGCTTTTTGCTAAGATGTAGACGAGAAGAGACGCTAAAGACGAAGGTACGATGCTGTCCGGAGCTAAGAGCCGCTCCCGGGCGTCTTTCGGCCGAAGCCGCGCTAAGGAGTGCACAGTGAGCGGCACAATCGTCTTTGCGCGAAGAAGCCGCTTCTTCGGCTCCGGGAGCCGGAGAGAGCGGCACCTTCGGAAAGGTGAAGAAGGAAGCTGTACAACACTGGGATTGTGTGCGCAGCTTGCCAACTGATAGAAAACAGTACCTTTGCACTCCCCTGACTTTTCCAATCACATGAACATTCGATTGGAAGCTGTTTTGGACAACTTTTCTTTCCTTCATGCCAAACACTCGGCACACCTCCGTGCAACGTCTAGAACACGATGGGAGATGTTTTCTGTGCTGGCACAGTTTTTCCTCGCCAGACATAGTAGAAAAGCTTTTTGCTAAGATGTAGACGAGAAGAGACGCTAAAGACGAAGGTACGATGCTGTCCGGAGCTAAGAGCCGCTCCCGGGCGTCTTTCGGCAGAAGCCGCGCTAAGGAGAGCACAGTGAGCGGCACAATCGTCTTTGCGCGAAGAAGCCGCTTCTTCGCCTCCGGGAGCCGGAGAGAGCGGCACCTTCGGAAAGGTGAAGAAGGAAGCTGTACAACACTGGGATTGTGTGCGCAGCTTGCCAACTGCTAGAAAACAGTACCTTTGCACTCTCCTGACTTTTCCAATCACATGAACATTCGATTGGAAGCTGTTTTGGACAACATTTCTTTCCTTCATGCCAAACACTCGGCACACCTCCATGCAACGTCTAGAACACGATGGGAGATAGTTTCTGTGCTGGCACAGTTTTTCCTCGCCAGACATAGTAGAAAAGCTTTTTGCTAAGATGTAGACGAGAAGAGACGCTAAAGACGAAGGTACGATGCTGTCCGGAGCTAAGAGCCGCTCCCGGGCGTCTTTCTGCCGAAGCCGCGCTAAGGAGTGCACAGTGAGCGGCACAATCGTCTTTGCGCGAAGAAGCCGCTTCTTCGGCTCCGGGAGCCGGAGAGAGCGGCACCTTCGGAAAGGTGAAGAAGGAAGCTGTACAACACTGGGATTGTGTGCGCAGCTTGCCAACTGCTAGAAAACAGTACCTTTGCACTCTCCTGACTTTTCCAATCACATGAACATTCGATTGGAAGCTGTTTTGGACAAGTTTTCTTTCCTTCATGCCAAACACTCGGCACACCTCCTTGCAACGTCTAGAACACGATGGGAGATGTTTTCTGTGCTGGCACAGTTTTTCCTCGCCAGACATAGTAGAAAAACTTTTTGCTAAGATGTAGACGAGAAGAGACGCTAAAGACGAAGGTACGATGCTCTCCGGAGCTAAGAGCCGCTCCCGGGCGTCTTTCGGCAGAAGCCGCGCTGAGGAGTGCACAGTGAGCGGCACAATCGTCTTTGCGCGAAGAAGCCGCTTCTTCGCCTCCAGGAGCCGGAGAGAGCGGCACCTTCGGAAAGGTGAAGAAGGAAGCTGTACAACACTGGGATTGTGTGCGCAGCTTGCCAACTGCTAGAAAACAGTACCTTTGCACTCTCCTGACTTTTCCAATCACATGAACATTCGATTGGAAGCTGTTTTGGACAACTTTTCTTTTCTTCATGCCAAACACTCGGCACACCTCCGTGCAACGTCTAGAACACGATGGGAGATGTTTTCTGTGCTGGCACAGTTTTTCCTCGCCAGACATAGTAGAAAAGCTTTTTGCTAAGATGTAGACGAGAAGAGACGCTAAAGACGAAGGTACGATGCTGTCCGGAGCTAAGAGCCGCTCCCGGGCGTCTTTCGGCAGAAGCCGCGCTAAGGAGTGCACAGTGAGCGGCACAATCGTCTTTGCGCGAAGAAGCCGCTTCTTCGCCTCCGGGAGCCGGAGAGAGCGGCACCTTCGGAAAGGTGAAGAAGGAAGCTGTACAACACTGGGATTGTGTGCGCAGCTTGCCAACTGCTAGAAAACAGTACCTTTGCACTCTCCTGACTTTTCCAATCACATAAACATTCGATTGGAAGCTGTTTTGGACAACTTTTCTTTTCTTCATGCCAAACACTCGGCACACCTCCGTGCAACGTCTAGAACACGATGGCAGATGTTTTCTGTGCTGGCACAGTTTTTCCTCGCCAGACATAGTAGAAAAGCTTTTTGCTAAGATGTAGACGAGAAGAGACGCTAAAGACGAAGGTACGATGCTGTCCGGAGCTAAGAGCCGCTCCCGGTCGTCTTTCGGCAGAAGCCGCGCCAAGGAGAGCACAGTGAGCGGCACGATCGTCTTTGCGCGAAGAAGCCGCTTCTTCGCCTCCGGGAGCCGGAGAGAGCGGCACCTTCGGAAAGGTGAAGAAGGAAGCTGTACAACACTGGGATTGTTTGCGCAGCTTGCCAACTGCTAGAAAACAGTACCTTTGCACTCTCCTGACTTTTCCAATCACATGAACATTCGATTGGAAGCTGTTTAGGACAACTTTTCTTTCCTTCATGCCAAACACTCGGCACACCTCCGTGCAACGTCTAGAACACGATGGGAGATGTTTTCTGTGCTGGCACAGTTTTTCCTCGCCAGACATAGTAGAAAAGCTTTTTGCTAAGATGTAGACGAGAAGAGACGCTAAAGACGAAGGTACGATGCTGTCCGGAGCTAAGAGCCGCTCCCGGGCGTCTTTCGGCAGAAGCCGCGCTAAGGAGAGCACAGTGAGCGGCACAATCGTCTTTGCGCGAAGAAGCCGCTTCTTCGGCTCCGGGAGCCGGAGAGAGCGGCACCTTCGGAAAGGTGAAGAAGGAAGCTGTACAACACTGGGATTGTGTGCGCAGCTTGCCAACTGCTAGAAAACAGTACCTTTGCACTCTCCTGACTTTTCCAATCACATGAACATTCGATTGGAAGCTGTTTTGGACAAGTTTTCTTTCCTTCATGCCAAACACTCGGCACACCTCCATGCAACGTCTAGAACACGATGGGAGATGTTTTCTGTGCTGGCACAGTTTTTCCTCGCCAGACATAGTAGAAAAGCTTTTTGCTAAGATGTAGACGAGAAGAGACGCTAAAGACGAAGGTACGATGCTCTCCGGAGCTAAGAGCCGCTCCCGGGCGTCTTTCGGCAGAAGCCGCGCTAAGGAGTGCACAGTGAGCGGCACAATTGTCTTTGCGCGAAGAAGCCGCTTCTTCGCCTCCGGGAGCCGGAGAGAGCGGCACCTTCGGAAAGGTGAAGAAGGAAGCTGTACAACACTGGGATTGTGTGCGCAGCTTGCCAACTGCTAGAAAACAGTACCTTTGCACTCTCCTGACTTTTCCAATCACATGAACATTCGATTGGAAGCTGTTTTGGACAACTTTTCTTTCCTTCATGCCAAACACTCGGCACACCTCCGTGCAACGTCTAGAACACGATGGGAGATGTTTTCTGTGCTGGCACAGTTTTTCCTCGCCAGACATAGTAGAAAAGCTTTTTGCTAAGATGTAGACGAGAAGAGACGCTAAAGACGAAGGTACGATGCTGTCCGGAGCTAAGAGCCGCTCCCGGGCGTCTTTCGGCAGAAGCCGCGCTAAGGAGAGCACAGTGAGCGGCACAATCGTCTTTGCGCAAAGAAGCCGCTTCTTCGCCTCCGGGAGCCGGAGAGAGCGGCACCTTCGGAAAGGTGAAGAAGGAAGCTGTACAACACTGGGATTGTGTGCGCAGCTTGCCAACTGATAGAAAACAGTACCTTTGCACTCTCCTGACTTTTCCAATCACATGAACATTCGATTGGAAGCTGTTTTGGACAACTTTTCTTTCCTTCATGCCAAACACTCGGCACACCTCCGTGCAACGTCTAGAACACGATGGGAGATGTTTTCTGTGCTGGCACAGTTTTTCCTCGCCAGACATAGTAGAAAAGCTTTTTGCTAAGATGTAGACGACAAGAGAGGCTAAGGACTGGATGTAAGCAAATGACACTCATCTTCAAAAAAGTCAGTTAGGAGGACTCGCAATCGTACAAACCAGCCATCCTCTTTTTTATACCCAGGAAGTTGATGAATCAGCTCTTCCTGGAAAACCTTGCCAGGCACATGAAAGACGACACAATAATGTAGTTAGCATGATTTTTCAGGGTCATTTCATGCTGAACATAACTTTAAACTCCTCTGATGAATCAACTTGACTGGTAGATGAAGGGAATATTATCTGCCTGGGCTTCAGGGAGGTTTTTGACATATCTCTACATGGCAGCACACATCCATATGGAAGCAATAGTGCAAAGGGGAGGGAATCAGTGTCTTTTCAGTGATGCTGAGTGAAAAGACAAGAGGCAGTGGGCACACACTGAAATACAGGAACATCAGGAAATGATTCTTTACTGTGAGGGTGAGTGAACCACGGCACAGACTGCCCAGAAAGATTGTGGAGCCTGGATCTTTGAAGACATTCAAAGTACACCCAGATAGAATCCTGGGCAAGAGGCTCTAGGTATCCTGGTTTAGGCAGGGGGTTTGGGCCTGGTTAGCCCCACCAACCCCTTCCACTCTCATTCATTCTGTGCTAGGTAATTCTCTTCAAGATGCATTTCAAGCACTGGCATGACAAAGTTCTGTGCAGACACAGATCCAAATGGACATGGCATCTAAGTTCCTTAAGCAGTCTTCAAGAAGAATGTAAACCTCTGGGGCAAGTGTCTCTTCCCTAACTGAATCCCTTTCATGGGAAAATTCCCAGCTCTAGAAAGATCTTCTGATACGCATGCTTAAGACTGACACTGGCTGAGCAAATTTCTCCCTATGTGTATCTAAGACCAGTTAGGATCTTCACCCAAAGTGCTGTCAACATAGTCACAGAATGTCTACTGTTAAGAAGTGACAACTTCCATCAGAATGGCAACCATTGGTCCACCAAATGGATGAATGGATGGGAATTATCTGCTTGGGTTAAAAACAAAAAGAAAGAGTTGGTCTTTACTTATCAATTTCATTGCAATATTGATAAGGGAAGAAAAAGACCTAAGTCCTTGACTTTCTTAACTGGAGGAAAGATTTTAAAAATTCCTTGTAAAAATGTATGATCACAATCAGACTATTGAAACCATTTGAGTTGGGAAAAAAGTTCCAAAATTGTCTAGAGAGTGGCAAAGAAGCCAAGAAAATAGGAAAGAAACAAAAAGAGGGCAAAAGAGTAAGCTTCAGTGTACAAGCTCCTTCTAGAAGTAGTCTGCCGGGGAAAGGAAGCCCCAGTTGAATTTCCAATGTATTCCTGCGCTTGATTCAGTAACTGGTCAATGTAAAAACCAATCCTTTTGTATAACTTCTTCCAGCAACAAAAACTCCAACAGGTTGACACTACCATCATGCCTGTTCCAGACATGTTTCAAAGAGAAATGATGATTTTCTTGAAAACCTACTTGCATAAAAGTTGCAAGATGGTGGAGGGATTGCCACATCCTCCTTCCTCCATCTGGCTTGAAAGTAGATTTGATAAAATATGCAACAAAGCACATGATTTATAAGGTAGAGTGAAATGGATGATTTGGGAATTGATCTCTTGTTGATAGTAAACTTCACATCCACTCTGTGTGACCTTTCTAAAACAAAATGTGGAGCTGAGGCATGAATCTGCCACAACAATTGTAAAGCAAACATACACACTCCCCTTCACATGCCCCCCCTTCCACACACACCTAGGCACACACAGAGATCAGCATAGCAGATCATGAACACCTTGGAAAAGACTGAAATGCTAAACGCCTCTCTTGATGGGCAAAAGAGCTGGTGCAGTAATTCAAATGCCTGGTACAAAAATTCTGTTTCATATTTAGCTCCTATTTAAAACACAGCTTTTCATTTCATTCTATTTACAGAATATTTTCTTTTCATTTGTTTCTTTAAAATTACTTAGTTCTCACCTGTTGTATGTCTAGGAATATTTTCTTCCAAAAATAGAAAAAAATAGATGCTATCTTTTCAGCAGAAAACATTGGTTGATACAATTTTAAACCATCATGATATGGAAGAATTGTTCTGTCCCTCTCGAAGGTGGAAGAAGCATTTGGATCACAGATCATCTACAATGAAATACTCGACATGTTTAAGATGATTTCAATCAATTTTGATTGTCAATTGCTTCTTCGTTGTAAACAGTCATTTTTCAGTGAAGGGCAAGTGTGTGTGGTATATCTACATGACGTGTTCAAACCCAGTTCCTACTAATGGCCAGGCTGAATTCCAGGAAATAACGTCCCGAATGATATTTTGCCGCCTTCTTTGGCACTTCATGAAATCTTACCATGATGAAGTGCTGAAACACAGAGATTTTCTCTTAGAGAGTGTCTCATGTTGTAACCCATCCCATGGATTTTATGCTGTAATTCTTATCTCTTTTAAAATTTGCTATCTTCTGTACAGTTTTCATGAACATTTCTGTTACAGTAGTGAATAGCACAGATAAATGTCATTTTGTACAACTTTGAATTTACCCCAAGAGCTGAGAGAAAACTTGCTCCTATACTTCAATCCCAGTTTCTTCTATAGTCCAACTTTGTTTCTCTACCATCAAGCTTCTCCTTTGTTGCTGCTCCAAGCCCCGTCCAAGCTGACCTTGAATACTTTCAGGGATGGGACACCCACAACTTCCCTGGGCAACCTGTTCCAGTGTTCCAGCACTCCCATAGTAAAAAAGGCCTTCCTTTCATCTAATATGTGTAGGAAATCATAAATCTAGGCATAGAAATTTGGAGTGCAAATTTGAAATTCTTTTGATTTGAAGCACATTTTATATGAATACTGACTTACAGATGACTAAAAGATGTTGATGGGCATTTGAGCTGACAAGTTTTGAAAAAGTGTACGGAAATTAACATTGAAACCACTAAAATTAAAAACTTCTTCCCATTTTCTTTCTCCTCTCCTATTCAAAATTGCAAATGTCAGATATCAGTGCTTCATGCAAACCTCTCAGATGCTCTCAGGGAAAAAGCATTTATTTCAGACTAAGTTGCGGTTGACGTAGAACACTGCCTTTAACAGCTGCAGTGTGCCTGGAATTCAGGGCTTCCGGTTTGAAAAAATCCTATCTCTAGGCTGAACCCTAACCCTAAGCCTAGGCAGATAAATCAGCCTGGGTATAGGGATGTTCCCAAGGAAAAAAGCACTGGAAGGAGCATGTTGAGGCAATTTTTGGCTGCCCTTGGGAAGCCTTTTGCAGCTGCACTGGGTCTGGAGCTCAGGGTTTACTGATTTAAAATCCCTGTCCCTTGGCGTGACCATAGGTGCAACTGGAGGCAAGTAAATCAGCCTAGGTTCAATGATGGTCCCAAGGAAAAAGCTGTGGAGGCAGGCATGTTGTGGCACTTTTCCCCTCCTCTTGGGTAGTCCTTGGGAGCTGCTGTGTTCTTGGAACTCAGGGCTTTCTGGTTAAAAAAACACTAACCCTAGGCGTAACTCTAACCCTCACCCTAGGAAGGAAAATCAGCCTATGGTTCGGGATGGACTCATGAGAATAGCAGCAGAGGCAGCCAAGTTGTGTCAGTTCTGCGGCCCTCTTGGGATGCCTTGAACAGCTGCAGTGTGCCTGGAGCTAAGGGCTTCCTAGTTTTAAAAATCCTAGCGCTAGGCCTAAGCCTTACAGTAACCCTAGGAAGGTAAATCAGCCTGGTGTTAGGCTTCTTGCCAAGGAAAAAGCCGTGAAAGCAACCATGTTGTGGCACTTTTGCACTCCCTTTTGGATGCCTTTCACAGCTCCAGTGTGCCTGGAACTCAGGGCTTCCTGATTTTAAAAATCCTAGCCCTAGTCCGAACCCCAACCCTAAGACGAGAAAGGCAAATCAGCCAGGAATCAGGCATGTCCCCAAGGAAAAAGCTGTGGAGGCAGGCATGTTGTGGTACTTTTGCGCTCTTCTTGGCTAGTCCTTCGCAGCTGCTGTGTTCTTGGAACTCAGGGCGTTCTGGTTAATAGAACCCTTACCCTAGGCGTAACTCAAACCTTAACCCTAGGAAGGAAAATCAGCCTATGGTTCACGATGGTCTCATGGAAATATCAGTGGTGGCAGCCAAGTTGTGTCACTTTTGCGCTCCCCTTGGGATGCCTTTCGCAGCTGCAGAGTGCCTAGAGCCCAGGGCTTCCTGGTTTTAAAAGTCCTAGGCCTAAGCCTAACAGTAACCCTAGGAAGGTAAATCAGCCGGGTATTAGGGTTCTTCCTAAGGGAAAAGCCGTGAAAGCAGCCATGTTGTGGCACTTCTGCACTCCCTTTGGGATGCCTTTGGCACATGCAGTAAGCCTGGAACTCAGGGCTTCCTGGTTAAAATCTCCAAGCCCTAGGCTTAACCCTAACCCTAACTCTAGGCAGATAAATCAGCCTAGGTATAGGGATGCTGCCAAGGAAAAAGCTGTGAAAGCTGCCATGTTGTTGCACTTTTGTACTCCCCTTGGGATGCCTTGAACAGCTGCAGTGTGCCTAGAGCTAACGGCTTCCTAGTTTTAAAAATTCTAGCGCTAGGCCTAAGCCTTACAGCAACCCTGGGAAGGGAAATCAGCCTGGTGTTAAGCTTCTTGCCAAGGAAAAAGCCGTGAAAGCAACCATGTTGTGGCACTTTTGCACTCCCTTTGGGATGCCTTTGGCAGATGCAGTAAGCCTGGAACTCAGGGCTTCCTAGTTAAAAAAATCCTAGCCCAAGGCCGAACCCCAACACTAAGACGAGAAAGGCAAATCAGCCAGGAATTAGGCATGTCCCCAAGGAAAAAGCTGTGGACGCAGGCATGTTTTGGTACTTTTGCGCTCTTCTTGGGAAGTCCTTTGCAGCTGCTGTGTTCTTGGAACTCAGGGCTTTCTGGTTAATAGAACCCTTACCCCAGACATAACTCAAACCTTAACCCTAGGAAGGAAAATCAGCCTATGGTTCGGGATGGTCTCATGGAAATATCAGTGGTGGCAGCCAAGTTGTGTCACTTTTGCGCTCCCCTTGGGATGCCTTTCGCAGCTGCAGTGTGCCTGGAGCCCAGGGCTTCCTGGTTTTAAAAGTCCTAGGCCTAAGCCTAACAGTAACCCTAGGAAGGTAAATCAGCCGCGTATTAGGGTTCTTCCTAAGGGAAAAGCCGTGAAAGCAGCCATGTTGTGGCACTTCTGCACTCCCTTTGGGATGCCTTTGGCAGATGCAGTAAGCCTGGAACTCAGGGCTTCCTAGTTAAAAATATCCTAGCCCTAGGCTGAACCCCAACCCTAAGACGAGAAAGGCAAATCAGCCAGGAATTAGGCATGTCCCCAAGGAAAAAGCTGTGGAGGCAGGCACGTTGTGGTACTTTTGCGCTCTTCTTGGGTAGTCCTTCGCAGCTGCTGTGTTCTTGGAACTCAGGTCTTTCTGGTTAATAGAACTCTTACCCTAGGCGTAACTCAAACCTTAACCCTAGGAAGGAAAATCAGATTATGGTTCAGGATGTTCTCATGAGAATAGCAGCAGAGGCAGCCAAGTTGTGTCACCTCTGCTGCCCTCTTGGGATGCCTTTCGCAGCTGCATGTGCCTGGAGCCCAGGGCTTCGTAGTTAAAAAAATCCTAGCCCTAGGCCAAATCCCAACCCTAAGACGAGAAAGGCAAATCAGCCTGGATTTCGGCATGTCCCCAAGGAAAAAGCTGTGGAGGCAGGCATGTTGTGGTACTTTTGCGCTCTTCTTGGGTAGTCCTTCGCAGCTGCTGTGTTCTTGGAACTCAGGGCTTTCTGGTTAATAGAACCCTTACCCCAGGCGTAACTCAAACCTTAACCCTAGGAAGGAAAATCAGCCTATGGTTCGGGATGGTCTCATGGAAATATCAGTGGTGGCAGCCAAGTTGTGTCACTTTTGCGCTCCCCTTGGGATGCCTTTCGCAGCTGCAGTGTGCCTGGAGCCCAGGGCTTCCTGGTTTTAAAAGTCCTAGGCCTAAGCCTAACAGTAACCCTAGGAAGGTAAATCAGCCGGGTATTAGGGTTCTTCCTAAGGGAAAAGCCGTGAAAGCAGCCATGTTGTGGCACTTTTGCACTCCCTTTGGGATGCCTTTGGCAGATGCAGTAAGCCTGGAACTCAGGGCTTCCTAGTTAAAAAAATCCTAGCCCTAGGCCGAACCCCAACCCTAAGACGAGAAAGGCAAATCAGCCAGGAATTAGGCATGTCCCCAAGGAAAAAGCTGTGGAGGCAGGCATGTTGTGGTACTTTTGCGCTCTTCTTGGGTAGTCCTTCGCAGCTGCTGTGTTCTTGGAACTCAGGGCTTTCTGGTTAATAGAACCCTTACCCTAGGCGTAACTCAAACCTTAACCCTAGGAAGGAAAATCAGCCTATGGTTCGGGATGGTCTCATGGAAATATCAGTGGTGGCAGCCAAGTTGTGTCACTTTTGCGCTCCCCTTGGGATGCCTTTCGCAGCTGCAGAGTGCCTGGAGCCCAGGGCTTCCTGGTTTTAAAAGTCCTAGGCCTAAGCCTAACAGTAACCCTAGGAAGGTAAATCAGCCGCGTATTAGGGTTCTTCCTAAGGGAAAAGCTGTGAAAGCAGCCATCTTGTGGCACTTTTGCACTCCCTTTGGGATGCCTTTGGCAGATGCAGTAAGCCTGGAACTCAGGGCTTCCTGGTTAAAAAACTCCAAGCCCTAGGCTGAACCCTAACCCTAACCCTAGGCAGATAAATCAGCCTAGGTATAGGGATGCTGCCAAGGAAAAAGCTTTGAAAGCTGCCATGTTGTTGCACTTTTGTACTCCCCTTGGGATGCCTTGAACAGCTGCAGTGTGCCTGGATCTAAGGGCTTCCTATTTTTAAAAATCCTAGCCCTAGGCCTAAGCCTTACAGTAACCCTGGGAAGGGAAATAAGCCTGGTGTTAAGCTTCTTGCCAAGGAAAAAGCCGTGAAAGCAGCCATGTTGTGGCACTTTTGCACTCCCTTTTGGATGCCTTTCACAGCTCCAATGTGCCTGGAACTCAGGGCTTCCTGATTTTAAAAATCCTAGCCCTAGGCCGAACCCCAACCCTAAGACGAGAAAGGCAAATCAGCCAGGAATTAGGCATGTCCCCAAGGAAAAAGCTGTGGAGGCAGGCATGTTGTGGTACTTTTGCGCTCTTCTTGGGAAGTCCTTCACAGCTGCTGTGTTCTTGGAACTCAGGGCTTTCTGGTTAATAGAACACTTACCCTAGGTGTAACTCAAACCTTAACCCTAGGAAGGAAAATCAGCCTATGATTCGGGATGGTCCCATGAGACTAGCAGCAGAGGAAGCCAAGTTGTGTCACTTCTGCAGCCCTCTTGGGATGCCTTTAACAGCTGCATGTGCCTGGAGCCCAGGGCTTCCTGGTTTTAAAAGTCCTAGGCATAAGCCTAACAGTAACCCTAGGAAGGTAAATCTGCCGGATATTAGGGTTCTTCCTAAGAGAAAAGCTGTGAAAGCAGCCATGTTGTGGCACTTTGGCACACCCTTTGGGATGCCTTTGGCAGATGAAGTAAGCCTGGAACTCAGGGCTTCCTGATTTTAAAAATCCTAGCCCTAGGCCGAACCCCAACCCTAAGACGAGAAAGGCAAATCAGCCAGGAATTAGGCATGTCCCCAAGGAAAAAGCTGTGGAGGCAGGCATGTTGTGGTACTTTTGCACTCTTCTTGGGTAGTCCTTCGCAGCTGCTGTGTTCTTGGAACTCAGGGCTTTCTGGTTAATAGAACCCTTACCCCAGGCGTAACTCAAACCTTAACCCTAGGAAGGAAAATCAGCCTATGGTTCAGGATGTTCTCATGAGAATAGCAGCAGAGGCAGCCAAGTTGTGTAACTTCTGCGGCCCTCTTGGGATGCCTTTCGCAGCTGCATGTGCCTGGAGCCCAGGGCTTCCTAGCTAAAAAAATCCTAGCCTTAGGCCAAACCCCAACCCTAAGACGAGAAAGGCAAATCAGCCAGGAATTAGGCATGTCCCCAAGGAAAATCTGTGGAAGCAGGCATGTTGAGGTACTTTTGCGCTCTTCTTGGCTAGTCCTTTGCAGCTGCTGTGTTCTTGGAACTCAGGGCTTTCTGGTTAATAGAACCCTTACCCTAGGCGTAACTCAAACCTTAACCCTAGGAAGGAAAATCAGCCTATGGTTCGGGAAGGTCTCATGGAAATATCAGTGGTGGCAGCCAAGTTGTGTCACTTTTGCGCTCCCCTTGGGATGCCTTTCGCAGCTGCAGTGTGCCTGGAGCCCAGGGCTTCCTGGTTTTAAAAGTCCTAGGCCTAAGCCTAACAGTAACCCTAGGAAGGTAAATCAGCCGCGTATTAGGGTTCTTCCTAAGGGAAAAGCTGTGAAAGCAGCCATCTTGAGGCACTTTTGCATTCCCTTTGTGATGCCTTTGGCAGATGCAGTAAGCCTGGAACTCAGGGCTTCCTGGTTAAAAAACTCCAAGCCCTTGGCTGAACCCTAACCCTAACCCTAGGCAGATAAATCAGCCTATGTATAGGGATGGTGACAAGGAAAAAGCTGTGAAAGCTGCCATGTTGTTGCACTTTTGTACTCCCCTTGGGATGCCTTGAACAGCTGCAGTGTGCCTGGATCTAAGGGCTTCCTATTTTTAAAAATCCTAGCCCTAGGCCTAAGCCTAACAGTAACCCTGGGAAGGGAAATCAGCCTGGTGTTAAGCTTCTTGCCAAGGAAAAAGCCGTGAAAGCAACCATGTTGTGGCACTTTTGCACTCCCTTTTGGATGCCTTTCACAGCTCCAATGTGCCTGGAACTCAGGGCTTCCTGATTTTAAAAGTCCTAGCCCTAGGCCGAACCCCAACCCTAAGACGAGAAAGGCAAATCAGCCAGGAATTAGGCATGTCCCCAAGGAAAAAGCTGTGGAGGCAGGCATGTTGTGGTACTTTTGCGCTCTTCTTGGGAAGTCCTTCACAGCTGCTGTGTTCTTGGAACTCAGGGCTTTCTGGTTAATAGAACCCTTACCCTAGGTGTTACTCAAACCTTAACCCTAGGAAGGAAAATCAGCCTATGATTCGGGATGGTCCCATGAGACTAGCAGCAGAGGCAGCCAAGTTGTGTCACTTCTGCAGCCCTCTTGGGATGCCTTTAACAGCTGCATGTGCCTGGAGCCAAGGGCTTCCTGGTTTTAAAAGTCCTAGGCATAAGCCTAACAGTAACCCTAGGAAGGTAAATCTGCCGGATATTAGGGTTCTTCCTAAGGGAAAAGCTGTGAAAGCAGCCATGTTGTGGCACTTTTGCACTCCCTTTGGGATGCCTTTGGCAGATGAAGTAAGCCTGGAACTCAGGGCTTCCTAGTTAAAAAAATCCTAGCCCTAGGCCAAACCCCAACCCTAAGACGAGAAAGGCAAATCAGCCAGGAATTAAGCATGTCCCCAAGGAAAAAGCTGTGGAGGCAGGCATGTTGTGGTACTTTTGCGCTATTCTTTTGTAGTCCTTCGCAGCTGCTGTGTTCTTGGAACTCAGGGCTTTCTGGTTAATAGAACCCTTACCCTAGGCGTAACTCAAACCTTAACCCTAGGAAGGAAAATCAGCCTATGGTTCGGGATGGTCTCATGGAAATAGCAGTGGTGGCAGCCAAGTTGTGTCACTTTTGCGCTCCCCTTGGGATGCCTTTCGCAGCTGCAGTGTGCCTGGAGCCCAGGGCTTCCTGGTTTTAAAAGTCCTAGGCATAAGCCTAACAGTAACCCTAGGAAGGTAAATCAGCCGGGTATTAGGGTTCTTCCTAAGGGAAAAGCTGTGAAAGAAGCCATCTTGTGGCACTTTTGCACTCCCTTTGGGATGCCTTTGGCAGATGCAGTAAGCCTGGAACTCAGGGCTTCCTGGTTAAAAATCTCCAAGCCATAGGCTGAACCCTAACCCTAACCCTAGGCAGATAAAACAGCCTAGGTATAGGGATGGTGCCAAGGAAAAAGCTGTGAAGGCTGCCATGTTGTTGCACTTTTGTACTCCCCTTGGGATGCCTTGAACAGCTGCAGTGTGCCTGGAGCTAAGGGCTTCCTAGTTTTAAAATTCCTAGCCCTAGGCCTAAGCCTTACTGTAACCCTGGGAAGGGAAATCAGCCTGGTGTTAAGCTTCTTGCCAAGGAAAAAGCCGTGAAAGCAGCCATGTTGTGGCACTTTTGCACTCCCTTTTGGATGCCTTTGGCAGATGAAGTAAGCCTGGAACTCAGGGCTTCCTGATTTTAAAAATCCTAGCCCTAGGCCGAACCCCAACCCTAAGACGAGAAAGGCAAATCAGCCAGGAATTAGGCATGTCCCCAAGGAAAAAGCTGTGGAGGCAGGCATGTTGTGGTACTTTTGCGCTCTTCTTGGGAAGTCCTTCACAGTTGCTGTGTTCTTGGAACTCAGGGCTTTCTGGTTAATAGAACCCTTACCCTAGGCGTAACTCAAATCTTAACCCTAGGAAGGAAAATCAGCCTATGGTTAGGGATGGTCCCATGAGAATAGCAGCAGAGGAAGCCAAGTTGTGTCACTTCTGCAGCCCTCTTGGGATGCCTTTAACAGCTGCATGTGCCTGGAGCCCAGGGCTTCCTGGTTTTAAAAGTCCTAGGCCTAAGCCTAACAGTAACCCTAGGAAGGTAAATCAGCTGGGTTTTAGGGTTCTTCCTAAGGGAAAAGCCGTGAAAGCAGCCATGTTGTGGCACTTTTGCACTCCCTTTGGGATGCCTTTGGCAGATGAAGTAAGCCTGGAACTCAGGGCTTCCTAGTTAAAAAAATCCTAGCCCTAGGCCAAACCCCAACCCTAAGACGAGAAAGGCAAATCAGCCAGGAATTAGGCATGTCCCCAAGGAAAAAGCTGTGGAGGCAGGCATGTTGTGGTACTTTTGCGCTCTTCTTGGGAAGTCCTTCGCAGCTGCTGTGTTCTTGGAACTCAGGTCTTTCTGGTTAATAGAACCCTTACCCTAGGCGTAACTCAAACCTTAACCCTAGGAAGGAAAATCAGCCTATGGTTCGGGATGGTCTCATGGAAATATCAGTGGTGGCAGCCAAGTTGTGTCACTTTTGCGCTCCCCTTGGGATGCCTTTCGCAGCTGCAGTGTGCCTGGAGCCCAGGGCTTCCTGGTTTTAAAAGTGCTAGGCCTAAGCCTAACAGTAACCCTAGGAAGGTAAATCAGCTGGGTATTAGGGTTCTTCCTAAGGGAAAAGCCGTGAAAGCAGCCATGTTGTGGCACTTCTGCACTCCCTTTGGGATGCCTTTCACAGCTCCAGTGTGCCTGGAACTCAGGGCTTCCTGATTTTAAAAATCCTAGCCCTAGGCCGAACCCCAACCCTAAGACGAGAAAGGCAAATCAGCCAGGAATTAGGCATGTCCCCAAGGAAAAAGCTGTGGAGGCAGGCATGTTGTGGTACTTTTGCGCTCTTCTTGGGAAGTCCTTCACAGTTGCTGTGTTCTTGGAACTCAGGGCTTTCTGGTTAATAGAACCCTTACCCTAGGCGTAACTCAAATCTTAACCCTAGGAAGGAAAATCAGCCTATGGTTCGGGATGGTCCCATGAGAATAGCAGCAGAGGAAGCCAAGTTGTGTCACTTCTGCAGCCCTCTTGGGATGCCTTTAACAGCTGCATGTGCCTGGAGCCCAGGGCTTCCTGGTTTTAAAAGTCCTAGGCCTAAGCCTAACAGTAACCCTAGGAAGGTAAATCAGCCGCGTATTAGGGTTCTTCCTAAGGGAAAAGCCGTGAAAGCAGCCATGTTGTGGCACTTTTGCACTCCCTTTGGGATGCCTTTGGCAGATGAAGTAAGCCTGGAACTCAGGGCTTCCTAGTTAAAAAAATCCTAGCCCTAGGCCGAACCCCAAGCCTAAGACGAGAAAGGCAAATCAGCCAGGAATTAGGCATGTCCCCAAGGAAAAAGCTGTGGAGGCAGGCATGTTGTGGTACTTTTGCGCTCTTCTTGGGAAGTCCTTCGCAGCTGCTGTGTTCTTGGAACTCAGGGCTTTCTGGTTAATAGAACCCTTACCCTAGGCGTAACTCAAACCTTAACCCTAGGAAGGAAAATCAGCGTATGGTTCGGGATGGTCTCATGGAAATATCAGTGGTGGCAGCCAAATTGTGTCACTTTTGCGCTCCCCTTGGGATGCCTTTCGCAGCTGCAGTGTGCCTGGAGCCCAGGGCTTCCTGGTTTTAAAAGTCCTAGGCATAAGGCTAACAGTAACCCTAGGAAGGTAAATCAGCCGGGTATTAGGGTTCTTCCTAAGGGAAAAGCTGTGAAAGCAGCCATCTTGTGGCACTTTTGCACTCCCTTTGGGATGCCTTTCGCAGATGCAGTAAGCCTGGAACTCAGGGCTTCCTGGTTAAAAATCTCCAAGCCCTAGGCTGAGCCCTAACCCTTACCCTAGGCAGATAAAACAGCCTAGGTATAGGGATGGTGCCAAGGAAAAAGCTGTGAAAGCTGCCATGTTGTTGCACTTTTGTACTCCCCTTGGGATGCCTTGAACAGCTGCAGTGTGCCTGGATCTAAGGGCTTCCTAGTTTTAAATTCCTAGCCCTAGGCCTAAGCCTAACAGTAACCCTGGGAAGGGAAATCAGCCGCGTATTAGGGTTCTTCCTAAGGGAAAAGCCGTGAAAGCAGCCATGTTGTGGCACTTTTGCACTCCCTTTGGGATGCCTTTGGCAGATGAAGTAAGCCTGGGACTCAGGGCTTCCTAGTTTAAAAAATCCTAGCCCTCGGCCAAACCCCAACCCTAAGACGAGAAAGGCAAATCAGCCAGGAATTAGGCATGTCCCCAAGGAAAAAGCTGTGGAGGCAGGCATGTTGTGGTACTTTTGCGCTCTTCTTGGGAAGTCCTTCGCAGCTGCTGTGTTCTTGGAACTCAGGGCTTTCTGGTTAATAGAACCCTTACCCTAGGCGTAACTCAAACCTTAACCCTAGGAAGGAAAATCAGCCTATGGTTCGGGATGGTCTCATGGAAATATCAGTGGTGGCAGCCAAGTTGTGTCACTTTTGCGCTCCCCTTGGGATGCCTTTCGCAGCTGCAGTGTGCCTGGAGCCCAGGGCTTCCTGGTTTTAAAAGTGCTAGGCCTAAGCCTAACAGTAACCCTAGGAAGGTAAATCAGCTGGGTATTAGGGTTCTTCCTAAGGGAAAAGCCGTGAAAGCAGCCATGTTGTGGCACTTCTGCACTCCCTTTGGGATGCCTTTCACAGCTCCAGTGTGCCTGGAACTCAGGGCTTCCTGATTTTAAAAATCCTAGCCCTAGGCCGAACCCCAACCCTAAGACGAGAAAGGCAAATCAGCCAGGAATTAGGCATGTCCCCAAGGAAAAAGCTGTGGAGGCAGGCATGTTGTGGTACTTTTGCGCTCTTCTTGGGAAGTCCTTCACAGTTGCTGTGTTCTTGGAACTCAGGGCTTTCTGGTTAATAGAACCCTTACCCTAGGCGTAACTCAAATCTTAACCCTAGGAAGGAAAATCAGCCTATGGTTCGGGATGGTCCCATGAGAATAGCAGCAGAGGAAGCCAAGTTGTGTCACTTCTGCAGCCCTCTTGGGATGCCTTTAACAGCTGCATGTGCCTGGAGCCCAGGGCTTCCTGGTTTTAAAAGTCCTAGGCCTAAGCCTAACAGTAACCCTAGGAAGGTAAATCAGCTGGGTTTTAGGGTTCTTCCTAACGGAAAAGCCGTGAAAGCAGCCATGTTGTGGCACTTTTGCACTCCCTTTGGGATGCCTTTGGCAGATGAAGTAAGCCTGGAACTCAGGGCTTCCTAGTTAAAAAAATCCTAGCCCTAGGCCAAACCCCAACCCTAAGACGAGAAAGGCAAATCAGCCAGGAATTAGGCATGTCCCCAAGGAAAAAGCTGTGGACGCAGGCATGTTGTGGTACTTTTGCGCTCTTCTTGGCTAGTCCTTCGCAGCTGCTGTGTTCTTGGAACTCAGGGCTTTCTGGTTAATAGAACCCTTTCCCTAGGCGTAACTCAAACCTTAACCCTAGGAAGGAAAATCAGCCTATGGTTCGGGATGGTCTCATGGAAATATCAGTGGTGGCAGCCAAGTTGTGTCACTTTTGCGCTCCCCTTGGGATGCCTTTCGCAGCTGCAGTGTGCCTGGAGCCCAGGGCTTCCTGGTTTTAAAAGTGCTAGGCCTAAGCCTAACAGTAACCCTAGGAAGGTAAATCAGCCGCGTATTAGGGTTCTTCCTAAGGGAAAAGCCGTGAAAGCAGCCATGTTGTGGCACTTCTGCACTCCCTTTGGGATGCCTTTGGCAGATGCAGTAAGCCTGGAACTCAGGGCTTCCTGGTTAAAAATCTCCAAGCCATAGGCTGAACCCTAACCCTTACCCAAGGCAGATAAAACAGCCTAGGTATAGGGATGGTGCCAAGGAAAAAGCTGTGAAAGCTGCCATGTTGTTGCACTTTTGTACTCCCCTTGGGATGCCTTGAACAGCTGCAGTGTGCCTGGAGCTAAGGGCTTCCTAGTTTTAAAATTCCTAGCCCTAGGCCTAAGCCTAACTGTAACCCTGGGAAGGGAAATCAGCCTGGTGTTAAGCTTCTTGCCAAGGAAAAAGCCGTGAAAGCAACCATGTTGTGGCACTTTTGCACTCCCTTTGGGATGCCTTTGGCAGATGAAGTAAGCCTGGAACTCAGGGCTTCCTAGTTAAAAAAATCCTAGCCCTAGGCCGAACCCCAACCCTAAGACGAGAAAGGCAAATCAGCCAGGAATTAGGCATGTCCCCAAGGAAAAAGCTGTGGAGGCAGGCACGTTGTGGTACTTTTGCGCTCTTCTTGGGTAGTCCTTCGCAGCTGCTGTGTTCTTGGAACTCAGGGCTTTCTGGTTAATAGAACTCTTACCCTAGGCGTAACTCAAACCTTAACCCTAGGAAGGAAAATCAGCCTATGGTTCAGGATGGTCTCATGAGAATAGAAGCAGAGGCAGCCAAGTTGTGTCACTTCTGCGGCCCTCTTGGGATGCCTTTCGCAGCTGCATGTGCCTGGAGCCCAGGGCTTCCTGGTTTTAAAAGTCCTAGGCATAAGCCTAACAGTAACCCTAGGAAGGTAAATCAGCCGCGTATTAGGGTTCTTCCTAAGGGAAAAGCCGTGAAAGCAGCCATGTTGTGGCACTTCTGCACTCCCTTTGGGATGCTTTTTGCAGATGAAATAAGCCTGGAACTCAGGGCTTCCTAGTTAAAAAAAACCTAGCCCTAGGCCGAACCCCAACCCTAAGACGAGAAAGGCAAATCAGCCAGGAATCAGGCATGTCCCCAAGGAAAATCTGTGGAGGCAGGCATGTTGTGGTACTTTTGCGCTCTTCTTGGCTAGTCCTTCGCAGCTGCTGTGTTCTTGGAACTCAGGGCTTTCTGGTTAATAGAACCCTTACCCCAGGCATAACTCAAACCTTAACCCTAGGAAGGAAAATCAGCCTATGGTTCGGGATGGTCTCATGGAAATATCAGTGGTGGCAGCCAAGTTGTGTCACTTTTGCGCTCCCCTTGGGATGCCTTTCGCAGCTGCAGTGTGCCTGGAGCCCAGGGCTTCCTGGTTTTAAAAGTCCTAGGCCTAAGCCTAACAGTAACCCTAGGAAGGTAAATCAGCTGGGTATTAGGGTTCTTCCTAAGGGAAAAGCCGTGAAAGCAGCCATGTTGTGGCACTTCTGCACTCCCTTTGGGATGCCTTTGGCAGATGAAGTAAGCCTGGAACTCAGGGCTTCCTAGTTAAAAAAATCCTAGCCCTAGGCCGAACCCCAACCCTAAGACGAGAAAGGCAAATCAGCCAGGAATTAGGCATGTCCCCAAGGAAAAAGCTGTGGAGGCAGGCATGTTGTGGTACTTTTGCGCTCTTCTTGGGAAGTCCTTCACAGCTGCTGTGTTCTTGGAACTCAGGGCTTTCTGGTTAATAGAACCCTTACCCTAGGCGTAACTCAAACCTTAACCCTAGGAAGGAAAATCAGCCTATGGTTCGGGATGGTCCCATGAGAATAGCAGCAGAGGCATCCAAGTTGTGTCACTTCTGCAGCCCTCTTGGGATGCCTTTAACAGCTGCATGTGCCTGGAGCCCAGGGCTTCCTGGTTTTAAAATTCCTAGGCCTAAGCCTAACAGTAACCCTAGGAAGGTAAATCTGCCGGGTATTGGGGTTCTTCCTAAGGGAAAAGCTGTGAAAGCAGCCATATTGTGGCACTTCTGCACTCCCTTTGGGATGCCTTTGGCAGATGAAGTAAGCCTGGAACTCAGGGCTTCCTAGTTAAAAAAATCCTAGCCCTAGGCCGAACCCCAACCCT
Source organism: Ammospiza maritima maritima (assembly GCA_036010785.1). Lineage (NCBI taxonomy): Eukaryota > Metazoa > Chordata > Aves > Passeriformes > Passerellidae > Ammospiza > Ammospiza maritima. The sequence goes on from JAYKTQ010000246.1 coordinate 527,339, forward strand.
AAGACGAGAAAGGCAAATCAGCCAGGAATTAGGCATGTCCCCAAGGAAAAAGCTGTGGAGGCAGGCACGTTGTGGTACTTTTGCGCTCTTCTTGGGTAGTCCTTCGCAGCTGCTGTGTTCTTGGAACTCAGGGCTTTCTGGTTAATAGAACTCTTACCCTAGGCGTAACTCAAACCTTAACCCTAGGAAGGAAAATCAGACTATGGTTCAGGATGGTCTCATGAGAATAGAAGCAGAGGCAGCCAAGTTGTGTCACTTCTGCGGCCCTCTTGGGATGCCTTTCGAAACTGCATGTGCCTGGAGCCCAGGGCTTCCTGGTTTTAAAAGTCCTAGGCCTAAGCCTAACAGTAACCCTAGGAAGGTAAATCAGCTGGGTATTAGGGTTCTTCCTAAGGGAAAAGCCGTGAAAGCAGCCATGTTGTGGCACTTCTGCACTCCCTTTGGGATGCTTTTTGCAGATGAAGTAAGCCTGGAACTCAGGGCTTCCTAGTTAAAAAAATCCTAGCCCTAGGCCGAACCCCAACCCTAAGACGAGAAAGGCAAATCAGCCAGGAATTAGGCATGTCCCCAAGGAAAAAGCTGTGGAGGCAGGCATGTTGTGGTACTTTTGCGCTCTTCTTGGCTAGTCCTTCGCAGCTGCTGTGTTCTTGGAACTCAGGGCTTTCTGGTTAATAGAACCCTTACCCTAGGCGTAACTCAAACCTTAACCCTAGGAAGGAAAATCAGACTATGGTTCAGGATGGTCTCATGGAAATATCAGTGGTGGCAGCCAAATTGTGTCACTTTTGCGCTCCCCTTGGGATGCCTTTCGCAGCTGCAGTGTGCCTGGAGCCCAGGGCTTCCTGGTTTTAAAAGTCCTAGGCATAAGGCTAACAGTAACCCTAGGAAGGTAAATCAGCCGGGTATTAGGGTTCTTCCTAAGGGAAAAGCTGTGAAAGCAGCCATCTTGTGGCACTTTTGCACTCCCTTTGGGATGCCTTTGGCAGATGCAGTAAGCCTGGAACTCAGGGCTTCCTGGTTAAAAATCTCCAAGCCCTAGGCTGAGCCCTAACCCTTACCCTAGGCAGATAAAACAGCCTAGGTATAGGGATGGTGCCAAGGAAAAAGCTGTGAAAGCTGCCATGTTGTTGCACTTTTGTACTCCCCTTGGGATGCCTTGAACAGCTGCAGTGTGCCTGGATCTAAGGGCTTCCTAGTTTTAAATTCCTAGCCCTAGGCCTAAGCCTAACAGTAACCCTGGGAAGGGAAATCAGCCTGGTGTTAAGCTTCTTGCCAAGGAAAAAGACGTGAAAGCAACCATGTTGTGGCACTTTTGCACTCCCTTTGGGATGCCTTTCACAGCTCCAGTGTGCCTGGAACTCAGGGCTTCCTGATTTTAAAAATCCTAGCCCTAGGCCGAACCCCAACCCTAAGACGAGAAAGGCAAATCAGCCAGGAATTAGGCATGTCCCCAAGGAAAAAGCTGTGGAGGCAGGCATGTTGTGGTACTTTTGCGCTCTTCTTGGCTAGTCCTTCGCAGCTGCTGTGTTCTTGGAACTCAGGGCTTTCTGGTTAATAGAACTCTTACCCTAGGCGTAACTCAAACCTTAACCCTAGGAAGGAAAATCAGCCTATGGTTCGGGATGGTCTCATGGAAATATCAGTGGTGGCAGCCAAGTTGTGTCACTTCTGCGGACCTCTTGGGATGCCTTTAACAGCTGCATGTGCCTGGAGCCCAGGGCTTCCTGGTTTTAAAAGTCCTAGGCCTAAGCCTAACAGTAACCCTAGGAAGGTAAATCAGCCGCGTATTAGTGTTCTTCCTAAGGGAAAAGCCGTGAAAGCAGCCATGTTGTGGCACTTCTGCACTCCCTTTTGGATGCTTTTTTCAGATGAAGTAAGCCTGGAACTTAGGGCTTCCTAGTTAAAAAAATGCTAGCCCTAGGCCGAACCCCAACCCTAAGACGAGAAAGGCAAATCAGCCAGGAATTAGGCATGTCCCCAAGGAAAAAGCTGTGGAGGCAGGCATGTTGTGGTACTTTTGCGCTCTTCTTGGCTAGTCCTTCGCAGCTGCTGTGTTCTTGGAACTCAGGGCTTTCTGGTTAATAGAACCCTTACCCTAGGCGTAACTCAAACCTTAACCCTAGGAAGGAAAATCAGCCTATGGTTCAGGATGGTCTCATGAGAATAGAAGCAGAGGCAGCCAAGTTGTGTCACTTCTGCGGCCCTCTTGGGATGCCTTTCGCAGCTGCATGTGCCTGGAGCCCAGGGCTTCCTGGTTTTAAAAGTCCTAGGCCTAAGCCTAACAGTAACCCTAGGAAGGTAAATCAGCCGCGTATTAGGGTTCTTCCTAAGGGAAAAGCCGTGAAAGCAGCCATGTTGTGGCACTTCTGCACTCCCTTTGGGATGCTTTTTGCAGATGAAGTAAGCCTGGAACTTAGGGCTTCCTAGTTAAAAAAATCCTAGCCCTAGGCCAAACCCCAACCCTAAGACGAGAAAGGCAATTCAGCCAGGAATTAGGCATGTCCCCAAGGAAAAAGCTGTGGAGGCAGGCATGTTGTGGTACTTTTGTGCTCTTCTTGGCTAGTTCTTCGCAGCTGCTGTGTTCTTGGAACTCAGGGCTTTCTGGTTAATAGAACCCTTACCCCAGGTGTAACTCAAACCTTAACCCTAGGAAGGAAAATCAGCCTATGGTTCGGGATGGTCTCATGGAAATATCAGTGGTGGCAGCCAAGTTGTGTCACTTCTGCAGCCCTCTTGGGATGCCTTTAACAGCTGCATGTGCCTGGAGCCCAGGGCTTCCTGGTTTTAAAAGTCCTAGGCCTAAGCCTAACAGTAACCCTAGGAAGGTAAATCAGCTGGGTTTTAGGGTTCTTCCTAAGGGAAAAGCCGTGAAAGCAGCCATGTTGTGGCACTTTTGCACTCCCTTTGGGATGCCTTTGGCAGATGAAGTAAGCCTGGGACTCAGGGCTTCCTAGTTTAAAAAATCCTAGCCCTCGGCCAAACCCCAACCCTAAGACGAGAAAGGCAAATCAGCCAGGAATTAGGCATGTCCCCAAGGAAAAAGCTGTGGAGGCAGGCATGTTGTGGTACTTTTGCGCTCTTCTTGGGAAGTCCTTCGCAGCTGCTGTGTTCTTGGAACTCAGGGCTTTCTGGTTAATAGAACCCTTACCCTAGGCGTAACTCAAACCTTAACCCTAGGAAGGAAAATCAGCCTATGGTTCGGGATGGTCTCATGGAAATATCAGTGGTGGCAGCCAAGTTGTGTCACTTTTGCGCTCCCCTTGGGATGCCTTTCGCAGCTGCAGTGTGCCTGGAGCCCAGGGCTTCCTGGTTTTAAAAGTGCTAGGCCTAAGCCTAACAGTAACCCTAGGAAGGTAAATCAGCTGGGTATTAGGGTTCTTCCTAAGGGAAAAGCCGTGAAAGCAGCCATGTTGTGGCACTTCTGCACTCCCTTTGGGATGCCTTTCACAGCTCCAGTGTGCCTGGAACTCAGGGCTTCCTGATTTTAAAAATCCTAGCCCTAGGCCGAACCCCAACCCTAAGACGAGAAAGGCAAATCAGCCAGGAATTAGGCATGTCCCCAAGGAAAAAGCTGTGGAGGCAGGCATGTTGTGGTACTTTTGCGCTCTTCTTGGGAAGTCCTTCACAGTTGCTGTGTTCTTGGAACTCAGGGCTTTCTGGTTAATAGAACCCTTACCCTAGGCGTAACTCAAATCTTAACCCTAGGAAGGAAAATCAGCCTATGGTTCGGGATGGTCCCATGAGAATAGCAGCAGAGGAAGCCAAGTTGTGTCACTTCTGCAGCCCTCTTGGGATGCCTTTAACAGCTGCATGTGCCTGGAGCCCAGGGCTTCCTGGTTTTAAAAGTCCTAGGCCTAAGCCTAACAGTAACCCTAGGAAGGTAAATCAGCTGGGTTTTAGGGTTCTTCCTAACGGAAAAGCCGTGAAAGCAGCCATGTTGTGGCACTTTTGCACTCCCTTTGGGATGCCTTTGGCAGATGAAGTAAGCCTGGAACTCAGGGCTTCCTAGTTAAAAAAATCCTAGCCCTAGGCCAAACCCCAACCCTAAGACGAGAAAGGCAAATCAGCCAGGAATTAGGCATGTCCCCAAGGAAAAAGCTGTGGACGCAGGCATGTTGTGGTACTTTTGCGCTCTTCTTGGCTAGTCCTTCGCAGCTGCTGTGTTCTTGGAACTCAGGGCTTTCTGGTTAATAGAACCCTTTCCCTAGGCGTAACTCAAACCTTAACCCTAGGAAGGAAAATCAGCCTATGGTTCGGGATGGTCTCATGGAAATATCAGTGGTGGCAGCCAAGTTGTGTCACTTTTGCGCTCCCCTTGGGATGCCTTTCGCAGCTGCAGTGTGCCTGGAGCCCAGGGCTTCCTGGTTTTAAAAGTGCTAGGCCTAAGCCTAACAGTAACCCTAGGAAGGTAAATCAGCCGCGTATTAGGGTTCTTCCTAAGGGAAAAGCCGTGAAAGCAGCCATGTTGTGGCACTTCTGCACTCCCTTTGGGATGCCTTTGGCAGATGCAGTAAGCCTGGAACTCAGGGCTTCCTGGTTAAAAATCTCCAAGCCATAGGCTGAACCCTAACCCTTACCCAAGGCAGATAAAACAGCCTAGGTATAGGGATGGTGCCAAGGAAAAAGCTGTGAAAGCTGCCATGTTGTTGCACTTTTGTACTCCCCTTGGGATGCCTTGAACAGCTGCAGTGTGCCTGGAGCTAAGGGCTTCCTAGTTTTAAAATTCCTAGCCCTAGGCCTAAGCCTAACTGTAACCCTGGGAAGGGAAATCAGCCTGGTGTTAAGCTTCTTGCCAAGGAAAAAGCCGTGAAAGCAACCATGTTGTGGCACTTTTGCACTCCCTTTGGGATGCCTTTGGCAGATGAAGTAAGCCTGGAACTCAGGGCTTCCTAGTTAAAAAAATCCTAGCCCTAGGCCGAACCCCAACCCTAAGACGAGAAAGGCAAATCAGCCAGGAATTAGGCATGTCCCCAAGGAAAAAGCTGTGGAGGCAGGCATGTTGTGGTACTTTTGCGCTCTTCTTGGGTAGTCCTTCGCAGCTGCTGTGTTCTTGGAACTCAGGGCTTTCTGGTTAATAGAACTCTTACCCTAGGCGTAACTCAAACCTTAACCCTAGGAAGGAAAATCAGCCTATGGTTCAGGATGGTCTCATGAGAATAGAAGCAGAGGCAGCCAAGTTGTGTCACTTCTGCGGCCCTCTTGGGATGCCTTTCGCAGCTGCATGTGCCTGGAGCCCAGGGCTTCCTGGTTTTAAAAGTCCTAGGCATAAGCCTAACAGTAACCCTAGGAAGGTAAATCAGCCGCGTATTAGGGTTCTTCCTAAGGGAAAAGCCGTGAAAGCAGCCATGTTGTGGCACTTCTGCACTCCCTTTGGGATGCTTTTTGCAGATGAAATAAGCCTGGAACTCAGGGCTTCCTAGTTAAAAAAAACCTAGCCCTAGGCCGAACCCCAACCCTAAGACGAGAAAGGCAAATCAGCCAGGAATCAGGCATGTCCCCAAGGAAAATCTGTGGAGGCAGGCATGTTGTGGTACTTTTGCGCTCTTCTTGGCTAGTCCTTCGCAGCTGCTGTGTTCTTGGAACTCAGGGCTTTCTGGTTAATAGAACCCTTACCCCAGGCATAACTCAAACCTTAACCCTAGGAAGGAAAATCAGCCTATGGTTCGGGATGGTCTCATGGAAATATCAGTGGTGGCAGCCAAGTTGTGTCACTTTTGCGCTCCCCTTGGGATGCCTTTCGCAGCTGCAGTGTGCCTGGAGCCCAGGGCTTCCTGGTTTTAAAAGTCCTAGGCCTAAGCCTAACAGTAACCCTAGGAAGGTAAATCAGCTGGGTATTAGGGTTCTTCCTAAGGGAAAAGCCGTGAAAGCAGCCATGTTGTGGCACTTCTGCACTCCCTTTGGGATGCCTTTGGCAGATGAAGTAAGCCTGGAACTCAGGGCTTCCTAGTTAAAAAAATCCTAGCCCTAGGCCGAACCCCAACCCTAAGACGAGAAAGGCAAATCAGCCAGGAATTAGGCATGTCCCCAAGGAAAAAGCTGTGGAGGCAGGCATGTTGTGGTACTTTTGCGCTCTTCTTGGGAAGTCCTTCACAGCTGCTGTGTTCTTGGAACTCAGGGCTTTCTGGTTAATAGAACCCTTACCCTAGGCGTAACTCAAACCTTAACCCTAGGAAGGAAAATCAGCCTATGGTTCGGGATGGTCCCATGAGAATAGCAGCAGAGGCATCCAAGTTGTGTCACTTCTGCAGCCCTCTTGGGATGCCTTTAACAGCTGCATGTGCCTGGAGCCCAGGGCTTCCTGGTTTTAAAATTCCTAGGCCTAAGCCTAACAGTAACCCTAGGAAGGTAAATCTGCCGGGTATTGGGGTTCTTCCTAAGGGAAAAGCTGTGAAAGCAGCCATATTGTGGCACTTCTGCACTCCCTTTGGGATGCCTTTGGCAGATGAAGTAAGCCTGGAACTCAGGGCTTCCTAGTTAAAAAAATCCTAGCCCTAGGCCGAACCCCAACCCTAAGACGAGAAAGGCAAATCAGCCAGGAATTAGGCATGTCCCCAAGGAAAAAGCTGTGGAGGCAGGCACGTTGTGGTACTTTTGCGCTCTTCTTGGGTAGTCCTTCGCAGCTGCTGTGTTCTTGGAACTCAGGGCTTTCTGGTTAATAGAACTCTTACCCTAGGCGTAACTCAAACCTTAACCCTAGGAAGGAAAATCAGACTATGGTTCAGGATGGTCTCATGAGAATAGAAGCAGAGGCAGCCAAGTTGTGTCACTTCTGCGGCCCTCTTGGGATGCCTTTCGAAACTGCATGTGCCTGGAGCCCAGGGCTTCCTGGTTTTAAAAGTCCTAGGCCTAAGCCTAACAGTAACCCTAGGAAGGTAAATCAGCTGGGTATTAGGGTTCTTCCTAAGGGAAAAGCCGTGAAAGCAGCCATGTTGTGGCACTTCTGCACTCCCTTTGGGATGCTTTTTGCAGATGAAGTAAGCCTGGAACTCAGGGCTTCCTAGTTAAAAAAATCCTAGCCCTAGGCCGAACCCCAACCCTAAGACGAGAAAGGCAAATCAGCCAGGAATTAGGCATGTCCCCAAGGAAAAAGCTGTGGAGGCAGGCATGTTGTGGTACTTTTGCGCTCTTCTTGGCTAGTCCTTCGCAGCTGCTGTGTTCTTGGAACTCAGGGCTTTCTGGTTAATAGAACCCTTACCCTAGGCGTAACTCAAACCTTAACCCTAGGAAGGAAAATCAGACTATGGTTCAGGATGGTCTCATGGAAATATCAGTGGTGGCAGCCAAATTGTGTCACTTTTGCGCTCCCCTTGGGATGCCTTTCGCAGCTGCAGTGTGCCTGGAGCCCAGGGCTTCCTGGTTTTAAAAGTCCTAGGCATAAGGCTAACAGTAACCCTAGGAAGGTAAATCAGCCGGGTATTAGGGTTCTTCCTAAGGGAAAAGCTGTGAAAGCAGCCATCTTGTGGCACTTTTGCACTCCCTTTGGGATGCCTTTGGCAGATGCAGTAAGCCTGGAACTCAGGGCTTCCTGGTTAAAAATCTCCAAGCCCTAGGCTGAGCCCTAACCCTTACCCTAGGCAGATAAAACAGCCTAGGTATAGGGATGGTGCCAAGGAAAAAGCTGTGAAAGCTGCCATGTTGTTGCACTTTTGTACTCCCCTTGGGATGCCTTGAACAGCTGCAGTGTGCCTGGATCTAAGGGCTTCCTAGTTTTAAATTCCTAGCCCTAGGCCTAAGCCTAACAGTAACCCTGGGAAGGGAAATCAGCCTGGTGTTAAGCTTCTTGCCAAGGAAAAAGACGTGAAAGCAACCATGTTGTGGCACTTTTGCACTCCCTTTGGGATGCCTTTCACAGCTCCAGTGTGCCTGGAACTCAGGGCTTCCTGATTTTAAAAATCCTAGCCCTAGGCCGAACCCCAACCCTAAGACGAGAAAGGCAAATCAGCCAGGAATTAGGCATGTCCCCAAGGAAAAAGCTGTGGAGGCAGGCATGTTGTGGTACTTTTGCGCTCTTCTTGGCTAGTCCTTCGCAGCTGCTGTGTTCTTGGAACTCAGGGCTTTCTGGTTAATAGAACTCTTACCCTAGGCGTAACTCAAACCTTAACCCTAGGAAGGAAAATCAGCCTATGGTTCGGGATGGTCTCATGGAAATATCAGTGGTGGCAGCCAAGTTGTGTCACTTCTGCGGACCTCTTGGGATGCCTTTAACAGCTGCATGTGCCTGGAGCCCAGGGCTTCCTGGTTTTAAAAGTCCTAGGCCTAAGCCTAACAGTAACCCTAGGAAGGTAAATCAGCCGCGTATTAGTGTTCTTCCTAAGGGAAAAGCCGTGAAAGCAGCCATGTTGTGGCACTTCTGCACTCCCTTTTGGATGCTTTTTTCAGATGAAGTAAGCCTGGAACTTAGGGCTTCCTAGTTAAAAAAATCCTAGCCCTAGGCCGAACCCCAACCCTAAGACGAGAAAGGCAAATCAGCCAGGAATTAGGCATGTCCCCAAGGAAAAAGCTGTGGAGGCAGGCATGTTGTGGTACTTTTGCGCTCTTCTTGGCTAGTCCTTCGCAGCTGCTGTGTTCTTGGAACTCAGGGCTTTCTGGTTAATAGAACCCTTACCCTAGGCGTAACTCAAACCTTAACCCTAGGAAGGAAAATCAGCCTATGGTTCAGGATGGTCTCATGAGAATAGAAGCAGAGGCAGCCAAGTTGTGTCACTTCTGCGGCCCTCTTGGGATGCCTTTCGCAGCTGCATGTGCCTGGAGCCCAGGGCTTCCTGGTTTTAAAAGTCCTAGGCCTAAGCCTAACAGTAACCCTAGGAAGGTAAATCAGCCGCGTATTAGGGTTCTTCCTAAGGGAAAAGCCGTGAAAGCAGCCATGTTGTGGCACTTCTGCACTCCCTTTGGGATGCTTTTTGCAGATGAAGTAAGCCTGGAACTTAGGGCTTCCTAGTTAAAAAAATCCTAGCCCTAGGCCAAACCCCAACCCTAAGACGAGAAAGGCAATTCAGCCAGGAATTAGGCATGTCCCCAAGGAAAAAGCTGTGGAGGCAGGCATGTTGTGGTACTTTTGTGCTCTTCTTGGCTAGTTCTTCGCAGCTGCTGTGTTCTTGGAACTCAGGGCTTTCTGGTTAATAGAACCCTTACCCCAGGTGTAACTCAAACCTTAACCCTAGGAAGGAAAATCAGCCTATGGTTCGGGATGGTCTCATGGAAATATCAGTGGTGGCAGCCAAGTTGTGTCACTTTTGCGCTCCCCTTGGGATGCCTTTCGCAGCTGCAGTGTGCCTGGAGCCCAGGGCTTCCTGGTTTTAAAAGTCCTAGGCCTAAGCCTAACAGTAACCCTAGGAAGGTAAATCAGCCGCGTATTAGGGTTCTTCCTAAGGGAAAAGCTGTGAAAGCAGCCATCTTGTGGCACTTTTGCACTCCCTTTGGGATGCCTTTGGCAGATGCAGTAAGCCTGGAACTCAGGGCTTCCTGGTTAAAAATCTCCAAGCCCTAGGCTGAAACCTAACCCATACCCTAGGAAGATAAAACAGCCTAGGTATAGGGATGGTGCCAAGGAAAAAGCTGTGAAAGCTGCCATGTTGTTGCACTTTTGTACTCCCCTTGGGATGCCTTTAACAGCTGCAGTGTGCCTGGACCTAAGGGCTTCCTAGTTTTAAAAATCCTAGCCCTAGGCCTAAGCCTAACAGTAACCCTGGGAACGAAATCAGCCTGGTGTTAAGCTTCTTGCCAAGGAAAAAGCCGTGAAAGCAACCATGTTGTGGCACTTTTGCACTCCCTTTTGGATGCCTTTCACAGCTCCAGTGTGCCTGGAACTCAGGGCTTCCTGATTTTAAAAATCCTAGCCCTAGGCCGAACCCCAACCCTAAGACGAGAAAGGCAAATCAGCCAGGAATTAGGCATGTCCCCAAGGAAAAAGCTGTGGAGGCAGGCATGTTGTGGTACTTTTGCGCGCTTCTTGGGTAGTCCTTCACAGCTGCTGTGTTCTTGGAACTCAGGGCTTTCTGGTTAATAGAACCCTTACCCTAGGCGTAACTCAAACCTTAACCCTAGGAAGGAAAATCAGCCTATGGTTCAGGATGGTCTCATGAGAATAGAAGCAGAGGCAGCCAAGTTGTGTCACTTCTGCGGCCCTCTTGGGATGCCTTTCGCAGGTGCATGTGCCTGGAGCCCAGGGCTTCCTGGTTTTAAAAGTCCTAGGCCTAAGCCTAACAGTAACCCTAGGAAGGTAAATCAGCTGGGTATTAGGGTTCTTCCTAAGGGAAAAGCCGTGAAAGCAGCCATGTTGTGGCACTTTTGCACTCCCTTTGGGATGCCTTTGGCAGATGAAGTAAGCCTGGAACTCAGGGCTTCCTAGTTAAAAAAATCCTAGCCCTAGGCCAAACCCCAACCCTAAGACGAGAAAGGCAAATCAGCCAGGAATTAGGCATGTCCCCAAGGAAAAAGCTGTGGAGGCAGGCATGTTGTGGTACTTTTGCGCTCTTCTTGGGAAGTCCTTCGCAGCTGCTGTGTTCTTGGAACTCAGGGCTTTCTGGTTAATAGAACCCTTACCCTAGGCGTAACTCAAACCTTAACCCTAGGAAGGAAAATCAGCCTATGGTTCGGGATGGTCTCATGGAAATATCAGTGGTGGCAGCCAAGTTGTGTCACTTTTGCGCTCCCCTTGGGATGCCTTTCGCAGCTGCAGTGTGCCTGGAGCCCAGGGCTTCCTGGTTTTAAAAGTCCTAGGCCTAAGCCTAACAGTAACCCTAGGAAGGTAAATCAGCCGGGTATTAAGGTTCTTCCTAAGGGAAAAGCCGTGAAAGCAGCCATGTTGTGGCACTTTTGCACTCCTTTGGGATGCCTTTGGCAGATGCAGTAAGCCTGGAACTCAGGGCTTCCTGGTTAAAAAACTCCAAGCCCTAGGCTGAACCCTAACCCTAACCCTAGGCAGATAAAACAGCCTAGGTATAGGGATGGTGCCAAGGAAAAAGCTGTGAAAGCTGCCATGTTGTTGCACTTTTGTACTCCCCTTGGGATGCCTTGAACAGCTGCAGTGTGCCTGGATCTAAGGGCTTCCTAGTTTTAAATTCCTAGCCATAGGCCTAAGCCTAACTGTAACCCTGGGAAGGGAAATCAGCCTGGTGTTAAGCTTCTTGCCAAGGAAAAAGCCGTGAAAGCAACCATGTTGTGGCACTTTTGCACTCCCTTTTGGATGCCTTTCACAGCTCCAGTGTGCCTGGAACTCAGGGCTCCCTGATTTTAAAAATCCTAGCCCTAGGCCAAACCCCAACCCTAAGACGAGAAAGGCAAATCAGCCAGGAATTAGGCATGTCCCCAAGGAAAAAGCTGTGGAGGCAGGCATGTTGTGGTACTTTTGCGCTCTTCTTGGGTAGTCCTTCGCAGTTGCTGTGTTCTTGGAACTCAGGGCTTTCTGGTTAATAGAACCCTTACCCTAGGCGTAACTCAAATCTTAACCCTAGGAAGGAAAATCAGCTTATGGTTCGGGATGGTCCCATGAGAATAGCAGCAGAGGAAGCCAAGTTGTGTCACTTCTGCAGCCCTCTTGGGATGCCTTTAACAGCTGCATGTGCCTGGAGCCCAGGGCTTCCTGGTTTTAAAAGTCCTAGGCCTAAGCCTAACAGTAACCCTAGGAAGGTAAATCAGCTGGGTATTAGGGTTCTTCCTAAGGGAAAAGCCGTGAAAGCAGCCATGTTGTGGCACTTTTGCACTCCCTTTGGGATGCCTTTGGCAGATGAAGTAAGCCTGGAACTCAGGGCTTCCTAGTTAAAAAAATCCTAGCCCTAGGCCAAACCCCAACCCTAAGACGAGAAAGGCAAATCAGCCAGGAATTAGGCATGTCCCCAAGGAAAAAGCTGTGGAGGCAGGCATGTTGTGGTACTTTTGCGCTCTTCTTGGGTAGTCCTTCCCAGCTGCTGTGTTCTTGGAACTCAGGGCTTTCTGGTTAATAGAACCCTTACCCTAGGCGTAACTCAAACCTTAACCCTAGGAAGGAAAATCAGACTATGGTTCGGGATGGTCTCATGGAAATATCAGTGGTGGCAGCCAAGTTGTGTCACTTTTGCGCTCGCCTTGGGATGCCTTTCGCAGCTGCAGTGTACCTGGAGCCCAGGGCTTCCTGGTTTTAAAAGTCCTAGGCCTAAGCCTAACAGTAACCCTAGGAAGGTAAATCTGCCGCGTATTAGGGTTCTTCCTAAGGGAAAAGCTGTGAAAGCAGCCATGTTGTGGCACTTTTGCACTCCCTTTGGGATGCCTTTGGCAGATGCAGTAAGCCTGGAACTCAGGGCTTCCTGGTTAAAAATCTCCAAGCCATAGGGTGAACCTTAACCCTTACCCTAGGCAGATAAACCAGCCTAGGTATAGGGATGGTGCCAAGGAAAAAGCTGTGAAAGCTGCCATGTTGTTGCACTTTTGTACTCCCCTTGGGATGCCTTGAACAGCTGCAGTGTGCCCGGAGCTAAGGGCTTCCTAGTTTTAAAATTCCTAGCCCTAGGCCTAAGCCTAACAGTAACCCTGGGAAGGGAAATCAGCCTGGTGTTAAGCTTCTTGCCAAGGAAAAAGCCGTGAAAGCAACCATGTTGTGGCACTTTTGCACTCACTTTTGAATGCCTTTCACAGCTCCAGTGTGCCTGGAACTCAGGGCTTCCTGATTTTAAAAATCCTAGCCCTAGGCCGAACCCCAACCCTAAGAAGAGAAAGGCAAATCAGCCAGGAATTAGGCATGTCCCCAAGGAAAAAGCTGTGGAGGCAGGCATGTTGTGGTACTTTTGCGCTCTTCTTGGGTAGTCCTTCACAGCTGCTGTGTTCTTGGAACTCAGGGCTTTCTGGTTAATAGAACCCTTACCCTAGGCGTAACTCAAACCTTAACCCTAGGAAGGAAAATCAGCCTATGGTTCGGGATGGTCTCATGGAAATATCAGTGGTGGCAGCCAAGTTGTGTCACTTTTGCGCTCCCCTTGGGATGCCTTTCGCAGCTGCAGTGTGCCTGGAGCCCAGGGCTTCCTGGTTTTAAAAGTCCTAGGCCTAAGCCTAACAGTAACCCTAGGAAGGTAAATCTGCCGGGTATTAGGGTTCTTCCTAAGGGAAAAGCCGTGAAAGCAGCCATGTTGTGGCACTTTTGCACTCCCTTTGGGATGCCTTTGGCAGATGCAGTAAGCCTGGAACTCAGGGCTTCCTGATTTTAAAAATCCTAGCCCTAACCCTAACCCCAAACCTAAGACGAGAAAGGCAAATCAGCCAGGAATTAGGCATGTCCCCAAGGAAAAAGCTGTGGAGGCAGGCACGTTGCGGTACTTTTGCGCTCTTCTTGGGTAGTCCTTCGCAGCTGCTGTGTTCTTGGAACTCAGGGCTTTCTGGTTAATAGAACTCTTACCCTAGGCGTAACTCAAACCTTAACCCTAGGAAGGAAAATCAGACTATGGTTCAGGATGGTCTCATGAGAATAGAAGCAGAGGCAGCCAAGTTGTGTCACTTCTGCGGCCCTCTTGGGATGCCTTTCGCAGCTGCATGTGCCTGGAGCCCAGGGCTTCCTGGTTTTAAAAGTCCTAGGCATAAGCCTAACAGTAACCCTAGGAAGGTAAATCAGCCGCGTATTAGGGTTCTTCCTAAGGGAAAAGCCGTGAAAGCAGCCATGTTTTGGCACTTCTGCACTCCCTTTGGGATGCCTTTGGCAGATGCAGTAAGCCTGGAACTCAGGGCTTCCTAGTTAAAAAAATCCTAGCCCTAGGCCGAACCCCAACCCTAAGACGAGAAAAGCAAATCGGCCAGGAATTAGGCATGTCCCCAAGGAAAAAGCTGTGGAGGCAGGCATGTTGTGGTACTTTTGCGTTCTTCTTGGCTAGTCCTTCGCAGCTGCTGTGTTCTTGGAACTCAGGGCTTTCTGGTTAATAGAACCCTTACCCCAGGCGTAACTCAAACCTTAACCCTAGGAAGGAAAATCAGACTATGGTTCGGGATGGTCTCATGGAAATATCAGTGGTGGCAGCCAAGTTGTGTCACTTTTGCGCTCCCCTTGGGATGCCTTTCGCAGCTGCAGTGTGCCTGGAGCCCAGGGCTTCCTGGTTTTAAAAGTCCTAGGCCTAAGCCTAACAGTAACCCTAGGAAGGTAAATCAGCCGCGTATTAGGGTTCTTCCTAAGGGAAAAGCCGTGAAAGCAGCCATGTTGTGGCACTTTTGCACTCCCTTTGGGATGCCTTTGGCAGATGCAGTAAGCCTGGAACTCAGGGCTTCCTGGTTAAAAAACTCCAAGCCCTAGGCTGAACCCTAACCCTAACCCTAGGCAGATAAAACAGCCTAGGTATAGGGATGGTGCCAAGGAAAAAGCTGTGAAAGCTGCCATGTTGTTGCACTTTTGTACTCCCCTTGGGATGCCTTGAACAGCTGCAGTGTGCCTGGATCTAAGGGCTTCCTAGTTTTAAAAATCCTAGCCCTAGGCCTAAGCCTAACTGTAACCCTGGGAAGGGAAATCAGCCTGGTGTTAAGCTTCTTGCCAAGGAAAAAGCCGTGAAAGCAACCATGTTGTGGCACTTTTGCACTCCCTTTTGGATGCCTTTCACAGCTCCAGTGTGCCTGGAACTCAGGGCTTCCTGATTTTAAAAATCCTAGCCCTAGGCCGAACCCCAACCCTAAGACGAGAAAGGCAAATCAGCCAGGAATTAGGCATGTCCCCAAGGAAAAAGCTGTGGAGGCAGGCACGTTGTGGTACTTTTGCGCTCTTCTTGGGAAGTCCTTCACAGTTGCTGTGTTCTTGGAACTCAGGGCTTTCTGGTTAATAGAACCATTACCCTAGGCGTAACTCAAATCTTAACCCTAGGAAGGAAAATCAGCTTATGGTTCGGGATGGTCCCATGAGAATAGCAGCAGAGGAAGCCAAGTTGTGTCACTTCTGCAGCCCTCTTGGGATGCCTTTAACAGCTGCATGTGCCTGGAGCCCAGGGCTTCCTGGTTTTAAAAGTCCTAGGCCTAAGCCTAACAGTAACCCTAGGAAGGTAAATCAGCCGCGTATTAGGGTTCTTCCTAAGGGAAAAGCCGTGAAAGCAGCCATGTTGCGGCACTTTTGCACTCCCTTTGGGATGCCTTTGGCAGATGCAGTAAGCCTGGAACTCAGGGCTTCCTGGTTAAAAAACTCCAAGCCCTAGGCTGAACCCTAACCCTAACCCTAGGCAGATAAAACAGCCTAGGTATAGGGATGGTGCCAAGGAAAAAGCTGTGAAAGCTGCCATGTTGTTGCACTTTTGTACTCCCCTTGGGATGCCTTGAACAGCTGCAGTGTGCCTGGATCTAAGGGCTTCCTAGTTTTAAAAATCCTAGCCCTAGGCCTAAGCCTAACAGTAACCCTGGGAAGGGAAATCAGCCTGGTGTTAAGCTTCTTGCCAAGGAAAAAGCCGTGAAAGCAACCATGTTGTGGCACTTTTGCACTCCCTTTGGGATGCCTTTCACAGCTCCAGTGTGCCTGGAACTCAGGGCTTCCTGATTTTAAAAATCCTAGCCCTAGGCCGAACCCCAACCCTAAGACGAGAAAGGCAAATCAGCCAGGAATTAGGCATGTCCCCAAGGAAAAAGCTGTGGAGGCAGGCACGTTGTGGTACTTTTGCGCTCTTCTTGGGAAGTCCTTCACAGTTGCTGTGTTCTTGGAACTCAGGGCTTTCTGGTTAATAGAACCCTTACCCTAGGCGTAACTCAAATCTTAACCCTAGGAAGGAAAATCAGCTTATGGTTCGGGATGGTCCCATGAGAATAGCAGCAGAGGAAGCCAAGTTGTGTCACTTCTGCAGCCCTCTTGGGATGCCTTTAACAGCTGCATGTGCCTGGAGCCCAGGGCTTCCTGGTTTTAAAAGTCCTAGGCCTAAGCCTAACAGTAACCCTAGGAAGGTAAATCAGCTAGGTATTAGGGTTCTTCCTAAGGGAAAAGCCGTGAAAGCAGCCATGTTGTGGCACTTTTGCACTCCCTTTGGGATGCCTTTGGCAGATGAAGTAAGCCTGGAACTCAGGGCTTCCTAGTTAAAAAAATCCTAGCCCTAGGCCAAACCCCAACCCTAAGACGAGAAAGGCAAATCAGCCAGGAATTAGGCATGTCCCCAAGGAAAAAGCTGTGGAGGCAGGCATGTTGTGGTACTTTTGCGCTCTTCTTGGCTAGTCCTTCACAGCTGCTGTGTTCTTGGAACTCAGGGCTTTCTGGTTAATAGAACCCTTACCCTAGGCGTAACTCAAACCTTAACCCTAGGAAGGAAAATCAGCCTATGGTTCAGGATGGTCTCATGGAAATATCAGTGGTGGCAGCCAAGTTGTGTCACTTTTGCGCTCCCCTTGGGATGCCTTTCGCAGCTGCAGTGTGCCTGGAGCCCAGGGCTTCCTGGTTTTAAAAGTCCTAGGCCTAAGCCTAACAGTAACCCTAGGAAGGTAAATCTGCCGGGTATTAGGGTTCTTCCTAAGGGAAAAGCTGTGAAAGCAGCCATGTTGTGGCACTTTTGCACTCCCTTTGGGATGCCTTTGGCAGATGCAGTAAGCCTGGAACTCAGGGCTTCCTGGTTAAAAATCTCCAAGCCATAGGCTGAACCCTAACCCTTACCCTAGGCAGATAAAACAGCCTAGGTATAGGGATGGTGCCAAGGAAAAAGCTGTGAAAGCTGCCATGTTGTTGCACTTTTGTACTCCCCTTGGGATGCCTTGAACAGCTGCAGTGTGCCTGGAGCTAAGGGCTTCCTAGTTTTAAAATTCCTAGCCCTAGGCCTAAGCCTAACAGTAACCCTGGGAAGGGAGATCAGCCTGGTGTTAAGCTTCTTGCCAAGGAAAAAGCCGTGAAAGCAACCATGTTGTGGCACTTTTGCACTCCCTTTTGGATGCCTTTGGCAGATGAAGTAAGCCTGGGACTCAGGGCTTCCTAGTTTAAAAAATCCTAGCCCTAGGCCAAACCCCAACCCTAAGACGAGAAAGGCAAATCAGCCAGGAATTAGGCATGTCCCCAAGGAAAAAGCTGTGGAGGCAGGCATGTTGTGGTACTTTTGCGCTCTTCTTGGGAAGTCCTTCACAGCTGCTGTGTTCTTGGAACTCAGGGCTTTCTGGTTAATAGAACTCTTACCCTAGGCGTAACTCAAACATTAACCCTAGGAAGGAAAATCAGCCTATGGTTCGGGATGGTCTCATGAGAATAGCAGCAGAGGCAGCCAAGTTGTGTCACTTCTGCGGCCCTCTTGGGATG
This sequence comes from Ammospiza maritima maritima, assembly GCA_036010785.1. Taxonomy (NCBI): domain Eukaryota; kingdom Metazoa; phylum Chordata; class Aves; order Passeriformes; family Passerellidae; genus Ammospiza; species Ammospiza maritima. The sequence goes on from JAYKTQ010000246.1 coordinate 544,527, forward strand.
CCTTTAACAGCTGCATGTGCCTGGAGCCCAGGGCTTCCTGGTTTTAAAAGTCCTAGGCCTAAGCCTAACAGTAACCCTAGGAAGGTAAATCAGCTGGGTATTAGGGTTCTTCCTAAGGGAAAAGCCGTGAAAGCAGCCATGTTGTGGCACTTTTGCACACCCTTTGGGAAGCCTTTGGCAGATGAAGTAAGCCGGGAACTCAGGGCTTCCTAGTTAAAAATACCCTAGCCCTAGGCCGAACCCCAACCCTAAGACGAGAAAGGCAAATCAGCCAGGAATTAGGCATGTCCCCAAGGAAAAAGCTGGGGAGGCAGGCACGTTGTGGTACTTTTGCGCTCTTCTTGGGTAGTCCTTCGCAGCTGCTGTGTTCTTGGAACTCAGGGCTTTCTGGTTAATAGAACTCTTACCCTAGGCGTAACTCAAACCTTAACCCTAGGAAGGAAAATCAGCCTATGGTTCAGGATGGTCTCATGAGAATAGAAGCAGAGGCAGCCAAGTTGTGTCACTTCTGCGGCCCTCTTGGGATGCCTTTCGCAGCTGCATGTGCCTGGAGCCCAGGGCTTCCTGGTTTTAAAAGTCCTAGGCATAAGCCTAACAGTAACCCTAGGAAGGTAAATCAGCCGCGTATTAGGGTTCTTCCTAAGGGAAAAGCCGTGAAAGCAGCCATGTTGTGGCACTTCTGCACTCCCTTTGGGATGCTTTTTGCAGATGAAATAAGCCTGGAACTCAGGGCTTCCTAGTTAAAAAAAACCTAGCCCTAGGCCGAACCCCAACCCTAAGACGAGAAAGGCAAATCAGCCAGGAATTAGGCATGTCCCCAAGGAAAAAGCTGTGGAGGCAGGCATGTTGTGGTACTTTTGCGCTCTTCTTGGGTAGTCCTTCACAGCTGCTGTGTTCTTGGAACTCAGGGCTTTCTGGTTAATAGAACCCTTACCCTAGGCGTAACTCAAACCTTAACCCTAGGAAGGAAAATCAGACTATGGTTCAGGATGGTCTCATGAGAATAGAAGCAGAGGCAGCCAAGTTGTGTCACTTCTGCGGCCCTCTTGGGATGCCTTTCGCAGCTGCATGTGCCTGGAGCCCAGGGCTTCCTGGTTTTAAAAGTCCTAGGCATAAGCCTAACAGTAACCCTAGGAAGGTAAATCAGCCGCGTATTAGGGTTCTTCCTAAGGGAAAAGCCGTGAAAGCAGCCATGTTTTGGCACTTCTGCACTCCCTTTGGGATGCCTTTGGCAGATGCAGTAAGCCTGGAACTCAGGGCTTCCTAGTTAAAAAAATCCTAGCCCTAGGCCGAACCCCAACCCTAAGACGAGAAAGGCAAATCGGCCAGGAATTAGGCATGTCCCCAAGGAAAAAGCTGTGGAGGCAGGCATGTTGTGGTACTTTTGCGTTCTTCTTGGCTAGTCCTTCGCAGCTGCTGTGTTCTTGGAACTCAGGGCTTTCTGGTTAATAGAACCCTTACCCCAGGCGTAACTCAAACCTTAACCCTAGGAAGGAAAATCAGACTATGGTTCGGGATGGTCTCATGGAAATATCAGTGGTGGCAGCCAAGTTGTGTCACTTTTGCGCTCCCCTTGGGATGCCTTTCGCAGCTGCAGTGTGTCTGGAGCCCAGGGCTTCCTGGTTTTAAAAGTCCTAGGCCTAAGCCTAACAGTAACCCTAGGAAGGTAAATCAGCCGCGTATTAGGGTTCTTCCTAAGGGAAAAGCCGTGAAAGCAGCCATCTTGTGGCACTTTTGCACTCCCTTTGGGATGCCTTTGGCAGATGCAGTAAGCCTGGAACTCAGGGCTTCCTGGTTAAAAAACTCCAAGCCCTAGGCTGAACCCTAACCCTAACCCTAGGCAGATAAAACAGCCTAGGTATAGGGATGGTGCCAAGGAAAAAGCTGTGAAAGCTGCCATGTTGTTGCACTTTTGTACTCCCCTTGGGATGCCTTGAACAGCTGCAGTGTGCCTGGATCTAAGGGCTTCCTAGTTTTAAAAATCCTAGCCCTAGGCCTAAGCCTAACTGTAACCCTGGGAAGGGAAATCAGCCTGGTGTTAAGCTTCTTGCCAAGGAAAAAGCCGTGAAAGCAACCATGTTGTGGCACTTTTGCACTCCCTTTTGGATGCCTTTCACAGCTCCAGTGTGCCTGGAACTCAGGGCTTCCTGATTTTAAAAATCCTAGCCCTAGGCCGAACCCCAACCCTAAGACGAGAAAGGCAAATCAGCCAGGAATTAGGCATGTCCCCAAGGAAAAAGCTGTGGAGGCAGGCACGTTGTGGTACTTTTGCGCTCTTCTTGGGAAGTCCTTCACAGTTGCTGTGTTCTTGGAACTCAGGGCTTTCTGGTTAATAGAACCCTTACCCTAGGCGTAACTCAAATCTTAACCCTAGGAAGGAAAATCAGCTTATGGTTCGGGATGGTCCCATGAGAATAGCAGCAGAGGAAGCCAAGTTGTGTCACTTCTGCAGCCCTCTTGGGATGCCTTTAACAGCTGCATGTGCCTGGAGCCCAGGGCTTCCTGGTTTAAAAAGTCCTAGGCCTAAGCCTAACAGTAACCCTAGGAAGGTAAATCAGCCGCGTATTAGGGTTCTTCCTAAGGGAAAAGCCGTGAAAGCAGCCATTTTGCGGCACTTTTGCACTCCCTTTGGGATGCCTTTGGCAGATGCAGTAAGCCTGGAACTCAGGGCTTCCTGGTTAAAAAACTCCAAGCCCTAGGCTGAACCCTAACCCTAACCCTAGGCAGATAAAACAGCCTAGGTATAGGGATGGTGCCAAGGAAAAAGCTGTGAAAGCTGCCATGTTGTTGCACTTTTGTACTCCCCTTGGGATGCCTTGAACAGCTGCAGTGTGCCTGGATCTAAGGGCTTCCTAGTTTTAAAAATCCTAGCCCTAGGCCTAAGCCTAACAGTAACCCTGGGAAGGGAAATCAGCCTGGTGTTAAGCTTCTTGCCAAGGAAAAAGCCGTGAAAGCAACCATGTTGTGGCACTTTTGCACTCCCTTTGGGATGCCTTTCACAGCTCCAGTGTGCCTGGAACTCAGGGCTTCCTGATTTTAAAAATCCTAGCCCTAGGCCGAACCCCAACCCTAAGACGAGAAAGGCAAATCAGCCAGGAATTAGGCATGTCCCCAAGGAAAAAGCTGTGGAGGCAGGCACGTTGTGGTACTTTTGCGCTCTTCTTGGGAAGTCCTTCACAGTTGCTGTGTTCTTGGAACTCAGGGCTTTCTGGTTAATAGAACCCTTACCCTAGGCGTAACTCAAATCTTAACCCTAGGAAGGAAAATCAGCTTATGGTTCGGGATGGTCCCATGAGAATAGCAGCAGAGGAAGCCAAGTTGTGTCACTTCTGCAGCCCTCTTGGGATGCCTTTAACAGCTGCATGTGCCTGGAGCCCAGGGCTTCCTGGTTTTAAAAGTCCTAGGCCTAAGCCTAACAGTAACCCTAGGAAGGTAAATCAGCTAGGTATTAGGGTTCTTCCTAAGGGAAAAGCCGTGAAAGCAGCCATGTTGTGGCACTTTTGCACTCCCTTTGGGATGCCTTTGGCAGATGAAGTAAGCCTGGAACTCAGGGCTTCCTAGTTAAAAAAATCCTAGCCCTAGGCCAAACCCCAACCCTAAGACGAGAAAGGCAAATCAGCCAGGAATTAGGCATGTCCCCAAGGAAAAAGCTGTGGAGGCAGGCATGTTGTGGTACTTTTGCGCTCTTCTTGGCTAGTCCTTCACAGCTGCTGTGTTCTTGGAACTCAGGGCTTTCTGGTTAATAGAACCCTTACCCTAGGCGTAACTCAAACCTTAACCCTAGGAAGGAAAATCAGCCTATGGTTCAGGATGGTCTCATGGAAATATCAGTGGTGGCAACCAAGTTGTGTCACTTTTGCGCTCCCCTTGGGATGCCTTTCGCAGCTGCAGTGTGCCTGGAGCCCAGGGCTTCCTGGTTTTAAAAGTCCTAGGCCTAAGCCTAACAGTAACCCTAGGAAGGTAAATCTGCCGGGTATTAGGGTTCTTCCTAAGGGAAAAGCTGTGAAAGCAGCCATGTTGTGGCACTTTTGCACTCCCTTTGGGATGCCTTTGGCAGATGCAGTAAGCCTGGAACTCAGGGCTTCCTGGTTAAAAATCTCCAAGCCATAGGCTGAACCCTAACCCTTACCCTAGGCAGATAAAACAGCCTAGGTATAGGGATGGTGCCAAGGAAAAAGCTGTGAAAGCTGCCATGTTGTTGCACTTTTGTACTCCCCTTGGGATGCCTTGAACAGCTGCAGTGTGCCTGGAGCTAAGGGCTTCCTAGTTTTAAAATTCCTAGCCCTAGGCCTAAGCCTAACAGTAACCCTGGGAAGGGAGATCAGCCTGGTGTTAAGCTTCTTGCCAAGGAAAAAGCCGTGAAAGCAACCATGTTGTGGCACTTTTGCACTCCCTTTTGGATGCCTTTGGCAGATGAAGTAAGCCTGGGACTCAGGGCTTCCTAGTTTAAAAAATCCTAGCCCTAGGCCAAACCCCAACCCTAAGACGAGAAAGGCAAATCAGCCAGGAATTAGGCATGTCCCCAAGGAAAAAGCTGTGGAGGCAGGCATGTTGTGGTACTTTTGCGCTCTTCTTGGGAAGTCCTTCACAGCTGCTGTGTTCTTGGAACTCAGGGCTTTCTGGTTAATAGAACTCTTACCCTAGGCGTAACTCAAACATTAACCCTAGGAAGGAAAATCAGCCTATGGTTCGGGATGGTCTCATGAGAATAGCAGCAGAGGCAGCCAAGTTGTGTCACTTCTGCGGCCCTCTTGGGATGCCTTTAACAGCTGCATGTGCCTGGAGCCCAGGGCTTCCTGGTTTTAAAAGTCCTAGGCCTAAGCCTAACAGTAACCCTAGGAAGGTAAATCAGCTGGGTATTAGGGTTCTTCCTAAGGGAAAAGCCGTGAAAGCAGCCATGTTGTGGCACTTTTGCACACCCTTTGGGAAGCCTTTGGCAGATGAAGTAAGCCGGGAACTCAGCGCTTCCTAGTTAAAAATACCCTAGCCCTAGGCCGAACCCCAACCCTAAGACGAGAAAGGCAAATCAGCCAGGAATTAGGCATGTCCCCAAGGAAAAAGCTGGGGAGGCAGGCACGTTGTGGTACTTTTGCGCTCTTCTTGGGTAGTCCTTCGCAGCTGCTGTGTTCTTGGAACTCAGGGCTTTCTGGTTAATAGAACTCTTACCCTAGGCGTAACTCAAACCTTAACCCTAGGAAGGAAAATCAGCCTATGGTTCAGGATGGTCTCATGAGAATAGAAGCAGAGGCAGCCAAGTTGTGTCACTTCTGCGGCCCTCTTGGGATGCCTTTCGCAGCTGCATGTGCCTGGAGCCCAGGGCTTCCTGGTTTTAAAAGTCCTAGGCATAAGCCTAACAGTAACCCTAGGAAGGTAAATCAGCCGCGTATTAGGGTTCTTCCTAAGGGAAAAGCCGTGAAAGCAGCCATGTTGTGGCACTTCTGCACTCCCTTTGGGATGCTTTTTGCAGATGAAATAAGCCTGGAACTCAGGGCTTCCTAGTTAAAAAAAACCTAGCCCTAGGCCGAACCCCAACCCTAAGACGAGAAAGGCAAATCAGCCAGGAATTAGGCATGTCCCCAAGGAAAAAGCTGTGGAGGCAGGCATGTTGTGGTACTTTTGCGCTCTTCTTGGGTAGTCCTTCACAGCTGCTGTGTTCTTGGAACTCAGGGCTTTCTGGTTAATAGAACCCTTACCCTAGGCGTAACTCAAACCTTAACCCTAGGAAGGAAAATCAGCCTATGGTTCGGGATGGTCTCATGGAAATATCAGTGGTGGCAGCCAAGTTGTGTCACTTTTGCGCTCCCCTTGGGATGCCTTTCGCAGCTGCAGTGTGCCTGGAGCCCAGGGCTTCCTGGTTTTAAAAGTCCTAGGCCTAAGCCTAACAGTAACCCTAGGAAGGTAAATCTGCCGGGTATTAGGGTTCTTCCTAAGGGAAAAGCCGTGAAAGCAGCCATGTTGTGGCACTTTTGCACTCCCTTTGGGATGCCTTTGGCAGATGCAGTAAGCCTGGAACTCAGGGCTTCCTGATTTTAAAAATCCTTGCCCTAACCCTAACCCCAAACCTAAGACGAGAAAGGCAAATCAGCCAGGAATTAGGCATGTCCCCAAGGAAAAAGCTGTGGAGGCAGGCACGTTGTGGTACTTTTGCGCTCTTCTTCGGTAGTCCTTCGCAGCTGCTGTGTTCTTGGAACTCAGGGCTTTCTGGTTAATAGAACTCTTACCCTAGGCGTAACTCAAACCTTAACCCTAGGAAGGAAAATCAGCCTATGGTTCGGGATGGTCTCATGGAAATATCAGTGGTGGCAGCCAAGTTGTGTCACTTTTGCGCTCCCCTTGGGATGCCTTTCGCAGCTGCAGTGTGCCTGGAGCCCAGGGCTTCCTGGTTTTAAAAGTCCTAGGCCTAAGCCTAACAGTAACCCTAGGAAGGTAAATCAGCCGGGTATTAGGGTTCTTCCTAAGGGAAAAGCCGTGAAAGCAGCCATGTTGTGGCACTTCTGCACTCCCTTTGGGATGCCTTTGGCAGATGCAGTAAGCCTGGAACTCAGGGCTTCCTAGTTAAAAAAATCCTAGCCCTAGGCCGAACCCCAACCCTAAGACGAGAAAAGCAAATCGGCCAGGAATTAGGCATGTCCCCAAGGAAAAAGCTGTGGAGGCAGGCATGTTGTGGTACTTTTGCGTTCTTCTTGGCTAGTCCTTCGCAGCTGCTGTGTTCTTGGAACTCAGGGCTTTCTGGTTAATAGAACCCTTACCCCAGGCGTAACTCAAACCTTAACCCTAGGAAGGAAAATCAGACTATGGTTCGGGATGGTCTCATGGAAATATCAGTGGTGGCAGCCAAGTTGTGTCACTTTTGCGCTCCCCTTGGGATGCCTTTCGCAGCTGCAGTGTGCCTGGAGCCCAGGGCTTCCTGGTTTTAAAAGTCCTAGGCCTAAGCCTAACAGTAACCCTAGGAAGGTAAATCAGCCGCGTATTAGGGTTCTTCCTAAGGGAAAAGCTGTGAAAGCAGCCATGTTGTGGCACTTTTGCACTCCCTTTGGGATGCCTTTGGCAGATGCAGTAAGCCTGGAACTCAGGGCTTCCTGGTTAAAAAACTCCAAGCCCTAGGCTGAACCCTAACCCTAACCCTAGGCAGATAAAACAGCCTAGGTATAGGGATGGTGCCAAGGAAAAAGCTGTGAAAGCTGCCATGTTGTTGCACTTTTGTACTCCCCTTGGGATGCCTTGAACCGCTGCAGTGTGCCTGGATCTAAGGGCTTCCTAGTTTTAAAAATCCTAGCCCTAGGCCTAAGCCTAACTGTAACCCTGGGAAGGGAAATCAGCCTGGTGTTAAGCTTCTTGCCAAGGAAAAAGCCGTGAAAGCAACCATGTTGTGGCACTTTTGCACTCCCTTTTGGATGCCTTTCACAGCTCCAGTGTGCCTGGAACTCAGGGCTTCCTGATTTTAAAAATCCTAGCCCTAGTGCGAACCCCAACCCTAAGACGAGAAAGGCAAATCAGCCAGGAATTAGGCATGTCCCCAAGGAAAAAGCTGTGGAGGCAGGCACGTTGTGGTACTTTTGCGCTCTTCTTGGGAAGTCCTTCACAGTTGCTGTGTTCTTGGAACTCAGGGCTTTCTGGTTAATAGAACCCTTACCCTAGGCGTAACTCAAATCTTAACCCTAGGAAGGAAAATCAGCTTATGGTTCGGGATGGTCCCATGAGAATAGCAGCAGAGGAAGCCAAGTTGTGTCACTTCTGCAGCCCTCTTGGGATGCCTTTAACAGCTGCATATGCCTGGAGCCCAGGGCTTCCTGGTTTTAAAAGTCCTAGGCCTAAGCCTAACAGTAACCCTAGGAAGAAAAATCAGCTGGGTATTAGGGTTCTTCCTAAGGGAAAAGCCGTGAAAGCAGCCATGTTGTGGCACTTTTGCACTCCCTTTGGGATGCCTTTGGCAGATGAAGTAAGCCTGGAACTCAGGGCTTCCTAGTTAAAAAAATCCTAGCCCTAGGCCAAACCCCAACCCTAAGACGAGAAAGGCAAATCAGCCAGGAATTAGGCATGTCCCCAAGGAAAAAGCTGTGGAGGCAGGCATGTTGTGGTACTTTTGCGCTCTTCTTGGCTAGTCCTTCACAGCTGCTGTGTTCTTGGAACTCAGGGCTTTCTGGTTAATAGAACCCTTACCCTAGGCGTAACTCAAACCTTAACCCTAGGAAGGAAAATCAGCCTATGGTTCAGGATGGTCTCATGGAAATATCAGTGGTGGCAGCCAAGTTGTGTCACTTTTGCGCTCGCCTTGGGATGCCTTTCGCAGCTGCAGTGTGCCTGGAGCCCAGGGCTTCCTGGTTTTAAAAGTCCTAGGCCTAAGCCTAACAGTAACCCTAGGAAGGTAAATCTGCCGGGTATTAGGGTTCTTCCTAAGGGAAAAGCTGTGAAAGCAGCCATGTTGTGGCACTTTTGCACTCCCTTTGGGATGCCTTTGGCAGATGCAGTAAGCCTGGAACTCAGGGCTTCCTGGTTAAAAATCTCCAAGCCATAGGCTGAACCCTAACCCTTACCCTAGGCAGATAAAACAGCCTAGGTATAGGGATGGTGCCAAGGAAAAAGCTGTGAAAGCTGCCATGTTGTTGCACTTTTGTACTCCCCTTGGGATGCCTTGAACAGCTGCAGTGTGCCTGGAGCTAAGGGCTTCCTAGTTTTAAAATTCCTAGCCCTAGGCCTAAGCCTAACAGTAACCCTGGGAAGGGAGACCAGCCTGGTGTTAAGCTTCTTGCCAAGGAAAAAGCCGTGAAAGCAACCATGTTGTGGCACTTTTGCACTCCCTTTTGGATGCCTTTCACAGCTCCAGTGTGCCTGGAACTCAGGGCTTCCTGATTTTAAAAATCCTAGCCCTAGGCCGAACCCCAACCCTAAGACGAGAAAGGCAAATCAGCCAGGAATTAGGCATGTCCCCAAGGAAAAAGCTGTGGAGGCAGGCATGTTGTGGTACTTTTGCGCTCTTCTTGGGAAGTCCTTCACAGCTGCTGTGTTCTTGGAACTCAGGGCTTTCTGGTTAATAGAACCCTTACCCTAGGCGTAACTCAAACCTTAACCCTAGGAAGGAAAATCAGCCTATGGTTCGGGATGGTCCCATGAGAATAGCAGCAGAGGCATCCAAGTTGTGTCACTTCTGCAGCCCTCTTGGGATGCCTTTAACAGCTGCATGTGCCTGGAGCCCAGGGCTTCCTGGTTTTAAAATTCCTAGGCCTAAGCCTAACAGTAACCCTAGGAAGGTAAATCTGCCGGGTATTAGGGTTCTTCCTAAGGGAAAACCTGTGAAAGCAGCCATGTTGTGGCACTTCTGCACTCCCTTTGGGATGTCTTTGGCAGATGAAGTAAGCCTGGAACTCAGGGCTTCCTAGTTAAAAATATCCTAGCCCTAGGCCAAACCCCAACCCTAAGACGAGAAAGGCAAATCAGCCAGGAATTAGGCATGTCCCCAAGGAAAAAGCTGTGGAGGCAGGCATGTTGTGGTACTTTTGCGCTCTTCTTGGCTAGTCCTTCGCAGCTGCTGTGTTCTTGGAACTCAGGGCTTTCTGGTTAATAGAACCCTTACCCCAGGCGTAACTCAAACCTTAACCCTAGGAAGAAAAATCAGCCTATGGTTCGGGATGGTCTCATGGAAATATCAGTGGTGGCAGCCAAGTTGTGTCACTTTTGCGCTCCCCTTGGGATGCCTTTCGCAGCTGCAGTGTGCCTGGAGCCCAGGGCTTCCTGGTTTTAAAAGTCCTAGGCCTAAGCCTAACAGTAACCCTAGGAAGGTAAATCAGCCGGGTATTAGGGTTCTTCCTAAGGGAAAAGCCGTGAAAGCAGCCATGTTGTGGCACTTCTGCACTCCCTTTGGGATGCCATTGGCAGATGCAGTAAGCCTGGAACTCAGGGCTTCCTAGTTAAAAATACCCTAGCCCTAGGCCGAACCCCAACCCTAAGACGAGAAAGGCAAATCAGCCTGGAATTAGGCATGTCCCCAAGGAAAAAGCTGGGGAGGCAGGCACGTTGTGGTACTTTTGCGCTCTTCTTGGGTAGTCCTTCGCAGCTGCTGTGTTCTTGGAACTCAGGGCTTTCTGGTTAATAGAACTCTTACCCTAGGCGTAACTCAAACCTTAACCCTAGGAAGGAAAATCAGCCTATGGTTCAGGATGGTCTCATGAGAATAGAAGCAGAGGCAGCCAAGTTGTGTCACTTCTGCGGCCCTCTTGGGATGCCTTTCGCAGCTGCATGTGCCTGGAGCCCAGGGCTTCCTGGTTTTAAAAGTCCTAGGCATAAGCCTAACAGTAACCCTAGGAAGGTAAATCAGCCGCGTATTAGGGTTCTTCCTAAGGGAAAAGCCGTGAAAGCAGCCATGTTGTGGCACTTCTGCACTCCCTTTGGGATGCTTTTTGCAGATGAAATAAGCCTGGAACTCAGGGCTTCCTAGTTAAAAAAAACCTAGCCCTAGGCCGAACCCCAACCCTAAGACGAGAAAGGCAAATCAGCCAGGAATTAGGCATGTCCCCAAGGAAAAAGCTGTGGAGGCAGGCATGTTGTGGTACTTTTGCGCTCTTCTTGGGTAGTCCTTCGCAGCTGCTGTGTTCTTGGAACTCAGGGCTTTCTGGTTAATAGAACCCTTACCCTAGGCGTAACGCAAGCCTTAACCCTAGGAAGGAAAATCAGCCTATGGTTCGGGATGGTCTCATGGAAATATCAGTGGTGGCAGCCAAGTTGTGTCACTTTTGCGCTCCCCTTGGGATGCCTTTCGCAGCTGCAGTGTGCCTGGAGCCCAGGGCTTCCTGGTTTTAAAAGTCCTAGGCCTAAGCCTAACAGTAACCCTAGGAAGGTAAATCTGCCGGGTATTAGGGTTCTTCCTAAGGGAAAAGCCGTGAAAGCAGCCATGTTGTGGCACTTTTGCACTCCCTTTGGGATGCCTTTGGCAGATGCAGTAAGCCTGGAACTCAGGGCTTCCTGGTTAAAAAACTCCAAGCCCTAGGCTGAACCCTAACCCTAACCCTAGGCAGATAAAACAGCCTAGGTACAGGGATGGTGCCAAGGAAAAAGCTGTGAAAGCTGCCATGTTGTTGCACTTTTGTACTCCCCTTGGGATGCCTTGAACAGCTGCAGTGTGCCTGGATCTAAGGGCTTCCTAGTTTTAAAAATCCTAGCCCTAGGCCTAAGCCTAACTGTAACCCTGGGAAGGGAAATCAGCCTGGTGTTAAGCTTCTTGCCAAGGAAAAAGCCGTGAAAGCAACCATGTTGTGGCACTTTTGCACTCCCTTTTGGATGCCTTTCACAGCTCCAGTGTGCCTGGAACTCAGGGCTTCCTGATTTTAAAAATCCTAGCCCTAGGCCGAACCCCAACCCTAAGACGAGAAAGGCAAATCAGCCAGGAATTAGGCATGTCCCCAAGGAAAAAGCTGTGGAGGCAGGCACGTTGTGGTACTTTTGCGCTCTTCTTGGGAAGTCCTTCACAGTTGCTGTGTTCTTGGAACTCAGGGCTTTCTGGGTAACAGAACCCTTACCCTAGGCGTAACTCAAATCTTAACCCTAGGAAGGAAAATCAGCTTATGGTTCGGGATGGTCCCATGAGAATAGCAGCAGAGGAAGCCAAGTTGTGTCACTTCTGCAGCCCTCTTGGGATGCCTTTAACAGCTGCATGTGCCTGGAGCCCAGGGCTTCCTGGTTTTAAAAGTCCTAGGCCTAAGCCTAACAGTAACCCTAGGAAGGTAAATCAGCTGGGTATTAGGGTTCTTCCTAAGGGAAAAGCCGTGAAAGCAGCCATGTTGTGGCACTTTTGCACTCCCTTTGGGATGCCTTTGGCAGATGCAGTAAGCCTGGAACTCAGGGCTTCCTAGTTAAAAAAATCCTAGCCCTAGGCCAAACCCCAACCCTAAGACGAGAAAGGCAAATCAGCCAGGAATTAGGCATGTCCCCAAGGAAAAAGCTGTGGAGGCAGGCATGTTGTGGTACTTTTGCGCTCTTCTTGGGTAGTCCTTCACAGCTGCTGTGTTCTTGGAACTCAGGGCTTTCTGGTTAATAGAACCCTTACCCTAGGCGTAACTCAAACCTTAACCCTAGGAAGGAAAATCAGCCTATGGTTCACGATGGTCTCATGGAAATATCAGTGGTGGCAGCCAAGTTGTGTCACTTTTGCGCTCCCCTTGGGATGCCTTTCGCAGCTGCAGTGTGCCTGGAGCCCAGGGCTTCCTGGTTTTAAAAGTCCTAGGCCTAAGCCTAACAGTAACCCTAGGAAGGTAAATCAGCCGGGTATTAGGGTTCTTCCTAAGGGAAAAGCCGTGAAAGCAGCCATGTTGTGGCACTTTTGCACTCCCTTTGGGATGCCTTTGGCAGATGCAGTAAGCCTGGAACTCAGGGCTTCCTGGTTAAAAATCTCCAAGCCATAGGCTGAACCCTAACCCTTACCCTAGGCAGATAAAACAGCCTAGGTATAGGGATGGTGCCAAGGAAAAAGCTGTGAAAGCTGCCATGTTGTTGCACTTTTGTACTCCCCTTGGGATGCCTTGAACAGCTGCAGTGTGCCTGGAGCTAAGGGCTTCCTAGTTTTAAAATTCCTAGCCCTAGGCCTAAGCCTAACAGTAACCCTGGGAAGGGAAATCAGCCTGGTGTTAAGCTTCTTGCCAAGGAAAAAGCCGTGAAAGCAACCATGTTGTGGCACTTTTGCACTCCCTTTTGGATGCCTTTGGCAGATGAAGTAAGCCTGGAACTCAGGGCTTCCTAGTTAAAAAAATCCTAGCCCTAGGCCGAACCCCAACCCTAAGACGAGAAAGGCAAATCAGCCAGGAATTAGGCATGTCCCCAAGGAAAAAGCTGTGGAGGCAGGCACGTTGTGGTACTTTTGCGCTCTTCTTGGGTAGTCTTTCGCCGCTGCTGTGTTCTTGGAACTCAGGGCTTTCTGGTTAATAGAACCCTTACCCTAGGCGTAACTCAAACCTTAACCCTAGGAAGGAAAATCAGCCTATGGTTCGGGATGGTCTCATGGAAATATCAGTGGTGGCAGCCAAGTTGTGTCACTTTTGCGCTCCCCTTGGGATGCCTTTCGCAGCTGCAGTGTGCCTGGAGCCCAGGGCTTCCTGGTTTTAAAAGTCCTAGGCCTAAACCTAACAGTAACCCTAGGAAGGTAAATCAGCCGCGTATTAGGGTTCTTCCTAAGGGAAAAGCTGTGAAAGCAGCCATCTTGTGGCACTTTTGCACTCCCTTTGGGATGCCTTTGGCAGATGCAGTAAGCCTGGAACTCAGGGCTTCCTGGTTAAAAAACTCCAAGCCCTAGGCTGAACCCTAACCCTTACCCTAGGCAGATAAAACAGCCTAGGTATAGGGATGGTGCCAAGGAAAAAGCTGTGAAAGCTGCCATGTTGTTGCACTTTTGTACTCCCCTTGGGATGCCTTGAACAGCTGCAGTGTGCCTGGATCAAAGGGCTTCCTAGTTTTAAAAATCCTAGTCCTAGGCCTAAGCCTAACAGTAACCCTGGGAAGGGAAATCAGCCTGGTGTTAAGCTTCTTGCCAAGGAAAAAGCCGTGAAAGCAACCATGTTGTGGCACTTTTGCACTCCCTTTTGGATGCCTTTCACAGCTCCAGTGTGCCTGGAACTCAGGGCTTCCTGATTTTAAAAATCCTAGCCCTAGGCCGAACCCCAACCCTAAGACGAGAAAGGCAAATCAGCCAGGAATTAGGCATGTCCCCAAGGAAAAAGCTGTGGAGGCAGGCATGTTGTGGTACTTTTGCGCTCTTCTTGGGAAGTCCTTCACAGCTGCTGTGTTCTTGGAACTCAGGGCTTTCTGGTTAATAGAACCCTTACCCTAGGCGTAACTCAAACCTTAACCCTAGGAAGGAAAATCAGCCTATGGTTCGGGATGGTCCCATGAGAATAGCAGCAGAGGCATCCAAGTTGTGTCACTTCTGCAGCCCTCTTGGGATGCCTTTAACAGCTGCATGTGCCTGGAGCCCAGGGCTTCCTGGTTTTAAAATTCCTAGGCCTAAGCCTAACAGTAACCCTAGGAAGGTAAATCTGCCGGGTATTAGGGTTCTTCCTAAGGGAAAAGCTGTGAAAGCAGCCATGTTGTGGCACTTCTGCACTCCCTTTGGGATGTCTTTGGCAGATGAAGTAAGCCTGGAACTCAGGGCTTCCTAGTTAAAAATATCCTAGCCCTAGGCCAAACCCCAACCCTAAGACGAGAAAGGCAAATCAGCCAGGAATTAGGCATGTCCCCAAGGAAAAAGCTGTGGAGGCAGGCATGTTGTGGTACTTTTGCGCTCTTCTTGGGTAGTCCTTCGCAGCTGCTGTGTTCTTGGAACTCAGGGCTTTCTGGTTAATAGAACCCTTACCCCAGGCGTAACTCAAACCTTAACCCTAGGAAGAAAAATCAGCCTATGGTTCGGGATGGTCTCATGGAAATATCAGTGGTGGCAGCCAAGTTGTGTCACTTTTGCGCTCCCCTTGGGATGCCTTTCGCAGCTGCAGTGTGCCTGGAGCCCAGGGCTTCCTGGTTTTAAAAGTCCTAGGCCTAAGCCTAACAGTAACCCTAGGAAGGTAAATCAGCCGGGTATTAGGGTTCTTCCTAAGGGAAAAGCCGTGAAAGCAGCCATGTTGTGGCACTTCTGCACTCCCTTTGGGATGCCATTGGCAGATGCAGTAAGCCTGGAACTCAGGGCTTCCTAGTTAAAAAAATCCTAGCCCTAGGCCAAACCCCAACCCTAAGACGAGAAAGGCAAATCAGCCAGGAATTAGGCATGTCCCCAAGGAAAAAGCTGTGGAGGCAGGCATGTTGTGGTACTTTTGCGCTCTTCTTGGGAAGTCCTTCACAGCTGCTGTGTTCTTGGAACTCAGGGCTTTCTGGTTAATAGAACCCTTACCCTAGGCGTAACTCAAACCTTAACCCTAGGAAGGAAAATCAGCCTATGGTTCGGGATGGTCTCATGGAAATATCAGTGGTGGCAGCCAAGTTGTGTCACATTTGCGCTCCCCTTGGGATGCCTTTCGCAGCTGCAGTGTGCCTGGAGCCCAGGGCTTCCTGGTTTTAAAAGTCCTAGGCATAAGCCTAACAGTAACCCTAGGAAGGTAAATCTGCCGGGTATTAGGGTTCTTCCTAAGGGAAAAGCTGTGAAAGCAGCCATCTTGTGGCACTTTTGCACTCCCTTTGGGATGCCTTTGGCAGATGCAGTAAGCCTGGAACTCAGGGCTTCCTGGTTAAAAAACTCCAAGCCCTAGGCTGAGCCCTAACCCTTACCCTAGGCAGATAAAACAGAGTAGGTATAGGGATGGTGCCAAGGAAAAAGCCGTGAAAGCTGCCATGTTGTTGCACTTTTGTACTCCCCTTGGGATGCCTTGAACAGCTGCAGTGTGCCTGGGTCTAAGGGCTTCCTAGTTTTAAATTCCTAGCCCTAGGCCTAAGCCTAACAGTAACCCTGGGAAGGGAAATCAGCCTGGTGTTAAGCTTCTTGCCAAGGAAAAAGCCGTGAAAGCAACCATGTTGTGGCACTTTTGCACTCCCTTTTGGATGCCTTTCACAGCTCCAGTGTGCCTGGAACTCAGGGCTTCCTGATTTTAAAAATCCTAGCCCTAGGCCGAACCCCAACCCTAAGATGAGAAAGGCAAATCAGCCAGGAATTAGGCATGTCCCCAAGGAAAAAGCTGTGGAGGCAGGCATGTTGTGGTACTTTTGCGCTCTTCTTGGGAAGTCCTTCACAGCTGCTGTGTTCTTGGAACTCAGGGCTTTCTGGTTAATAGAACTCTTACCATAGGCGTAACTCAAACCTTAACCCTAGGAAGGAAAATCAGCCTATGGTTCGGGATGGTCTCATGGAAATATCAGTGGTGGCAGCGAAGTTGTGTCACTTCTGCGGCCCTCTTCGGATGCCTTTCGCAGCTGCATGTGCCTGGAGCCCAGGGCTTCCTGGTTTTAAAAGTCCTAGGCCTAAGCCTAACAGTAACACTAGGAAGGTAAATCAGCCGCGTATTAGGGTTCTTCCTAAGGGAAAAGCCGTGAAAGCAGCCATGTTGTGGCGCTTTTGCACTCCCTTTGGGATGCCTTTGGCAGAAGAAGTAAGCCTGGAACTCAGGGCTTCCTAGTTAAAAATATCCTAGCCCTAGGCCGAACCACAACCCTAAGACGAGAAAGGCAAATCAGCCAGGAATTAGGCATGTCCCCAAGGAAAAAGCTGTGGAGGCAGGCATGTTGTGGTACTTTTGCGCTCTTCTTGGCTAGTCCTTCGCAGCTGCTGTGTTCTTGGAACTCAGGGCTTTCTGGTTAATAGAACCCTTACCCTAGGCGTAACTCAAACCTTAACCCTAGGAAGGAAAATCAGCCTATGGTTCGGGATGGTCTCATGAGAATAGAAGCAGAGGCAGCCAAGTTGTGTAACTTCTGCGGCCCTCTTGGGATGCCTTTAACAGCTGCATGTGCCTGGAGCCCAGGGCTTCCTGGTTTTAAAAGTCCTAGGCCTAAGCCTAACAGTAACCCTAGGAAGGTAAATCAGCCGCGTATTAGGGTTCTTCCTAAGGGAAAAGCTGTGAAAGCAGCCATGTTGTGGCACTTCTGCACTCCCTTTGGGATGCTTTTTGCAGATGAAGTAAGCCTGGAACTTAGGGCTTCCTAGTTAAAAAAATCCTAGCCCTAGGCCAAACCCCAACCCTAAGACGAGAAAGGCAAATCAGCCAGGAATTAGGCATGTCCCCAAGGAAAAAGCTGTGGAGGCAGGCATGTTGTGGTACTTTTGCGCTCTTCTTGGGTAGTCCTTCGCAGCTGCTGTGTTCTTGGAACTCAGGGC
Organism: Ammospiza maritima maritima; assembly: GCA_036010785.1. NCBI lineage: Eukaryota > Metazoa > Chordata > Aves > Passeriformes > Passerellidae > Ammospiza > Ammospiza maritima. Next base: position 561,301 of record JAYKTQ010000246.1, read on the forward strand.
TTTCTGGTTAATAGAACCCTTACCCCAGGTGTAACTCAAACCTTAACCCTAGGAAGGAAAATCAGCCTATGGTTCGGGATGGTCTCATGGAAATATCAGTGGTGGCAGCCAAGTTGTGTCACTTTTGTGCTCCCCTTGGGATGCCTTTCGCAGCTGCAGTGTGCCTGGAGCCCAGGGCTTCCTGGTTTTAAAAGTCCTAGGCCTAAGCCTAACAGTAACCCTAGGAAGGTAAATCAGCCGCGTATTAGGGTTCTTCCTAAGGGAAAAGCCGTGAAAGCAGCCATCTTGTGGCACTTTTGCACTCCCTTTGGGATGCCTTTGGCAGATGCAGTAAGCCTGGAACTCAGGGCTTCCTGGTTAAAAAACTCCAAGCCCTAGCCTGAACCCTAACCCTAACCCTAGGCAGATAAAACAGCCTAGGTATAGGGATGGTGCCAAGGAAAAAGCTGTGAAAGCTGCCATGTTGTTGCACTTTTGTACTCCCCTTGGGATGCCTTGAACAACTGCAGTGTGCCTGGATCTAAGGGCTTCCTAGTTTTAAAAATCCTAGCCCTAGGCCTAAGCCTAACAGTAACCCTGGGAAGGGAAATTAGCCTGGTGTTAAGCTTCTTGCCAAGGAAAAAGCCGTGAAAGCAACCATGTTGTGGCACTTTTGCACTCCCTTTTGGATGACTTTCACAGCTCCAGTGTGCCTGGAACTCAGGGCTTCCTGATTTTAAAAATCCTAGCCCTAGGCCGAACCCCAACCCTAAGACGAGAAAGGCAAATCAGCCAGGAATTAGGCATGTCCCCAAGGAAAAAGCTGTGGAGGCAGGCATGTTGTGGTACTTTTGCGCTCTTCTTGGGAAGTCCTTCACAGCTGCTGTGTTCTTGGAACTCAGGGCTTTCTGGTTAATAGAACCCTTACCCTAGGCGTAACTCAAATCTTAACCCTAGGAAGGAAAATCAGCCTATGGTTCGGGATGGTCCCATGAGAATAGCAGCAGAGGCAGCCAAGTTGTGTCACTTCTGCAGCCCTCTTGGGATGCCTTTCTCAGCTGCATGTGCCTGGAGCCCAGGGCTTCCTGGTTTTAAAAGTCCTAGGCCTAAGCCTAACAGTAACCCTAGGAAGGTAAATCAGCCGCGTATTAGGGTTCTTCCTAAGGGAAAAGCCGTGAAAGCAGCCATGTTGTGGCACTTCTGCACACCCTTTGGGATGCCTTTGGCAGATGAAGTAAGCCTGGAACTCAGGGCTTCCTAGTTAAAAATACCCTAGCCCTAGGCTGAACCCCAACCCTAAGACGAGAAAGGCAAATCAGCCAGGAATTAGGCATGTCCCCAAGGAAAAAGCTGTGGAGGCAGGCATGTTGTGGTACTTTTGCGCTCTTCTTGGGAAGTCCTTCGCAGCTGCTGTGTTCTTGGAACTCAGGGCTTTCTGGTTAATAGAACCCTTACCCCAGGCGTAACTCAAACCTTAACCCTAGGAAGGAAAATCAGCCTATGGTTCGGGATGGTCTCATGGAAATATCAGTGGTGGCAGCCAAGTTGTGTCACTTTTGCGCTCCCCTTGGGATGCCTTTCGCAGCTGCAGTGTGCCTGGAGCCCAGGGCTTCCTGGTTTTAAAAGTCCTAGGCCTAAGCCTAACAGTAACCCTAGGAAGGTAAATCAGCCGCGTATTAGGGTTCTTCCTAAGGGAAAAGCCGTGAAAGCAGCCATGTTATGGCACTTTTGCACTCCCTTTGGGATGCCTTTGGCAGATGCAGTAAGCCTGGAACTCAGGGCTTCCTAGTTAAAAAAATCCTAGCCCTAGGCCAAACCCCAACCCTAAGACGAGAAAGGCAAATCAGCCAGGAATTAGGCATGTCCCCAAGGAAAAAGCTGTGGAGGCAGGCATGTTGTGGTACTTTTGCGCTCTTCTTGGGAAGTCCTTCGCAGCTGCTGTGTTCTTGGAACTCAGGGCTTTCTGGTTAATAGAACCCTTACCCCAGGCGTAACTCAAACCTTAACCCTAGGAAGGAAAATCAGCCTATGGTTCGGGATGGTCTCATGGAAATATCAGTGGTGGCAGCCAAGTTGTGTCACTTTTGCGCTCCCCTTGGGATGCCTTTCGCAGCTGCAGTGTGCCTGGAGCCCAGGGCTTCCTGGTTTTAAAAGTCCTAGGCCTAAGCCTAACAGTAACCCTAGGAAGGTAAATCAGCCGCGTATTAGGGTTCTTCCTAAGGGAAAAGCCGTGAAAGCAGCCATGTTGTGGCACTTCTGCACTCCCTTTGGGATGCCTTTGGCAGATGCAGTAAGCCTGGAACTCAGGGCTTCCTAGTTAAAAAAATCCTAGCCCTAGGCCGAACCCAAACCCTAAGACGAGAAAAGCAAATCGGCCAGGAATTAGGCATGTCTTCAAGGAAAAAGCTGTGGAGGCAGGCATGTTGTGGTACTTTTGCGCTCTTCTTGGCTAGTCCTTCGCAGCTGCTGTGTTCTTGGAACTCAGGGCTTTCTGGTTAATAGAACCCTTACCCTAGGCGTAACTCAAACCTTAACCCTAGGAAGGAAAATCAGCGTATGGTTCGGGATGGTCTCATGGAAATATCAGTGGTGGCAGCCAAGTTGTGTCACATTTGCGCTCCCCTTGGGATGCCTTTCGCAGCTGCAGTGTGCCTGGAGCCCAGGGCTTCCTGGTTTTAAAAGTCCTAGGCATAAGCCTAACAGTAACCCTAGGAAGGTAAATCAGCCGCGTATTAGGGTTCTTCCTAAGGGAAAAGCTGTGAAAGCAGCCATGTTGTGGCACTTCTGCACTCCCTTTGGGATGCTTTTTGCAGATGAAGTAAGCCTGGAACTTAGGGCTTCCTAGTTAAAAAAATCCTAGCCCTAGGCCAAACCCCAACCCTAAGACGAGAAAGGCAAATCAGCCAGGAATTAGGCATGTCCCCAAGGAAAAAGCTGTGGAGGCAGGCATGTTGTGGTACTTTTGCGCTCTTCTTGGGTAGTCCTTCGCAGCTGCTGTGTTCTTGGAACTCAGGGCTTTCTGGTTAATAGAACCCTTACCCCAGGTGTAACTCAAACCTTAACCCTAGGAAGGAAAATCAGCCTATGGTTCGGGATGGTCTCATGGAAATATCAGTGGTGGCAGCCAAGTTGTGTCACTTTTGTGCTCCCCTTGGGATGCCTTTCGCAGCTGCAGTGTGCCTGGAGCCCAGGGCTTCCTGGTTTTAAAAGTCCTAGGCCTAAGCCTAACAGTAACCCTAGGAAGGTAAATCAGCTGCGTATTAGGGTTCTTCCTAAGGGAAAAGCCGTGAAAGCAGCCATCTTGTGGCACTTTTGCACTCCCTTTGGGATGCCTTTGGCAGATGCAGTAAGCCTGGAACTCAGGGCTTCCTGGTTAAAAAACTCCAAGCCCTAGCCTGAACCCTAACCCTAAACCTAGGCAGATAAAACAGCCTAGGTATAGGGATGGTGCCAAGGAAAAAGCTGTGAAAGCTGCCATGTTGTTGCACTTTTGTACTCCCCTTGGGATGCCTTGAACAACTCCAGTGTGCCTGGATCTAAGGGCTTCCTAGTTTTAAATTCCTAGCCCTAGGCCTAAGCCTAACAGTAACCCTGGGAAGGGAAATCAGCCTGGTGTTAAGCTTCTTGCCAAGGAAAAAGCCGTGAAAGCAACCATGTTGTGGCACTTTTGCACTCCCTTTTGGATGCCTTTCACAGCTCCAGTGTGCCTGGAACTCAGGGCTTCCTGATTTTAAAAATCCTAGCCCTAGGCCGAACCCCAACCCTAAGACGAGAAAGGCAAATCAGCCAGGAATTAGGCATGTCCCCAAGGAAAAAGCTGTGGAGGCAGGCATGTTGTGGTACTTTTGCGCTCTTCTTGGGAAGTCCTTCACATCTACTGTGGTCTTGGAACTCAGGGCTTTCTGGTTAATAGAACCCTTACCCTAGGCGTAACTCAAACCTTAACCCTAGGAAGGAAAATCAGCCTATGGTTCGGGATGGTCCCATGAGAATAGCAGCAGAGGCAGCCAAGTTGTGTCACTCTTGCAGCCCTCTTGGGATGCCTTTCTCAGTTGCATGTGCCTGGAGCCCAGGGCTTCCTGGTTTTAAAAGTCCTAGGCCTAAGCCTAACAGTAACCCTAGGAAGGTAAATCAGCCGCGTATTAGGGTTCTTCCTAAGGGAAAAGCCGTGAAAGCAGCCATGTTGTGGCACTTCTGCACACCCTTTGGGATGCCTTTGGCAGATGAAGTAAGCCTGGAACTCAGGGCTTCCTAGTTAAAAATACCCTAGCCCTAGGCTGAACCCCAACCCTAAGACGAGAAAGGCAAATCAGCCAGGAATTAGGCATGTCCCCAAGGAAAATGCTGTGGAGGCAGGCATGTTGTGGTACTTTTGCGCTCTTCTTGGCTAGTCCTTCGCAGCTGCTGTGTTCTTGGAACTCAGGGCTTTCTGGTTAATAGAACCCTTACCCCAGGCGTAACTCAAACCTTAACCCTAGGAAGGAAAATCAGCCTATGGTTCGGGATGGTCTCATGGAAATATCAGTGGTGGCAGCCAAGTTGTGTCACTTTTGCGCTCCCCTTGGGATGCCTTTCGCAGCTGCAGTGTGCCTGGAGCCCAGGGCTTCCTGGTTTTAAAAGTCCTAGGCCTAAGCCTAACAGTAACCCTAGGAAGGTAAATCAGCCGCGTATTAGGGTTCTTCCTAAGGGAAAAGCCGTGAAAGCAGCCATGTTGTGGCACTTCTGCACACCCTTTGGGATGCCTTTGGCAGATGCAGTAAGCCTGGAACTCAGGGCTTCCTAGTTAAAAAAATCCTAGCCCTAGGCCAAACCCCAACCCTAAGACGAGAAAGGCAAATCAGCCAGGAATTAGGCATGTCCCCAAGGAAAAAGCTGTGGAGGCAGGCATGTTGTGGTACTTTTGCGCTCTTCTTGGGAAGTCCTTCGCAGCTGCTGTGTTCTTGGAACTCAGGGCTTTCTGGTTAATAGAACCCTTACCCTAGGCGTAACTCAAACCTTAACCCTAGGAAGGAAAATCAGCGTATGGTTCGGGATGGTCTCATGGAAATATCAGTGGTGGCAGCCAAGTTGTGTCACATTTGCGCTCCCCTTGGGATGCCTTTCGCAGCTGCAGTGTGCCTGGAGCCCAGGGCTTCCTGGTTTTAAAAGTCCTAGGCATAAGCCTAACAGTAACCCTAGGAAGGTAAATCTGCCGGGTATTGGGGTTCTTCCTAAGGGAAAAGCTGTGAAAGCAGCCATGTTGTGGCACTTTTGCACTCCCTTTGGGATGCCTTTGGCAGATGCAGTAAGCCTGGAACTCAGGGCTTCCTGGTTAAAAATCTCCAAGCCCTAGGCTGAGCCCTAACCCTTACCCTAGGCAGATAAAACAGAGTAGGTATAGGGATGGTGCCAAGGAAAAAGCTGTGAAAGCTGCCATGTTGTTGCACTTTTGTACTCCCCTTGGGATGCCTTGAACAGCTGCAGTGTGCCTGGATCTAAGGGCTTCCTAGTTTTAAAAATCCTAGCCCTAGGCCTAAGCCTAACAGTAACCCTGGGAAGGGAAATCAGCCTGGTGTTAAGCTTCTTGCCAAGGAAAAAGCCGTGAAAGCAACCATGTTGTGGCACTTTTGCACTCCCTTTTGGATGCCTTTCACAGCTCCAGTGTGCCTGGAACTCAGGGCTTCCTGATTTTAAAAATCCTAGCCCTAGGCCGAACCCCAACCCTAAGACGAGAAAGGCAAATCAGCCAGGAATTAGGCATGTCCCCAAGGAAAAAGCTGTGGAGGCAGGCATGTTGTGGTACTTTTGCGCTCTTCTTGGCAAGTCCTTCACAGCTGCTGTGTTCTTGGAACTCAGGGCTTTCTGGTTAATAGAACCCTTACCCTAGGCGTAACTCAAATCTTAATCCTAGGAAGGAAAATCAGCCTATGGTTCGGGATGGTCCCATGAGAATAGCAGCAGAGGCAGCCAAGTTGTTTCACTTCTGCAGCCCTCTTGGGATGCCTTTCTCAGCTGCATTTGCCTGGAGCCCAGGGATTCCTGGTTTTAAAAGTCCTAGGCCTAAGCCTAACAGTAACCCTAGGAAGGTAAATCAGCCGCGTATTAGGGTTCTTCCTAAGGGAAAAGCCGTGAAAGCAGCCATGTTGTGGCACTTTTGCACTCCCTTTGGGATGCCTTTGGCAGATGAAGTAAGCCTGGAACTCAGGGCTTCCTAGTTAAAAATATCCTAGCCCTAGGCCGAACCCCAACCCTAAGACGAGAAAGGCAAATCAGCCAGGAATTAGGCATGTCCCCAAGGAAAAAGCTGTGGAGGCAGGCATGTTGTGGTACTTTTGCGCTCTTCTTGGGTAGTCCTTCGCAGCTGCTGTGTTCTTGGAACTCAGGGCTTTCTGGTTAATAGAACCCTTACCCTAGGCGTAACTCAAACCTTAACCCTAGGAAGGAAAATCAGCCTATGGTTCGGGATGGTCTCATGGAAATATCAGTGGTGGCAGCCAAGTTGTGTCACTTCTGCGGCCCTCTTGGGATGCCTTTTGCAGCTGCATGTGCCTGGAGCCCAGGGCTTCCTGGTTTTAAAAGTCCTAGGCCTAAGCCTAACAGTAACCCTAGGAAGGTAAATCAGCCGCGTATTAGGGTTCTTCCTAAGGGAAAAGCCGTGAAAGCAGCCATGTTGTGGCACTTCTGCACTCCCTTTGGGATGCCTTTCACAGCTCCAGTGTGCCTGGAACTCAGGGCTTCCTGATTTTAAAAATCCTAGCCCTAGGCCGAACCCCAACCCTAAGACGAGAAAGGCAAATCAGCCAGGAATTAGGCATGTCCCCAAGGAAAAAGCTGTGGAGGCAGGCATGTTGTGGTACTTTTGCGCTCTTCTTGGGAAGTCCTTCACATCTACTGTGGTCTTGGAACTCAGGGCTTTCTGGTTAATAGAACCCTTACCCTAGGCGTAACTCAAACCTTAACCCTAGGAAGGAAAATCAGCCTATGGTTCGGGATGGTCCCATGAGAATAGCAGCAGAGGCAGCCAAGTTGTGTCACTCTTGCAGCCCTCTTGGGATGCCTTTCTCAGTTGCATGTGCCTGGAGCCCAGGGCTTCCTGGTTTTAAAAGTCCTAGGCCTAAGCCTAACAGTAACCCTAGGAAGGTAAATCAGCCGCGTATTAGGGTTCTTCCTAAGGGAAAAGCCGTGAAAGCAGCCATGTTGTGGCACTTCTGCACACCCTTTGGGATGCCTTTGGCAGATGAAGTAAGCCTGGAACTCAGGGCTTCCTAGTTAAAAATACCCTAGCCCTAGGCTGAACCCCAACCCTAAGACGAGAAAGGCAAATCAGCCAGGAATTAGGCATGTCCCCAAGGAAAATGCTGTGGAGGCAGGCATGTTGTGGTACTTTTGCGCTCTTCTTGGCTAGTCCTTCGCAGCTGCTGTGTTCTTGGAACTCAGGGCTTTCTGGTTAATAGAACCCTTACCCCAGGCGTAACTCAAACCTTAACCCTAGGAAGGAAAATCAGCCTATGGTTCGGGATGGTCTCATGGAAATATCAGTGGTGGCAGCCAAGTTGTGTCACTTTTGCGCTCCCCTTGGGATGCCTTTCGCAGCTGCAGTGTGCCTGGAGCCCAGGGCTTCCTGGTTTTAAAAGTCCTAGGCCTAAGCCTAACAGTAACCCTAGGAAGGTAAATCAGCCGCGTATTAGGGTTCTTCCTAAGGGAAAAGCCGTGAAAGCAGCCATGTTGTGGCACTTCTGCACACCCTTTGGGATGCCTTTGGCAGATGCAGTAAGCCTGGAACTCAGGGCTTCCTAGTTAAAAAAATCCTAGCCCTAGGCCAAACCCCAACCCTAAGACGAGAAAGGCAAATCAGCCAGGAATTAGGCATGTCCCCAAGGAAAAAGCTGTGGAGGCAGGCATGTTGTGGTACTTTTGCGCTCTTCTTGGGAAGTCCTTCGCAGCTGCTGTGTTCTTGGAACTCAGGGCTTTCTGGTTAATAGAACCCTTACCCTAGGCGTAACTCAAACCTTAACCCTAGGAAGGAAAATCAGCGTATGGTTCGGGATGGTCTCATGGAAATATCAGTGGTGGCAGCCAAGTTGTGTCACATTTGCGCTCCCCTTGGGATGCCTTTCGCAGCTGCAGTGTGCCTGGAGCCCAGGGCTTCCTGGTTTTAAAAGTCCTAGGCATAAGCCTAACAGTAACCCTAGGAAGGTAAATCTGCCGGGTATTGGGGTTCTTCCTAAGGGAAAAGCTGTGAAAGCAGCCATGTTGTGGCACTTTTGCACTCCCTTTGGGATGCCTTTGGCAGATGCAGTAAGCCTGGAACTCAGGGCTTCCTGGTTAAAAATCTCCAAGCCCTAGGCTGAGCCCTAACCCTTACCCTAGGCAGATAAAACAGAGTAGGTATAGGGATGGTGCCAAGGAAAAAGCTGTGAAAGCTGCCATGTTGTTGCACTTTTGTACTCCCCTTGGGATGCCTTGAACAGCTGCAGTGTGCCTGGATCTAAGGGCTTCCTAGTTTTAAAAATCCTAGCCCTAGGCCTAAGCCTAACAGTAACCCTGGGAAGGGAAATCAGCCTGGTGTTAAGCTTCTTGCCAAGGAAAAAGCCGTGAAAGCAACCATGTTGTGGCACTTTTGCACTCCCTTTTGGATGCCTTTCACAGCTCCAGTGTGCCTGGAACTCAGGGCTTCCTGATTTTAAAAATCCTAGCCCTAGGCCGAACCCCAACCCTAAGACGAGAAAGGCAAATCAGCCAGGAATTAGGCATGTCCCCAAGGAAAAAGCTGTGGAGGCAGGCATGTTGTGGTACTTTTGCGCTCTTCTTGGCAAGTCCTTCACAGCTGCTGTGTTCTTGGAACTCAGGGCTTTCTGGTTAATAGAACCCTTACCCTAGGCGTAACTCAAATCTTAATCCTAGGAAGGAAAATCAGCCTATGGTTCGGGATGGTCCCATGAGAATAGCAGCAGAGGCAGCCAAGTTGTGTCACTTCTGCAGCCCTCTTGGGATGCCTTTCTCAGCTGCATTTGCCTGGAGCCCAGGGCTTCCTGGTTTTAAAAGTCCTAGGCCTAAGCCTAACAGTAACCCTAGGAAGGTAAATCAGCCGCGTATTAGGGTTCTTCCTAAGGGAAAAGCCGTGAAAGCAGCCATGTTGTGGCACTTTTGCACTCCCTTTGGGATGCCTTTGGCAGATGAAGTAAGCCTGGAACTCAGGGCTTCCTAGTTAAAAATATCCTAGCCCTAGGCCGAACCCCAACCCTAAGACGAGAAAGGCAAATCAGCCAGGAATTAGGCATGTCCCCAAGGAAAAAGCTGTGGAGGCAGGCATGTTGTGGTACTTTTGCGCTCTTCTTGGGTAGTCCTTCGCAGCTGCTGTGTTCTTGGAACTCAGGGCTTTCTGGTTAATAGAACCCTTACCCTAGGCGTAACTCAAACCTTAACCCTAGGAAGGAAAATCAGCCTATGGTTCGGGATGGTCTCATGGAAATATCAGTGGTGGCAGCCAAGTTGTGTCACTTCTGCGGCCCTCTTGGGATGCCTTTCGCAGCTGCATGTGCCTGGAGCCCAGGGCTTCCTGGTTTTAAAAGTCCTAGGCCTAAGCCTAACAGTAACCCTAGGAAGGTAAATCAGCCGCGTATTAGGGTTCTTCCTAAGGGAAAAGCCGTGAAAGCAGCCATGTTGTGGCACTTCTGCACTCCCTTTGGGATGCTTTTTGCAGATGAAGTAAGCCTTGAACTCAGGGCTTCCTAGTTAAAAAAATCCTAGCCCTAGGCCAAACCCCAACCCTAAGACGAGAAAGGCAAATCAGCCAGGAATTAGGCATGTCCCCAAGGAAAAAGCTGTGGAGGCAGGCATGTTGTGGTACTTTTGCGCTCTTCTTGGGTAGTCCTTCGCAGCTGCTGTGTTCTTGGAACTCAGGGCTTTCTGGTTTATAGAACCCTTACCCCAGGTGTAACTCAAACCTTAACCCTAGGAAGGAAAATCAGCCTATGGTTCGGGATGGTCTCATGGAAATATCAGTGGTGGCAGCCAAGTTGTGTCACTTTTGCGCTCCCCTTGGGATGCCTTTCGCAGCTGCAGTGTGCCTGGAGCCCAGGGCTTCCTGGTTTTAAAAGTCCTAGGCCTAAGCCTAACAGTAACCCTAGGAAGGTAAATCAGCCGCGTATTAGGGTTCTTCCTAAGGGAAAAGCCGTGAAAGCAGCCATCTTGTGGCACTTTTGCACTCCCTTTGGGATGCCTTTGGCAGATGCAGTAAGCCTGGAACTCAAGGCTTCCTGGTTAAAACCTCCAAGCCCTAGCCTGAACACTAACCCTAACCCTAGGCAGATAAAACAGCCTAGGTATAGGGATGGTGCCAAGGAAAAAGCGGTGAAAGCTGCCATGTTGTTGCACTTTTGTACTCCCCTTGGGGTGCCTTGAACAGCTGCAGTGTGCCTGGATCTAAGGGCTTCCTAGGTTTAAAAATCCTAGCCCTTGGCCTAAGCCTAACAGTAACCCTGGGAAGGGAAATCAGCCTGGTGTTAAGCTTCTTGCCAAGGAAAAAGCCGTGAAAGCAACCATGTTGTGGCACTTTTGCACTCCCTTTTGGATGCCTTTCACAGCTCCAGTGTGCTTTGAACTCAGGGCTTCCTGATTTTAAAAATCCTAGCCCTAGGCCAAACCCCAACCCTAAGACGAGAAAGGCAAATCAGCCAGGAATTAGGCATGTCCCCAAGGAAAAAGCTGTGGAGGCAGGCATGTTGTGGTACTTTTGCGCTCTTCTTGGGAAGTCCTTCACAGCTGCTGTGTTCTTGGAACTCAGGGCTTTCTGGTTAATAGAACTCTTACCCTAGGCGTAACTCAAACATTAACCCTAGGAAGGAAAATCAGCCTATGGTTCGGGATGGTCTCATAAAAATAGCAGCAGAGGCAGCCAAGTTGTGTCACTTCTGCGGCCCTCTTGGGATGCCTTTAACAGCTGCATGTGCCTGGAGCCCAGGGCTTCCTGGTTTTAAAAGTCCTAGGCCTAAGCCTAACAGTAACCCTAGGAAGGTAAATCAGCCGGGTATAAGGGTTCTTCCTAAGGGAAAAGCCGTGAAAGCAGCCATGTTGTGGCACTTTTGCACTCCCTTTGGGATGCCATTGGCAGATGCAGTAAGCCTGGAACTCAGGGCTTCCTAGTTAAAAAAATCCTAGCCCTAGGCCAAACCCCAACCCTAAGACGAGAAAGGCAAATCAGCCAGGAATTAGGCATGTCCCCAAGGAAAAAGCTGTGGAGGCAGGCACATTGTGGTACTTTTGCGCTCTTCTTGGGTAGTCCTTCGCAGCTGCTGTGTTCTTGGAACTCAGGTCTTTCTGGTTAATAGAACCCTTACCCCAGGCGTAACTCAAACCTTAACCCTAGGAAGGAAAATCAGCCTATGGTTCGGGATGGTCTCATGGAAATATCAGTGGTGGCAGCCAAGTTGTGTCACTTTTGCGCTCCCCTTGGGATGCCTTTCGCAGCTGCAGTGTGCCTGGAGCCCAGGGCTTCCTGGTTTTAAAAGTCCTAGGCCTAAGCCTAACAGTAACCCTAGGAAGGTAAATCAGCCGGGTATTAGGGTTCTTCCTAAGGGAAAAGCCGTGAAAGCAGCCATGTTGTGGCACTTCTGCACTCCCTTTGGGATGCCTTTGGCAGATGCAGTAAGCCTGGAACTCAGGGCTTCCTAGTTAAAAAAATCCTAGCCCTAGCCCGAACCCCAACCCTAAGACGAGAAAGGCAAATCAGCCAGGAATTAGGCATGTCCCCAAGGAAAAAGCTGTGGAGGCAGGCATGTTGTGGTACTTTTGCGCTCTTCTAGGGTAGTCCTTCGCAGCTGCTGTGTTCTTGGAACTCAGGGCTTTCTGGTTAATAGAACCCTTACCCTAGGCGTAACTCAAACCTTAACCCTAGGAAGGAAAATCAGCCTATGGTTCGGGATGGTCTCATGGAAATATCAGTGGTGGCAGCCAAGTTGTGTCACTTTTGCCGCCCTCTTGGGATGCCTTTAACAGCTGCATGTGCCTGGAGCCCAGGGCTTCCTGGTTTTAAAAGTCCTAGGCCTAAGCCTAACAGTAACCCTAGGAAGGTAAATCAGCCGCGTATTAGGGTTCTTCCTAAGGGAAAAGCCGTGAAAGCAGCCATGTTGTGGCACTTCTGCACTCCCTTTGGGATGCTTTTTGCAGAAGAAATAAGCCTTGAACTCAGGGCTTCCTAGTTAAAAAAATCCTAGCCCTAGGCCAAACCCCAACCCTAAGACGAGAAAGGCAAATCAGCCAGGAATTAGGCATGTCCCCAAGGAAAAAGCTGTGGAGGCAGGCATGTTGTGGTACTTTTGCGCTCTTCTTGGGTAGTCCTTCGCAGCTGCTGTGTTCTTGGAACTCAGGGCTTTCTGGTTAATAGAACCCTTACCCCAGGTGTAACTCAAACCTTAACCCTAGGAAGGAAAATCAGCCTATAGTTCGGGATGGTCTCATGGAAATATCAGTGGTGGCAGCCAAGTTGTGTCACTTTTGCGCTCCCCTTGGGATGCCTTTCGCAGCTGCAGTGTGCCTGGAGCCCAGGGCTTCCTGGTTTTAAAAGTCCTAGGCCTAAGCCTAACAGTAACCCTAGGAAGGTAAATCAGCCGCGTATTAGGGTTCTTCCTAAGGGAAAAGCCGTGAAAGCAGCCATCTTGTGGCACTTTTGCACTCCCTTTGGGATGCCTTTGGCAGATGCAGTAAGCCTGGAACTCAAGGCTTCCTGGTTAAAACCTCCAAGCCCTAGCCTGAACCCTAACCCTAACCCTAGGCAGATAAAACAGCCTAGGTATAGGGATGGTGCCAAGGAAAAAGCGGTGAAAGCTGCCATGTTGTTGCACTTTTGTACTCCCCTTGGGGTGCCTTGAACAGCTGCAGTGTGCCTGGATCTAAGGGCTTCCTAGGTTTAAAAATCCTAGCCCTTGGCCTAAGCCTAACAGTAACCCTGGGAAGGGAAATCAGCCTGGTGTTAAGCTTCTTGCCAAGGAAAAAGCCGTGAAAGCAACCATGTTGTGGCACTTTTGCACTCCCTTTTGGATGCCTTTCACAGCTCCAGTGTGCTTTGAACTCAGGGCTTCCTGATTTTAAAAATCCTAGCCCTAGGCCAAACCCCAACCCTAAGACGAGAAAGGCAAATCAGCCAGGAATTAGGCATGTCCCCAAGGAAAAAGCTGTGGAGGCAGGCATGTTGTGGTACTTTTGCGCTCTTCTTGGGAAGTCCTTCACAGCTGCTGTGTTCTTGGAACTCAGGGCTTTCTGGTTAATAGAACTCTTACCCTAGGCGTAACTCAAACATTAACCCTAGGAAGGAAAATCAGCCTATGGTTCGGGATGGTCTCATAAAAATAGCAGCAGAGGCAGCCAAGTTGTGTCACTTCTGCGGCCCTCTTGGGATGCCTTTAACAGCTGCATGTGCCTGGAGCCCAGGGCTTCCTGGTTTTAAAAGTCCTAGGCCTAAGCCTAACAGTAACCCTAGGAAGGTAAATCAGCCGGGTATAAGGGTTCTTCCTAAGGGAAAAGCCGTGAAAGCAGCCATGTTGTGGCACTTTTGCACTCCCTTTGGGATGCCATTGGCAGATGCAGTAAGCCTGGAACTCAGGGCTTCCTAGTTAAAAAAATCCTAGCCCTAGGCCAAACCCCAACCCTAAGACGAGAAAGGCAAATCAGCCAGGAATTAGGCATGTCCCCAAGGAAAAAGCTGTGGAGGCAGGCACGTTGTGGTACTTTTGCGCTCTTCTTGGGTAGTCCTTCGCAGCTGCTGTGTTCTTGGAACTCAGGTCTTTCTGGTTAATAGAACCCTTACCCCAGGCGTAACTCAAACCTTAACCCTAGGAAGGAAAATCAGCCTATGGTTCGGGATGGTCTCATGGAAATATCAGTGGTGGCAGCCAAGTTGTGTCACTTTTGCGCTCCCCTTGGGATGCCTTTCGCAGCTGCAGTGTGCCTGGAGCCCAGGGCTTCCTGGTTTTAAAAGTCCTAGGCCTAAGCCTAACAGTAACCCTAGGAAGGTAAATCAGCCGGGTATTAGGGTTCTTCCTAAGGGAAAAGCCGTGAAAGCAGCCATGTTGTGGCACTTCTGCACTCCCTTTGGGATGCCTTTGGCAGATGCAGTAAGCCTGGAACTCAGGGCTTCCTAGTTAAAAAAATCCTAGCCCTAGGCCGAACCCCAACCCTAAGACGAGAAAGGCAAATCAGCCAGGAATTAGGCATGTCCCCAAGGAAAAAGCTGTGGAGGCAGGCATGTTGTGGTACTTTTGCGCTCTTCTTGGGTAGTCCTTCGCAGCTGCTGTGTTCTTGGAACTCAGGGCATTCTGGTTAATAGAACCCTTACCCTAGGCGTAACTCAAACCTTAACCCTAGGAAGGAAAATCAGCCTATGGTTCGGGATGGTCTCATGGATATATCAGTGGTGGCAGCCAAGTTGTGTCACTTTTGCGCTCCCCTTGGGATGCCTTTCGCAGCTGCAGTGTGCCTGGAGCCCAGGGCTTCCTGGTTTTAAAAGTCCTAGGCCTAAGCCTAACAGTAACCCTAGGAAGGTAAATCAGCCGCGTATTAGGGTTCTTCCTAAGGGAAAAGCTGTGAAAGCAGCCATCTTGTGGCACTTTTGCACTCCCTTTGGGATGCCTTTGGCAGATGCAGTAAGCCTGGAACTCAGGGCTTCCTGGTTAAAAATCTCCAAGCCCTAGGCTCAGCCCTAACCCTTACCCTAGGCAGATAAAACAGCCTAGGTATAGGGATGGTGCCAAGGAAAAAGCTGTGAAAGCTGCCATGTTGTTGCACTTTTGTACTCCCCTTGGGATGCCTTGAACAGCTGCAGTGTGCCTGGATCTAAGGGCTTCCTAGTTTTAAATTCCCAGCCCTAGGCCTAAGCCTAACAGTAACCCTGGGAAGGGAAATCAGCCTGGTGTTAAGCTTCTTGCCAAGGAAAAAGCCGTGAAAGCAACCATGTTGTGGCACTTTTGCACTCCCTTTTGGATGCCTTTCACAGCTCCAGTGTGCCTGGAACTCAGGGCTTCCTGATTTTAAAAATCCTAGCCCTAGGCCGAACCCCAACCCTAAGACGAGAAAGGCAAATCAGCCAGGAATTAGGCATGTCCCCAAGGAAAAAGCTGTGGAGGCAGGCATGTTGTGGTACTTTTGCGCTCTTCTTGGGAAGTCCTTCACAGCTGCTGTGTTCTTGGAACTCAGGGCTTTCTGGTTAATAGAACCCTTACCCCAGGTGTAACTCAAACCTTAACCCTAGGAAGGAAAATCAGCCTATGGTTCGGGATGGTCTCATGGAAATATCAGTGGTGGCAGCCAAGTTGTGTCACTTTTGTGCTCCCCTTGGGATGCCTTTCGCAGCTGCAGTGCGCCTGGAGCCCAGGGCTTCCTGTTTTAAAAGTCCTAGGCCTAAGCCTAACAGTAACCATAGGAAGGTAAATCAGCCGCGTATTAGGGTTCTTCCTAAGGGAAAAGCCGTGAAAGCAGCCATCTTGTGGCACTTTTGCACTCCCTTTGGGATGCCTTTGGCAGATGCAGTAAGCCTGGAACTCAGGGCTTCCTGGTTAAAAAACTCCAAGCCCTAGGCTGAACCCTAACCCTAACCCTAGGCAGATAAAACAGCCTAGGTATAGGGATGGTGCCAAGGAAAAAGCTGTGAAAGCTGCCATGTTGTTGCACTTTTGTACTCCCCTTGGGATGCCTTGGACAACTGCAGTGTGCCTGGATCTAAGGGCTTCCTAGTTTTAAAAATCCTAGCCCTAGGCCTAAGCCTAACAGTAACCCTGGGAAGGGAAATCAGCCTGGTGTTAAGCTTCTTGCCAAGGAAAAAGCCGTGAAAGCAACCATGTTGTGGCACTTTTGCACTCCCTTTTGGATGCCTTTCACAGCTCCAGTGTGCCTGGAACTCAGGGCTTCCTGATTTTAAAAATCCTAGCCCTAGGCCGAACCCCAACCCTAAGACGAGAAAGGCAAATCAGCCAGGAATTAGGCATGTCCCCAAGGAAAAAGCTGTGGAGGCAGGCATGTTGTGGTACTTTTGCGCTCTTCTTGGGAAGTCCTTCACAGCTGCTGTGTTCTTGGAACTCAGGGCTTTCTGGTTAATAGGACCCTTACCCTAGGCGTAACTCAAATCTTAACCCTAGGAAGGAAAATCAGCCTATGGTTCGGGATGGTCCCATGAGAATAGCAGCAGAGGCAGCCAAGTTGTGTCACTTCTGCAGCCCTCTTGGGATGCCTTTAACAGCTGCATGTGCCTGGAGCCCAGGGCTTCCTGGTTTTAAAAGTCCTAGGCCTAAGCCTAACAGTAACCCTAGGAAGGTAAATCAGCCGCGTATTAGGGTTCTTCCTAAGGGAAAAGCCGTGAAAGCAGCCATGTTGTGGCACTTCTGCACTCCCTTTGGGATGCCTTTGGCAGATGCAGTAAGCCTGGAACTGAGGGCTTCCTAGTTAAAAAAATCCTAGCCCTAGGCCAAACCCCAACCCTAAGACGAGAAAGGCAAATCAGCCAGGAATTAGGCATGTCCCCAAGGAAAAAGCTGTGGAGGCAGGCATGTTGTGGTACTTTTGCGCTCTTCTTGGGAAGTCCTTCGCAGCTGCTGTGTTCTTGGAACTCAGGGCTTTCTGGTTAATAGAACACTTACCCTAGGCGTAACTCAAACCTTAACCCTAGGAAGGAAAATCAGCCTATGGTTCGGGATGGTCTCATGGAAATATCAGTGGTGGCAACCAAGTTGTGTCACTTTTGTGCTCCCCTTGGGATGCCTTTTGCAGCTGCAGTGTGCCTGGAGCCCAGGGCTTCCTGGTTTTAAAAGTCCTCGGCCTAAGCCTAACAGTAACCCTAGGAAGGTAAATCTGCCGGGTATTAGGGTTCTTCCTAAGGGAAAAGCTGTGAAAGCAGCCATCTTGTGGCACTTTTGCACTCCCTTTGGGATGCCTTTGGCAGATGCAGTAAGCCTGGAACTCAGGGCTTCCTGGTTAAAAAACTCCAAGCCCTAGGCTGAACCCTAACCCTTACCCTAGGCAGATAAAACAGCCTCGGTATAGGGATGGTGCCAAGGAAAAAGCTGTGAAAGCTGCCATGTTGTTGCACTTTTGTACTCCCCTTGGGATGCCTTGAACAGCTGCAGTGTGCCTGGATCTAAGGGCTTCCTAGTTTTAAATTCCTAGCCCTAGGCCTAAGCCTAACAGTAACCCTGGGAAGGGAAATCAGCCTGGTGTTAAGCTTCTTGCCAAGGAAAAAGCCGTGAAAGCAACCATGTTGTGGCACTTTTGCACTCCCTTTTGGATGCCTTTCACAGCTCCAGTGTGCCTGGAACTCATGGCTTCCTGATTTTAAAAATCCTAGCCCTAGGCCGAACCCCAACCCTAAGACGAGAAAGGCAAATCAGCCAGGAATTAGGCATGTCCCCAAGGAAAAAGCTGTGGAGGCAGGCATGTTGTGGTACTTTTGCGCTCTTCTTTGGAAGTCCTTCACAGCTGCTGTGTTCTTGGAACTCAGGGCTTTCTGGTTAATAGAACTCTTACCCTAGGCGTAACTCAAACCTTAACCCTAGGAAGGAAAATCAGCCTATGGTTTGGGATGGTCTCATGAGAATAGCAGCAGAGGCAGCCAAGTTGTGTCACTTCTGCGGCCCTCTTGGGATTCCTTTAACAGCTGCATGTGCCTGGAGCCCAGGGCTTCCTGGTTTTAAAAGTCCTAGGCCTAAGCCTAACAGTAACCCTAGGAAGGTAAATCAGCCGCGTATTAGGGTTCTTCCTAAGGGAAAAGCCGTGAAAGCAGCCATGTTGTGGCACTTTTGCACTCCCTTAGGGATGCCTTTGGCAGATGAAGTAAGCCTGGAACTCAGGGCTTCCTAGTTAAAAAAATCCTAGCCCTAGGCTGAACCCCAACCCTAAGACGAGAAAGGCAAATCAGCCAGGAATTAGGCATGTCCCCAAGGAAAAAGCTGTGGAGGCAGGCATGTTGTGGTACTTTTGCGCTCTTCTTGGCTAGTCCTTCGCAGCTGCTGTGTTCTTGGAACTCAGGGCTTTCTGGTTAATAGAACCCTTACCCTAGGCGTAACTCAAACCTTAACCCTAGGAAGGAAAATCAGCCTATGGTTCGGGATGGTCTCATGGAAATATCAGTGGTGGCAGCCAAGTTGTGTCACTTTTGCGCTCCCCTTGGGATGCCTTTCGCAGCTGCAGTGTGCCTGGAGCCCAGGGCTTCCTGGTTTTAAAAGTCCTAGGCATAAGCCTAACAGTAACCCTAGGAAGGTAAATCTGCCGGGTATTAGGGTTCTTCCTAAGGGAAAAGCCGTGAAAGCAGCCATGTTGTGGCACTTCTGCACTCCCTTTGGGATGCCTTTGGCAGATGCAGTAAGCCTGGAACTCAGGGCTTCCTAGTTAAAAAAATCCCAGCCCTAGGCCGAACCCCAACCCTAAGACGAGAAAGGCAAATCAGCCAGGAATTAGGCATGTCCCGAAGGAAAAAGCTGTGGAGGCAGGCATGTTGTGGTACTTTTGCGCTCTTCTTGGGAAGTCCTTCACAGCTGGTGTGTTCTTGGAACCCAGGGCTTTCTGGTTAATAGAACCCTTACCCTAGGCGTAACTCAAACCTTAACCCTAGGAAGGAAAATCAGCCTATGGTTCGGGATGGTCCCATGAGAATAGCAGCAGAGGCAGCCAAGTTGTGTCACTTCTGCAGCCCTCTTGGGATGCCTTTAACAGCTGCATGTGCCTGGAGCCCAGGGCTTCCTGGTTTTAAAAGTCCTAGGCCTAAGCCTAACAGTAACCCTAGGAAGGTAAATCTGCCGGGTATTAGGGTTCTTCCTAAGGGAAAAGCTGTGAAAGCAGCCATGTTGTTGCACTTCTGCACTCCCTTTGGAATGCCTTTGGCAGATGAAGTAAGCCTGGAACTCAGGGCTTCCTAGTTAAAAAAATCCTAGCCCTAGGCCAAACCCCAACCCTAAGACGAGAAAGGCAAATCAGCCAGGAATTAGGCATGTCCCCAAGGAAAAAGCTGTGGAGGCAGGCATGTTGTGGTACTTTTGCGCTCTTCTTGGGAAGTCCTTCGCAGCTGCTGTGTTCTTGGAACTCAGGGCTTTCTGGTTAAGAGAACTCTTACCCCAGGCGTAACTCAAACCTTAACCCTAGGAAGGAAAATCAGCCTATGGTTCGGGATGGTCTCATGGAAATATCAGTGGTGGCAGCCAAGTTGTGTCACTTTTGTGCTCCCCGTGGGATGCCTTTCGCAGCTGCAGTGTGCCTGGAGCCCAGGGCTTCCTGGTTTTAAAAGTCCTAGGCCTAAGCCTAACAGTAACCCTAGGAAGGTAAATCAGCCGCGTATTAGGGTTCTTCCTAAGGGAAAAGCCGTGAAAGCAGCCATGTTGTGGCACTTCTGCACTCCCTTTGGGATGCTTTTTGCAGGTGAAGTAAGCCTGGAACTCAGGGCTTCCTAGTTAAAAAAATCCTAGCCCTAGGCCGAACCCCAACCCTAAGACGAGAAAGGCAAATCAGCCAGGAATTAGGCATGTCCCCAAGGAAAAAGCTGTGGAGGCAGGCATGTTGTGGTACTTTTGCGCTCTTCTTGGCTAGTCCTTCGCAGCTGCTGTGTTCTTGGAACTCAGGGCTTTCTGGTTAATAGAACCCTTACCCCAGGCGTAACTCAAACCTTAACCCTAGGAAGGAAAATCAGCCTATGGTTCGGGATGGTCTCATGGAAATATCAGTGGTGGCAGCCAAGTTGTGTCACTTTTGCGCTCCCCTTGGGATGCCTTTCGCAGCTGCAGTGTGCCTGGAGCCCAGGGCTTCCTGGTTTTAAAAGTCCTAGGCCTAAGCCTAACAGTAACCCTAGGAAGGTAAATCAGCCGGGTATTAGAGTTCTTCCTAAGGGAAAAGCTGTGAAAGCAGCCAACTTGTGGCACTTTTGCACTCCCTTTGGGATGCCTTTGGCAGATGCAGTAAGCCTGGAACTCAGGGCTTCCTGGTTAAAAATCTCCAAGCCCTAGGCTGAACCCTAACCCTTACCTTTGGCAGATAAAACAGCCTAGCTATAGGGATTGCGCCAAGGAAAAAGCTGTGAAAGCTGCCATGTTGTTGCACTTTTCTACTCCCCTTGGGATGCCTTGAACAGCTGCAGTGTGCCTGGATCTAAGGGCTTCCTAGTTTTAAATTCCTAGCCCTAGGCCTAAGCCTAACAGTAACCCTAGGAAGGGAAATCATCCTGGTGTTAAGCTTCTTGCCAAGGAAAAAGCCGTGAAAGCAACCATGTTGTGCCACTTTTGCACTCCATTTTGGATGCGTTTGGCAGATGAAGTAAGCCTAGAACTCAGGGCTTCCTAGTTAAAAAAATCCTAGCCCTAGGCCGAACCCCAACCCTAAGACGAGAAAGGCAAATCAGCCAGGAATTAGGCATGTCCCCAAGGAAAAAGCTGTGGAGGCAGGCATGTTGTGGTACTTTTGCGCTCTTCTTGGGAAGTCCTTCACAGCTGCTGTGTTCTTGGAACTCAGGGCTTTCTGGTTAATAGAACTCTTACCCTAGCCGTAACTCAAACCTTAACCCTAGGAAGGAAAATCTGCCTATGGTTCGGGATGGTCTCATGAGAATAGCAGCAGAGGCAGCCAAGTTGTGTCACTTCTGCGGCCCTCTTGGGATTCCTTGAACAGCTGCATGTGCCTGGAGCCCAGGGCTTCCTGGTTTTAAAATTCCTAGGCCTAAGCCTAACAGTAACCCTAGGAAGGTAAATCAGCCGCGTATTAGTGTTCTTCCTAAGGGAAAAGCCGTGAAAGCAGCCATGTTGTGGCACTTTTGCACTCCCTTAGGGATGCCTTTGGCAGATGAAGTAAGCCTGGAACTCAGGGCTTCCTAGTTAAAAAAATCCTTGCCCTAGGCCAAACCCCAACTCTAAGACGAGAAAGGCAAATCAGCCAGGAATTAGGCATGTCCCCAAGGAAAAAGCTGTGGAGGCAGGCATGTTGTGGTACTTTTGCGCTCTTCTTGGCTAGTCCTTCGCAGCTGCTGTGTTCTTGGAACTCAGGGCTTTCTGGTTAATAGAACCCTTACCCTAGGCGTAATTCAAACCTTAACCCTAGGAAGGAAAATCAGCCTATGGTTCGGGATGGTCTCATGGAAATATCAGTGGTGGCAGCCAAGTTGTGTCACTTTTGCGCTCCCCTTGGGATGCCTTTCGCAGCTGCAGTGTGCCTGGAGCCCAGGGCTTCCTGGTTTTAAAAGTCCTAGGCATAAGCCTAACAGTAACCCTAGGAAGGTAAATCTGCCGGGTATTAGGGTTCTTCCTAAGGGAAAAGCCGTGAAAGCAGCCATGTTGTGGCACTTCTGCACTCCCTTTGGGATGCCTTTGGCAGATGCAGTAAGCCTGGAACTCAGGGCTTCCTAGTTAAAAAAATCCCAGCCCTAGGCCGAACCCCAACCCTAAGACGAGAAAGGCAAATCAGCCAGGAATTAGGCATGTCCCCAAGGAAAAAGCTGTGGAGGCAGGCATGTTGTGGTACTTTTGCGCTCTTCTTGGGAAGTCCTTCACAGCTGCTGTGTTCTTGGAACTCAGGGCTTTCAGGTTAATAGAACTCTTACCCTAGGCGTAACTCAAACCTTAACCCTAGGAAGGAAAATCAGCCTATGGTTCGGGATGGTCTCATGAGAATAGCAGCAGAGGCAGCCAAGTTGTGTCACTTCTGCGGCCCTCTTGGGATGCCTTTAACAGCTGCATGTGCCTGGAGCCCAGGGCTTCCTGGTTTTAAAAGTCCTAGGCCTAAGCCTAACAGTAACCCTAGGAAGGTAAATCAGCCGCGTATTAGGGTTCTTCCTAAGGGAAAAGCCGTGAAAGCAGCCATGTTGTGGCACTTTTGCACTCCCTTTGGGATGCCTTTGGCAGATGAAGTAAGCCTGGAACTCAGGGCTTCCTAGTTAAAAATATCCTAGCCCTAGGCCAAACCCCAACCCTAAGACGAGAAAGGCAAATCAGCCAGGAATTAGGCATGTCCCCAAGGAAAAAGCTGTGGAGGCAGGCATGTTGTGGTACTTTTGCGCTCTTCTTGGGTAGTCCTTCGCAGCTGCTGTGCTCTTGGAACTCAGGGCTTTCTGGTTAATAGAACCCTTACCCCAGGCGTAACTCAAACCTTAACCCTAGGAAG
Source organism: Ammospiza maritima maritima (assembly GCA_036010785.1). NCBI lineage: Eukaryota > Metazoa > Chordata > Aves > Passeriformes > Passerellidae > Ammospiza > Ammospiza maritima. The sequence goes on from JAYKTQ010000246.1 coordinate 583,375, forward strand.
GAAAATCAGCCTATGATTCGGGATGGTCTCATGGAAATATCAGTGGTGGCAGCCAAGTTGTGTCACTTCTGCGGCCCTCTTGGGATGCCTTTCGCAGCTGCATGTGCCTGGAGCCCAGGGCTTCCTGGTTTTAAAAGTCCTAGGCCTAAGCCTAACAGTAACCCTAGGAAGGTAAATCTGCAGGGTATTAGGGTTCTTCCTAAGGGAAAAGCTGTGAAAGCAGCCATGTTGTTGCACTTCTGCACTCCCTTTGGAATGCCTTTGGCAGATGAAGTAAGCCTGGAACTCAGGGCTTCCTAGTTAAAAAAATCCTAGCCCTAGGCCGAACCCCAACCCTAAGACGAGAAAGGCAAATCAGCCAGGAATTAGGCATGTCCCCAAGGAAAAAGCTGTGGAGGCAGGCATGTTGTGGTACTTTTGCGCTTTTCTTGGGTAGTCCTTCGCAGCTGCTGTGTTCTTGGAACTCAGGGCTTTCTGGTTAATAGAACTCTTACCCTAGGCGTAACTCAAACCTTAACCCTAGGAAGGAAAATCAGAATATGGTTCAGGATGGTCTCATGAGAATAGCAGCAGAGGCAGCCAAGTTGTGTCACTTCTGCAGCCCTCTTGGGATGCCTTTAACAGCTGCATGTGCCTGGAGCCCAGGGCTTCCTGGTTTTAAAAGTCCTAGGCCTAAGCCTAACAGTAACCCTAGGAAGGTAAATCAGCCGCGTATTAGGGTTCTTCCTAAGGGAAAAGCCGTGAAAGCAGCCATGTTGTGGCACTTCTGCACTCCCTTTGGGATGCTTTTTGCAGATGAAGTAAGCCTGGAACTCAGGGCTTCCTAGTTAAAAAAATCCTAGCCCTAGGCCAAACCCCAACCCTAAGACGAGAAAGGCAAATCAGCCAGGAATTAGGCATGTCCCCAAGGAAAAAGCTGTGGAGGCAGGCATGTTGTGGTACTTTTGCGCTCTTCTTGGGAAGTCCTCCGCAGCTGCTGTGTTCTTGGAACTCAGGGCTTTCTGGTTAATAGAACCCTTAACCTAGGCGTAACTCAAACCTTAACCCTAGGAAGGAAAATCAGCCTATGGTTCGGGATGGTCTCATGGAAATATCAGTGGTGGCAGCCAAGTTGTGTCACTTTTGTGCTCCCCTTGGGATGCCTTTCGCAGCTGCAGTGTGCCTGGAGCCCAGGGCTTCCTGGTTTTAAAAGTCCTAGGCCTAAGCCTAACAGTAACCCTAGGAAGGTAAATCAGCCGCGTATTAGGGTTCTTCCTAAGGGAAAAGCCGTGAAAGCAGCCATGTTGTGGCACTTTTGCACTCCCTTTGGGATGCCTTTGGCAGATGAAGTAAGCCTGGAACTCAGGGCTTCCTAGTTAAAAATATCCTAGCCCTAGGCCAAACCCCAACCCTAAGACGAGAAAGGCAAATCAGCCAGGAATTAGGCATGTCCCCAAGGAAAAAGCTGTGGAGGCAGGCATGTTGTGGTACTTTTGCGCTCTTCTTGGGTAGTCCTTCGCAGCTGCTGTGCTCTTGGAACTCAGGGCTTTCTGGTTAATAGAACCCTTACCCCAGGCGTAACTCAAACCTTAACCCTAGGAAGGAAAATCAGCCTATGATTCGGGATGGTCTCATGGAAATATCAGTGGTGGCAGCCAAGTTGTGTCACTTCTGCGGCCCTCTTGGGATGCCTTTCGCAGCTGCATGTGCCTGGAGCCCAGGGCTTCCTGGTTTTAAAAGTCCTAGGCCTAAGCCTAACAGTAACCCTAGGAAGGCAAATCTGCAGGGTATTAGGGTTCTTCCTAAGGGAAAAGCTGTGAAAGCAGCCATGTTGTTGCACTTCTGCACTCCCTTTGGAATGCCTTTGGCAGATGAAGTAAGCCTGGAACTCAGGGCTTCCTAGTTAAAAAAATCCTAGCCCTAGGCCGAACCCCAACCCTAAGACGAGAAAGGCAAATCAGCCAGGAATTAGGCATGTCCCCAAGGAAAAAGCTGTGGAGGCAGGCATGTTGTGGTACTTTTGCGCTTTTCTTGGGTAGTCCTTCGCAGCTGCTGTGTTCTTGGAACTCAGGGCTTTCTGGTTAATAGAACTCTTACCCTAGGCGTAACTCAAACCTTAACCCTAGGAAGGAAAATCAGAATATGGTTCAGGATGGTCTCATGAGAATAGCAGCAGAGGCAGCCAAGTTGTGTCACTTCTGCAGCCCTCTTGGGATGCCTTTAACAGCTGCATGTGCCTGGAGCCCAGGGCTTCCTGGTTTTAAAAGTCCTAGGCCTAAGCCTAACAGTAACCCTAGGAAGGTAAATCAGCCGCGTATTAGGGTTCTTCCTAAGGGAAAAGCCGTGAAAGCAGCCATGTTGTGGCACTTCTGCACTCCCTTTGGGATGCTTTTTGCAGATGAAGTAAGCCTGGAACTCAGGGCTTCCTAGTTAAAAAAATCCTAGCCCTAGGCCAAACCCCAACCCTAAGACGAGAAAGGCAAATCAGCCAGGAATTAGGCATGTCCCCAAGGAAAAAGCTGTGGAGGCAGGCATGTTGTGGTACTTTTGCGCTCTTCTTGGGAAGTCCTTCGCAGCTGCTGTGTTCTTGGAATTCAGGGCTTTCTGGTTAATAGAACCCTTAACCTAGGCGTAACTCAAACCTTAACCCTAGGAAGGAAAATCAGCCTATGGTTCGGGATGGTCTCATGGAAATATCAGTGGTGGCAGCCAAGTTGTGTCACTTTTGTGCTCCCCTTGGGATGCCTTTCGCAGCTGCAGTGTGCCTGGAGCCCAGGGCTTCCTGGTTTTAAAAGTCCTAGGCCTAAGCCTAACAGTAACCCTAGGAAGGTAAATCAGCCGCGTATTAGGGTTCTTCCTAAGGGAAAAGCCGTGAAAGCAGCCATGTTGTGGCACTTTTGCACTCCCTTTGGGATGCCTTTGGCAGATGAAGTAAGCCTGGAACTCAGGGCTTCCTAGTTAAAAATATCCTAGCCCTAGGCCAAACCCCAACCCTAAGACGAGAAAGGCAAATCAGCCAGGAATTAGGCATGTCCCCAAGGAAAAAGCTGTGGAGGCAGGCATGTTGTGGTACTTTTGCGCTCTTCTTGGGTAGTCCTTCGCAGCTGCTGTGCTCTTGGAACTCAGGGCTTTCTGGTTAATAGAACCCTTACCCCAGGCGTAACTCAAACCTTAACCCTAGGAAGGAAAATCAGCCTATGATTCGGGATGGTCTCATGGAAATATCAGTGGTGGCAGCCAAGTTGTGTCACTTCTGCGGCCCTCTTGGGATGCCTTTCGCAGCTGCATGTGCCTGGAGCCCAGGGCTTCCTGGTTTTAAAAGTCCTAGGCCTAAGCCTAACAGTAACCCTAGGAAGGTAAATCAGCCGCGTATTAGGGTTCTTCCTAAGGGAAAAGCCGTGAAAGCAGCCATGTTGTGGCACTTCTGCACTCCCTTTGGGATGCCTTTGGCAGATGCAGTAAGCCTGGAACTCAGGGCTTCCTAGTTAAAAAAATCCTAGCCCTAGGCCGAACCCCAACCCTAAGACGAGAAAGGCAAATCAGCCAGGAATTAGGCATGTCCCCAAGGAAAAAGCTGTGGAGGCAGGCATGTTGTGGTACTTTTGCGCTCTTCTTGGGTAGTCCTTCGCAGCTGCTGTGTTCTTGGAACTCAGGGCTTTCTGGTTAATAGAACACTTACCCTAGGCGTAACTCAAACCTTAACCCTAGGAAGGAAAATCAGCCTATGGTTCGGGATGGTCTCATGGAAATATCAGTGGTGGCAGCCAAGTTGTGTCACTTCTGCGGCCCTCTTGGGATGCCTTTCGCAGCTGCATGTGCCTGGAGCCCAGGGCTTCCTGGTTTTAAAAGTCCTAGGCCTAAGCCTAACAGTAACCCTAGGAAGGTAAATCAGCCGCGTATTAGGGTTCTTCCTAAGGGAAAAGCCGTGAAAGCAGCCATGTTGTGGCACTTCTGCACTCCCTTTGGGATGCCTTTGGCAGATGAAGTAAGCCTGGAACTCAGGGCTCCCTAGTTAAAAATATCCTAGCCCTAGGCCGAACCCCAACCCTAAGACGAGAAAGGCAAATCAGTCAGGAATCAGGCATGTCCCCAAGGAAAAAGCTGTGGAGGCAGGCATGTTGTGGTACTTTTGCGCTCTTCTTGGGTAGTCCTTCGCAGCTGCTGTGTTCTTGGAACTCAGGGCTTTCTGGTTAATAGAACCCTTACCCCAGGCGTAACTCAAACCTTTATCCTAGGAAGGAAAATCAGCCTATGGTTCGGGATGGTCTCATGAGAATAGAATCAGAGGCAGCCAAGTTGTGTCACTTCTGCGGCCCTCTTGGGATGCCTTTAACAGCTGCATGTGCCTGGAGCCCAGGGCTTCCTGGTTTTAAAAGTCCTAGGCCTAAGCCTAACAGTAACCCTAGGAAGGTAAATCAGACGGGTATTAGGGTTCTTCCTAAGGGAAAAGCCGTGAAAGCAGCCATGTTGTGGCACTTTTGCACTCCCTTTGGGATGCCTTTGGCAGATGCAGTAAGCCTGGAACTCAGGGCTTCCTGGTTAAAAAACTCCAAGACCTAGGCTGAAGCCTAACCCTATCCCCAGGAAGGAAATGCAGCCTAGGTATAGGGATCGTGCAACGTCTCGAACACGATGGGAGATGTTTTCTGTGCTGGCACAGTTTTTCCTCGCCAGACATAGTGGAAAAGCTTTTTGCTAAGATGTAGACGAGAAGAGACGCTAAAGACGAAGGTACGATGCTGTCCGGAGCTAAGAGCCGCTCCCGGGCGTCTTTCGGCAGAAGCCGCGCTAAGGAGAGCACAGTGAGCGGCACAATCGTCTTTGCGCGAAGAAGCCGCTTCTTCGCCTCCGGGAGCCGGAGAGAGCGGCACCTTCGGAAAGGTGAAGAAGGAAGCTGTACAACACTGGGATTGTGTGCGCAGCTTGCCAACTGCTAGAAAACAGTACCTTTGCACTCTCCTGACTTTTCCAATCACATGAACATTCGATTGGAAGCTGTTTTGGACAACTTTTCTTTCCTTCATGCCAAACACTCGGCACACCTCCGTGCAACGTCTAGAACACGATGGGAGATGTTTTCTGTGCTGGCACAGTTTTTCCTCGCCAGACATAGTAGAAAAGCTTTTTACTAAGATGTAGAGCACAAAAGGCCCTAAAGACGAAGGTACGATGCTGTCCGGAGCTAAGAGCCGCTCCCGGGCGTCTTTCGGCAGAAGCCGCGCTAAGGAGTGCACAGTGAGCGGCACTATCGTCTTTGCGCGAAGAAGCCGCTTCTTCGCCTCCGGGAGCCGGAGAGAGCGGCACCTTCGGAAAGGTGAAGAAGGAAGCTGTACAACACTGGGATTGTGTGCGCAGCTTGCCAACTGCTAGAAAACAGTACCTTTGCACTCTCCTGACTTTTCCAATCACATGAACATTCGATTGGAAGCTGTTTTGGACAACTTTTCTTTCCTTCATGCCAAACACTCGGCACACCTCCGTGCAACGTCTAGAACACGATAGGAGATGTTTTCTGTGCTGGCTCAGTTTTTCATCGCCAGACATAGTAGAAAAGCTTTTTGCTAAGATGTAGACGAGAAGAGACGCTAAAGACGAAGGTACGATGCTCTCCGGAGCTAAGAGCCGCTCCCGGGCGTCTTTCGGCAGAAGCCGCGCTAAGGAGTGCACAGTGAGCGGCACAATCGTCTTTGCGCGAAGAAGCCGCTTCTTCGCCTCCGGGAGCCGGAGAGAGCGGCACCTTCGGAAAGGTGAAGAAGGAAGCTGTACAACACTGGGATTGTGTGCGCAGCTTGCCAACTGCTAGAAAACAGTACCTTTGCACTCTCCTGACTTTTCCAATCACATGAACATTCGATTGGAAGCTGTTTTGGACAACTTTTCTTTCCTTCATGCCAAACACTCGGCACACCTCCGTGCAACGTCTAGAACACGATGGGAGATGTTTTCTGTGCTGGCACAGTTTTTCCTCGCCAGACATAGTAGAAAAGCTTTTTGCTAAGATGTAGACGAGAAGAGACGCTAAAGACGAAGGTACGATGCTGTCCGGAGCTAAGAGCCGCTCCCGGGCGTCTTTCGGCAGATGCCGCGCTAAGGAGTGCACAGTGAGCGGCACAATCGTCTTTGCGCGAAGAAGCCGCTTCTTCGCCTCCGGGAGCCAGAGAGAGCGGCACCTTCGGAAAGGTGAAGAAGGAAGCTGTACAACACTGGGATTGTGTGCGCAGCTTGCCAACTGATAGAAAACAGTACCTTTGCACTCTCCTGACTTTTCCAATCACATGAACATTCGATTGGAAGCTGTTTTGGACAACTTTTCTTTCCTTCATGCCAAACACTCGGCACAACTCCGTGCAACGTCTAGAACACGATGGGAGATGTTTTCTGTGCTGGCACAGTTTTTCCTCGCCAGACATAGTAGAAAAGCTTTTTGCTAAGATGTAGACGAGAAGAGACGCTAAAAACGAAGGTACGATGCTCTCCGGAGCTAAGAGCCGCTCCCGGGCGTCTTTCGGCAGAAGCCGCGCTAAGGAGAGCACAGTGAGCGGCACAATCGTCTTTGCGCGAAGAAGCCGCTTCTTCGCCTCTGGGAGCCGGAGAGAGCGGCACCTTCGGAAAGGTGAAGAAGGAAGCTGTACAACACTGGGATTGTGTGCGCAGCTTGCCAACTGCTAGAAAACAGTACCTTTGCACTCTCCTGACTTTTCCAATCACATGAACATTCGATTGGAAGCTGTTTTAGACAACTTTTCTTTCCTTCATGCCAAACACTCGGCACACCTCCGTGCAACGTCTAGAACACGATGGGAGATGTTTTCTGTGCTGGCACAGTTTTTCCTCGCCAGACATAGTGGAAAAGCTTTTTGCTAAGATGTAGACGAGAAGAGACGCTAAAGACGAAGGTACGATGCTGTCCGGAGCTAAGAGCCGCTCCCGGGCGTCTTTCGGCAGAAGCCGCGCTAAGGAGTGCACAGTGAGCGGCACAATCGTCTTTGCGCGAAGAAGCCGCTTCTTCGCCTCCGGGAGCCGGAGAGAGCGGCACCTTCGGAAAGGTGAAGAAGGAAGCTGTACAACACTGGGATTGTGTGCGCAGCTTGCCAACTGATAGAAAACAGTACCTTTGCACTCTCCTGACTTTTCCAATCACATGAACATTCGATTGGAAGCTGTTTTGGACAACTTTTCTTTCCTTCATGCCAAACACTCGGCACACCTCCGTGCAACGTCTAGAACACGATAGGAGATGTTTTCTGTGCTGGCTCAGTTTTTCATCGCCAGACATAGTAGAAAAGCTTTTTGCTAAGATGTAGACGAGAAGAGACGCTAAAGACGAAGGTACGATGCTGTCCGGAGCTAAGAGCCGCTCCCGGGCGTCTTTAGGCAGAAGCCGCGCTAAGGAGTGCACAGTGAGCGGCACAATCGTCTTTGCGCAAAGAAGCCGCTTCTTCGCCTCCGGGAGCCGGAGAGAGCGGCACCTTCGGAAAGGTGAAGAAGGAAGCTGTACAACACTGGGATTGTGTGCGCAGCTTGCCAACTGATAGAAAACAGTACCTTTGCACTCTCCTGACTTTTCCAATCACATGAACATTCGATTGGAAGCTGTTTTGGACAACTTTTCTTTCCTTCATGCCAAACACTCGGCACACCTCCGTGCAACGTCTAGAACACGGTGGGAGATGTTTTCTGTGCTGGCACAGTTTTTCCTCGCCAGACATAGTAGAAAAGCTTTTTGCTAAGATGTAGACGAGAAGAGACGCTAAAGACGAAGGTACGATGCTGTCCGGAGCTAAGAGCCGCTCCCGGGCGTCTTTCGGCAGAAGCCGTGCTAAGGAGTGCACAGTGAGCGGCACAATCGTCTTTGCGCGAAGAAGCCGCTTCTTCGCCTCCGGGAGCCGGAGAGAGCGGCACCTTCGGAAAGGTGAAGAAGGAAGCTGTACAACACTGGGATTGTGTGCGCAGCTTGCCAACTGATAGAAAACAGTACCTTTGCACTCTCCTGACTTTTCCAATCACATGAACATTCGATTGGAACCTGTTTTGGACAACTTTTCTTTCCTTCATGCCAAACACTCGGCACACCTCCGTGCAACGTCTAGAACACGATGGGAGATGTTTTCTGTGCTGGCTCAGTTTTTCCTCGCCAGACATAGTAGAAAAGCTTTTTGCTAAGATGTAGACGAGAAGAGACGCTAAAGACGAAGGTACGATGCTGTCCGGAGCTAAGAGCCGCTCCCGGGCGTCTTTCGGCAGAAGCCGCGCTAAGGAGAGCACAGTGAGCGGCACAATCGTCTTTGCGCGAAGAAGCCGCTTCTTCGCCTCCGGGAGCCGGAGAGAGCGGCACCTTCGGAAAGGTGAAGAAGGAAGCTGTACAACACTGGGATTGTGTGCGCAGCTTGCCAACTGATAGAAAACAGTACCTTTGCACTCTCCTGACTTTTCCAATCACATGAACATTCGATTGGAAGCTGTTTTGGACAACTTTTCTTTCCTTCATGCCAAACACTCGGCACACCTCCGTGCAACGTCTAGAACACGATAGGAGATGTTTTCTGTGCTGGCTCAGTTTTTCATCGCCAGACATAGTAGAAAAGCTTTTTGCTAAGATGTAGACGAGAAGAGACGCTAAAGACGAAGGTACGATGCTGTCCGGAGCTAAGAGCCGCTCCCGGGCGTCTTTCGGCAGAAGCCGCGCTAAGGAGAGCACAGTGAACGGCACAATCGTCTTTGCGCGAAGAAGCCGCTTCTTCGCCTCCGGGAGCCGGAGAGAGCGGCACCTTCGGAAAGGTGAAGAAGGAAGCTGTACAACACTGGGATTGTGTGCGCAGCTTGCCAACTGCTAGAAAACAGTACCTTTGCACTCTCCTGATTTTTCCAATCACATGAACATTCGATTGGAAGCTGTTTTGGACAACTTTTCTTTCCTTCATGCCAAACACTCGGCACACCTCCGTGCAACGTCTAGAACACGATGGGAGATGTTTTCTGTGCTGGCACAGTTTTTCCTCGCCAGACATAGTAGAAAAGCTTTTTGCTAAGATGTAGACGAGAAGAGACGCTAAAGACGAAGGTACGATGCTGTCCGGAGCTAAGAGCCGCTCCCGGGCGTCTTTCGGCAGAAGCCGCGCTAAGGAGAGCACAGTGAGCGGCACTATCGTCTTTGCGCGAAGAAGCCGCTTCTTCGCCTCCGGGAGCCGGAGAGAGCGGCACCTTCGGAAAGGTGAAGAAGGAAGCTGTACAACACTGGGATTGTGTGCGCAGCTTGCCAACTGCTAGAAAACAGTACCTTTGCACTCTCCTGACTTTTCCAATCACATGAACATTCGATTGGAAGCTGTTTTGGACAACTTTTCTTTCCTTCATGCCAAACACTCGGCACACCTCCGTGCAACGTCTAGAACACGATGGGAGATGTTTTCTGTGCTGGCACAGTTTTTCCTCGCCAGACATAGTAGAAAAGCTTTTTGCTAAGATGTAGACGAGAAGAGACGCTAAAGACGAAGGTACGATGCTGTCCGGAGCTAAGAGCCGCTCCCGGGCGTCTTTCGGCAGAAGCCGCGCTAAGGAGAGCACAGTGAACGGCACAATCGTCTTTGCGAGAAGAAGCCGCTTCTTCGCCTCCGGGAGCCGGAGAGAGCGGCACCTTCGGAAAGGTGAAGAAGGAAGCTGTACAACACTGGGATTGTGTGCGCAGCTTGCCAACTGATAGAAAACAGTACCTTTGCACTCTCCTGACTTTTCCAATCACATGAACATTCGATTGGAAGCTGTTTTGGACAACTTTTCTTTCCTTCATGCCAAACACTCGGCACACCTCCGTGCAACGTCTAGAACACGATGGGAGATGTTTTCTGTGCTGGCACAGTTTTTCCTCGCCAGACATAGTGGAAAAGCTTTTTGCTAAGATGTAGACGAGAAGAGACGCTAAAGACGAAGGTACGATGCTGTCCGGAGCTAAGAGCCGCTCCCGGGCGTCTTTCGGCAGAAGCCGCGCTAAGGAGTTCACAGTGAGCGGCACAATCGTCTTTGCGCGAAGAAGCCGCTTCTTCGCCTCCGGGAGCCGGAGAGAGCGGCACCTTCGGAAAGGTGAAGAAGGAAGCTGTACAACAGTGGGATTGTGTGCGCAGCTTGCCAACTGATAGAAAACAGTACCTTTGCACTCTCCTGACTTTTCCAATCACATGAACATTCGATTGGAAGCTGTTTTGGACAACTTTTCTTTCCTTCATGCCAAACACTCGGCACACCTCCGTGCAACGTCTAGAACACGATGGGAGATGTGTTCTGTGCTGGCTCAGTTTTTCATCGCCAGACATAGTGGAAAAGCTTTTTGCTAAGATGTAGACGAGAAGAGACGCTAAAGACGAAGGTACGATGCTGTCCGGAGCTAAGAGCCGCTCCCGGGCGTATTTCGGCAGAAGCCGCGCTAAGGAGTGCACAGTGAGCGGCACTATCGTCTTTGCGCGAAGAAGCCGCTTCTTCGCCTCCGGGAGCCGGAGAGAGCGGCACCTTCGGAAAGGTGAAGAAGGAAGCTGTACAACACTGGGATTGTGTGCGCAGCTTGCCAACTGATAGAAAACAGTACCTTTGCACTCTCCTGACTTTTACAATCACATGAACATTCGATTGGAAGCTGTTTTGGACAAGTTTTCTTTCCTTCATGCCAAACACTCGGCACACCTCCGTGCAACGTCTAGAACACGATGGGAGATGTTTTCTGTGCTGGCACAGTTTTTCATCGCCAGACATAGTGGAAAAGCTTTTTGCTAAGATGTAGACGAGAAGAGACGCTAAAGACGAAGGTACGATGCTCTCCGGAGCTAAGAGCCGCTCCCGGGCGTCTTTCGGCAGAAGCCGCGCTAAGGAGTGCACAGTGAGCGGCACAATAGTCTTTGCGCGAAGAAGCCGCTTCTTCGCCTCCGGGAGCCGGAGAGAGCGGCACCTTCGGAAAGGTGAAGAAGGAAGCTGTACAACACTGGGATTGTGTGCGCAGCTTGCCAACTGATAGAAAACAGTACCTTTGCACTCTCCTGACTTTTCCAATCACATGAACATTCGATTGGAAGCTGTTTTGGACAACTTTTCTTTCCTTCATGCCAAACACTCGGCACACCTCCGTGCAACGTCTAGAACACGATAGGAGATGTTTTCTGTGCTGGCTCAGTTTTTCCTCGCCAGACATAGTAGAAAAGCTTTTTGCTAAGATGTAGACGAGAAGAGACGCTAAAGACGAAGGTACGATGCTGTCCGGAGCTAAGAGCCGCTCCCGGGCGTCTTTCGGCAGAAGCCGCGCTAAGGAGAGCACAGTGAACGGCACAATCGTCTTTGCGCGAAGAAGCCGCTTCTTCGCCTCCGGGAGCCGGAGAGAGCGGCACCTTCGGAAAGGTGAAGAAGGAAGCTGTACAACACTGGGATTGTGTGCGCAGCTTGCCAACTGATAGAAAACAGTACCTTTGCATTCTCCTGACTTTTCCAATCACATGAACATTCGATTGGAAGCTGTTTTGGACAACTTTTCTTTCCTTCATGCCAAACACTCGGCACACCTCCGTGCAACGTCTAGAACACGATGGGAGATGTTTTCTGTGCTGGCACAGTTTTTCCTCGCCAGACATAGTGGAAAAGCTTTTTGCTAAGATGTAGACGAGAAGAGACGCTAAAGACGAAGGTACGATGCTCTCCGGAGCTAAGAGCCGCTCCCGGGCGTCTTTCGGCAGAAGCCGCGCTAAGGAGTGCACAGTGAGCGGCACAATCGTCTTTGCGCGAAGAAGCCGCTTCTTCGCCTCCGGGAGCCGGAGAGAGCGGCACCTTCGGAAAGGTGAAGAAGGAAGCTGTACAACACTGGGATTGTGTGCGCAGCTTGCCAACTGATAGAAAACAGTACCTTTGCACTCTCCTGACTTTTCCAAACACATGAACATTCGATTGGAAGCTGTTTTGGACAACTTTTCTTTCCTTCATGCCAAACACTCGGCACACCTCCGTGCAACGTCTAGAACACGATAGGAGATGTTTTCTGTGCTGGCTCAGTTTTTCCTCGCCAGACATAGTAGAAAAGCTTTTTGCTAAGATGTAGACGAGAAGAGACGCTAAAGACGAAGGTACGATGCTCTCCGGAGCTAAGAGCCGCTCCCGGGCGTCTTTCGGCAGAAGCCGCGCTAAGGAGTGCACAGTGAGCGGCACAATCGTCTTTGCGCGAAGAAGCCGCTTCTTCGCCTCCGGGAGCCGGAGAGAGCGGCACCTTCGGAAAGGTGAAGAAGGAAGCTGTACAACACTGGGATTGTGTGCGCAGCTTGCCAACTGCTAGAAAACAGTACCTTTGCACTCTCCTGACTTTTCCAATCACATGAACATTCGATTGGAAGCTGTTTTGGACAACTTTTCTTTCCTTCATGCCAAACACTCGGCACACCTCCGTGCAACGTCTAGAACACGATGGGAGATGTTTTCTGTGCTGGCACAGTTTTTCCTCGCCAGACATAGTGGAAAAGCTTTTTGCTAAGATGTAGACGAGAAGAGACGCTAAAGACGAAGGTACGATGCTGTCCGGAGCTAAGAGCCGCTCCCGGGCGTCTTTCGGCAGAAGCCGCGCTAAGGAGTGCACAGTGAGCGGCACAATCGTCTTTGCGCGAAGAAGCCGCTTCTTCGCCTCCGGGAGCCGGAGAGAGCGGCACCTTCGGAAAGGTGAAGAAGGAAGCTGTACAACACTGGGATTGTGTGCGCAGCTTGCCAACTGATAGAAAACAGTACCTTTGCACTCTCCTGACTTTTCCAATCACATGAACATTCGATTGGAAGCTGTTTTGGACAACTTTTCTTTCCTTCATGCCAAACACTCGGCACACCTCCGTGCAACGTCTAGAACACGATAGGAGATGTTTTCTGTGCTGGCTCAGTTTTTCCTCGCCAGACATAGTAGAAAAGCTTTTTGCTAAGATGTAGACGAGAAGAGACGCTAAAGACGAAGGTACGATGCTGTCCGGAGCTAAGAGCCGCTCCCGGGCGTCTTTCGGCAGAAGCCGCGCTAAGGAGAGCACAGTGAACGGCACAATCGTCTTTGCGCGAAGAAGCCGCTTCTTCGCCTCCGGGAGCCGGAGAGAGCGGCACCTTCGGAAAGGTGAAGAAGGAAGCTGTACAACACTGGGATTGTGTGCGCAGCTTGCCAACTGATAGAAAACAGTACCTTTGCCCTCTCCTGACTTTTCCAATCACATGAACATTCGATTGGAAGCTGTTTTGGACAAGTTTTCTTTTCTTCATGCCAAACACTCGGCACACCTCCGTGCAACGTCTAGAACACGATGGGAGATGTTTTCTGTGCTGGCACAGTTTTTCCTCGCCAGACATAGTAGAAAAGCTTTTTGCTAAGATGTAGACGAGAAGAGACGCTAAAGACGAAGGTACGATGCTGTCCGGAGCTAAGAGCCGCTCCCGGGCGTCTTTCGGCAGAAGCCGCGCTAAGGAGAGCACAGTGAGCGGCACAATCGTCTTTCTGCGAAGAAGCCGCTTCTTCGCCTCCGGGAGCCGGAGAGAGCGGCACCTTCGGAAAGGTGAAGAAGGAAGCTGTACAACACTGGGATTGTGTGCGCAGCTTGCCAACTGATAGAAAACAGTACCTTTGCACTCTCCTGACTTTTCCAATCACATGAACATTCGATTGGAAGCTGTTTTGGACAACTTTTCTTTCCTTCATGCCAAACACTCGGCACACCTCCGTGCAACGTCTAGAACACGATGGGAGATGTTTTCTGTGCTGGCTCAGTTTTTCCTCGCCAGACATAGTAGAAAAGCTTTTTGCTAAGATGTAGACGAGAAGAGACGCTAAAGACGAAGGTACGATGCTCTCCGGAGCTAAGAGCCGCTCCCGGGCGTCTTTCGGCAGAAGCCGCGCTAAGGAGTGCACAGTGAGCGGCACAATCGTCTTTGCGCGAAGAAGCCGCTTCTTCGCCTCCGGGAGCCGGAGAGAGCGGCACCTTCGGAAAGGTGAAGAAGGAAGCTGTACAACACTGGGATTGTGTGCGCAGCTTGCCAACTGATAGAAAACAGTACCTTTGCACTCTCCTGACTTTTACAATCACATGAACATTCGATTGGAAGCTGTTTTGGACAAGTTTTCTTTCCTTCATGCCAAACACTCGGCACACCTCCGTGCAACGTCTAGAACACGATGGGAGATGTTTTCTGTGCTGGCACAGTTTTTCATCGCCAGACATAGTGGAAAAGCTTTTTGCTAAGATGTAGACGAGAAGAGACGCTAAAGACGAAGGTACGATGCTCTCCGGAGCTAAGAGCCGCTCCCGGGCGTCTTTCGGCAGAAGCCGCGCTAAGGAGTGCACAGTGAGCGGCACAATAGTCTTTGCGCGAAGAAGCCGCTTCTTCGCCTCCGGGAGCCGGAGAGAGCGGCACCTTCGGAAAGGTGAAGAAGGAAGCTGTACAACACTGGGATTGTGTGCGCAGCTTGCCAACTGATAGAAAACAGTACCTTTGCACTCTCCTGACTTTTCCAATCACATGAACATTCGATTGGAAGCTGTTTTGGACAACTTTTCTTTCCTTCATGCCAAACACTCGGCACACCTCCGTGCAACGTCTAGAACACGATAGGAGATGTTTTCTGTGCTGGCTCAGTTTTTCCTCGCCAGACATAGTAGAAAAGCTTTTTGCTAAGATGTAGACGAGAAGAGACGCTAAAGACGAAGGTACGATGCTGTCCGGAGCTAAGAGCCGCTCCCGGGCGTCTTTCGGCAGAAGCCGCGCTAAGGAGAGCACAGTGAACGGCACAATCGTCTTTGCGCGAAGAAGCCGCTTCTTCGCCTCCGGGAGCCGGAGAGAGCGGCACCTTCGGAAAGGTGAAGAAGGAAGCTGTACAACACTGGGATTGTGTGCGCAGCTTGCCAACTGATAGAAAACAGTACCTTTGCATTCTCCTGACTTTTCCAATCACATGAACATTCGATTGGAAGCTGTTTTGGACAACTTTTCTTTCCTTCATGCCAAACACTCGGCACACCTCCGTGCAACGTCTAGAACACGATGGGAGATGTTTTCTGTGCTGGCACAGTTTTTCCTCGCCAGACATAGTGGAAAAGCTTTTTGCTAAGATGTAGACGAGAAGAGACGCTAAAGACGAAGGTACGATGCTCTCCGGAGCTAAGAGCCGCTCCCGGGCGTCTTTCGGCAGAAGCCGCGCTAAGGAGTGCACAGTGAGCGGCACAATCGTCTTTGCGCGAAGAAGCCGCTTCTTCGCCTCCGGGAGCCGGAGAGAGCGGCACCTTCGGAAAGGTGAAGAAGGAAGCTGTACAACACTGGGATTGTGTGCGCAGCTTGCCAACTGATAGAAAACAGTACCTTTGCACTCTCCTGACTTTTCCAAACACATGAACATTCGATTGGAAGCTGTTTTGGACAACTTTTCTTTCCTTCATGCCAAACACTCGGCACACCTCCGTGCAACGTCTAGAACACGATAGGAGATGTTTTCTGTGCTGGCTCAGTTTTTCCTCGCCAGACATAGTAGAAAAGCTTTTTGCTAAGATGTAGACGAGAAGAGACGCTAAAGACGAAGGTACGATGCTGTCCGGAGCTAAGAGCCGCTCCCGGGCGTCTTTCGGCAGAAGCCGCGCTAAGGAGTGCACAGTGAGCGGCACAATCGTCTTTGCGCGAAGAAGCCGCTTCTTCGCCTCCGGGAGCCGGAGAGAGCGGCACCTTCGGAAAGGTGAAGAAGGAAGCTGTACAACACTGGGATTGTGTGCGCAGCTTGCCAACTGCTAGAAAACAGTACCTTTGCACTCTCCTGACTTTTCCAATCACATGAACATTCGATTGGAAGCTGTTTTGGACAACTTTTCTTTCCTTCATGCCAAACACTCGGCACACCTCCGTGCAACGTCTAGAACACGATGGGAGATGTTTTCTGTGCTGGCACAGTTTTTCCTCGCCAGACATAGTGGAAAAGCTTTTTGCTAAGATGTAGACGAGAAGAGACGCTAAAGACGAAGGTACGATGCTGTCCGGAGCTAAGAGCCGCTCCCGGGCGTCTTTCGGCAGAAGCCGCGCTAAGGAGTGCACAGTGAGCGGCACAATCGTCTTTGCGCGAAGAAGCCGCTTCTTCGCCTCCGGGAGCCGGAGAGAGCGGCACCTTCGGAAAGGTGAAGAAGGAAGCTGTACAACACTGGGATTGTGTGCGCAGCTTGCCAACTGATAGAAAACAGTACCTTTGCACTCTCCTGACTTTTCCAATCACATGAACATTCGATTGGAAGCTGTTTTGGACAACTTTTCTTTCCTTCATGCCAAACACTCGGCACACCTCCGTGCAACGTCTAGAACACGATAGGAGATGTTTTCTGTGCTGGCTCAGTTTTTCCTCGCCAGACATAGTAGAAAAGCTTTTTGCTAAGATGTAGACGAGAAGAGACGCTAAAGACGAAGGTACGATGCTGTCCGGAGCTAAGAGCCGCTCCCGGGCGTCTTTCGGCAGAAGCCGCGCTAAGGAGAGCACAGTGAACGGCACAATCGTCTTTGCGCGAAGAAGCCGCTTCTTCGCCTCCGGGAGCCGGAGAGAGCGGCACCTTCGGAAAGGTGAAGAAGGAAGCTGTACAACACTGGGATTGTGTGCGCAGCTTGCCAACTGATAGAAAACAGTACCTTTGCACTCTCCTGACTTTTCCAATCACATGAACATTCGATTGGAAGCTGTTTTGGACAAGTTTTCTTTTCTTCATGCCAAACACTCGGCACACCTCCGTGCAACGTCTAGAACACGATGGGAGATGTTTTCTGTGCTGGCACAGTTTTTCCTCGCCAGACATAGTAGAAAAGCTTTTTGCTAAGATGTAGACGAGAAGAGACGCTAAAGACGAAGGTACGATGCTGTCCGGAGCTAAGAGCCGCTCCCGGGCGTCTTTCGGCAGAAGCCGCGCCAAGGAGAGCACAGTGAGCGGCACAATCGTCTTTCTGCGAAGAAGCCGCTTCTTCGCCTCCGGGAGCCGGAGAGAGCGGCACCTTCGGAAAGGTGAAGAAGGAAGCTGTACAACACTGGGATTGTGTGCGCAGCTTGCCAACTGATAGAAAACAGTACCTTTGCACTCTCCTGACTTTTCCAATCACATGAACATTCGATTGGAAGCTGTTTTGGACAACTTTTCTTTCCTTCATGCCAAACACTCGGCACACCTCCGTGCAACGTCTAGAACACGATGGGAGATGTTTTCTGTGCTGGCTCAGTTTTTCCTCGCCAGACATAGTAGAAAAGCTTTTTGCTAAGATGTAGACGAGAAGAGACGCTAAAGACGAAGGTACGATGCTCTCCGGAGCTAAGAGCCGCTCCCGGGCGTCTTTCGGCAGAAGCCGCGCTAAGGAGTGCACAGTGAGCGGCACAATCGTCTTTGCGCGAAGAAGCCGCTTCTTCGCCTCCGGGAGCCGGAGAGAGCGGCACCTTCGGAAAGGTGAAGAAGGAAGCTGTACAACACTGGGATTGTGTGCGCAGCTTGCCAACTGATAGAAAACAGTACCTTTGCACTCTCCTGACTTTTCCAATCACATGAACATTCCATTGGAAGCTGTTTTGGACAACTTTTCTTTTCTTCATGCCAAACACTCGGCACACCTCCGTGCAACGTCTAGAACACGATGGGAGATGTTTTCTGTGCTGGCACAGTTTTTCCTCGCCAGACATAGTGGAAAAGCTTTTTGCTAAGATGTAGACGAGAAGAGACGCTAAAGACGAAGGTACGATGCTGTCCGGAGCTAAGAGCCGCTCCCGGGCGTCTTTCGGCAGAAGCCGCGCTAAGGAGTGCACAGTGAGCGGCACAATCGTCTTTGCGCGAAGAAGCCGCTTCTTCGCCTCCGGGAGCCGGAGAGAGCGGCACCTTCGGAAAGGTGAAGAAGGAAGCTGTACAACACTGGGATTGTGTGCGCAGCTTGCCAACTGATAGAAAACAGTACCTTTGCACTCTCCTGACTTTTCCAATCACATGAACATTCGATTGGAAGCTGTTTTGGACAACTTTTCTTTCCTTCATGCCAAACACTCGGCACACCTCCGTGCAACGTCTAGAACACGATGGGAGATGTTTTCTGTGCTGGCACAGTTTTTCCTCGCCAGACATAGTGGAAAAGCTTTTTGCTAAGATGTAGACGAGAAGAGACGCTAAAGACGAAGGTACGATGCTGTCCGGAGCTAAGAGCCGCTCCCGGGCGTCTTTCGGCAGAAGCCGCGCTAAGGAGTGCACAGTGAGCGGCACAATCGTCTTTGCGCAAAGAAGCCGCTTCTTCGCCTCCGGGAGCCGGAGAGAGCGGCACCTTCGGAAAGGTGAAGAAGGAAGCTGTACAACACTGGGATTGTGTGCGCAGCTTGCCAACTGCTAGAAAACAGTACCTTTGCACTCTCCTGACTTTTCCAATCACATGAACATTCGATTGGAAGCTGTTTTGGACAACTTTTCTTTCCTTCATGCCAAACACTCGGCACACCTCCGTGCAACGTCTAGAACACGATGGGAGATGTTTTCTGTGCTGGCACAGTTTTTCCTCGCCAGACATAGTAGAAAAGCTTTTTGCTAAGATGTAGACGAGAAGAGACGCTAAAGACGAAGGTACGATGCTGTCCGGAGCTAAGAGCCGCTCCCGGGCGTCTTTCGGCAGAAGCCGCGCCAAGGAGAGCACAGTGAGCGGCACAATCGTCTTTCTGCGAAGAAGCCGCTTCTTCGCCTCCGGGAGCCGGAGAGAGCGGCACCTTCGGAAAGGTGAAGAAGGAAGCTGTACAACACTGGGATTGTGTGCGCAGCTTGCCAACTGATAGAAAACAGTACCTTTGCACTCTCCTGACTTTTCCAATCACATGAACATTCGATTGGAAGCTGTTTTGGACAACTTTTCTTTCCTTCATGCCAAACACTCGGCACACCTCCGTGCAACGTCTAGAACACGATGGGAGATGTTTTCTGTGCTGGCTCAGTTTTTCCTCGCCAGACATAGTAGAAAAGCTTTTTGCTAAGATGTAGACGAGAAGAGACGCTAAAGACGAAGGTACAATGCTCTCCGGAGCTAAGAGCCGCTCCCGGGCGTCTTTCGGCAGAAGCCGCGCTAAGGAGTGCACAGTGAACGGCACAATCGTCTTTGCGCGAAGAAGCCGCTTCTTCGCCTCCGGGAGCCGGAGAGAGCGGCACCTTCGGAAAGGTGAAGAAGGAAGCTGTACAACACTGGGATTGTGTGCGCAGCTTGCCAACTGCTAGAAAACAGTACCTTTGCACTCTCCTGACTTTTCCAATCACATGAACATTCGATTGGAAGCTGTTTTGGACAACTTTTCTTTCCTTCATGCCAAACACTCGGCACACCTCCGTGCAACGTCTAGAACACGATGGGAGATGTTTTCTGTGCTGGCACAGTTTTTCCTCGCCAGACATAGTGGAAAAGCTTTTTGCTAAGATGTAGACGAGAAGAGACGCTAAAGACGAAGGTACGATGCTCTCCGGAGCTAAGAGCCGCTCCCGGGCGTCTTTCGGCAGAAGCCGCGCTAAGGAGTGCACAGTGAGCGGCACAATCGTCTTTGCGCGAAGAAGCCGCTTCTTCGCCTCCGGGAGCCGGAGAGAGCGGCACCTTCGGAAAGGTGAAGAAGGAAGCTGTACAACACTGGGATTGTGTGCGCAGCTTGCCAACTGATAGAAAACAGTACCTTTGCACTCTCCTGACTTTTCCAATCACATGAACATTCGATTGGAAGCTGTTTTGGACAACTTTTCTTTCCTTCATGCCAAACACTCGGCACACCTCCGTGCAACGTCTAGAACACGATGGGAGATGTTTTCTGTGCTGGCTCAGTTTTTCCTCGCCAGACATAGTAGAAAAGCTTTTTGCTAAGATGTAGACGAGAAGAGACGCTAAAGATGAAGGTACGATGCTGTCCGGAGCTAAGAGCCGCTCCCGGGCGTCTTTCGGCAGAAGCCGCGCTAAGGAGAGCACAGTGAACGGCACAATCGTCTTTGCGCGAAGAAGCCGCTTCTTCGCCTCCGGGAGCCGGAGAGAGCGGCACCTTCGGAAAGGTGAAGAAGGAAGCTGTACAACACTGGGATTGTGTGCGCAGCTTGCCAACTGATAGAAAACAGTACCTTTGCACTCTCCTGACTTTTCCAATCACATGAACATTCGATTGGAAGCTGTTTTGGACAACTTTTCTTTCCTTCATGCCAAACACTCGGCACACCTCCGTGCAACGTCTAGAACACGATGGGAGATGTTTTCTGTGCTGGCACAGTTTTTCCTCGCCAGACATAGTGGAAAAGCTTT